>CM067343.1:5911577-6595735 GCA_034190875.2 Urechis unicinctus | reverse complement strand
TTTTTTATGACATCAAGCATGTGCTTTCAACATCCTTGGATTCTCAAAGCTATTGTATACCAATAGCAGATATAGTTCCTGCAAAGGAAATCGTGAACACCCTTCGTCATAACTAATCGCTTTGGATTATTGGTTTACAGCGAGGGGAAGTGGGAGGGCAATTCATAATGCAGTGCAATGGTTATAGTCTAAAGGTTTCTGGTGTGATTACTTCTAACAATCAAGTAGGTTTATCTTCCTGCGGTTGAAGCATGCCAAATTGTATCGCTAATCTTCCATGTGTACATTATTGCCTTCCTAGTGTGGCAGGATTTACAATAAATATGGCGATATTTCAGTAAACATCAATCACAGACACGTACTTGTGATTTCCTCTTAAATATATTCACACAAAATATGCAAGTGCCGAAAGTAGACCGTTTTGATCGTGAAATTTTAGCTTACCTCTATTGACGATAACTGTTATTACATATATATTATACATGATACAGGTGATATAATTGTTTGTGGATATCCCGTTCATCGACATATTGAAGCAAGACAAACGCATGCGGCACAATCATCAGTTTGTACATATGGGTCATTTCTTTGCTGTATATTTAGCTTCCAGCATACAAAAGAGGTTAATGTGAACTACACTTCTGGATGAGTCACAGCCACTTAGCATAAAAGGAAGAGATGCAATCAGCTTATATATCTCTATCGGTGCGATTAACAGAATATTGAAGCATTTGACACTGGTGTTGCTTTTTTGATGGCTTTGATAAATACTTTTAATTATTACTTATTCGGGTATCTGTCGAAATAATTTGTTATCCGTGTGAGTTTAACTTTAGTTAGTACCTGAACGGAAAGTATAAAAAATATGCCATCTATCGCAGTTTCTCCCCCCCCCCCACCCCGTCACCAATTTACATTACGTGTAACTAAAGTAACTGGGTTAATGACAGCTGATCCTGGCGCTAACTGTATCCATCTACAAAGAGCTTATATTTATCGGAAATTTCCATAATCTTTTGACTTAGTTAGCTCACTTATAACGGTGTAAATGACTCTTATTTTTATCAAAACATACAATTAAGCATGCCATCAACTACAACATTAATCATGTACGGTGTGATGTTAAATCCTTTTGCTTGGATTTAGTTGGCTTGATATGGCAACGACGAAGCAATATAATATCACTTGATTGTTACACATTTAAACGCCAGTTGTGCAATGTATGGGGGCAAGTAACAGAAAATGACATCTTTGGATCACACTAATATTGTATATTGTCACATAAATTCTAGAAAATGCTAGTCGTAAATCGCAACTTTGTTGTTGTTTCCCACGCACTAACATTCTCAAGTGAAGTATGTGACACTCAGCATGACACACATGGCCATTACAAGGCATTGTTTGGAATTACCGCTGAATCGGTCGTCGTACAGAGATTCCATATCTGGTAATTGTGGTGGTGATATATGGTTAAGGTTACAATTCGATGAAGTCTTCCTATTACAACCACTTCCAGTGTCATCTACGTGACATAACTGAATATGTAGCGATGGATGCGGATTCATACCAGCATGTTATGTTGCGTATTCGAATTCCGAATATCAACAGCTGGCATAGATGATATGTATGTCTTAATTACATTACATCTGTCTACAGGAATCTGGATTTAACTAAAACCTGGCTGTGTTCGACTAAAACCAATCAAAGGCATTAATTCCGCAATAACAGTCCCAACATTCGTTGGTTGGTTGGTTGGTTGGTTGGTTGGTTGGTTGGTTGGTTGGTTGGTTGGTTGGTTGGTTGGTTGGTTGGTTGGTTGGTTGGTTGGTTGGTTGGTTGGTTGGTTGGTTGGTTGGTTGGTTGGTTGGTTGGTTGGTTGGTTAGCTAGTCGATTGCTTGCGTGGTAGGTTGGTTACTTGGTTGCTTGGGCTTTTTATTGGTTGGGATGGTTGGTTGATGGGTGGCCTAGCTGGTTTGATTTTTGGCTTGTTGTTTGGAATAACGAACATCGGCGAAAAATCGAACTCAATCATCTATGCTGTTAATAGATATTCCAGTTGTAAAACGGCAAGCCAGGTATGAGCATTATAACCCCATAATCTGTAATGAAGAATGCATGCTTAAACTGTTTATCATTTACTCATAAGAGAAATTTTATATTTTTTATGAACAGCAAGTTTTAGTGTGCACGTTAATTACTAATATGCTGTGAAGATGCAGTCGAAGTAGCATACATGTGGGGATGTCAGTAGTGTATTCTATATAATTTAAACTCTGTGTTTTGGCGTGATATCTTTACCGGAACTCGTGACGTTTCGTTTAGAGCAAATTCTAGTGGCATTATTCCCTGAAGAGCCACAGCCTTTTGCCATTGTGAAGCGGTAGTGTGATATATCCTCAAATGCAGCATAGCTTTCAGTAACCCAAAGTATAGTTCACTTTCATATGTAAACATTTGTCATACTGATTTTCATTCTCTTATCATCAGTATTCTACAAGCGCATACTTAAGCAATCGCGCTGGTTTTAAATATGCTTGGAAATTATACATAACAGCTTATTGTAACCAAACAAAAACAATTATTAAGCGACGTACAAACAACAAACGCTTATACGAAATGGTCTAAAGAGATATCGTGCCAAATACACCTGTGACATTGTGCAAAGGCCCACTTTGTCTTTAGAACCTGTCGGATGGATAGAATCGTAGAGGAAGCGTATCACTATGTATATGTCATAAGCACCATCTCACCCACCTCCCTTTCATCAACCGGATAGTGAACGATGCAATTGTTGCTAGTCATAAGACAGATTGCATGCTCTATGAAAGTTAAGTTAAATTGACAATCGATCTAATACTCCATGTGGCAAATTGTCAATTATTTAGCGAGAAAAGTCCTTGGTGTGGCACAAATGAATGCAAAGAAGAGACGACGCATAACGCTCGGAACAATCAATGCACTGACATTCAATCAGTCTGTTAATCGAACCCTGGGGCAGGTCTGGTTTGGCTAAAATGAGATAATAGCGTCTTCTCCACGCCAATTCCAAATCTAAAACAGCTGATTGATTCAATACGACAGTCAAGAATCTAACTAATAGTAAAATTGACTGTCCTTTCTTCATCTCAGATGGTAGAAGCTGCACGCGTGCGTATTTTTTCTTTATTGTGCTTACTTTTGAAGGTTTAAAGGTTTTGCTTTGTTGGTAAAATATCCCAATGGTTGTCCCCCGACGCCATATTTGGTATATATGTCACGTTCCTTCACAGATACGTCATCAGAATTTGTGGTGTTACTTTATTACTTGGGCATTGGTCAGACCAATCTTTGTTTTGCAGAATTGGTAGCATAAGTGATTAAATACAATTTTCAAACATCTCCAACGCTTAACCCGTAAGTCATGTCCGCATTAAATAATCTTTCTAATTTCAAAGAAGGAACATTATCGTGAAAATATCGTAATATCAATGGCAAGAGGTCATCCAGTCTCAAGTAGGTCGTATATACGATCAAATTGAATGAGGAAAGTAGGTGAAATGTTTACGGCTCGCAAATAATAACACCTGCTTCTGCTGTAATCCAACCATACCCAAGTTATCCATATTTTATACTCAAAAACTGCCATTAGTATATTGATGGCTGGATTATAATAGAGTTACTAGGAACAATGATACAATGATAGATCTATGGCTGTACGTTACGTATCGATTTGTAAAACAATAGAGGATGTTGCATGATTTGAATCATATGAGTCCAGAAAGTCGGATAAGCTGCACCCTAGTTGTACAATAAATATTAGTTAGTACATTTGAGTAAGTGAATAGTAATTCAGACAAATACATCCAATCGCTTTTTGGCTAATACAACATTCACATGAATAGCAAGTAAGTCATGTCCGACGTAGTTCTTTTTCTGTGGTGTGCTCAAAATGCCTGTATATATTTTTATTTGCTTTTATAAAGTAAGAGCGTTTTTGACAATGTGGTCTTTTTGTGTACGTCAAAACAACCAGTGTCTATATTTTCAAACGCATAATGATCCCTGTAATGAATGAACAATTGCGAAAAGTTTCGATACCACACATTTTTACGCGCGGCAAGCGTTTACTAGATAATTCCAAAGCCAAAAATGTGTTTCCTTTGCTGAACAGCTATCCTAATGTACCACTTATGTACTGTCTTGAGGGAATCAAGTTAGTTATACCGTGTTCGCCAATGTGTGGGTGTGCGTGCGTGCGTTTGTATATGTGTGTATGCGCTTCGCATTATCGTCGTGTTTAGCAACTAGGCTATGTACGACTAGCAGTTAGTGTGTAAATCTGAGGGTCGTCACTGCCAGGGAGCGTTTTCCTCTCGTCATAATGTAAAACAATGCATCTCTATTAAGGTGTGCTCATTGGATACATGGCTTCAACACAAGAACTACCTGTAATATAAAATGCCGGTATCAAATTCACCCTCATGCAAAATTCGCTAATGACAGCAGAAAGTATATCAGGAAACTGTTTGTTGAAACTGTTATATTTGAACCCGATGGCGCTGATTTTCTCATAGCAGTGTGAAGCCTATTTTGTGCTAAAATATGTTCTTGGGAGGGTAGTAAAAAGACTTTAAGGTGAGCGAAATGAATCAACCTATCAGTTAGAATGTCATATCTATCAGTGAGTATTTAATCAGCAGTGAATAGAGTAAATGCCTCACAAATAACATGCTTTGGAAAGTGCAGATCAAGGTTACTAATGCCGAAGATTTATATTTATTGCCAATCTGCATAAACACCTGATGTTTTTTTATGCAGATGAATTGATAATAAAGTCACAGTTTTGTAACTGAGTGAAAAGAATTAGTAGCTAATTATAATAAAGATAGCAATTTGCATGATATATGTATGTTGTAATACCGCATAATCATTCATAAGGCTGCTATACTGGCATTTGATTGACAACATCGTCTCTCAGACACGCCCATGACATAACTAACATTTTTATTTTCATCTCATGCAGTAAATACTTATACACTTGCTTAACGACTACATTCAACCATTCACGTTTAAAAGTGCATGTAATGTGGCGTTTTCTTATTATTAATGTAATCTTCCGTAAGTACCCGAAAAGAATCGGACATGAATCGTTTAGGCAATTACGTGCAGGTATATAGTGACTCGTCATTCTAATTGCACTAAAGTCTTCTTTCTGCAATTATTTAAACGACAACAAAGCGACTAACGGACGCACATAAATGAAGATTGATCAGCTTGATATTGCACTGCTTGATAACTTACAATGTAAACTAGACATGCGATAAGTTTATTTGTCGGTTGACTGGGTTGTGTGCTTCCTTAATAGTTACGGGATATGACGACCCGGCTGTTTGCTTGGTTAGCTATTTGGCTGGATTACTGAGTAATGCAGTTCCAACGGAATGGTGTTAAACTGATTTTATAACGAACATGAAACTAATATATCATAGTGGCCGACAACTAGGGTAATACTACCATCGCCAATATTGCTCATCTGCATTACCATCATAGAGCTTTTTGCTTGCTTACACAAATATACAACATCCTGCTTTCAATACATTACCATGTACAATAATAGTCAATATCTTTCATTACGTCTCATTACGAATGTAATACATGTACTTACTAATCTTTAGACCAGGACCTCATCAAAGTCGATAACCCCATTCAACCATCATTGCAAGAGGTTGTGCACCAATTTCTTTCCACAAACCCTGTATCACTCGATACATCTCGTTCTTCGAGAAGTTAAGGTATAATTACACATCGAAAATTAACTTTAGTCGCCTACTAATGATTTACTCAACAGCATATTGTGTTCATTTCACGTACAATAAATTATAATAATAACGAAACGCAGATGACATGAACATGTACATGTGTATTAATCAAGATGAAGATGTATATTAATTAAGAGAAGCAGTCATTGATTGGAATCGTAATCAATACAAAGGCTCAAGCATTCTATTCAACGGAATGTTGTACCACACTATATGAACAAGGAAGCAAGTAAATATCTAATGTTCGATAGTTTTTCTGTCAATTGTTGCCCTCCTCCATTACAGTAGGCCACATGCTGCAAATATTCTTAAGTTGCTGTTTTATAGATTATTGCAGTCAACTTTTAAGCAACGTTTGGAAATAGTAATAGATGCAACCTCCGTATTCAGCTAGTTTTGTGGCGTAACAGTGCAAAGACCGATGCATTCCCATTAAAACAAGACTGTTGTAATATCAAACTATAAGAACAATTCATCATGGTCAGGATATGCAATTATATTAAATGTTGAATAGGTTATTGCCACAAAATAACCATTAGAGATAATACAATAAAAGCATATAGCGGCAACTTTCTTATGGCTGTGCATATCCAGCTGATCAATCAGATTATACATCTCGTACTTCAACGGGATTTAACGGAACAACCGTCGTTACTTTGGATTATCCAGAAGCTGGTTTGCTTACTATATATTGCTATTCTAGTTAAAATAAATATATCGCGTATAATACGCCGACTTATCAATTATTAAATGTAGGAATTTATATATTACTGTTGATATGCATTTCATTTCGATAAGTAAATGTGCAAAACTGTCTCTGTATTCTTCCTGTACATATATTATATGTTACATTTCGTTAAGGGCTCTGGTATATTTCTAATCAAACTATTTTGTAGAAAAGAGTTCAGGGCCCTTGCAAACAAGTATGGGAACGGTGCATATAAGATAATAGACCGAATTCCGGGATCAAAGTTGAATAAATATTTACGAGATTCAGTAATACTACTGATTGTGTAAACATCTATAACATTTGTTGTTCCTGAAAGAATTCCGCATTTTATATGGCAAGAACACCTATTGAACACAATTTACAACAGGTACAAACTGTAACTGTTCCCAGCTATACGATCGCAAAATACGCTTTGACCAATATTGTCGTAGTAAGATTTTGGTTGTGTTCCCCGTCACATAAGATTTAATCATGTTATATCTCTAGTTTATCTGTTTAATCTATAATCGTAGCAACCATACTTTGTTAGCAACAACTCTCTGTAATACTTTTATCTAGTAATGTATTTAGGAGATGTTGTAAACATGGAGATGGAGCTTTTAATATACACTATCACGTTGCCAAACCCCCGTAAAGAACCCAAAGAACGACCACAGGCCACGCATAAAGCATGTGACCACAACTTCGGATGTATGGACAGGACCTATACGAGTCCGTGTGGGCCTGTACGGTTTGTCGTGCTCGTGCTGCCCCCGTGCAGGGCGCGTACGATTTTGTGAAGATATTTGGCCCTGTACGGGCCCCGTAGAGCCGATGACAAAAAGTTGAACATGCACTACTTTCAGACACGGGTTTCTTAAGGGTCTAAACCTAATGAAGGCCCTTGGACAGTCGTGCGGGCTCTTGTGTGGCACGCGCGGTTTTCTTGTGGGGCCCGTATAATAGACGTATTGGTTATTTCGACCCCTTGGCCAAATCCCCGTAAAGAACTCGTAGAATGCCCAAATGACCACCCATAAAGCACGTGACCACAACTACGTACGGGAGATGATTTCTAACGGGCTTTCTACAAGTCACAGTGCCGTACGGAGCCAGTAAGCACCTGTAGGTCTCATGTGACTTAGGCATAAAATAAGTATATCAACCTTCTCAGATATAGAGTATATTTAGCACCTAACCAACGTAGGCGTAGTGACAAAGTTATGATAGAGAACGGAATATTCAAATGTGGTAACACCCCACACACACTATCGGCCGGCTACATTTTGTTTGCGTGTGTTTTGGGGGAGTGGCATATAATAATACGGTCCCATATTTATGCTGTCATATAGACATACCTTTGCACATATAATCTGACCCAATCATTTGTAGAATATTGTTGGATGAATAATCAGTGTCTGTGACTGATATTCGTCGAACAAAACTCAATTCCAATTTTCGGTGGCTCTTGAACACGAACAAGGCAATGGTATATCTGTAGCTGGTTCCCGCCAAAGTATTGCGTCGCTTTCCGTTGTTAAACAGATTTAAATGAAAAAAAATGTCGACTTTTCAATCCAACATGATACATGATTCCATCGGCTATGCTCCCGTGCTTGTGTAACTAACATTTACGGAGAAATTAGAGTCAATAAAGCACCATTTTTTTATTATAATGCTTAAAGAGCCTTTCAGAGATTGCATTCAATTCTTAATGTATTTGATTATCTCCAAATATTTGTGCAAATCGACACATGATTATATAAAGAAAATTGTTTCCGGTTTACTATCCATGTCATCGGTAACATCTGCCGCAGGCTTCAGCGCTTTTTCATGGAATTCCTCGACTGTTCCAGAGGACAATTCGCCATTTTCTAGTCCGGTGTCATTTGAGTGTTCTTTACATTTTTCTAGTAACGTTTTTCTTCATCGTAACTGTTTCCTTGTTTAGCAAGGCTAACTTTATTTAACTCACGAATTGTAGCAAGAAAACCTGCTTCCAGGATTTTTGCCTCTCTTATTTCGTCTGAACACCTCCCCCATTTCCACCTTTTCCGCTTTTCGTCCACCAAAAGCGAGTTGGTCATTCCGACATTTTACTTGGAGTGAGTGGCTACTGTTATTGATCCGAAGCTTAACTAATGTAGTCCACATTCGCACCCCAAGTTTGTGAGTGGGTCGTGTTGCAGTTTAGTATTCCTTCTTGGACATTTGACGTTAGAGAGTATCCTACATCTCTTCAAGGACGGCAGCGTACACTTTATCCTGTACAGAATCTGATTTTGACGACAGTTTTCGTTATGGCACAATATCGATTTCTGCCAATTTCTCCTATATTAAAGTTTTCATACCAGCCAAATTTCTGTCCAGCTTATTTTCCCTGATTGTGTCATCAATCCTCAGCATTTCCATCAGAGGAAAGATAATCATGTCTGCTACGCGTGGGTAAATTTGAGCACAGCACAGAAACAAATCAATTTGTTTGAATGTAGACACGGCAAGGAGTAGTTCGTTCGTTTTAGTCTTCGTATGAAATGCACGAAAACATACTGATTGCCCAAACCCTATTATTATCCCTAGAGATTATAAATTGTCCTTGCCAATCCTGTTTACCAAATTCAAATTCTTCTGTGAGACATTTGCCATTGAAATAACCTTGCCATTGACATGCTGGTTAACCTAAGCTACTCTGTGGTTTGTTTATTCAGTTGTTTGTTGACGTTTTGAATCGATATTCAGGATGAATTGCGGCGTGGACATTGAATTTCACCCCCACGCCCCAAACTCTAATACTCGTAGAGACAGAAAGTAAATAGTTCAAATAGTTATGCTCAGAAAAAGGAGCCAGCAGAATGCGCTTTGTAGCCAAATCCATGTTATATTCACGGTTGATCCGGTGGCCAAATAGATTTACAATATCAAATATCATATCAGCATGATAAGTTTGAATCAGAATCGATTGCGGTATGCGGAATACATGGCTGCAAAAAAATTCGCTAGATTAATGAAGCAGGACCGTAGCCGTGTGTACAAAGACACATTTAACGACAATCAGGTAAATAATTCCTGAGAAGCTTATGTAGCTCAAACCGTCTTGCTTAGTGAAAGTTAATGCTGAGGCTGCAACGTCTAGATTGCTTATATATTCTCTTTTATAGTAGATTTGCATTGATAGTAAAATTCCCGGTGGACCCATTGCGTAATGGAGCGTGAATTGACAATTGTTAAGCCTCCTGAGTCACGTAAAGCGGTCTTTCGCGATTTTCAATGCCCTCCATAAATGATTCTAACGGCACCAGGACATGTATATAGGATTGCTGGGGTCACGCAAGTTTAGAATGTGAAAGTTGGATAAATGATTGTTCCAACGAGATATACAAAGAATAGGTTCGCCCCAATTCAACAACAACAAAAGCGCAGTTATTACTCCAACAAATCGTCGAATGCATTTTAAGCTAACTGCATTGTGAGCATCAAAATGATTCTTATATATGATACGTTGTCCCATAATCATACTTTGGATCGCAAGAATGGGCTCATTGATTGCATGATGGCCTGACCCGAAGTGGTGGTTGGACTGTCTGTTAATCACAAACACTGCATCAAAGTTCAAAATAATAGTATTGCAACCAGTACTTTCAAGTCTTTTTGCGCAAAACCATTGAGCAGCAAAATGAATTAATGTCCATGCAGCAAAGCTGAATAAGTCAATCCCCAGTGCAATATTTATGCTTCTTATGCTCGGTACCGAACTCTCTATAATTGGATATTTTATGTTCTCGGCGGCAATGCACAGCGGGCGACTCTCTAATTGCATTGATGAGGAGGTAGCCATGATGTTCCAAATCAGCAAATCCACTGTTGCTTTGACTCAACACCACCCATCGCCCCCACCCAACCAATCCCTCCCTCTGCACCTCTCAGATTGAAAGGTCTACCACAATGTTCAGTTTTCAGATGTATAGTATCTTGAAATATCGATTATCTGATTCAGCAACATTTAAGATGATAATAGCGTGATATTTTGATTAAGCTAATATGAAAGGATAAAAACCAATCCCTAAATTCACACACGAGGATAAATAATGGTTTTATGACAATCGACCGGCCATTTTTAATACCTCTGAACAAATTTCTACAGTAGCACAAACTCTCACATACTTACATTAGTCATTTCGTATCATCCAGGACATTTTGGAGATCCTAACAATGTTACAATAGTTAAAATGTCTGTAACGTTCATCTTAATGTTAAACGCCATTGTTGATTGATGTGCATTACCTTCTGAAGACTGCATAGAGGAGATATTCGATGGACATGGCATTAAGGTGAAATCACCTGTCATACAATTGCACAGTGCAACAACTATATATTATGACAAATTAAATAGTAAGTACTAGCCACTTCTTATTTAGATTTACCATTGTTATATGATAAGATGGTCCTATATTTATTTTGGCAATAGCCTTACACTTTAGTGTGCTCAGTGATTTATATTTTGTGTTGCCTAATTCGATTTAATGCAAGAATATAATCAATAATGCCACGGTCAGTGAATGAATTACGTATGTGTGAACATAAGTAGAATTATAAGGAGAACATGTGTTAAAGACGGGGCCGTGTCTATACAATAAACAAATATGCACAATATCAAACGCTTGTATGAGGATGATCATAGCTAATACTCCAGAGCCGAGCATTGTGTTGCACTCAATACATAGCCTAGCTTACGTATGGTAATATAAAATATTTCTGTAGATGTACATGATGATTTCTCCACCATGTTCGCTACCTGATCACGCTCCTTTGTAACTCACCATTGTGAATGTGACAAGACTCCATCAAGAACGATGACAATCACATGTATATAACCAGACAAGTCACGTAATCACTAGCACACTGATAAAACGTTTCGGTCCCCTCCAATGGTAAAATCTGTAAGCAAGAGTCGGTAATCTTGCAAACTGTACGGCCACAATATAATCGCCAAACGTAAACCTGTGTATGGTTACGATTTTAACCTCCACCTACGCACTTATTTAACAAACGGTATTTAATTACACGTTCATTTGTGATAATGGTACAAAAATATGGGTTCTATTGCTATGGATTGTACTTAGCATTAGATGAAATACTGAAGGGACCATTAAAGCATTGCTTGAACCAACTATAGTACTTATGATATCAAGCCATAATGTTTTTATGTTTGCTGCTTATGTATTGCAAAATGCTGATGACGGCCATATCCAGGTATCAACAATTTACTGATGACAAATGGCGTGGCTTGAGTTTCTTTGACACCATTAAGTGATGAATTAGGGCAGCCTCGATTAATCAACGCAGTCTTATAATATCTGAAAAGCTAAACAGTGCAATGGTTTACCGCAAGAAACGGCCCACTTATCATTCTGTTGTGGCCTTTGCAATATTTTCCTACCTCATGCTGTCGACATAATCCTTTCAGAGAGCTTGTGCGATGAATATTAAAGAGGTACTCGCATCGTGTGTTAATGTGATAGATGGACAGAGGCGCCGGCCATTCTTGATTCCTCCTGCTGTACTATTAACCAATACAATCACATTGTCTGACCAGGTAAAAGAAACAACAACCCAGGGGAGCAATAAATCATTCATCAGTGTAATAAACATGCTACATTAACGCAGGGCATTACTGCCAAATGGAAAATTTGTTTTTATGATTGGTAGGAAGGATGCTGATTTGCGCTGTGCGCTAGAAGTTGGTTATTTGTTTTTTTCCTTCTTAGATGACTAAATATTTTTTAATGAGTCTATTTGTTGGCTAGTTTAGTCTGTTGTTTAGGATGGATTGATGGATGGTTAGTTGGTTGGTTGAATGGATGGTTGGTTGGTTGTTTGACTGGTTGATTGGTTGGTTCGTTGTTGGATGTTTGGATGTTTAAATGTTTGGGTGGTTGGCTGGTTGGTTGTCTTGCTGGTTGTTGGTTGGCTGGCTGGTTGTCTCTCAGTTAGTCAGTTGATCGATACGTCAGTCTGTCATCAGCCGGTTGGTTGCTTGTCTCGTTCGTTGGCAACTTGGTGACTTTGGTTGGTCGGTTAGTTGGTTGATGGGTTGGCTGATTGGCTGGTTAGTTGGTTGTTTGGTTGGCTGACAGGATGGGTTAGTTGTTTCGATGGTGTGATGATCAATTGGTAGATTGGTTAGCTGGTTGGTTGGTTGGTTGTATGGTTGTAAGGTTGGATGGTTGGTTTGTTGGTTGGTTGTTCATTTTTAGGGTTGGTTGATTGATTGGCTAGTTGATTGGTTAGGTGATTGGTTGGTTGGTTGGTTGATTGGTCGGTTGGTTGGTCAGTTGATTGGTCGGTTGGTTGGTCTCTCAGCTGGTCAGTCTATCATAAGCCGGATGGATGCTTGTCTCGCTTTGCATAGATTTGGTGTGTTTGGCTGGTTAGCTCGTTGGTTGGTTGGATGGTTGGCTAGTTGATTGGATGGCTGGTCAGTGGATTGAATGGTTAGAGGTTTGGTTGGTTGTTTGGTTTGTTGGTTGGTTGATAAGATGGTTGGTTGGAAGGCTGGTTTGTTGATTGGTTGGATATTGGATGTTTGGTTGGCTGGTTGGTTAGATTGTTGGTTTGTTCGATAGCTGTTGGTTGGTTGGTTCGATTGTTAATTGATTTGTTTTTTTCATTTGGTTTGTTAATCGGTTGGTTGTTAATTATGTGATTGGTTGTTTGGTTAGTAATTTGATT
This sequence comes from Urechis unicinctus, assembly GCA_034190875.2. Lineage (NCBI taxonomy): Eukaryota > Metazoa > Annelida > Polychaeta > Xenopneusta > Urechidae > Urechis > Urechis unicinctus. The sequence continues at coordinate 6,582,498 of CM067343.1, read as the reverse complement.
GGTTGGTTGGTTCGATAGCTGTTTGATTGTTTGGTTGGTCGATTGGTTGATTGGTTGGTTAGTTGTTTGGTTGTTTGGTTCCGTGGTTTGTTGGTTGTTTGGTTGGTTGTTTTGTTTGCTCGCTGGTTGGATTGTTGGTTAGTTGGTTGCATTTAAGTGTGCCTTTTTACTAAGCATGCTCAGTTGACGAGCATTTTTCAAATCGATCGATCGCAAAAGCATTAAATGAAGCATTGTGTAATACGTTAGCATCTGTCTTGCTTATTTGTTGTTTTGATTGGTTTGCTTTTTGGGTGTGTTGATTTATGCAGTTCCTTTTGCATGGCTTAAGGGTATAACATTTTCATGATTTAAATATTACACGGACAAGGTAGGTGAAATATCATCAAGATAGATACGTCTACTTAAGAGCTGAATATACACCAGACTTTGTAATCATATACTTACTGCGGACTATTTGTATGCATGCAAACCTCAACCACTTTAATGTGGTGATTGATTATTTACCATGGGCTCATATGATGATCACTAACTGGTGCTAGCACATACATATATCCTTTATTACATATAGACCCATCACTTAAATTTTGCTGCATATAATGCTTGAAAACGCAAAAGTTAACAAAATAAACATTCCTCACCAATATTTATTAGTCTACACACACTTTATTATTTACATATGTGAGATAATTTCGGAAAATTCTATAACAGAATTCAATGTTTGAAACGCAACGAATTTATAGTTCACCAGCAAAAAACATAACCACAACATGTGACCGGACACATTAGAGAGTTGCTTAATATGTTAGTGAATCAATGGAAGAAAACGATTAGGCACAAACAAATTTTATCTGGTGCTATCGCGGATGGTGAGGCTCTACCTTTAAGCAACATGAATATACATGCGGTGGGCGTTATATATTCTTCTTTCCAACATATCTGCAAGGACCTGATACAATGTGCTATCCTGCCCAAATCAGACATGATATTTTAATACAATTGCCTATGTGCTAGCCATTGACAAAGTTTTGGGCATTATCATTATTTTCTAATTGTGAAGTATATTCGGCAGTCGTTGTATGTTTATGTTATTCGATGCACATATCAATTCGCTAAATTAGGTCATCACATTGTGTAACTAAATCTAGTCCAAGCGCATTGTTTTGCGCGTAACTATAATGCAAAGTCAAGGGAATGGGGAGATGGTTAATTCTTAATACCTCATTCAATAATTGTTCAAATGTGGAAAAGTTAACATTGTAGAGAGGTGATTTTACCGCTTACTTTCGTTTCATGCGTCTGTTTAAAAAATATTTCATAAATACAAGCGATTTAGGCTGCAAACGTTGGTGTCAGTTAACGATTATCATACTCATTGTGCACTGCCTGAATTTCATCAAAATATCGATAATTTATATCGATAGTGTTACTGATAATTACCTGAATCCTTGAACGCGAGATGCATCTTAGCAAGCGTGGTCGTTTAGTAGATCGATTTGCTCGCTGGTTAGTTGGTCGGCCGGTTAGTCGGTCTTTATGTTGGTTGAGTGGTTGGTTATTTCGGCGGTTGGTTATTCCGTTGGCAATTTGGCAGCTTGTTTGCTTGCTTAATTGCTGGCTTCGATGGATAGCCGGTTTTTGCTGAGCAGTAGATTTAGCATTATGTTAAACTTAAGCTGGTTAACTTGAAGGTTTTGGTCTGAGTTAATGTTACTGCAGGATACAAGTTAATCTAATGAAATAGAGTCTCAGATCAAAGTTGTTCCAAGGGAAAGGATGCTGCCTTGACTAATAACAATATGGATTTGTGCAGTACTGATATATGCTTAAGGCGGTCCCTTTGTGTACTTGGGGTGTTCACTCACATAGATGGTATGTAACGTATCTATTAGTGGGCTGTTTGAAGAACCAGTTTTGTGTGTGGGACAAATGAAAATCGAGGAGCCATCAATCATATTGTGATAAAAGCAATTGCTGTGTATGCATTGAGACTCGTATTTCAAATCAAATGTTCTCTACTCATCCATTTCATCGATTGCCCGATGAACCAACTGAGCATAAGGATGTGAATCTGTCATAAAATACTCCACGCGCATTTAACTGTGACAGCAGGTGTAAGTAACTTTTATGTCCAATCATTAATGCAAGTTTTCCATTAAGACTGTTGATATAAATTCCGCGTTTAGTGTATTGGCACTAATAAGTAACAGTTGTCATGTTTTATAACTAAGGGGTGAAGCAGCGTAAAATAGATCATGATTACTAATAATCCGAGTAAAATGTTACTTGTACCGATAAATAAACCAGCGACTTAGGTAAAACAAACTAAATTCACAGACAAAGAAAAACTGTTTTCCCACTAACTGATTATTGAAGAGAAGTCCATGGCGCGGAATCGATATTCTGCATACCCACTGGGTGCAATTGATTTCAATCGGGTCACCTTTCCCACATGTATTGTTCATGTAATCTCATAGTGGTCTTATGGCTAATGTACTATGCAATGCACAAAGCAAAATGTATGGTTATTGCACTTTTATCTCCCCAGAGAGTCGTTACCAAAGACGTTATATTGTCTTCTATGTGAATACCAGATGATGATTACATGGGGAGGAGAATTCATCAGCTACCGTCGCCAGAATATACTACACAAATAGCAACATTTCGCATGTATATTCGCGTGGTAAATGCTGGCGATTGATTCTGGATGATAATGATTTGTAATAGTCGTAACAATAACAATTACATAAAAATGTGACTGATGATAAAACATTTCGTTCGAAATTCATCGCCATCAATAAAACATAGTAGGATCTCTATTTTATTCCAGAGAATTTGGCAAAACTGCTATATATGGCCATTGTTAATCACATGATCAATTCTTTTGTGATATTTGCAAGCAGCTCCTGTATTAATGGCTTTGATAACTTACATAACGTGAGGGCATATTAATGAATTTTTTGTGCGTCTACGCGTTTTGTTGGTATATAAGATAGGGCAAGTCGGGTACGAGAACGTCGTTACAGTAAATCAGCGGGCAGACTATAAACATTTTGATACCAACCATTCTACGCATAAACAAGTTCTTAATAGACCACATCTTCGTGTGATTAAACTTATAGCAAGGCATGCCTGCATATAGTAACTGTAAAGAATGATGTTATGCTGTTGCTTTTCTATGATGCTTATTTTAACGTTTATGTTATTTTATTGATTGTTTGTAGCGCGTTTCATAAAGATAGAGGACATATGCTCTGTCACTGTGCCGTGTCACATCAGGTTCACCAATGCGCGCTGCTTCTGCGCGAGTTTGTAAGCATTGCATTTAATTCGATAGGTCTTAAGGGCTCTTGGGTTGTTTATAGACATGGATTGCCTTCCTACTTAGAATAAACAGCGATATTCCTTAGTATAGTCATCATTAATTACGGACACTACAAAAGCGTTTCTTATGCAACCATGGCAGCCAGCCATTCGATGTCAAAATGACCTTGTCCTGCAATGCACTTGACCTGAGTCAAAATATCGAGTGAGAAGGTGAATAAGATTAACGAACAAAGATATTGTGAACATAAATAACACAGAAATATCGAAGAAATTATTTATTTACCAAAAGATTTTTCCATTTGTCTCTGCAAACACATTGGGTTGGTAGATTATTTGGGGAACATAGCACATGAATTGCGTGGCTAGTTCATCATTCTCTTCGACCTTTGATATATCTAAGGGCTCGCGCAGCCGGGATAAATCATGTGTTCGGAGTACACTAACGCTTGTAGCCAATATGATGCAATGGCAATTGTTGAACGCTGCCTTCCACAATCGGAGAAAGATCATCTGGATATGCCTTTTCGATTTTCACATCAATCCCGTGGATGCAGGGTTGTAATATATAAAATCGTGGAAGTTGTTATTTACATTTCGACTGCGATTATGTCATGTAACGCCGATCACGTGTGGTTTGATTCAAGGCGCATACATGTGAACATCAGAACGGCCGACTTAAATATTGTGGATTTGAATTGTTGTTGATTGTACAGCAGCACTACATAACAATTTTAGTTTCAGAGTGTACCATCCACTGTCGGCTTCACCACAACTGTTGTTACTGTACCTGTATCAATTGTAAAACCTTCATAAACATCTCCTACCATTTACATCATGCTTGGCAATAAAGCGCACAATCAATTCATATGCTACGGAACATCGACTTCCGCGTGACCTTTGTCAAAACTTATCTTACAGGAGAACCAACTCGCTTGTGACGCAGGTTAATATATATAAATGGACTAGCTTGTTACGAGTATGATTATATATCTGGCAAGCTTATGAGAAGTGCCAATTTTCATCTGTTACGAGTACCGACTAGTTTGTGATATGCGTTGACATGTCAATCTGACAGAAGACCGACTTGCTCGTAGTGTGTGTCAGCGCTACAGGATATACTTTGATGTATCATCTGAAGCGCGTTCTCATAAATATCTAAGCTTTCTGTTTCTCCCTGTGGCCACTTATCTCTTCTATACGCATGTGATACCACTTTGCACAAGAGTAACAGCAATAAGAATCACTGATGCTACATGTGACCAGAACCGGATTTCCTCACTCAGTTTGAGAGTGCACAACTAATATCTTACAAAGCAGTAATATTTCCGGAAAGGTGATTAACGCCGCGATTCTTGCGAATGTACGGGAAACCATTGCTACGTTGAGGATGTACAGGCGTATACAATCATACAAAGCGATATGTAAGCGACCATTATTTGAACTATCCAATTTGAAAGAGGATACAGTTACAGTCGATATACATGGGCAAAATACTGGATTACAAGAAGTGTGTGGGCGACAACATATAGCATATTGGTCATTTCTTTACCAGCATATGGTCTACCCAATGCATACTACTACAATTACACGCAAGATTCCCATGAACACTGATTCCATGCTAGCACTGGTCCACAACGTGCACTGCCAGAACCACAAGTGCACCACAATATGCAGACATGTTACTTACTCTGAACAAGTAAATATGGAAATCCAGGGACAATTGATGTTCGGTCTGAGTGATTTCGGTTAAAGCCCTTAAACTACACACTGAAAAACGTCAGTGATGTGGAAGCAATACTTTGGATACCCACATCGCCTCGTTGATTTCTATCGGGTTAACTCTCTATTGTTCACGTAATCACATACTGGTCCGATGGTAAATGAACTATCCAACGAACAAAACAAAATGGATGGTTATTGCTGCTGCTTTGCCTTCCCAACAGGCCGTCACTGAACACCCTCTTGTGATCTAGCAGGTAAATTGCAATGAAAGTGGATCCTTTGAGATTTTCACTGTTGGGTAGACATCAAGGTCAGTCAAAACCATTTATAGCCTGTCGGTGATTTATTGAACATTATGATACACTAACGATCGTGATTTATCTTTGCTATCATCTGTCAATGACTGGATCGCGCTCGCGACACCTTTCTCAAGTGCAAATAGCACATTTTCTAAGAAACTTTAAAATCTACCATTATTTGTACAAGATATTGCTTATATTGCAGAGAGTATTTTATACAGTATTATGACAAGACCCATATGGTGGGGTCACCTTATTAAATTTCATAATAAATGCACTCAAGCTGTAGTGATGCCCACAGATGTATACATAATTGACATCTAGCACTTGTCTGGGGACCATCAGCCGAATATTGTCATTTCTTTGCATGCCATTACACAATTCCAAGTCATTAGCTCGTAAATAATCCAATTAATGAGATTGGATATGAAGCTTTTGTGTATAGATCAGTTTTATCTGGAATATCGTAAATAAAACACATGGAGGGCATGGTTTTAGATTATCCCGAAGACCAGAATAATTGAAGCTTAACTACACATCTATTCAACTTCCATGGGACAATACATTATCATAGCTGAATGAAGTTTCACTGAAAGTGAAGAGGGGATAATAAGTTAAAAAACGAGGCTTTTATATAAATCACAGTGTTGAAAGTGGAAAACGATTAAATAATCTCTGTCTACATATAAATATTCGCCGACGATACGTAGGTTTGGATATAAGAGAGCGAGTATGGTCATTTTAAAGTAGCGTATGATTTTACCTGACGATTCATCTGCATGGTGAGGACAGCGGAGAAACATTCAGTATTGCATACGAGGAAAGGAAGGCATTGGACAGCACAAAGTGCGCGATTGACCTAAGCCTGCATTTATAATTATTACCTATTCTTACAATAACCGCTACACAATAATGACACGAAGATTTGCGAATCTGAGCATGGAATCCTACGTGATATTTTTTATAAGCGAGTTCTTATATACAATAGATTACATATACCATGCCGGGAATGAAGCGTGGCATTCTCGATTTCCCCTTAGCCTCATAACTTGAGTATCTACATCCTTTGTTGCTGGTCATCAGAGCATTCCAAAAAGGATCAGTAATTAGATTATGAGCCAATCGTTAAACCATCGACATCATCACATTCGCCATTTTAAGTTGATCAGGTTACATGAAGCATTGTGCAGCCATTAAATTCGCATTACAAGGTGTTGGGCATCTGTTGATCTCTGAAGCAATTTTAAACAATGGCTTGATTTATCAGCTACAAATGAGTCTTTGCACGAGATCAATGACTAACTTGTTAACGTAACTAACATGTTCATAACGAAACTTGTCATTATTCTAAATAACGTCAATCAGAGCTAATTAAATTTTAAAAGGAGGTGATAATATTAGCATTTCACCAGTGTTACCTACGTTAGTAATACTACCTCGTAATGATTGTGAATCTCATCTCATTTCAAATTATTGTTTATCACTTGAATGCAATTTGTTTGATCGAGTAAATGCAGAGAGCTTTATGCCGTGAATATGTTGAAGCTGCAAATAGTCAGCCAGTGCATTCAAGTTGTTTATAATGACAACACGTATTTCTTCAACATGTTAACTGCTAAATATATGTGTTAACTCTACAGCAATACATATTAAATATACATATTGCTACTTAATCAAATCATTTGTAAGCTTTGTAAGATGTGTTAAATTTTATGTAACCAAACGTCTGAGTGTTCAGGGTAAATACAGACTTGGAGAATAAGCTTTGTGAGCACTCATTCGTTCAATATTTACGATGTGTTTATTTCTTCACTCTAAACCTCATTATTTCAAATATAGCAACATTCATTAGATAAACGTTTAAATAGTAATGCATCTCTTCCGATGGTGATATACATGCTTTTGGTCGAAAACATCAAAATCAGGCAATTTGCTTTGGTTATTTGTGGGTATAAATGAGATTCCGGATTTATGGATCAAAGTGATATGCCTTGTGGTAGGCCATACAATATTACCACGCTTACGCCGTATATTCCTTTAAACTGCTTCATGATCCCATAAAGTAGTATAATGCAGCACATAGCAGGACCTGATGGCCGTCAAATGAAGCCTTACGTGCCATTCTGTGACCTTTTACATTCTAAGGATGATGATGCACATTGAATCGTGAATATCACAGTGACTTTTGTATACATATCTTTCCACCTAGCCATGCACTGAACACGCACTGCCTACTAAACATTTCTCACACAAATCGAAGCTTATATGATATGGTCAGAACGATAGATATGTCCCTTATCGACAATTTACACTATGCATGATCGTGTTTGATAACATTGTTGTGATTATTGCTACTGTTTATTACTGGTGTAAATCATGCTAGGTAATTCAGTGCACTAACAGATTGTTATTGTGCCTTCGCTCCAAGCCATCAGACGAGCGCATACGTAACTCGCGAGAACAAATGCTGGTAAAGTCGACGTGATGTATGTACCATCTGAGAGAATTGATTATAAAATTCAAATAAATATCGACCATAATATGCATACTGGTTTATACAGAAATCCTGTGCATAATAAAAATACCTTCTGAAGCGGCATGATACATATGTCAAAGGCTAACCAAACCACGATTGGTGAATGATATGTGAATTGAGAATGAATGATTGAGCAAGATAATAAGATAAGAAACCTGATCAATGCAATCAGAGCATTTGTTATTCATTTGGCAATTCGAAGCTAAGAATACCATCAAATGATTGTGGCGTCCGTATAAGCAATATATTGAATCACTTTGTCGATAAAGGCATTTATAGTTTTGCTGTCTAAGCTTTAACTGCGAAACATCAAATTACACTTATAATTAAATACTAAGAATACTAGAATACTAAATATACCACGTGAATGAGCACTTAGAGTATGCACATGTTCAGCCAAATAACTCCAAGTTGTTTTACAAAGGTGCATATGAAGATTGCATATATATATATATTATATATATATATATATATATATATATATATATATATATATATATATATATATATATATATATATATATATATATATATATATATATAGTCAAACTTTTCAACCTTTTCAGTATATTTACAAATCAATATATCACTCATGCAATCAGCGCTGCTACCGTCCAAGTGTCAATATAGCAACAGTTATGGCACCCGATGACAAGCAATTAGTGTTGTAAATCATTTCCCAATCAGTAAATCCAGAATCACACCTGGCATAAAAAGTCACGCGCCATATTTCAAATGCAAACCTAAGAATAACCACCTTATATATCATGTAGTTTTAGTTTCGTTGATGCAAAGAAATGAAATTATCATTGATCTTAGTAACGTTTCACAACTGCTGACATCACTTTTATCTGCAATTTAGAAACCATTATATCGTAATTGATTACAAATAGGTATAATTGTCTAGCTATCCAAACGCTCTATTACCTAAAATGTGAGGGACTGCCATAGTGGCTTGAAGATGTATTTTGAAGACATTTTTTATTGATCTTTGGTATTAACCCGAAAACCAATTCGGTGTCACACGTACGTGGCACAAAATGGATGGGCATTACTTAAGTGACGGCTGTTAATTTCCGCAGATAAAAGGGGTCTAGGCTGAAATGCAAACCCGACTCACATTACTGTATTACAATAACGCATTCACTTAAAAACGTTTTGCTGCCTATTCCTTTAGTTAGCAGTTGCTCTTATTTGTTGATAGGAACACTGATTAACATATAAAGCTGCCATTCACCATCAGCGGTTCGATCCTTCAAACGGTATATGAACACTGTAGGATCCCACCATCCAGTTAAATGCCATCTGGGCTGTTATTGGATTATCATACATCATCTATTCAATTAAACATCGGTGCAACATCGGTACTCGGGAATGTGTCCATATATACGAATAAATGAATGCATAAATATCATTTGATATTACAGGATGAGGGTTTCTTCCTACTGTACGTAGCTGACTAGGCATTTATGATTTCCGTTTAATGCCATTACATGGGTTACTGCAGTAATGCGACGTGGAAGACATTTCACTTAACCCCATAAAGGATATTGAGAATAAAAGAATAGTCTCCAATCTTTATTATTCAGTTTTTGATCAGTTAAAGAGACTATGTTGAATACTCAATGCGTCTATCGTAGATAGGACACACAACGATCCTTGCCACAAATAGAAACAATAATACCACTATTGATTCCGAGCCGCTCATAAATGTTTGTAAACCCCTATGGTACACCCACCAACACCATGGTTGTTCATATCATTGATTTCTGTATTTTATTCTAAACGCTTATTTTATTGGTCTCTCGTTTTGCACATCGGCAGAGACAAAGCCCCTTATGGTAAACTGCGTTCAGAGCTTCACCTTCCCTTTAGGTACATCAATTCGCTTTATGTTTCCAATATCCAATAATGGAAATATCACCCCTCCCCCTTTGGGATATCCGAAATTGCAAGTGATATAACTTGGAAAGCTCAGTGGTCAAATTGGAACGCAACACAAATAAAGTGTGGCTGCAAACAAAATAAGATAATACAGTAGTAGTGTAAGTCAGGATAACACCCTTAATTAGGGATTGATTACAACGATAACATCTGTAAATTCGACAGTGATGTGTAATTGTGAGATTGTGAATACCGCTAAGAAGTGCGCAGCGGTTACATTCATCCTCAGTTCTTCATTCCCTCTTCACGAAAATGTCGTTTCCGCAGAGAAGGCCTAAAACGTCAAATTTGATCATTATCGAGAATAGAGCATTAATAAATACTTGTATGTGATTATTCGCAAGAGATCAATGTGTTGTCATGGAGGTGCGGTCATGTTACAAGCGGCACATTATGAACGGAACGGATTGACCCAAGACTCGGGACAGACTTTAGTGAAAAGTGACAATATCAATATCAATTTCACAGTAAATTCTTACTCCTTGCTATGTGTTGATAAACGTCCACTTGGAATGTGCTTTATTCGCTGACGTTGCAAGATTTATACAACAGACAATCGTTTAGCGCTGTATTTTGCTGCCGCAAACAACACCCGGTTGTACAGTCAAGTAGTTGATGTCATTAAGAGGCACTAAGAGGAATTCGCTACTTACACCACACAGAATGGCGGCATATATTGCGTACAATATCGGTGTGTTCACAGATAACGACATAATGCATAATATTGTGGATATATTGTCTTTGCTACCAGAACAATTGGTAATGAGCAATAAGTTACATTCAATTAAAGCAGTTTATCCCAACTGAACATCATTGCATATTATAAGCGAGTTAGAGCTCCTGTGAGGCTGATAATGATAATGGCGGTCATTGCAAATAATAATTCAAATACATTGCTTATATGAACTGCTGCTAGCCTCAACACCATTTTTATCATACATTACATAACTGCAATCAGTTCAACATCAATTTTGATTCTGATATCCGACATTGGGCTTTTTCACAATTCGAAAGAATTAATGTTTTTTGTTTATCAATGAAAAACAAACTTCTTAAGTTTCCATTATTTGAGGGACTAATTGCCAACACTTCATTCACAAATGAATGATGTACACGCCTTCTGCATTACCGAACTCCGTTAACAGCCTAACATTGTTTCTCTTTGGCAGTTTGACATGACCAGTAACCTATCAAACTTGTTTCACTTATTTCACTTGCCATATTTGTACATACAATAAGGAAAAAAACTCAATCCACCACAAAGCGCGCATCAGCATGATATGTTTATTCATTGCCATGCTGGTATATCCGGGCAGCAAAAGGCGAATTGATGTGTCTTGAAATATACCAAAAATGGCAAGATTAAACTGTTAACGCTGCAGCTACTAGGTTCTATTATCAATCACAGCGCAGAGTTGGGCAGCTCCTTTTACTCACAAAGAGACAATGTCTTAACTGAAACCAAACAAACGACCAATAAAATGCCAAAAGCGTTCGAACTCAAACATATATATGGAATAACATGACACGCCATCGTAAAAGCTGGTGTACCAAAGGGGTTTACACACATTAAACGTGATAGCCCAATAGCTGCATTATTGGTTGGGGGGTTTTTTTGCAAGCAAGTAACGTTGGATATCCTATAAACGATAGTGGCGTCCACCAGGTTCTCTTGAATCAATGGAAAAAAACGATTATGCACAAACAAATTCTATCTGGTGCTAGCGCGGATGGTGAGGCTCTACGTTTAAGCAACATGAATATCCATGCGATGCGCGTTATATATTCTTCTTTCTAACACATTTGCAAGGACCTGATACAATGTGCTATCCCGCCCAAATCAGACATGATATTTTAATACAATTGCCTATGTGCTAGCCATTGACGAAGTTTTGGACATTATCATTATTTTCTAATTGTGAAGTATATTCGGCAGTCGTTGTATGTTTATGTTATTCGATGCACATATCAATTCGCTAAATTAGGTCTTCACATTGTGTAACTAAATCTAGTCCAAGCGCATTGTTTTGCGCGTAACTATAATACAAAATCAAGGTAATGGGGAGATTGTTAATTCTTAATACCTCATTCAATAATTGTTCAAATGTGGAAAGGTTTACATTGTAGAGAGTTGATTTTACCGCTTACTTTCCTTTCATGCGTCTCTTTAAAAAATACTTCATAAATACAAGCGATTTAGGCTGCAAACGTTGGTGTCAGTTAAAGATTATCATACTCATTGTTCACTGCCTGAATTTCATCAAAATATCGATAATTTATATCGTTAGTGTTACTGATAATTACCTGAATCCTTGGACGCGAGATGCATCTTAGCAAGCGTGGTCGTTTAGTAGATCGATTGACTCGCTGGTTAGTTGGTCGGCCGGTTAGTCGGTCTTTATGTTGGTTGAGTGGTTGGTTATTTCGGCGGTTGGTTATTCCTTTGGCAATTTGGCAGCTTGTTAGCTTGCTTAATTGCTGGCTTCGATGGATAGCCGGTTTTTGCTGAGCAGTAGATTTAGCATTATGTTAAACTTAAGCTGGTTAACTTGAAGGTTTTGGTCTGAGTTAATGTTACTGCAGGCTGCAAGTTAATCTAATGAAATAGAGTTTCAGATCAAAGTTGTTCCAAGGGAAAGGATGCTGCCTTGACTAATAACATTATGGATTTGTGCAGTACTGATGCATGCTTAAGGCGGTCCCTTTGTGTACTTGAGGTGTTCACCCACATAGATGGTACCTAACGTATCCATCAGTGGGCTGTTTGAAGAACCAGTTTTGTGTGTTAGACAAAGGAAAATCGAGGAGCCATCAATCATATTGTGATAAAAGCAATTGCTGTGTATGTATTGAGACTCGTATTTCAAATCAAATGTTCTCTACTCATCCATTTCATCGATGGCCGGTGAACCAACTGAGCATAAGGATGTGAATCTGTCATAAAATACTCCACGCGCATTTAACTGTGACAGCAGGTGTAAGTAACTTTTATGTCCGATCATTAATGCAAGTTTTCCATTAAGACTGTTGATATAAATTCCGCGTTTAGCGTATTGGCACTAATAAGTAACAGTTGTCATGTTTTATAACTAAGGGGTGAAACAGCGTAAATAGATCATGATTACTAATAATCCGAGTAAAATGTTACTTGTACCGATAAATAAACCAGCGACTTAGGTAAAACAAACTAAATTCACAGACAAAGAAAAACTGTTTTCCCACTAACCGATTATTGAAGAGAAGTCCATGGCGCGGAATCGATATTCTGCATACCCACTGGGTGCAATTGATTTCTATCGCGTCACCTTTCCCACATGTATTGTTCATGTAATCTCATAGTGGTCTTATGGCTAATGTACTATGCAATGCACAAAGCAAAATTTATGGTCATTGCACTTTTATCTCCCCAGAGAGTCGTTACCAAAGACGTTATATTGTCTTCCAAGTGAATACCAGATGATGGTTACATGGGGAGGAGAATTCATCAGCTACCGTCGCCAGAATATACTACACAAATAGCAACATTTCGCATGTATATTCGCGTGGTAAATGCTGGCGATTGATTCTGGATGATAATGATTTGTAATAGTCGTAACAATAACAATTACATAAAAATGTGACTAATGATAAAACTTTTCGTTCGAAATTCATCGCCATCAATAAAACATAGTAGGATCTCTATTTTATTCCAGAGAATTTGGCAAAACTGCTTTATATGGCCATTGTTAATCACATGATCAATTCTTTTGTGATATTTGCAAGCAGCTCCTGTATTAATGGCTTTGATAACTTACATAACGTGAGGGCATATTAATGAATTTTTTGTGCGTCTACGCGTTTTGTTGGTATATAAGATAGGGCAAGTCGGGTACGAGAACGTCGTTACAGTAAATCAGCCGGCAGACTATAAACATTTTGATACCAACCATTCTACGCATAAACAAGTTCTTAATAGACCACATCTTCGTGCGATTAAACTTATAGCAAGGCATGCCTGCATATAGTAACTGTAAAGAATGATGTTATGCTGTTGCTTTTCTATGATGCTTTATTTAACGTTTATGTTATTTTATTTATTGTTTGTAGCGCGTTTCATAAAGATAGAGGACATATGCTCTGTCACTGTGCCGTGTCACATCAGGTACACCAATGCGGCTGCTTCTGCGTGAGTTTGTAAGCATTGCATTTAATTCGATAGGTCTTAAGGGCTCTTGGGTTGTTTATAGACATGGATTGCCTTCCTACTTAGAATAAACAGCGATATTCCTTAGTATAGTCATCATTAATTACGGACACTACAAAAGCGTTTCTTATGCAACCATGGCAGCCAGCCATTCGATGTCCAAATGACTTTGTCCTGCAATGCACTTGACCTGAGTCAAAATATCGAGTGAGAAGGTGAATGAGATTAACGAACAAAGATATTGTGAACACAAATAGCACAGAAATATCGAAGAAATTATTTATTTACCAATAGATTTTTCCATTTGTCTCTGCAAACACATTGGTTTGGTAGATTATTTGGGGAACATAGCACATGAATTGCGTGGCTAGTTCATCATTCTCTTCGACTTTTGATATATCTAAGGGCTCGCGCAGCCGGGATAAATCATGTGTTCGGAGTGCACTAACGCTTGTAGCCAATATGATGCAATGGCAATTGTTGAACGCTGCCTTCCACAATCGGAGAAAGATCACCTGGATATTCCATTTCGATTTTCACATCAATCCCGTGGATTCAGGGTTGTAATATAAAATCGTGGAAATTGTCTATTTACATTTCGACTGCGATTATGTCATGTAACGACGATCACGTGTGGTTTGATTCAAGGCGCATACATGTGATATCAGAACGGTCGACTTAAATATTGTGGATTTGAATTGTTGTTGATTTTACAGCAGCACTTCATAACATTTTAGGTTTAAGAGTGTACCATTCACTGTCGGCTTCACCACAACTGGTGTTACTGTACCCGTATCAATTGTAAAACCCTTATAAAACATCTCCTACCATTTACATCATGCTTGGCAATAAAGCTCACAGTCAATATTCATATGATGCGGGACATCGACTTCCGCGTGACCTTTGTCAAAACTTATCTTACAGGAGCACCAACTCGCTTGTGACGCAGGTTAATATATATAAATGAACTAGCTTGTTACGAGTATGATTATATATCTGGCAAGCTTATGAGAAGTGCCAATTTTCATCTGTTACGAGTACCGACTAGTTTGTGATATGCGTTGACATGTCAATCTGACAGAAGACCGACTTGCTCGTACTGTGTGTCAGCGCTACAGGATATACTTTGATGTATCTTCTGAAGTGCGTTCTCATAAATATCTAAGCTTTCTGTTTCTCCCTGTGGCCACTTATCTCTTCTATACGCATGTGATACCACTTTGCACAAGAGTAACAGCAATAAGAATCACTGATGCTACATGTGACCAGAACCGGATTTCCTCACTCAGTTTGAGAGTGCACAACTAATATCTTACAAAGCAGTAATATTTCGGGAAAGGTGATTAACGCCGCGATTCTTACGAATGTACGGGAAACCATTGCTACGTTGAGGATATACAGGCGTATACAATCATACAAAGCGATATGTAAGCGACCATTATTTGAACTATCCAATTTGAAAGAGGATACAGTTACAGTCGATATACATGGGCAAAATGCTGGATTACAAGAAGTGTGTGGGCGACAACATATAGCATATTGGTCATTTCTTTTCCAGCATATGGTCTACCCAATGCATACTACTACAATTACACGCAAGATTCCCATGAACACTGATTCCATGCTAGCACTGGTCCACTACGTGCACTGCCAGAACCACAAGTGCACCACAATATGCAGACATGTTACTTACTCGGAACAAGTAAATATGGAAATCCAGGGACAATTGATGTTCGGTCTGAGTGATTTCGGTTAAAGCCCTTAAACTACACACTGAAAAACGTCAGTAATGTGGAAGCAATACTTTGGATACCCACATCGCCTCGTTGATTTCTATCGGGTTAACTCTCTATTGTTCACGTAATCACATACTGGTCCGATGGTAAATGAACTATCCAACGAACAAAACAAAATGGATGGTTATTGCTGCTTTGCCTTCCCTTTGCCGTCACTGAACACCCTCTTGTGGTCTAGCTGGTAAATTGCAATGAAAGTGGATCCTTTGAGATTTTCACTGTTGGGTAGACATCAAGGTCAGTCAAAACCATTTATAGCCTGTCGGTGACTTATTGAACATTATGATACACTAACGATCGTGATTTATCTTTGCTATCATCTGTCACTGACTGGATCGCGCTCGCGACACCTTTCTCAAGTGCAAATAGCACATTTTCTAAGAAGCTGTAAAATCTACCATTATTTGTACAAGATATTGCCTATATTGCAGATAGTATTTTATATAGTGTTATGACAAGACCCATATGGTGTGGTCGCCTTATTAAATTTCATAATAAATGCACTCAAGCTGCAACGATGCCTACAGATGTATACATAATTGACATGTAGCACCTGTCTGGGGACATCCAGCCGAATATTGTCATCTTATTTTAATGCCATTACACAATTCCAATTCATTAGCTCGTAAATAATCCAATTAATGAGATTGGATATGAAGCATTTGTGTATAGATCAGTTTTATCTGGAATATCGTAAATAATACACATGGAGGGCATGGTTTCAGATTGTCCCGAAGACCAGAATAATTGAAGCTTAACTACACATCTATTCAACATCCATGGGACAATATATTATCTTAGCTGAATGAAGTTTCACTGAAAGTGAAGAGGGGGTAATAAGTTAAGAGCTTGCTGGTAAAACGAATAAGGCTTTTATATAAATCACAGTGTTGAAAGTGGAACATCTGAAAATAGATTAAATAATCTCTGTCTACATGTAAATATTCGCCGACGATACGTAGGTTTGGATATAAGAGAGCGAGTATGGTCATTTTAAAGTAGCGTATGATTTTACCTGACGATTCATCTGCATGGTGAGGACAGCGGAGAAACATTCAGTATTGCATACGAGGAAAGGAAGGCATTGGACAGCACAAAGTGCGCGATTGACCTAAGCCTGCATTTATAATTATTACCTATTCTTACAACAACCGCAACACAATAATGACACGAAGACTTGCGAATCTGAGCATGGAATCCTACGTGATATTTTTTATAAGCGAGTTCTTATATACAATAGATTACATATACCATGCCGGGAATAATAAGCGACTGAAGCGTGGCATTCTCGATTTCCCCTTAGCCTCATAACTTGAGTATCTACATCCTTTGTTGCTGGTCATCAGAGCATTCCAAAAAGGATAAGTAAGTAGATTATGAACCAATCGTTAAACCATCGACATCATCACATTCGTCATTTTAAGTTGGTCAGGTTACATGAAGCATTGTGCAGCCATTAAATTCGCATTACCAGGTGTTGGGCATCTGCGGATCTCTGAAGCAATTTTAAACAATGGCTTGATTTATCAGCTACAAATGAGTCTTTGTACGAGATCAGTGACTAACTTGTTAACGTAAATAACTTGTTCATAACAAAGGTCGATTGAAACTTGTCATTATTCTAAATAACGTCAATCAGAGCTAATTAAATTTTAAAAGGAGGTGATAATATTAGCATTTTACCAGTGTTACCTACGTTAGTAATACTACCTCGTAATGATTGTGAATCTCATCTCATTTCAAATCATTGTTTATCACTTGAATGCAATTTGTTCGATCGAGTAAATGCAGAGAGCTTTAGGCCGTGAATATGCTGAAACTGCAAATAGTCAGCCAGTGCATTCAAGTTGTTTATAATGACAACACGTATTTCTTCAACATGTTAACTGCTAAATATATGTGTTAACTGCACAGCAATACATATTAAATATACATCCTGCTACTTAATCAAATCATTTGTAAGCTTTGTAAGATGCGTTAAATTTTATGTAACCAAACGTCTGAGTGTTCAGGTTAAATACAGACTTGGAGAATAAGCTTTGTGAGCACTCATTCGTTCAATATTTACGATGTGTTTATTTCTTCACTCTAAATCTCATTATTTCAAATATAGCAACATTTATTAGATAAACGTTACAATAGTAATGCATCTCTTCCGATGGTGATATACATGTTTTTGGTCGAAAACATCAAAATCAGGCAATTTGCTTTGGTTATTTGTGGGTATAAATGAGATTCCGGATTTATGGATCAAAGTGATATGCCTTGTGGTAGGCCATACAATATTACCACGCTTACGCCGTATATTCCTTTAAACTGCTTCATGCTCCCATAAAGTAGTATATAGCAGCACATAGCAGGACCTGATGGCCGTCAAATGAAGCCTTACGTGCCATTCTGTGACCTTTTACATTCTAAGGATGATGATGCACATTGAATCGTGAATATCACAGTGCCTTTTGCATACATATCATTTCACCTAGCCATACACTGAACACGCACTGCCTACTAAACATTTCTCACACAAAACGAAGCTTATATTATATGGTCAAAACAATAGATATGTCCCTTATCGATAATTTACACTATGCATGATCGTGTTTGATAACATTGTTGTGATTATTGCTACTGTTTATTACTGGTGGAAATCATGCTAGGTAATTCAGTGCACTAACAGATTGTTACTGGCCTTCGTTCCAAGCCATCAGACGAGCGCATACGTAACTCGCGAGAACAAATGCTGGTAAAGTCGACGTGATGTATGTAGCATCTGAGAGAATTGATTATAAAATTCAAATAAATATCGCACATAATATGCATACTGGTTTATACAGAAATCCTGTGCATAATAAAAATACCTTCTGAAGCGGCATGATACATATGTCTATGGCTAACCAAACCACGATTGGTGAATGATATGTGAATTGAGAATGAATGATTGAGCAAGATAATAAGATAAGAAACTAATCAATGCAATCAGAGCATCTGTTATTCATTTGACAATTCGAAGCTAAGAATACCATCAAATGATTGTGGCGTCCGTATAAGCAATATATTGAATCACTTTGTTGATGATGGCATTTATAGTTTTGCTACCTAAGCTTTAACTGCGACATCAAATTACACTTATAATTAAATACTAAGAATACTAGAATACTAAATGTACTACGTGAATGAGCACTTAGAGTATGCACATGTTCAGCCAAATAACTCCAAGTTGTTTTACAAAGGGGCATATGAAGATTGTATACATATATATAAAAGTCAAGCTGATAACAAAATGGGCTTCCTTTTCAGCATATTTACAAATCAATATATCATTCATGCAATCAGCGCTGCTACCGTCTAAGTGTCGATATAGCAACAGTTATGGCACCCGATGACAAGCAATTAGTGTTGTAAATCGCTTTCCAATCAGTAAATCCAGAATCACACCTGACATAAAAAGTCACGCGCCATATTTCAAATGCAAACCTAGAATAACCACCTTATATATCATGAAGTTTTTGTTCCGTTGATGCAAAGAAATGAAATTATCATTGATCTTAGTAACGTTTCACAACTGCTGACATCACTTTTATCTGCAATTTAGAAACCATTATATCGTAATCGATTACAAATAGGTTTAATTGTCAAGCTAACCAAACGCTCCATTACCTAAAATGTGAGCGACTGCCATAGTGGCTTAAAGATGTATGGAAGATATTGCGGTTTGCGACTACTTTTACGCAAACAATAACGCAGTTATTTTCTGTAATGTATTTCCTCGAAACCATCACATTCCCGTCCCAGACAGCTTTTGTCTCGCGAATAATGCAATTATATATAGGGGAAAGATTCTTGCGGTGGATTGCGTGCCTTATCAGCAGGACAGTCATTTAATCTAGGCAAATACATTGTGGATATGTGCCTTCCGAGTTAAAAACATCATCCATTGAAATGTGATGCAATGAGATTGTCTTAGCCGGTTTGCACGTTTCAAGTGTCCTGCAATGGGCTTTGGTGATCTATCTAGGACACTTGAAAGGAACACATGCCAAATACAGATGTCTTGCTCGAATACATAATACAAATACCTTCTGAAGCGGCATGATACATATGTCTATGGCTAACCAAACCATGTTTGGTGAATGATATGTGTGTCGAGAATGAATGATTGAGCATAAGATAAGAAATCTAACCAATGCAATCCGAGCATCTGTTATTCATTTGGCAATTCGAAGCTACGAATATCATCAAATGATTGGATATATATGAATATATATTTGAATATATATATATATAAATATTTATATGGACATACATGGACATATATATGTACATATATATATACATATATATATATATGCACATATATATATATGGATATATATGTATATATATATACATTTGTATATATATATACATATATATATATAAATGGATATATATATAAATATACATATATATATATGTATATATATATTTATAGTAGTATATATATATATATAGATGATTTATATATATATATACATATATATATGCACACACATATATATATATCTATATATCTATAGAGATATATATATATATATATGCATATATATATATATATAGATATATATATATCTTATATGTATATATATAATATATATAATATATATCTCTCTATATCTATATATATATATATATATATCTATATATATATATATATATATATATATATATATATATATATATATATATATATATATATTGCATTATTTAACTTGATTTTATCCTCATTTTTTATTGATCTTTGGTGTTAACCCGATAACCAATTCGGTGTCACACGTACGTGGCACAAAATGGATGGGCATTACTTAAGTGATGGCTGTTAATTTCCGCAGATAAAAGGGGTCTAGGCTGAAATGCAAACCCGACTCACATTACTGTATTACAATAACGCATTCACTTAAAAAGGTTTTGCTGCCTGTTCCTTTAGTTAGCAGTTGCTCTTATTTGTTGATAGGAACACTGATTAACATATAAAGTTGCCATTCACCATCAGCGGTTCGATCCTTCAAACGGTATATGAACACTGTAGGATCCCACCATCCAGTTAAATGCCATCTGAGCTGTTATTGGATTATCATAGATCATCTATTCCATTAAACATCGGTGCATCATTGGTACTCGTGAATATGTCCTAATATACGAATAAATGAATGAATAAATATCATTTGATATTACAGGATGAGGGTTTCTTCCTACTGTACGTAGCTGACTAGGCATTTATGATTTCCGTTTAATGCCATTACATGGGTTACTGTAGTAATGCGACGTGGAAGACATTTCACTTAACCCCATACAGGATACTGAGAATAAAAGAATAGTTTCCAATCTATATTATTCAGTATTTGATCAGTTAAAGAGACTATGTTGAATACTCAATGCGTCTATCGTAGATAGGACACACAATGGTCCTTGCCACAAATAGAAACAATAATTCCACTATTGATTCCGAGCCGCTCATAAATGTTTGTAAACCCCTATGGTACACCCACCAACACCATGGTTGGTCATATCATTGATTTCTGTATTTTAATCTAAACGCTTATCTCATTTTATTGGTCTCTCGTTTTGCACATCGGCAGAGACAAAGCCCCTTATGGTAAACTGCGTTCAGAGCTTCACCTTCCCTTTAGGTACATCAATTCGCTTTATGTTTCCAATATCCAATAATAGAAATATCCCCCCTCCCCCTTTGGGATATCCGAAATTGCAAGTGATATAACTTGGAAAGCTCAGTGGTCAAATTGGAACGCAACACAAATAAAGTGTGGCTGCAAACAAAATAAGATAATACAGTAGTAGTGTAAGTCAGGATAACACTTTTAATTAGGGATTGATTACAACGATAACAACTGTAAATTCGACAGTGATGTGTAATTGTGAGATTGTGAATACCGCTAAGAAGTGCGCAGCGGTTATATTCATCCTCAGTTCTTCATTCCCTCTTCAAGAAAATGTCGTTTCCGCAGAGAAGGCCTAAAACGTCAAATTATCGAGAATAGAGCATTAATAAATACTTGTATGTGATTATTCGCAAGAGATCAATGTGTTGTCATGGTGGTTCTGTCATGTCACAAGCGGCACATTATGAACGTAACGGATTGACCCAAGACTCGGGACAGACTTCAGTGAAAAGTGACATTATCAATATCAATTTCACAGAAATTCTTACTCCTTGCTATGTGTTGATAAACGTCCACTTGGAATGTGCTTTATTCGCAGACGTTGCGAGATTTATACAGCAGACAATCGTTTAACGCTGTATTTTGATGACGCAAAGAACACCCGGTTGTACAGTCAAGTAGTTGATGTCATTGAGAGGCACTAAGAGGAATTCGCTACTTACACCACACAGAATGGCGGCATATATTGCGGACAATATCGGTGTGCTCACAGATAACGACATAATGCATAATATTGTGGATATATTGTCTTTGCTACCAGAACAATTGGTAATGAGCAATAAGTTACATTCAATTAAAGCAGTTTATCCCAACTGAACATCAATGCATATCATAAGCGAGTTGGAGCTCCTGTGAGGTTGAGAATGATAATGGCGGTCATTGCAAATAATCATTGAAAGACATTGCTTATATGAACTACTGCTAGCCTCAACACCATTTTTATCAGACGGCAAATAACTGCAATCAGTTCAACACCAATTGTGATGCTGATATCCGATATTGGGCTTCTTCACAATTCGAATGAATGAATGCTTTTTGTTTATCAATGTGAAACAAACTTCCCTAGTGTCCATTTATTTGAGGGGCTAATTGCCAACAATTCATTCACAAAACTACAATGATGTACACGCCTTCTGTATTACCTGACTCAGTTAACAGCCTAACATTTTTTAATTGGGCAGTTTGACATGACCAGTAACCTATCAAACTTATTTCACTTATTTCACTTGCCATATTTGTATATACATGCTGGTATATCCGGACAACAAAAGGCGAATTGATGTATCTTAAAATATACCAAAAATGGCAAGATTAAACTGTTAACGCCGCAGCTACTTTGTTCTATTATCAATCACAGTGCAGAGTTGGTCAGTTCCTTTAACTCACAAAGAGACAATTTCTTAACTGAAACCAAACAAACGACCAATAAAATGCCAAAAGCGTTCGAACTCAAACATATATATGGAATAACATGACACGCCATCGTAAAAGCTGGTGTACCAAAGGGGTTTACACACATTAATCGTGATAGCCCAATAACTGCATTATTGGTTGGGGTTTTTTTTGCAAGCAAGTAACGTTGGATATCCTATAAACGATGGTGGCGTCCACCAGGTTCACTTGAACTGATCAATTACTGAATGATCAAGAACGAAAGCAATTCCTTCAATCCCTTGAAGGCTTTATGGGTATCCTGTTCACTGTGGTGTAAATTGAAATGAAGACACATTACGGATAATGCGGCAACCCATGTAATGACACTAAACAGGAATCATTGTCTCGTCTGCGATCAACATACAATTAGGCGACACTCTAAATCTCGTATCACACGAAAATCGCCAGATATTAAGGCATATATTTTGAATATAACAAAGATATTGATACAAAATTGCTATCACTTCATTTAACAATTATCCCATAATATATAATTATTCATGGACATTCAAACGAAATATATATATATATATATATATATATATATATATATATATATATATATATATATATATATATATATATAATACATATATATATAGATATATATATATATATATATATATATATATATATATATATATATACATATATATATATATTTATGGATGAATATATTTGTGAATATATATTTATAAATTTTGATATATATATGTATTGTATTTATATGCATTAAATGTATGCATTTATATATGTATATAAACTCATATATATGCATATTCACTTTTCTACTTTTGCACCTTTAATAAATCGAGGAGACGGGAGTGACTGGAATTGTTTTCAAATCACGGTTATAGGCCAAAATGTTGCAATTTGAATTTCTAAACACAGCCGTAAATAACCGACTAGATCGTGGTGTGAGTTAATAAGTATCTATCTGGAGAAGTGACAAGCTAATGATATGTGTAAATATTTATCGGATAGGAGTACAAACCCGGATCATAGTACGGGTCTGTGCTACACGGATATGTCCTGGTGCATCGTTTGAAGTGCATCCGCACAGATATCTCAGCTGGTAGTTACTCTCTTTAACCACTTATTTTGTGCATTAGTTCATTTTTACTTGAGGCAAAATGTCCTACATCTAACGCAAATAATTCCCATTAACAACGTTTTCCTAGTGGTGGTGCATGCACTGCCAACATTACAAACGCAAGCCATTATGAATACGTGTTACCTTCTCCGAACCAGACGTGTGTCAAGAGTTAATGTGGAAATTCATGGGCAAGGAATGATCGGTCTTATTGAACCGAGCCGAAGCCTACGGCCCGCACCCTACAAAACGTCAGTAGTGTGATAACAATACTTTGGGTAACAGCAGTGCCTCGTTGGTTTGTTTTTTTTTCAACTCTCTATTGTTCACATAATCACATACCGGTCCGGTGGCAAATAAACACACACACCCGCACAAAACAAAATCGATAGTTCTTTTGATCATAGTCGCAAAAACGTTGAATAGCGTTAATCAAACAGCACGAATATCACACTTTACTGCAAAGTGACCCATTTTAATATGTTAAATATCATCAAATACATACAATAGAGGATTTCTATGGATGCTATGGTGGGCCAACAACACAGCCATCAATTTAGCATTACTCGGCAAAAGGTGTTAGCAATAACTACTGCAAATAATCCCATGCGAACCAAGATACTCATGAAGTCTTTCTAGGAATGATGAGGTGGACAACAATCATTATGATTCAGTTTGGTAAACCCTGGTGAATACTCTATGCGTCCATTCTACATACGGTACATGCTTCCATAAGCAATAATTCCACTATTGATTGCAATGAGCTATCTCATAAATGTTTGTTAACCCCCATAGTGCACCTACTAATACAATGGCGTGTCATGTAATTGCATGCATAAGCTATATTTCGAACGCTTATATCATTTTTTGGGCCTTTTGGCTTGAACATCATTCCAGACAATGCCCTTTTGGGAGATTAAGGATTCTTCTCTACTTGGTGATTCAAAACAGCACAATGTTGCTACGACGTTTATAGTTTAAGCATACCCTTTGTCATTTAGATCCATCATTCCACTTCTTGTTGCCCGGATGTCCAAGCATGGCAATAAATGCAAATATTGTTAATGCTACTAGTCTTTTCATTGTGATGGATTGCATTATTGACATTAATAAATAGCATGTGTTACAGCCCTGAAGAAGCAAAGCGAGACTGAAAGCTAAATGAAAATGCAGTAGGTGCTATGTCGGTGGTTGAGTACGTCGGTGTTGGAACTGGGTTCCTAAACAAAATGGAATCGGATCGAAACAAAACTGAATGCCTACAGCGTAAATTAGAAAACCCAAAAAAGTAAATTATTCTTAAATTCCTGTGGGTGAAAATTGAACGCCATGTTTGTTTGTGGGAAGCAATCAATTCAGCTACATTTTTTTATGACATCAAGCATGTGCTTTCAACATCCTTGGATTCTTAAAGCTATTATATACCAATAGCAGATATAGTTCCTGCAAAGGAAATCGTGAACACCCTTCGTCACAACTAATTGCTTTGGATTATTGGTTTACAGCGAGGGAATGTGGGTGGGCAATTCAGTATGCAGTGCAATGGTTATAGTCTAAAGGTTTCTGATGTGATTACTTCTAACAATCAAGTAGGTTTATCTTCCTGTGGTTGTAGCATGCCAAATTGTATCGCTAATCTTCCATGTGTACATTATTGCCTTCCTAGTGTGGCATGATTTACAATAAATATGGCGATATTTCAGTAAACATCAATCACAGACACGTACTTGTGATTTCCTCTTAAATATATTCACACAAAATATGCAAGTGCCGCTAGAGAATACAAAGTAGACCGTTTTGATCGTGAAATTATAGCTTACCTCTATTGACGATAACTGTTATTACATATATATTATCATACATAATACAGGTGATATAATTGTTTGTGGATATCCCGTTCATCGACACATTGTAGCAAGACAAACACATGCGGCACAATCATCAGTTTGTACATATGGGTCATTTCTTTGCTGTATATTTAGCTTCCAGCATACAAAGAGCTTAATGGGCACTTCTGGCTGCACTGGGCCGTCTGTTAAACCTTTGTAAAAAGGTAGCTGTGATGTTCCCTCCATTTGCGGTGATATCATTAACATTCATATTGATAGCAGAGGCCGTGTGAATTGGATTATGTGGTTATGTCATGACCCAAACTCAATGGAAGACCTAAGAAAACTACGTCACTCATCACTGTATGTAAAGATGCCATAACTGCAAATTGGATGCTAGATTGGTTTAAGTCTGGTAATGCATTGCCTTAATGTTATACAAAAGCCAAGGACACGCATGCGGCCAGCGATAATGCAAGATGATGTTGAACTATAACAGGATTTATGAAAGACCTACGTAAGCAAGCACCTCTCTAGGGTACACACCAAAAACCAAAATGGAAGAGTAATACGCTCCCAGTTGTCAACATACAAAATAACATGTGAACGGCACCTTCTTTGGGTGTTCTGGCGGTGTGTTCTATATGCACGATCAAAATATGTTATATGCAATGAAGCAGCAACATTATTATGTGTAACTGCATCTATGCATGCATGATACTTATTGTTTGAGCCTCAGACTAATGAGTTTGACACGTCATTAGGTTAGTCATAAAATGTATAGGTATCCATAAAATGCCATTCCCAATAATATTCGATTTTGCTATTGCTTTGTGAAGGTCATAACCTTACAAGATAATTTTGTATGCCACTTAGCATAAAAGGAAGAGATGCAATCAGCTTATATATCTCTATCGGTGCGATTAACAGAATATTGAAGCATTTGACACTGGTGTTGCATTTTTGATGGCTTTGATAAATACTTTTAATTATTACTTATTCGGGTAACTGTCGAAATAACTTGTTATCCGTGTGAGTTTAACTTTAGTTAGTACCTGAACGGAAAGTATAAATATGCCATCTATCGCAGTATCTCCCCCCCCCCCCCCCCCTCCCACTCACCAATTTACATTACGTGTAACTAAAGTAACTGGATTAATGACAGCTGATCCTGGCGCTAACTGTATCAATCGACAAAGAGCTTATATTTATCGGAAATTTCCATAATCTTTTGACTTAGTTAGCTCACTTATAACGGTGTAAATGACTCTTATTTTTATCAAAACATACAATTAAGCATGCCATCAACTACATCATTAATCATGTACGGTGTGATGTTAAATCCTTTTGCTTTGATTTAGTTGGCTTGATATGGCACATTTAAACGCCAGTTGTGCAATTTATGGGGGCAAGTAACAGAAAATGACATCTTTGGATCACACTAATATTGCATATTGTCACATAAATTCTAGAAAATGCTAGTCGTAAATCGCAATTTTGTTGTTGTTTCCCACGCACTAACATTCTCAAGTGAAGTATGTGACACTCAGCATGACACGCATGGCCATTATAAGGCAGTGTTTGGAATTACCGCTGAATCTGCTATCGTAAAGAGATTCCATATCTGGTAATTATGGTGGTGATATATGGTTAAGGTTACAATTCGATGAAGTCTTCCTATTACAACCACTTCCAGTGTCATCTACGTGACATAACTGAATATTTAGCGATGGATGCGGATTCATACCAACATGTTATGTTGTGTATTCGAATTCCGAATATCAACAACTGGCATAGATGATATGTATGTATTAATTACATTACATCTGTCTACAGGAATCTGAATTTAACTAAAACCTGGCTGTGTTCGACTAAAACCAATCAAAGGCATTAATTCCGCAATAACAGTCCCAACATTCGTCGCATTCTGTCGATATAATCCTTTCAGTGACCTTGTGGTTTGAATATAAAGGGGAAAATCTTGCAGTAAGTGTATGTGATTGATGTTTGCTAAAACACCACCCTGTCGTGATTTCAAATGATTATTGTCAAGCGAGAAAGGCAATAACGTATTCGAGGGTGCTTCTCGGGGCACATTTGTATTCCTAAACAACGGGGAACTAAGCATGAGGGAATATCGAAAGCAATCAGACTACACGTAATACGAAAGCATTGTTCTGCATGCTCCATTGCCCTTCCACATTCTAACATGTAGGTAGATGGTATGCTGCTTTGGGTGGTTCACTGATTGTTGTTTGTTTTCGCAGGTAGATGGTATGCTGCTTTGTTTTCACTGGGTTGTTCGGTGGGTTGGTTTAGTTGGTTGGTTAGCTGGTTGGCTTGGCAGGTTGGTTGGGTTGGTTGGTTGGTTAGCTAGTCGATTGATTGCTTGGCAGGTTGGTTGCTTGGTTGCTTGGTTGCTTGGGCTGTGTATTGATTGGGATGGTTGGTTGATGGGTGAGCTAGCTGGATGTTTGGTTTGATATTTGGCTTGTTGTTTGGGATCAATAACATCGGCAAAAAATCGAACTCCATCATTTATGCTGCTAATAGATATTCCAGCGGTAACTGCAAGTCAGGTATGAGCATTATAACACCCAAATCTGTAATGAACAATGCAAGCTTAAACTGTATATCATTTACTGTTAAGAGAAATTGGATATTTATTATGAACAGCTAGTTTTAGTGCGCACTTTTATTACTAATATGCTGTGAAGATGCAGTCGCAGTAGCATACATGTGCGGACGTCAGTAATGTACTCTATTTAATTTAAACTCTGTGTTTTGGCATGATGTCTTTAAATATGTTTACCCACCAATACATAACAGACACTCACTAACAATGCTTGTAATAACTTTCAGATTATTAGGGTGTAATACTGGAACTCGTGACGTTTCGTTTAGAGCAAATAC
This sequence comes from Urechis unicinctus, assembly GCA_034190875.2. Classification (NCBI taxonomy): domain Eukaryota; kingdom Metazoa; phylum Annelida; class Polychaeta; order Xenopneusta; family Urechidae; genus Urechis; species Urechis unicinctus. The sequence continues at coordinate 6,553,705 of CM067343.1, read as the reverse complement.
TAGTGGCATTATTCCCTGGAGAGCCACAGCCTTTTGCCATTGTGAAGCGGTAGTGTGATATATCCTCAAATGCAGCATAGCTTTCAGTAACCCTAGGTATAGTTCATTTTCATATGTTAACATCCGTCATACTGTTTTTCATTCTCTTATCATCAGTATTCAACAAGCACATACATATGCAATCGCGCTGGTATCAAATATGCTTGGAAATAATACATAACAGCTTATTGTAGCCAAACAAAAAAATTAAGCGACGTACAAACAACAAACGCTTATACCAACTGGTCTAAAGAGATATCATGCCAAATACAGCTGTGACATTTTGCAAAGGCCCACTTTGTCTTTAGAACCTGTCGGATGGAGAGATTCGTATAGGAAGCGTATAACTATCTATGTGTCATAAGCACTCGCCTCCCTTTCATCAACCGGATAGGAACGATGCAATTGTTGCTAGTCATGACAATTGCATGCTCTATGAAAGTTAAGTTAAATTGACAATCGACCTAATACTCCATGTGGCAAATTGTCAATTATTTAGCGAGAAAAGTCCTTGGTGTGGCACAAATGAATGCAAAGAAGAGACGACGCATAACGCTCGGAACAATCAATGCACTGACATTCAATCAGTCTGTTAATCGAACCCTGGGGTAGGTCTGGTTTGGCTAAAATGAGATAATAGCGTCTTCTCCACGCCAATTCTAAATCTAAAACAGCTGACTGATTCAATACGACAGTCAAGAATCTAACTACTAGTAAAATTGACTGTCCCTTCTTCATCTCAGATGGTAGAAGCTGCACGCGCGCGTATTTTTTCTTTATTGTGCTTTCTTTTGCAGGCTTAAAGGTTGTGCTTTGTTGGTAAAATATCCCAATGGTTTTCCCCCGACGCCATATTTGGTATATATATCACGTTCCTTCACAGATACGTCATCAGAATTTGTGGTGTTACTTGGACATTGGTCAGACCAATCTTTGTTTTGCAGAGTTGGTAGCATAAGTAATTAAATACAATTTTCAAACATCTCTAACACTTAACGCGTAAGTCATGTCCGCATTAAATAATCTTTCTAATTTCAAAAAAGGAACATTATCGTGAAAATATCGTAATATCAATGGCAAGAGGTGATCCAGTCTCAAGTAGGTCGTATATACGATCAAATTGAATGAGGAAAGTAGGTGAAATGTTTACGGCTCGCAAATAATAACACCTGCTTCTGCTGTAGTCCAACCATACACAAGTTATCCATATTTTATACACAAAAACTGCCATTAGTATATTGATAGCTGGATTATAATAGAGTTACTAGGAACAATGATACAGTGATAGATCTATGGCAGTATGTTACGTATCGATTTGTAAAACAATAGAGGATGTTGCATGATTTGAATCATATCAGTCCAGAAATAAATATTAGTTAGTATATTTGAGTAAGTGAATAGTAATTCTGACAAATACAGCCAATCGCTTTTTGGCTAATACAACATTCGCAAGAATAGCAAGTTAGTTAAGTCCGACGTAGTTCTTCTTCTGTGGTGTGCTCAAAATTCCTGTATATATTTTTATTTGCTTTTATAAAGTAAGAGCATTTTGGACAATGTGGTCTTTGTGTACGTCAAAACGACCAGTGTCTATATTTTCAAACGCATAATGATCCCTGTAATGAATGAACAATTGCGACAAGTTTCGATACCACACATTTTTACGGCAAGCGTTTACTAGATAATTCCAAAGCCAAAAATGTGTTTCCTTTGCTGAACAGCTATCCTAATGAACCACTTATGTACTGTCTTGTGGGAATCAAGTTAGTTATACCGTGTTCGCCAATGTGTGGGTGTGCGTGCGTGCGTTTGTATATGTGTGTATGCGCTTCGCATTATCGTCGTGTTTAGCAACTAGGCTATGTACGACTAGCAGTGAGTGTGTAAATCTGAGGGTCGTCACTGACAGGGAGCGTTTTCCTCTCGTCATAATGTAAAACAATGCATCTCTATTAAGGTGTGCTCATCGGATACATGGCTTCAACACAAGAACTACCCGTAATATAAAATGCCGGTATCAAATTCACCCTCATGCAAAATTCGCTAATGACAGCAGAAAGTATATCAGGAAACTGTTTGTTGAAACTGTTATATTTGAACCCGATGACGCTGATTTTCTCATAGCAGTCTGAAGCATATTTTGTGATAAAATATGTTCTTGGGAGGGTAGTAAAAAGACTTTAAGGTGAGCGAAATGAATCAACCTATCAGTTAGAATGTCATATCTATCAATGAGTATTTAATCAGCAGTGAATAGAGTAAATGCCTCACAAATAACATGCTTTGGAAAGTGCAGATCAAGGTTACTAATGCCGAAGATTTATATTTATTGCCAATCTGCATAAACACCTGATTTTTTTTATGCAGATGAATTGATAATAAAGTCACATTTTTGTAACTGAGTGAAAAGAATTAGTAGCTAATTATAATAAAGATAGCAATTTGCATGATATATGTATGCTGTAATACCGCATAATTAGCATACTGACAGTTTCATTCATAAGGCTGCTGCTATACTGGCATTTGATTGACAACATCGTCTCTCAGACACGCCCATGACATAACTAACATTTTTATTTTCATCTCATGCAGTAAATACTTATACACTTGCTTAACGACTACATTCAACCATTCACGTTTAAAAGTGCATGTAATGTGGCGTTTTGTTATTATTAATGTAATCTTCCGTAAGTACCCGAAAAGAATCGGACATGAATCGTTTAGGCAATTACGTGCAGGTATATAGTGACTCGTCATTCTAATTGCACTGAAGTCTTCTTTCTGCAATTATTTAAACGACAACAAAGCGACTAACGGTCGCACATAAATGAAGATTGATCAGCTTGATATTGCACTGCTTGATAACTTACAATATAAACTAGACATGCGATAAGTTTATTTGTCGGTTGACTGGGTTGTGTGCTTCCTTAATAGTTACGGGATATGACGACCCGGCTGTTTGCTTGGTTAGCTATTTGGCTGGATTACTGAGTAATGCAGTTCCAACGGAATGGTGTTAAACTGATTTTATAACGAACATGAAACTAATATATCATAGTGGCCGACAACTAGGGTAATACTACCATCGCCAATATTGCTCATCTGCATTACCATCATAGAGCTTTTTGCTTGCTTACACAAATATACAACATCCTGCTGTCAATACATTACCATGTACAATAATAGTCAATATCTTGCATTACGTCTCATTACGAATGTAATACATGTACTTACTAATCTTTAGACCAGGACCTCATCAAAGTCGATAACCCCATTCAACCATCATTGCAAGAGGTTGTGCACCAATTTCTTTCCACAAACCCTGTATCACTCGATACACCTCGTTCTTCGAGAAGTTAAGGTATAATTACACATCGAAAATTAAATTTAGTCGCCTACTAATGATTTATTCAACAGCAAGTAAATATCTAATGTTCGATAGGTTTTTCTGTCAATTGTTGCCCTCCTCCATTACAGTAGGCCACATGCTGCAAATATTCTTTAGTTGCTGTTTTATAGATTATTGTAGTCAACTTTTAAGCAACGTTTGGAAATAGTAATAGATGCAACCTCCGTATTCAGCTAGTTTTGTGGCGTAACAGTGCAAAGACCGTAGCATTCCCATTAAAACAAGACTGTTGTAATATCAAACTATGAGAACAATTCATCATGGTCAGGATATGCAATTATATTAAGTGTTGAATAGGTTATTGCCACAAAATAACCATTAGAGATAATACAATAAAAGCATAAAGTGGCAACTTTCTTATGGTTGTACATATCCAGCTGATCAATCAGATTATACATCTCGTACTTCAACGGGATTTCAGGAAACAGCCGTCGTTACTTTGGATTATCCAGAAGCTGGTTTGCTTACTATATATTGCTATTCTAGTTAAAATAAATATATCGCGTATAATACGCCGACTTATCAATTATTAAATGTAGGGATTTATACATTACTGTTGATATGCATTTCATTTCGATAAGTAAATGTGCAAAACTGTCTCTGTATTCTTCCTGTACATATATTATATGTTACATTTCGTTAAGGGCTCTGGTATATTTCTAATCAAACTATTTTGTAGAAAAGAGTTCAGGGCCCTTGCAAACAAGTATGGGAACGGTGCATATAAGATAATAGACCGAATTCCGGGATCAAAGTTGAATAAATATTTACTAGATTCAGTTATACTACTGATTGTGTAAACATCTATAATAATTGTTGTTCCCGAAAGAATTCCGCATTTTATATGGCAAGAACACCTATTGAACACAATTTACAACACGTACAAACTGTAACTGTTCCCAGCTAAACGATCGCAAAATACGCTTTGACCAATATTGTCGTAGTAAGATTTTGGTTGTGTTCCCCGTCACATAAGATTTAAACATGTTATATCTCTAGTTTATCTGTTTAATCTATAATCGTAGCAACCATACTTTGTTAGCAACAACTCTCGTTAATACCTTTATCTAGTAATGTATTTAGGAGATGTTGTAAACATGGAGATGGAGCTTTTAATATACACTACCACGTTGCCAAACTCCCGTAAAGAACCCAAAGAACGACCACAGGCCACCCATAAAGCATGTGACCACAACTTTGGATGTATGGACAGGACCTTTACGAGTCCGTGTGGGCCTGTACGGTTTGTCGTGCTCGTGCTGACCCCGTGCAGGGCGCGTACGATTTTGTGAAGATATTTGGCCCTGTACGGGCCCCATAGAGCCGATGACAAAAAGTTGAACATGCACTACTTTCAGACACGGGTTTCTTAAGGGTCTAAACCTAATGAAGGCCCTTGGACAGTCGTGCGGGCTCTTGTGTGGCACGCGCGGTTTTCTTACGAGATTTATGTGGGGCCCGTATAATGGACGTATTGGTTATTTCGACGGAGAAATAAGAGTCAATAAAGCACCATTTTTTTATTATAATGCTTAAAGAGCCTTTCAGCGATTGCATTCATGTAATTGATTATCTCCAAATATTTGTGCAGATCGACACATGATTATTTACAGAAATAAATTCCGGTTTACTATCCATGTCATCGGTAAGATCTGTCACAGGCTTCAGCGCTATTTCATGGAATTCCTCGACTGTTCCAGAGGACACTTCGCCATTTTCTAGTCCGGTGTCATTTGAGTGTTCTTTACATTTTTCTTGTAACGTTTTTCTTCATCGTAACTGTTTCCTTGTTTAGCAAGGCTAAGTTTTTTTAACTCACGAACTGAAGCAAGAAAACCTGCTTCCAGGATTTTTGCCTCTCTTATTTCGTCTGAACACCTCCCCCATTTCCAGCTTTTCCTCTTTTCGTCCACCAAAAGCGAGTTGGTCATTCCGACATTTTACTTGGAGTGAGTGGCTACTGTTGTTGATCCGAAGCTTAACTAATGTAGTCCACATTCGCAGCCCAAGTTTGTGAGTGGGTCGTGTTGCAGTTTAGTATTCCTTCTTGGACATTTGACGTTAGAGAGTATCCTACATCTCTTCAAGGACGGCAGCGTACACTTTATCCTGTACAGAATCTGATTTTGACGACAGTTTTCGTAATGGCACATTATCGATTTCTGCCAATTTCTCCGATATTAAAGTTTTCATACCAGCCAAATTTCTGTCCAGCTTATTTTCCCTGATTGTGTCATCAATCCTCAGCATTTCCATCAGAGGAAAGATAATCATGTCTGCTAGGCGTGGGTAGATTTAAGCACAGCACAGAAACAAATCAATTTGTATGAATGTAGACACGGCAAGGACTAGTTCGTTCGTTTTAGTCTTCGTATGAAATGCACGAAAACATACTGATTGCCCCAACCCTATTATTATTCCTAGAGATTATAAATTGTCCTTGCCAATCCTGTTTACCAAATTCAAATTCTTCTGTGAGACATTTGCCATTGAAATAACCTTGCCATTGATATGCTCGTTAATCTAGGCTACTCTGTGGTTTGTTTATTCAGTTGTTTGTTGACGTTTTATGTTCTGACAATCGCGTTTTAATTCCCACTGTTTTTTAAGGATGAATTGCGGAGTGGACATTGAATTTCAAATAGTTATGCTTAGAAAAAGGAGCCAGCAGAATGCGCTTTGTAGCCAAATCCATGTTATATTCACGGTTGATCCGGTGGCCAAATATATTTACAATATCAAATATCATATCAGCATGATAAGTTTGAATCAGAATCGATTGCGGTATTCGAAATACATTGCTGCGAAAAATTCGCTAGATTAATGAAGCAGGACCGTAGCCGTGTGTACAAAGACACATTTCACGACAATCAGGTAAATAATTCCTGAGAAGCTTATGTAGCTCAAACCGTCTTGCTTAGGGAAAGTTGATGCTGAGGCTGCAACGTCTAGATGGCTTATATATTCTGTCTCTTTTATAGTAGATTTGCATTGATAGTAAAATTCCCGGTGGAGCGTAAATTGACCATTGTAAAGCCTCCTGAGTCACGTAAAACGGTCTTTCGCGATTTTCAATGCCCTCCATAAATGATTCTAACGGCACCAGGACATGTATATAGGATTTCTGGGGTCACGCAAGTTTAGAATGTGAAAGTTGGATAAGTAATTGTTCCAACGAGATCTACAAAGAATAGGTTCGACTCAATTAAACAACAACAAAAGCGCAGTTATTTCTCCAACAGATGATACTTATATATAATACGTTGTCCCATAATCATACTTTGGATCGCAAGAATGGGCTCATTGATTGCATGATGGCCTGACCCGAAGTGGTGGTTGGACTGTCTGTTAATCACAAACACTGCATCAAAGTTCTAATAGAGAACAAAGTGTAAACTATTTTTAATGGCTGTGTTAATTATCCATTATTTGGCTGACCCTCTCTGCAAAATAATAGTATTGCAACCAGCACTTACAAGTCTTTTTGCGCAAAACCACTGAGCAGCAATATGAATTAATGTCCATGCAGCAAAGCTGAATAAGTCAATCCCCAGTGCAATATTTATGCTTCTTATGCTCGGTACCGAACTCTCTATAATTTTATATTTTATGTTCTCGGTGGCAATGCACAGCGGGCGACTCTCTAATTGCATTGATGAGGAGGTAGCCACGATGTTCCAAATCAGCAAATCCACTGTTGCTTTGACTCAACACCACCCATCGCCCCCACCCAACCAATCCCTCCCTCTGCACCTCTCAGATTGAAAAGTCTACCACAATGTTCAGTTTTCAGATGAGTAGTATCTTGAAATATCGATTATCTGATTCAGCAACATTTAAGATGATAATAGCGTGCTGTTTTGATTAAGCAAATAGGAAAGGATAAAAAAGCAATCCCTAAATTCACACACGAGGATAAATAATGGTTTTATGACAATCGACCGGCCATTTTTAATACCTCTGAACAAATTTCTACAGTAGCACAAACTCTCACATACTTACATTAGTCATTTCGTATCATCCAGGACATTTTGGAGATCCTAACAATGTTACAATAGTTAAAATGTCTGTAACGTTCATCTTAATGTTAAACGCCATTGTTGATTGATGTGCATTACCTTCTGAAGACTGCATAGAGGAGATATTCGATGGACATGGCATTAAGGTGAAATCACCTGTCATACAATTGCACAGTGCAACAACTATATATTATGACAAATTAAATAGTAAGTACTAGCCACTTCTTATTTAGATTTACCATTGTTATATGATAAGATGGTCCTTAGTGTGCTCAGTGATTTATATTTTGTTGGTTGGTTGGCTGGTTGGTTTGTTGGTCTCTCAGTTAGTCAGTTGATCGATACGTCAGTCTGTCATCGGCCGGTTGGTTGCTTGTCTCGTTCGTTGGCAACTTGGTGACTTTGGTTGGTCGGTTAGTTGGTTGATGGGTTGGCTGATAGGATGGTTAGTTGTTTCGATGGTGTGATGATCAATTGGTAGATTGGTTAGCTGGTTGGTTGGTTGTATGGTTGTAAGGTTGGATGGTTGGTTTGTTGGTTGGTTGTTCTTTTTTAGGGTTGGTTGATTGATTGGCTAGTTGATTGGTTAGGTGATTGGTTGGTTGGTTGGTTGGTTGGTTGGTTGGTTGGTTGATTGGTCGGTTAGTCAGTTGATTGGTCGGTTGGTTGGTCTCTCAGCTGGTCAGTCCATCATAAACCGGCTGGATGCTTGTCTCACTTTACATAGATTTGGTGTGTGGCTGGTTAGCTCTTTGGTTGGTTGGATGGTTGGCTAGTTGATTGGATGGCTGGTCAGTGGATTGAATGGTTAGAGGGTTGGTTGGTTGTTTGGTTTGTTGGTTGATAAGATGGTTGGTTCGAAGGCTGGTTTGTTGATTGGTTGGATATTGGATGTTTGGTTGGCTGGCTGGTTGGATTGTTGGTTTGCTCGATGGCTTGTTGGTTGGTTGGTTCGATTATTAATTGATTTGTTTTTTTCATTTGGTTTGTTAATTGGTTGGTTTGTTAATTATGTGATTGGTTGGTTGGTTGGTAATTTGATTGGTTGGTTGGTTCGATAGTTGTTTGAGTTTGTTTGGTTGGTCGATTGGTTGATTGGTTGGTTAGTTGTTTGGTTGTTTGGTTCCGTGGTTTGTTGGTTGTTTGGTTGGTTGTTTTGTTTGCTCGCTGGTTGGATGGTTGGTTAATTGGTTGCATTTAGGTGTGCCTTTTTACTAAGCATGCTCAGTTGACGAGCATCTTTCAAATCGATCGATCGAAAGAGCTTTAAATGAAAAACATTGTGTAATACGTTAGCATCTGTCTTGCTTATTTGTTGTTTTGCTTGGTTTGCTTTTTGGGGTGTGTTGATTTATGCTGTTGTCAAGTCCCTTTTGCACGGCTTAAGGGTATAACATTTCATTATTTAAATATTACACGGACAAGGTAGGTGAAATATCATCAAGATAGATACGTCTACTTAAGAGCTGAATATACACCAGACTTTGTAATCATATACTTACTGCGAACTATTTGTATGCATGCAAACCTCAACCACTTTAATGTGGTGATTGATTATTTACCATGGGCATATGATGATCACTAACTAACATATATCCTTTATTACATATAGACCCATCACTTAAATTTATGCTGCATATAATGCTTGAAAACGCAAAAGTTAACAAAATAAACATTCCTCACCAATATTTATTAGTCTACACACACACTTTATTATCTACATATGTGAGATAATTTCGGAAAATTCTATAATAGAATTCAATGTTTGAAACGCAACGAATTTATAGTTCACCAGCAAAAAACATAACCACAACATGTGACCGGACACATTAGAGAGTTGCTTAATATGTTAGTGAATCAATGGGAAAAAACGATCAGGCACAAACAAATTTTATCTGGCGCTAGCGCGGATGGTGAGGCTCTACGTTTAAGCAACATGAATATCCATGCGGTGCGCGTTATATATATTCTTCTTTCTAACATATCTGCAAGGACCTGATACAATGTGCTATCCCGCCCAAATCAGACATGATATTTTAATACAATTGCCTATGTGCTAGCCATTGACGAAGTTTTGGGCATTATCATTATTTTCTAATTGTGAAGTATATTCGGCTGTCGTTGTATGTTTATGTTATTCAATGCACATATCAATTCGCTAAATTAGGTCTTCACATTGTGTAACAAAATCTAGTCCAAGCGCATAATCGAGAGGCATTGTTTTGCGCGTAACTATAATACAAAATCAAGGTAATGGGGAGATTGTTAATTCTTAATACCTCATTCAATAATTGTTCAAATGTGGAAAGGTTTACATTGTAGAGAGTTGATTTTACCGCTTACTTTCCTTTCATGCGTCTCTTTAAAAAATATTTCATAAATACAAGCGATTTAGGCTGCAAACGTTGGTCTCAGTTAAAGATTATCATACTTATTGTACACTGCCTGAATTTCATCAAAATATCGATAATTTATATCGATAGTGTTACTGGGTAATTCCCTGAATCCTTGAACGCGAGATGCATCTTAGCAAGCGTGGTCGTTTAGTAGATCGATCGGCTCGCTGGTTAGTTGGTCGGCCGGTTAGTCGGTCTTTATGTTGGTTGAGTGGTTGGTTATTTCGGCGGTTGGTTATTCCGTTGGCAATTTGGCAGCTTGTTTGCTTGCTTAATTGCTGGCTTCGATGGATAGCCGGTTTTTGCTGAGCAGTAGATTTAGCATTATGTTAAACTTAAGCTGGTTAACTTGAAGGTTTTGGTCTGAGTTAATGTTACTGCAGGCTGCAAGTTAATCTAATGAAATAGAGTTTCAGATCAAAGTTGTTCTAAGGGAAAGGATGCTGCCTTGACTAATAACATTATGGATTTGTGCAGTACTGATGTAAGCTTAAGGCGGTCCCTTTGTGTACTTGAGGTGTTCACCCACATAGATGGTACCTAACGTATCCATCAGTGGGCTGTTTGAAGAACCAGTTTTGTGTGTTAGACAAAGGAAAATCGAGGAGCCATCAATCATATTTTGATTAAAGCAATTGCTGTGTATGTATTACGACTCGTATTTCAAATCAAATGCTCTCTACTCATCCATTTCATCGATGGCCGGTGAACCAACTGAGCATAAGGATGTGAATCTGTCATAAAATACTCCACGCGCATTTAACTGTGACAGCCGGTGTAAGTAACTTTTATGTCCGATCATTAATGCAAGTTTTCCATTAAGACTGTTGATATAAATTCCGCGTTTAGCGTATTGGCACTAATAAGTAACAGTTGTCATGTTTTATAACTAAGGGGTGAAACAGCGTAAATAGATCATGATTACTAATAATCCGAGTAAAATGTTACTTGTACCGATAAATAAACCAGCGACTTAGGTAAAACAAACTAAATTCACAGACAAAGAAAAACTGTTTTCCCACTAACCGATTATTGAAGAGAAGTCCATGGCGCGGAATCGATATTCTGCATACCCACTGGGTGCAATTGATTTCAATCGCGTCACCTTTCCCACATGTATTGTTCATGTAATCTCATAGTGGTCTTATGGCTAATGTACTATGCAATGCACAAAGCAAAATTTATGGTTATTGCACTTTTATCTCCCCAGAGAGTCGTTACCAAAGACGTTATATTGTCTTCCATGTGAATACCAGATGATGGTTACATGGGGAGGAGAATTCATCAGCTACCGTCGCCAGAATATACTACACAAATAGCAACATTTCGCATGTATATTCGCGTGGTAAATGCTGGCGATTGATTCTGGATGATAATGATTTGTGATAGTCGTAACAATAACAATTACATAAAAATGTGACTGATGATAAAACATTTCGTTCGACATTCATCGCCATCAATAAAACATAGTACGATCTCTATTTTATTCCAGAGAATTTGGCAAAACTGCTATATATGGCCATTGTTAATCACATGATCAATTCTTTTGTGATATTTGCAAGCAGCTCCTGTATTAATGGCTTTGATAACTTACATAACGTGTGGGCATATTAATGAATTGTTTGTGCGTCTACGCGTTTTGTTGGTATATAAGATAGGGCAAGTCGGGTACGAGAAAGTCGTTACAGTAAATCCACCGGCAGCCATTCAACATTTTGCCACCAACCATTCTACGCATATCATCTTAATAGACCACATCTTCGTGCGATTAAACTTATAGCAAGGCATGCCTGCTTATAGTTACTGTAAAGAATGATGTTATGCTGTTGCTTTTCTATGATGCTTTATTTAACGTTTATGTTATTTTATTGATTGTTTGTAGCGCGTTTCATAAAGATAGAGGACATATGCTCTGTCACTGTGCCGTGTCACATCAGGTACACCAATGCGCTGCTGCTGCGCGAGTTTGTAAGCATTGCATTTAATTCGATAGGTCTTAAGGGCTCTTGGGTTGTTTATAGACATGGATTGCCTTCCTACTTAGAATAAACAGCGATATTCCTTAGTATAGTCATCATTAATTACGGACACTACAAAAGCGTTTCTTATGCAACCATGGCAGCCAGCCATTCGATGTCAAAATGACCTTGTCCTGCAATGCACTTGACCTGAGTCAAAATATTGAGTGAGAAGGTGAATAAGATTAACGAACAAAGATATTGTGAACATAAATAACACAGAAATATCGAAGAAATTATTTATTTACCAAAAGATTTTTCCATTTGTCTCTGCAAACACATTGGGTTGGTAGATTATTTGGGGAACATAGCACATGAATTGTGTGGCTAGTTCATCATTCTCTTCGACCTTTGATATATCTAAGGGCTCGCGCAGCCGGGATAAATCATGTGTTCAGAGTACACTAACGCTTGCAGCCAATATGATGCAATGGCAATTGTTGAACGCTGCCTTCCACAATCGGAGAAAGATCACCTGGATATGCCATTTCGATTTTCACATCAATCCCGTGGATTCAGGGTTGTAATATAAAATCGTGGAAGTTGTCTATTTACATTTCGACTGCGATTATGTCATGTAACGCCGATCACGTGTGGTTTGATTCAAGGCGCATATATGTGACCATCAGAACGGCCGACTTAAATATTGTGGATTTGAATTGTTGTTGATTGTACAGCAGCACTACATAACAATTTTAGTTTCAGAGTGTACCATCTACTGTCGGCTTCACCACAACTGGTGTTACTGTACCTGTATCAATTGTAAAACCCTTATAAACATCTCCTACCATTTACATCATGCTTGGCAATAAAGCGCACAATCAATATTCATATGATACGGGACATCGACTTCCGCGTGACCTTTGTCAAAACTTATCTTACAGGAGAACCAACTCGCCTGTGACGCAGGTTAATATATATAAATGGACTAGCTTGTTACGAGTATGATTATATATCTGGCAAGCTTATGAGAAGTGCCAATTTTCATCTGTTACGAGTACCGACTAGTTTGTGATATGCGTTGACATGTCAATCTGACAGAAGACCGACTTGCTCGTTATGCGTGTCAGCGCTACAGGATATACTTTGATGTATCTTCTGAAGTTCGTTCTCATAAATATGTAAGCTTTCTGTTTCTCCCTGTGGCCACTTATCTCTTCTATACGCTTGTGATACCACTTTGCACAAGAGTAACAGCAATAAGAATCACTGATGCTACATGTGACCAGAACCGGATTTCCTCACTCAGTTTGAGAGTGCACAACTAATATCTTACAAAGCAGTAATATTTCGGGAAAGGTGATTAACGCCGCGATTCTTGCGAATGTACGGGAAACCATTGCTACGTTGAGGATATACAGGCGTATACAATCATACAAAGCGATATGTAAGCGACCATTATTTGAACTATCCAATTTGAAAGAGGATACAGTTACAGTCGATATACATGGGCAAAATACTGGATTACAAGAAGTGTGTGGGCGACAACATATAGCATATTGGTCATTTCTTTACCAGCATATGGTCTACCCAATGCATACTACTACAATTACACGCAAGATTCCCATGAACACTGATTCCATGCTAGCACTGGTCCACAACGTGCACTGCCAGAACCACAAGTGCACCACAATATGCAGACATGTTACTTACTCGAACAAGTAAATATGGAAATCCAGGGACAATTGATGTTCGGTCTGAGTGATTTCGGTTAAAGCCCTTAAACTACACACTGAAAAACGTCAGTGATGTGGAAGCAATACTTTGGATACCCACATCGCCTCGTTGATTTCTATCGGGTTAACTCTCTATTGTTCACGTAATCACATACTGGTCCGATGGTAAATGAACTATCCAACGAACAAAACAAAATGGATGGTTATTGCTGCTTTGCCTTCCCAACAGCCGTCACTGAACACCCTCTTGTGATCTAGCTGGTAAATTGCAATGAAAGTGGATCCTTTGAGATTTTCACTGTTGGGTAGACATCAAGGTCAGTCAAAACCATTTATAGCCTGTCGGTGATTTATTGAACATTATGATACACTAACGATCGTGATTTATCTTTGCTATCATCTGTCACTGACTGGATCGCGCTCGCGACACCTTTCTCAAGTGCAAATAGCACATTTTCTAAGAAGCTTTAAAATCTACCATATTTGTACAAGATATTGCTTATATTGCAGATAGTATATTTTATATAGTATTATGACACGACCCATATGGTGTGGTCGCCTTATTAAATTTCATAATAAATGCACTCAAGCTGCAACGATGCCCACAGCTGTATACATAATTGACATCTAGCACCTGTCTGGGGACATCCAGCCGAATAATGTCATCTTCTTTGTATGCCATTACACAATTCCAAGTCATTAGCTCGTAAATAATCCAATTAATGAAATTGGATATGAAGCTTTTGTGTATAGATCAGTTTTATCTGGAATATCGTAAATAAAACACATGGAGGGCATGGTTTCAAATTGTTCCGAAGACCAGAATAATTGAAGCTTAACTACACATCTATTCACCATCCATGGGACAATATATTATCTTAGCTGAATGAAGTTTCACTGAAAGTGAAGAGGGGGTAATAAGTTAAGAGCTTGCTGGTAAAACGAATAAGGCTTTTATACAAATCACAGTGTTGAAAGTGGAACATCTGAAAATAGATTAAATAATCTCTGTCTACATATAAATATTCGCCGACGATACGTAGGTTTGGATATAAGAGAGCGAGTATGGTCATTTTAAAGTAGCGTATGATTTTACCTGACGATTCATCTGCATGGTGAGGACAGCGGAGAAACATTCAGTATTGCATACGAGGAAAGGAAGGCATTGGACAGCACAAAGTGCGCGATTGACCTAAGCCTGCATTTATAATTATTACCTATTCTTACAACAACCGCTACACAATAATGACACGAAGACTTGCGAATCTGAGCATGGAATCCTACGTGATATTTTTTATAAGCGAGTTCTTATATACAATAGATTACATATACCATGCCGGGAATAATAAGCGACTGAAGCGTGGCATTCTCGATTTCCCCTTAGCCTCATAACTTGAGTATCTACATCCTTTGTTGCTGGTCATCAGAGCATTCCAAAAAGGATAAGTAAGTAGATTATGAATCAATCGTTAAACCATCGACATCATCACATTCGCCATTTTATGTTGGTCAGGTTACATAAAGCATTGTGCAGCCATTAAATTCGCATTACCAGGTGTTGGGCATCTGCGGATGTCTGAAGCAATTTTAAACAATGGCTTGATTTATCAGCTACAAATGAGTCTTTGTACAAGATCAGTGACTAACTTGTTAACGTAAATAACCTGTTCATAACAAAGGTCGATTGAAACTTTTCATTATTCTAAATAACATCAATCAGAGCTTTTTAAAATTTAAAAGGAGGTGATAATATTAGCATTTTACCAGTGTTACCTTCGTTAGTAATACTACCTCGTAATGATTGTGAATCTCATCTCATTTCAAATCATTTTTTATCACTTGAATGCAATTTGTTTGATCGAGTAAATGCAGAGAGCTTTATGCCGTGAATATGCTGAAGCTGCAAATAGTCAACCAGTGCATTCAAGTTGTCTATAATGACAACACGTCTTTTTTCTACATGTTAACTGCTCAATATATGTGTTAACTGCACAGCAATACATATTAAATATACATCCTGCTGCTTA
Organism: Urechis unicinctus; assembly: GCA_034190875.2. Taxonomy (NCBI): domain Eukaryota; kingdom Metazoa; phylum Annelida; class Polychaeta; order Xenopneusta; family Urechidae; genus Urechis; species Urechis unicinctus. Next base: position 6,538,121 of record CM067343.1, on the reverse strand, counting down.
ATCAAATCATTTGTTAGCTTTGTAAGATGCATTAAATTTAATGTAACCAAACATGAGTGTTCAGGGTAAATACAGACTTGGAGAATAAGCTTTGTGAGCACTCATTCATTCATTATTTACGATGTGTTTATTTCCTCACTCTAAATCTCATTATTTCAAATATAGCAACATTTATTAGATAAACGTTATATTAGTAATAATCTCTTCCGATGGTGATATACATGCTTTTGGTCGAAAACATCAAAATCAGGCAATTTGCTTTGGTTATTTGTGGGTATAAATGAGATTCCGGATTTATGGATCAAAGTGATATGCCTTGTGGTAGGCCATGCAATATTACCACGCTTACGCCGTATATTCCTTTAAACTGCTTCATGCTCCCATAAAGTAGTATAATGCAGCACATAGCAGTACCTGATGGCCGTCAAATGAAGCCTTACGTGCCATTCTGTGACCTTTTACATTCTAAGGATGATGATGCTCATTGAATCATGAATATCACAGTGTATTTAGCATACATATCATTTCACCAAGCCATACACTGAACACGCACTGTCAACTTAACATTTCTCCCACAAAACGAAGCTTATATATATATATTGCATTATTTTAACTTGATTTTATCCTCATTTTTTATTGATCTTTGGTATTAACCCGATAACCAATTCGGTGTCACACGTACGTGGCACAAAATGGATGGGCATTACTTAAGTGACGGCAGTTAATTTCCGCAGATAAAAGGGGTCTAGGCTGAAATGCAAAGCCGACTCACATTACTGTATTACAATAACTCATTCACTTAAAAAGGTTTTGCTGCCTGTTCGTTTAGTTAGCAGTTGCTCTTATTTGTTGATAGGAACACTGATTAACATATAAAGTTGCCATTCACCATCAGCGGTTCGATCCTTCAAACGTATATGAACACTGTAGGATCCCACCATCCAGTTAAATGCCATCTGGGCTGTTATTGGATTATCATAGATCATCTATTCCATTAAACATCGGTGCATCATCGGTACTCGTGAATATGTCCTAATATACGAATAAATGAATGAATAAATATCATTTGATATTACAGGATGAGGGTTTCTTCCTACTGTACGTAGCTGACTAGGCATTTATGATTTCCGTTTAATGCCATTACATGGGTTACTGCAGTAATGCGACGTGGAAGACATTTCACTTAACCCCATACAGGATATTGAGAATAAAAGAATAGTCTCCAATCTTTATTATTCAGTTTTTGATCAGTTAAAGAGACTATGTTGAATACTCAATGCGTCTATCGTAGATAGGACACACAACGGTTCTTGCCACAAATAGAAACAATAATTCCACTATTGATTCCGAGCCGCTCATAAATGTTTGTAAACCCCTATGGTACACCCACCAACACCATGGTTGGTCATATCATTGATTTCTGTATTTTATTCTAAACGCTTATCTCATTTTATTGGTCTCTCGTTTTGCACATCGGCAGAGACAAAGCCCCTTATGGTAAACTGCGTTCAGAGCTTCACCTTCCCTTTAGGTACATCAATTCGCTTTATGTTTCCAATATCCAATAATAGAAATATCCCCCCTCCCCCTTTGGGATATCCGAAATTGCAAGTGATATAACTTGGAAAGCTCAGTGGTCAAATTGGAACGCAACACAAATAAAGTGTGGCTGCAAACAAAATAAGGTAATACAGTAGTAGTGTAAGTCAGGATAACACTTTTAATGTAGGGATTGATTACAACGATAACAACTGTAAATTCGACAGTGATGTGTAATTGTGAGATTGTGAATACCGCTAAGAAGTGCGCAGCGGTTATATTCATCCTCAGTTCTTCATTCCCTCTTCACGAAAATGTCGTTTCCGCAGAGAAGGCCTAAAGCGTCAAATTTGATTATTATCGAGAATAGAGCATTAATAAATACTTGTATGTGATTATTCGCAGGAGATCATTGTGTTGTCATGGTGGTGCGGTCATGTCACAAGCGGCACATTATGAATGGAACGGATTGACCCAAGACTCGGGACAGACTTCAGAGAAAAGTGACATTATCAATATCAATTTCACAGAAATTCTTACTCCTTGCTATGTGTTGATAAACGTCCACTTGGAATGTGTTTTATTCGCTGACGTTGCAAGATTTATACAGCAGACAATCGTTTAGCGCTGTATTTTGCTGCCGCAAAGAACACCCGGTTGTACAGTCAAGTAGTTGATGTCATTAAGAGGCACTAAGAGGAATTCGCTACTTACACCACACAGAATGGCGGCATATATTGCGGACAATATCAGTGTGTTCACAGATAACGACATAATGCATAATATTGTGGATATATTGTCTTTGCTGCCAGAACAATTGGTAATGAGCAATACGTTTCATCCAATTAAAGCAGTTTATCCCAACTGAACATCAATGCATATCATTAGCGAGTTGGAGCTCCTGTGATGTTGAGAATGATAATGGCGGTCATTGCAAATAATCATTCAAAGACATTGCTTATATGAACTACTGCTAGCCTCAACACCATTTTTATCAGACGGCAAATAACTGCAATCAGTTCAACACCAATTGTGATGCTGATATCCGATATTGGGCTTTTTTACAATTCGAATGAATGAATGCTTTTTGTTTATCAATGTTAAACAAACTTCCCTAGTGTCTATTTATTTGAGGGGCTAATATCCAACACTTCATTCACAAAACTACAATGATGTACACGCCTTCTGTATTACCTGACTCAGTTAACAGCCTAACATTTTTTATTGGGCAGTTTGACATGACCAGTAACCTATCAAACTTATTTCACTTATTTCACTTGCCATATTTGTATATACATGCTGGTATATCCGGACAACAAAAGGCGAATTGATGTATCTTAAAATATACCAAAAATGGCAAGATTAAACTGTTAACGCCGCAGCTACTTTGTTCTATTATCAATCACAGTGCAGAGTTGGTCAGTTCCTTTAACTCACAAAGAGACAATGTCTTAACTGAAACCAAACAAACGACCAATAAAATGCCAAAAGCGTTCGAACTCAAACATATATATGGAATAACATGACACGCCATCGTAAAAGCTGGTGTACCAAAGGGGTTTACACACATTAATCGTGATAGCCCAATAGCTGCGTTATTGGTTGGTTTTTTTTGCAAGCAAGTAACGTTGGATATCCTATAAACGATAGTGGCGTCCACCAGGTTCACTTGAACTGATCAATTACTGAATGATCAAGAACGAAAGCAATTCCTTCAATCCCTTGAAGGCCTTATGGGTATCCTGTTCACTGTGGTGTAAATTGAAATGAAGACACATTACGGTTAATGCGGCAACCCATGTAATGGCACTAAACAGGAATCATTGTCTCGTCTGTGATCAACATACAATTAGGCGACACTCTAAACCTTGTATCACACGAAAATCGCCAGATATTAAGGCATATATTTTGAATATAACAAAGATATTGATACAAAATTGCTATCACTTCATTTAACAATTATCCCTTAATATATAATTATTCATGGACATTCAAACGAAATATATATATATATATATATATATATATATATATATATATATATATATATTTATACATATATATATATATATATATATATATATATATATATATATATAAATAAATATATATATATATATATATATATATATATATAATTATGGATGTATATATTTGTGAATATATATTTATAAATTTTGATATATATATGTATTTTATTTATATGCATTAAATGTATGCATTTATATATGTATATAAACTCATATATATGCATATTCACTTTTCTACTTTTGCACCGTTAATAAATCGAGGTGACGGGAGTGACTGGAATTGTTTTCAAATCACGGTTATAGGCCAATATGTTGCAATTTGAATTACTAAACACGGCCGTAAGTAACCGACTAGATCGTGGTGTGAGTTAATAAGTATCTATCTGGAGAAGTGACAAGCTAATGATATGTGTAAATATTTATCGGATAGGAGTACTAACCCGGATCATAGTACGGGTCTGTGCTACACGGATATGTCCTGGTGCATCGTTTGAAGTGCATCCGCACAGATATCTCAGCTGGTAGTTACTCTCTTTAACCACTTATTTTGTACATTATTTCATATTAACTTGAGGCAAACTCCTACATCTAACGCAAATAATTCACATTAACAACGTTTTCAAAGTGGTGGTGCATGCACTGCCAACATTACAAACGCAAGCCATCATGAATACGTGTTACCTTCTCCAAACCAGACGTTTGTCAAGAGTTAATGTGGAAATTCATGGGCAAGGAATGATCGGTCTTATTGAACCGAGCCGAAGCCTACGGCCCGCACCCTCAAAAACGTCAGTAATGTGATAACAATACTTTGGGTAACCGCAGTGCCTCGTTGGTTTGTTTCGGGATAACTCTCTATTGTTCACGTAATCACATACCTGTCCGGTGGCAAATAAACCACGCAATGCACAAAACAAAATAGATGGTTCTTTTGATCAGTCGCAAAAACGTTGAATAGCGTTAATCAAACAGCACGAATATCACACCTTACTGCAAAGTGACCCATTTTACTGTTAAATACCATCAAATACATACAATAGAGGATTTCTATGGATGCTATGGTGTAACAACACAGCCATCAATTTAGCATTACTCGGCAAAAGGTGTTAGCAATAACTACTAGAATGGTCGATGAATTCACTACCCCTATATGTACCGGCAGAATGTTGGGGCAACAAAGAAGGGACCGCCCTTAACGCCTCGTGACTAGTAATGTTATTGTGACGAACAGTAATTTCGTTACTGTATCAATGCTTCGGTATTGTGACAACCTTTGCTTTAAGCAGGATCACACCAACATATCTTCGCCTTGTCAATGTCTTTTTTATAGAATATCATTACCCCGTTATGGCGTTCCAACGTAGATACGTTTAATTGGTGATATCGTAAATCTAACACTAGCATTCATTGAACTGTTCATTGAACTGACTACATATTTATTTAAACTTGCAAATCGCTATCCCTCTCATAATTTACAAGCGGTGTATTCGGCGATAAAGTGCTGCTTTTGATATTGCGGTCAACTTACGCAGACAGAGTGCTAGCATGGCATAAAGACTTACAGATACGGAGACAAATGCACAGATAACTACAGAACAAGAAAACGAGTACGACAGAAAAGGTATAGAGATAGTTACTAAAATATGCTTTTTTTCCCCTAAAACATCGTACACAAGTATTATAGACAATAAATTCCCTAGTCGTATAAACATGGTTGACCCGCTTCAACTACCCCTCGGCATTTATCTGTCTCAGGAAATTCATAGCCAACATAAAACGGGCTATACGACCAGTGATTTCATCCACAGTCATGCTTTTGTTTCTCTCTGCAGTAGACTTGCCTAAAGAAATGGTCTTCAATATGTCTGAATAAAAGAATGATGATTGAATTAAGTGCATCTGTATATCTGTCACAATCCGAATGTATCTTTTGAAGATGGCGTGATATGATGCTCAGGGTTTCACCTTGTTATGTGTAGATGATGGGCCAGACATTAATGATGTCCTTTAAATACCATCATATGGATAACTGCTTTAATTAATTGTGATTTGATTTGCCACGGAAGCCATTGCAAATAATCCCATGCGAACCAAGATACTCATGAAGTCTTTCTAGGAATGATGAGGTGGACAACATTCATTATAATTCAGTTTGGTAAACCCTGGTGAATACTCTATGCGTCCATCCTACACACGGTACATGCTTCCATTGGCAATAATTCCACTATTGATTGCAATGAGCTATCTCATAAATGTTTGTTAACCCCCATGGTGCACCTACTAATACAATGGCGTGTCATGTAATTGCATGCATAAGCTATATTTCGAACGCTTATTTCATTTTTTGGGCCTTTTGGCTTGAACATCATTCCAGACAATGCCCTTTTGGGAGATTAAGGATCCTTCTCTACTTGGTGATTCAAAACAGCATAATGTTGCTACGACGTTTATAGTTAAGCATACCCTTTGTCATTTAGATCCATCATTCCACTTCTTGTTGCCCGGATGTCCAAGCATGGCAATAAATGCAAATATTGTTAATGCTACTAGTCTTTTCATTGTGATGGATTGCATTATTGACATTAATAAATAGCATGTGTTACAGCCCTGAAGAAGCAAAGCGAGACTGAAAGCTAAATGAAAATGCAGTAGGTGCTATGTCGGTGGTTGAGTACGTCGGTGTTGGAACTGGGTTCCTAAACAAAATGGAATCGGATCGAAACAAAACTGAAGGCCTACAGCGTAAATTAGAAAACTCAAAAAAGTAAATTATTCTTAAATTCTTGTGGGTGAAAATTGAACGCCATATGTTTGTTTGTGGGAAGCAATCAATTCAGCTAGATTTTTTAATGACATCAAGCATGTGCTTTCAACATCCTTGGATTCTTAAAGCTATTGTATACCAATAGCAGATATAGTTCCTGCAAAGGAAATCGTGAACACCCTTCGTCATAACTAATCGCTTTGGATTATTGGTTTACAGCGAGGGGAAGTGGGAGGGCAATTCATAATGCAGTGCAATGGTTATAGTCTAAAGGTTTCTGATGTGATTACTTCTAACAATCAAGTAGGTTTATCTTCCCGCGGTTGAAGCATGCCAAATTGTATCGCTAATCTTCCATGTGTACATTATTGCCTTCCTAGTGTGGCAGGATTTACAATAAATATGGCGATATTTCAGTAAACATCAATCACAGACACGTACTTGTGATTTCCTCTTAAATATATTCACACAAAATATGCAAGTGCCACTAGAGAATACAAAGTAGACCGTTTTGATCTTGAAATTATAGCTTACCTCTATTGACGATAACTGTTATTACATATATATTATCATACATAATACAGGTGATATAATTGTTTGTGGATATCCCGTTCATCGACACATTGTAGCAAGACAAACGCATGCGGCACAATCATCAGTTTGTATATATGGGTCATTTCTTTGCAGTATATTTAGCTTCCAGCATACAAAGAGGTTAATGTGAACAACACTTCTGGCGGCACTGGGCTGTCTGCTAAACCCTTGTAAAAAGATAGCTGTGATGTTCCCTCCATTTGCGGTGATATCATTAACATTCATATTGATAGCAGAGGCCGTGTGAATTGGATTATGTGGTTATGTCATGACTCCAACTAAATGGAAGACCTAAGAAACCTAACGTCACTCATCACTGTATGTAAAGATGCCATAACTGCAAATTGGATGCTAGATTGGTTTAAGTCTGGTAATGCATTGCCTTAATGTTATACAAAAGCCAAGGACACGCATGCGGCCAGCGATAATGCAAGATGATGTTGAACTATAACAGGATTTATGAAAGACCTACGTAAGCAAGCACCTCTCTAGGGTACACACCAAAAACCAAAATGGAAGAGTAATACGCTCCCAGTTGTCAACATACAAAATAACATGTGAACGGCACCTTCTTTGTATGTAACTGGCGGTGTGTTCTATATGCACGATCAAAAGCTGTTATATGCAATGAAGCAGCAACATTATTATGTGTAACTGCATCTATGCATGCATTATACTTTATTGTTTGAGCCTCAGACTAATGAGTTTGACACGTCATTAGGTTAGTCATAAAATGTATAGGTATCCATAAAATGCCATTCCCAATAGTATTCGATTTTGCTATTGCTTTGTGAAGGTCATAACCTTACAAGATAATTCTGTATGGCACATTGTGCTTGAGATGAGTCACAGCCACTTAGCATAAAAGGAAGAGATGCAATCAGCTTATATATCTCTATCGGTGCGATTAACAGAATATTGAAGCATTCGACACTGGTGTTGCTTTTTTGATGGCTTTGATAAATACTTTTAATTATTACTTATTCGGGTATCTGTCGAAATAATTTGTTATCCGTGTGAGTTAGTTAGTACCTGAACGGAAAGTATAAAAAATATCTATCACAGTTTCTCCACCCCTCCCCCCCCCTAACCAATTTACATTACGTGTAACTAAAGTAACTGGATTAATGAGCTTGATCCTGGCGCTAACTGTATCAATCGACTAAGAGCTTATATTATCGGAAATTTCCATAATCTTTTGACTTAGTTAGCTCACTTATAACGGTGTAAATGACTCTTATTTTTATCAAAACATACAATTAAGCATGCCATCAACTACAACATTAATCATGTACGGTGTGATGTTAAATCCTTTTGCTTTGATTTAGTTGGCTTGATATGGCAACGACGAAGCAATATAATATCACTTGATTGTTGCACATTTAAACGCCAGTTGTGCAATGTATGGGGGCAAGTAACAAAATGACATCTTTGGATCACACAATATTGTGCATTGTCACATAAATTCTAGAAAATGCTAGTCGTAAATCGCAATTTGTTGTTGTTTCACGCACTAACATTCTCAAGTGAAAAATGTGACACTCAGCATGACACGCATGGCCATTACAGGGCATTGTTTGGAATTACCGCTGAATCGGTCGTCGTACAGGGATTCCATATCTGGTAATTGTGGTGGTGATATATGGTTAAGGTTACAATTCGATGAAGTCTTCCTATTACAACCACTTCCAGTGTCATCTACGTGACATAACTGAATATACAGCGATGGATGTGGATTCATACCAACATATTACGTTGCGTATTCGAATTCCGAATATCAACAGCTGGCATGTATAATATGTTTGTCTTAATTATATTACATCGCATGCCGTCGTTTTCGAGTCAACCGATCAAACTACAAGCTTTCACGCTTACCCGCCAAACATCCAACCAGATAACGAACTTGCTCACTGATGAGTAAACAAACTACTAATTAGATTATCAATCTGTCAGCCAAAACACAGACCAACAACACCGGCCGAGTAAGCTGACCGTACAGCTTATTTTTTCAGTTAAACGGCTCATTGCCTTCCTGCTGATAATTCAGAGCAATATCGCGCGGACGCGATTGCCTCAAACTCATCGTCAAGTTCCACGATTTAGCTATTTAGCTTCCGACAATATCACACGCTTCCTGCTGAAGCACACTACGTAACGGCTTTGAGCAGCCCCGTATATATCATTGCATTGTTTGCGTGACAGGCGTCTGTCTACAGGAATCTGGATTTAACTGAAACCTGGCAGTGTTCGACTAAAACCAATCAAAGGCATTAACTCCGCAATAACAGTCCCAACATTCGTCGCATTCTGTCGATATAATCCTTTCAGTGACCTTGTGGTTTGAATATAAAGGGGAAAATCTTGCAGTAAGTGTATGTGATTGATGTTTGCTAAAACACCACCCTGTCGTGATTTCTAATGATTATTGTCAAGCGAGCAAGGCAATAACGTATTCGAGGGTGCTTCTCGGGGCACATTTGCATTCCTAAACAACGGGGAACTAAGCATGAGGGATTATCGAAAGCAATCAGACTGCACGTAATACGAAAGCATTGTTCTGCATGCTCCATTGCCCTTCCACATTCTAACAAGCCCCTCATCCGAAATGTTTTGCGGAGTGCAGCATTTGTTGATTGGTTCAAATGTTTAGTTCATGAGATGAATAGTTGGTTGGTACGAAATTCGTCGCAGGTAGATGGTATGCTGCTTTGGGTGGTTCACTGATTGGTTGTTTGGTTGGTTGGTTGGTTGGTTGGTTGGTTAGCTAGTCGATTGTTTGCTTGGCAGGTTGGTTGGTTGGTTGGTTGGTTGGTTGGTTGGTTGGGCCGTTGTTGGTTGGTTGGGGTTGGTTGGTGGTTGGTTGGGGTGGTTGGTTGGTTGGTTGGTTAGCTAGCTTGGCTGGCAGGTTTGGTTTGGATGATATGGTTGGATGGGTGAGCTAGCTGGATGTTTGGTTTGATATTTGGCTTGTTGTTTGGGATCAATAACATCGGCAAAAATCGAACTCCATCATTTATGCTGCTAATAGATATTCCAGCGGTAACTGCAAGTCAGGTATGAGCATTATAACCCCAAAAAAAATGTAATGAACAATGCAAGCTTAAACTGTGTATCATTTACTGTTAAGAGAAATTGGATATTTATTATGAACAGCTAGTTTTAGTGCGCACTTTAATTACCAATATGCTGTGAAGATGCAGTCGCAGTAGCATACATGTGGGGACGTCAGTAATGTACTCTAGATAATTTAAACTCTGTGTTTTGGCGTGATGTCTTTAAATATGTTTACCCACAAATACATAACAGACACTCACTAACAATGCTTGTAATAACTTTCAGATTATTAGGGTGTAATACCGGAACTCGTGACGTTTCGTTTAGAGCAAATTCTAGTGGCACTATTCCCTGAAGAGCCACAGCCTTTTGCCATTGTGAAGCGGTAGTGTGATATATCCTCAAATGCAGCATAGCTTTCAGTAACCCTAGGTATAGTTCATTTTCATATGTTAACATCCGTCATACTGATTTTCATTCTCTTATCATCAGTATTCAACAAGCACATACATATGCAATCGCGCTGGTATTAAATATGCTTGGAAATAATACATAACAGCTTATTGTAGCCAAACAAAAAAAAAATAAGCGACGTACAAACAACAAACGCTTATACCAACTGGTCTAAAGAGATATCATGCCAAATACAGCTATGACATTTTGAAAAAGGCCCACTTTGTCTTTAGAACCTGTCGGATGGAGAGATTCGTATAGGAAGCGTATAACTATCTATGTGTCATAAGCACTCGCCTCCCTTTCATCAACCGGATAGTGAACGATGCAATTGTTGCTAGTCATGAGACAGATTGTATGCTCTATGAAAGTTAAGTTAAATTGACAATCGACCTAATACTCCATGTGGCAAATTGTCAATTATTTAGCGAGAAAAGTCCTTGGTGTGGCACAAATGAATGCAAAGAAGAGACGACGCATAACGCTCGGAACAATCAATGCACTGACATTCAATCAGTCTGTTAATCGAACCCTGGGGTAGGTCTGGTTTGGCTAAAATGAGATAATAGCGTCTTCTCCACGCCAATTCCAAATCTAAAACAGCTGATTGATTCAATACGACAGTCAAGAATCTAACTACTAGTAAAATTGACTGTCCCTTCTTCATCTCAGATGGTAGAAGCTGCACGCGTGCGTATTTTTTTCTTTATTGTGCTTTCTTTTGAAGGCTTAAAGGTTTTGCTTTGTTGGTAAAATATCCCAATGGTTTTCCCCCGACGCCATATTTGGTATATATATCACGTTCCTTCACAGATACGTCATCAGAATTTGTGGTGTTACTTTATTACTTGACATTGGTCAGACCAATCTTTGTTTTGCAGAATTGGTAGCATAAGTGATTAAATACAATTTTCAAACATCTCCAACACTTAACCCGTAAGTCATGTCCGCATTAAATAATCTTTCTAATTTCAAAGAAGGAACATTATCGTGAAAATATCGTAATATCAATGGCAAGAGGTCATCCAGTCTCAAGTAGGTCGTATATACGATCAAATTGAATGAGGAAAGTAGGTGAAATGTTTACGGCTCGCAAATAATAACACCTGCTTCTGCTGTAGTCCAACCACACCCAAGTTATCCATATTTTATACTCAAAAACTGCCATTAGTATATTGATGGCTGGATTATAATAGAGTTACTAGGAACAATGATACAGTGATAGATCTATGGCTGTACGTTACGTATCGATTTGTAAAACAATAGAGGATGTTGCATGATTTGAATCATATGAGCCCAGAAAGGCGGATAAGCTGCACCCTAGTAGTACAATAAATATTAGTTAGTACATTTGAGTAAGTGAATAGTAATTCTGACAAATACATCCAATCGCTTTTTGGCTAATACAACATTCACATGAATAGCAAGTAAGTTATGTCCGACGTAGTTCTTTTTCTGTGGTGTGCTCAAAATGCCTGTATATATTTTTATTTGCTTTTATAAAGTAAGAGCGTTTTGGACCATGTGGTCTTTTTGTGTACGTCAAAACGACCAGTGTCTATATTTTCAAACGCATAATGATCCCTGTAATGAATGAACAATTGCGAAAAGTTTCGATACCACACATTTTTACGCGCGGCAAGCGTTTACTAGATATTCCAAAGCCAAAAATGTGTTTCCTTTGCTGAACAGCTATCCTAATGTACCACTTATGTACTGTCTTGTGGGAATCAAGTTAGTTATACCGTGTTCGCCAATGTGTGGGTGTGCGTGCGTGCGTTTGTATATGTGTGTATGCGCTTCGCATTATCGTCGTGTTTAGCAACTAGGCTATGTACGACTAGCAGTGAGTGTGTAAATCTGAGGGTCGTCACTGCCAGGGAGCGTTTTCCTCTCGTCATAATGTAAAACAATGCATCTCTATTAAGGTGTGCTCATTGGATACATGGCTTCAACACAAGAACTACCCGTAATATAAAATGCCGGTATCAAATTCACCCTCATGCAAAATTCGCTAATGACAGCAGAAAGTATATCAGGAAACTGTTTGTTGAAACTGTTATATTTGAACCCGATGGCGCTGATTTTCTCATAGCAGTCTGAAGCCTATTTTGTGCTAAAATATGTTCTTGGGAGGGTAGTAAAAAGAATTTTAGGTGAGCGAAATGAATCAACCTATCAGTTAGAATGTCATATCTATCAGTGAGTATTTAATCAGCAGTGAATAGAGTAAATGCCTCACAAATAACATGCTTTGGAAAGTGCAGATCAAGGTTACTAATGCCGAAGATTTATATTTATTGCCAATCTGCATAAACACCTGATGTTTTTTTATGCAGATGAATTGATAATAAAGTCACATTTTTGTAACTGAGTGAAAAGAATTAGTAGCTAATTATAATAAAGATAGCAATTTGCATGATATATGTATGTTGTAATACCGCATAATTAGCATACTGACAGTTTCATTCATAAGGCTGCTATACTGGCATTTGATTGACAACATCGTCTCTCAGACACGCCAATGACATAACTAACATTTTTATTTTCATCTCATGCAGTAAATACTTATACACTTGCTTAACGACTACATTCAACCATTCACGTTTAAAAGTGCATGTAATGTGGCGTTTTGTTATTATTAATGTAATCTTCCGTAAGTACCCGAAAAGAATCGGACATGAATCGTTTAGCCAATTACGTGCAGGTATACAGTGACTCGTCATTCTAATTGCACTAAAGTCTTCTTTCTGCAATTATTTAAACGACAACAAAGCGACTAACGGTCGCACATAAATGAAGATTGATCAGCTTGATATTGCACTGCTTGATAACTTACAATATAAACTAGACATGCGATAAGTTTATTTGTCGGTTGACTGGGTTGTGTGCTTCCTTAATAGTTACGGAATATGACGACCCGGCTGTTTGCTTGGTTGGCTATTTGGCTGGATTACTGAGTAATGCAGTTCCAACGGAATGGTGTTAAACTGATTTTATAACGAACATGAAACTAATATATCATAGTGGCCGACAACTAGGGTAATACTACCATCGCCAATATTGCTCATCTACATTACCATCATAGAGCTTTTTGCTTGCTTACACAAATATACAACATCCTGCTTTCAATACATTACCATGTACAATAATAGTCAATATCTTGCATTACGTCTCATTACGAATGTAATACATGTACTTACTAACCTTTAGACCAGGACCTCATCAAAGTCGATAACCCCATTCAACCATCATTGCAAGAGGTTGTGCACCAATTTCTTTCCACAAACCCTGTATCATTCGATACACCTCGTTCTTCGAGAAGTTAAGGTATAATTACACATCGAAAATTAACTTTAGTCGCCTACTAATGATTTACTCAACAGCATATTGTGTTCATTTCACGTACAATAAATGATAATAATAACGAAATGCAGATGACATGAACATGTACATGTGTATTAATCAAGATGAAGATGTATATTAATTAAGAGAAGCAGTCATTGATTGGAATCGTAATCAATACAAAGGCTCAAGCATTCTATTCAACGGAATGTTGTACCACACTATATGAACAAGGAAGCAAGTAAATATCTAATGTTCGATAGTTTTTCTGTCAATTGTTGCCCTCCTCCATTACAGTAGGCCACATGCTGCAAATATTCTTTAGTTGCTGTTTTATAGATTATTGTAGTCAACTTTTAAGCAACGTTTGGAAATAGTAATAGATGCAACCTCCGTATTCAGCTAGTTTTGTGGCGTAACGGTGCAAAGACCGTTGCTTTCCCATTAAATCAAGACTGTTGTAATATCAAACTATAAGAACCATTCATCATTGTCATGATATGCAATTATATTAAGTGTTGAATAGATTATAGCCACAAAATAACCATTAGAGATAATACAATAAAAGCATAAAGTGGCAACTTTCTTATGGCTGTGCATATCCAGCTGATTAATCAGATTATACATCTCGTACTTCAACGGGATTTAAGGGAACAACCGTCGTTACTTTGGATTATCCAGAAGCTGGTTTGCTTACTATATATTGCTATTCTAGTTAAAATAAATATATCGCGTATAATACGCCGACTTATCAATTATTAAATGTAGGAATTTATATATTACTGTTGATATGCATTTCATTTCGATATAATCTGACCCAATCATTTGTAAAATATTGTTGGATGAATAATCAGTGTCTGTGACTGATATTCGTCGAACAAAACTCAATTCCAATTTTACGGTGGCTTTTGAACACGAACAAGGCAATGGTATATCTGTAGCTGGTTCCCGCCAAAGTATTGCGTGGCTTTCCGTTGTTAAACAGATTTAAATGGAAAAAAAAAATGTCGACGAATCTGACGTCAGGCTTTTCAATCCAACATGATACATGATTCCATCGGCTATGCTCCCGTGCTTGTGTAACTCACATTTACGGAGAAATTAGAGTCAATAAAGCACCATTTTTTTATTATAATGCTTAAAGAGCCTTTCAGAGATTGCATTCAATTCTTAATGTATTTGATTATCTCCAAATATTTGTGCAGATCGACACATGATTATTTACAGAAAATTGTTTCCGGTTTACTATCCATGTCATCGGTAACATCTGCCGCAGGCTTCAGCGCTTTTTCATGGAATTCCTCGACTGTTCCAGAGGACAATTCGCCATTTTCTAGTCCGGTGTCATTTGAGTGTTCTTTACATTTTTCTAGTAACGTTTTTCTTCATCGTAACTGTTTCCTTGTTTAGCAAGGCTAACTTTATTTAAATCACGAACTGTAGCAAGAAAACCTGCTTCCAGGATTTTTGCCTCTCTTATTTCGTCTGAACACCTCCCCCATTTCCACCTTTTCCGCTTTTCGTCCACCAAAAGCGAGTTGGTCATTCCGACATTTTACTAGGAGTGAGTGGCTACTGTTGTTGATCCGAAGCTTAACTAATGTAGTCCATATTCGCAGCCCAAGTTTGTGAGTGGGTCGTGTTGCAGTTTAATATTCCTTCTTGGACATTTGACGTTAGAGAGTATCCTACATCTCTTCAAGGACGGCAGCGTACACTTTATCCTGTACATAATCTGATTTTGACGACAGTTTTCGTAATGGCACATTATTGATTTCTGCCAATTTCTCCTATATTAAAGTTTTCATACCAGCCAAATTTCTGTCCAGCTTATTTTCCCTGATTTTGTCATCAATCCTCAGATTTCCATGTCTGCTAGGCGTGGGTAAATTTGAGCACAGCACAGAAACAAATCAATTTGTATGAATGTAGACACGGCAAGGACTAGTTCGTTCGTTCTAGTCTTCGTATGAAATGCACGAAAACATACTGATTGCCCCAACCCTATTATTATCCCTAGAGATTATAAATTGTCCTTGCCAATCCTGTTTACCAAATTCAAATTCTTCTGTGAGACATTTGCCATTGAAATAACCTTGCCATTGATATGCTCGTTAACCTAAGCTACTCTGTGGTTTGTTTATTCAGTTGTTGTTGTTGACGTTTTGAATCGATATTTAGGGGCACGTTATGTTCTGACAATCGCGTTTTAATTCACACTGTTTTTTAAAGGTCAACTACAACGATTTTCATCATTTCCTTATAATGTGGTTCAAATTGAAGATTAATAACTCATAAACCAACGGGGACCCATAATTCATTGCAACGGCATACATAATTACTAAAAATCCACCAATAAGGTTTCATTAGGAAGAAAATACGAATCCATCTTCTCGATGCCATTTTGCCTCAGTTGGCCGCTAGGTGCACGTTGCGTGACGTCATTCCTGCTCCGCTGCCTCCAAGAGAATTTGACTGCGAGCGAGCGAAGCGAAAAACGATTGTTTGGATTTTAAAATTACACCGTTTTTGACAAGCCATGTCGTCTTCTGATGAAGTTTACGAGTCCCCATAGCATAACATTGGGGCAAATCATGTCCATGACTATTTATTTGAGCCAATACGGACGGGAGTTGAAAAATCCAAGTCACACTACGAAATGACACCGGGAGCTCTAAGTCTAACTCAAGGGTCCGCTTCGGATGAAGAATCAACAAAAGATTTCGATGAATGATAAGTTTTAGAATACCCTTCCCAAGCTTTATTGAACTATATTAACTGGTATAAAATAATCGTTAGTTTCATTTACCCAATAAATTTACACATTCTGTAAGTTGAGGTATGTTGACAGACCTAACTACAACAACAAATAGTACTTGGCTAGTAAATGTAGCTTTGTCATTGTACCCTGAGCACATTGAATATTGTGGACAGATGTTTGCATGCAGTTTATAAAGTATTTTCCTTTTATATTTATTCATTGTACCACAAATATAAATTTACAATGACTCTTTATTTATTTCTCTAACTTAGGTGTAGATGTCATTACTGCATCCCAATGGATACAGCCAGAGAGTGCTACAGAAGTTTGGAGAGAGTGATGGCTCTAACGGAGGAATGGACATGCATCACCAAGCATCCCAGATTCCTGGCTAGCTGCATAAATAAAGATGTGCTGGAAGTGTCCAAATTTTAATCTATTCAAATGGACAGACCTGTTGGAGATGAGGTCTCTACAATGAGTAAGTTAGCCATTATTGCTACCAAAAAGGATGGGTTGAGGTTGAACAATCATATTTATTACAAAGGGAACATTAATTCCACTGTGCAAAATATTCATTGTTCATATTGATGAACTACAATATATTTTACATAGCCAAGAATAAATAATGCCAGTTACATGAAATCCAGAGGCAGAGCTTACAATAACATTATGAAGTGAGGGTATGGTTGACAAATGACAATTGTTTTTTTAACTATACAACTTATTTTAAAACCATAGACAACTAATTGACATATTGCTTCAGATTACTCAGGTATCTAGCCTACCGCCAGTTTACACTCTGGATATGGCACAGACTGGGCAAAAGAAACAGAAAAGTGCTGGCAGCCTGTGTGGTAACAGCTGTTAGAAAATCTTTCCCTGACCCGGGCGGCAAATATACAGGTTATCTACAATGGAGCGGAAGATTTCTTGGTCAGGTTGAAACGACACCAGTGAGCACCTACGAGAAGATCCTTTTCAGGTTTCTCGTACTGGGGGGCAATAGGTGGTGGGACAGTCCTGTCATCTGCAAGGACCTCAGCAAGTCTGTAGCTTGTGTATTTTTGCCTTAGATCAAGCACCTGATGTACATAGTCTGAAGCAAATCAATGATATTCATATTTTATGATAGTCATATAATATTATATGCCAATTTTTAATTGGGTAACAATGTTTGTGCAAATGAAACTTATTCAGGTTTCGGTAATAAAAGTCAAAATAACATGTGTTTCATTTTAGATTAATGCATGTTCACACCAAAAGAAATTGGTACTTTGACAGGCTTGGGATTTTCCCATACCTGAACATGTTCAGTGTTCTAATAGCACTACTGCCACTAACAAAAATCCCTGAAGCCATAAACAAATTCCCTGCGGGCATAGCTCCTGTAAAAGGTTGGCAATCCCACATCTTACGGTGTCCATTCACGCCGATTTGTTCAAAACAAGCAATACTCCCCCGGTATCTTTGATTCTGACTAGGGCCAGCCATCCTCCAGATCAACACCACTGTACATAAGTATTCTGTGAGCTAAATTTTTCTTCCATCAAATAAAACCCTGTGATTACACTACAAACAAAACAATATTTACCTAACAGTTCTTCAAACGCCATGTCATCATCAGTATCCATCTCGGCATCATCACTTCGCCAGTGAAGTCATAGTCAGTGTCAGTTTCTATCTCATCATCGCTGTCCACCAGTCCAACAGATTCCTCCTGGGGCTCATATTGGGTGCCCCTGATGACACTTTTGGTGAGATGGGCCAACTTGGCTACCTCTTGAATATTTCTTTATCCCAGGAAAGATAGAACTCTGTGTCTGTAGAGACTTGTCAGCCATCTATGGTATCAATACAATAAGTATGCTACAATTTCATTCATCATAGCCTTTAAGGATGTAAATGTTTACAAATTGACTCTGAAAAGACACATGGATACATACAACAGAAGTTATCCCTGCCAATGCATTTCATCATATATAATAATGCAGTTGCCTTGAGACACTCACCAAAACATTTGCCTGCACCCCTAATGACAAGTGAGAGCAAGCTTCATGGTCGGCTGAGGGCAAGGCACTCGCCCCTGGTGTAGCAATCAGCGCGGACGCTGACAGGCGAAGTTTCTTCGCCTAGTTTAAGTCGGCAGTACTTGAGTGTGACACCTCAGTCTGTGATTCACCACTGTCACTTGATTTATCTATCTGCTCAGCTGCCAATACCATTTCGGAGCCTAGGTTTCTAACGAAATCCTAGACTTTTGAGCAGATCTGGGTCAGTCTCATAAACACTTTTCTCGAAATGATCAGAACATAGAACTGTCTTATAACTATAAGGGCAGGACTCCAGTATTTACGCTTGACTTTCGACACCCATATGCGGCGCATACGTCTTTTAGAAACAAAAAAAAAATCACGCCTGACTTCTCATTGTTCCGACAACCAAACTCACAACAACAAGGCATAATCCACACCAAGAAACGCACCAGACCGTGAAGAGAGACGAGTTAGTCACACGCTGTCAACCAACCGGGAAGGCTAAAGATGGCGATGAATATTCGCAAACAACCCGAATGACGTCACTGTACGGAAATTCACGAATTTTACCGAGCGGTATCTTGTCAGATTCGACGTGGGAAATATACAATTAAAAATAACTTTTCTTAAAGAAAAAAAGCGCGCAGTCACCTTATTTTGGTCACGATACCCTTTTAAAACATAGAACTTTTGAAAAATGGAATAAAAAAAATCTTTGTAGTTGACGTTTAAGGATGAATTGTGGCGTGGACATTGAATTTCAACCCCACGCCCCAACCTCTAATACTCGTAGAGACAGAAAGTAAATAGTTCAAATAGTTATGCTCAGAAAAATGAGCCAAATCCATGTTATATTCACGGTTGATCCAGTTGCCAAATTGATTTACAATATCAAATATCATATCAGCATGATAAGTTTGAATCAGAATCGATTGCGGTATGCGGAATACATTGCTGCGAAACATTCGCTAGATTAATGAAGCAGGACCGTAGCTGTGTGTACAAAGACGCATTTCACGAAAATCAGGTAAATAATTCCTGAGAAGCTTATGTAGCTCAAACCGTCTTGCTTAGTGAAAGTTAATGCTGAGGGGCAACGTCTAGATTGCTTATATATTCTGTCTCTTTTATAGTAGATTTGCATTGATAGTAAAATTCCCGGTGGACCCATTGCGTAATGGAGCGTGAATTGACAATTGTTAAGCCTCCTGAGTCACGTAAAACGGTCTTTCGCGATTTTCAATGCCCTCCATAAATGATTCTAACGGCACCAAGACATGTATATAGGATTGCTGGGGTCACGCAAGTTTAGAATGTGAAAGTTGGATAAGTGATTGTTCCAACGAGATCTACAAAGAATAGGTTCGCCCCAATTCAACAACAACAAAAGCGCAGTTATTACTCCAACAAATCGTCGAATGCATTTTAAGCTAACTGCATTGTGAGCATCAAGATGATTCTTATATATGATACGTTGTCCCATAAACATACTTTGGATAGCAAGAATGGGCTCATTGATTGCATGATGGCTTGACCCGAAGTGGTGGTAGGACTGTCTGTTAATCACAAACACTGCATCAAAGTTCTAATAGAGAACAAAGTGTGCACTATTTTTAATGGTTGTGTTAATTATCTCTGCAAAATAATTGTATTGCAACCAGCACTTATAAGTCTTTTTGTGCAAAACCATTGAGCAGCAAAATGAATTAATGTCCATGCAGCAAAGCTGAATAAGTCAATCCCCAGTGCAATATTTATGCTTCTTATGCTCGGTACCGAACTCTCTATAATTTGATATTTTAGTTACCGTTGTTCTCGGCGGCAATGCACAGCGGGCGACTCTCTAATTCCATTGATGAGGAGGTAGCCACGATGTTCCAAATCAGCAAATCCACTGTTGCTTTGACTCAACACCACCCACTGCCCCCACCCCACCAATCCCTCCCTCTGCACCTCTCAGATTGAAAAGTCTACCACAATGTTCAGTTTTCAGATGAGTAGTATTTTGAAATATCGATTATCTGATTCAGCAACATTTAAGATGATAATAGCGTGATATTTTGATTAAGCTAATATGAAAGGATAAAAAGCAATCCCTAAATTCACACACGAGGATAAATAATGGTTTAATGACAATTGACCGGCCATTTTTAATACCGCTGAACAAATTTCTACAGTAGCACAAACTCTCACGTACTTACATTAGACATCTCGTATCATTCAGGACATTTTGGAGATCCTAACAATGTTACAATAGTTATAATGTCTGTAACGTTCATCTTAATGTTAAACGCCATTGTTGATTGATGTGCATTACCTTCTGAAGACTGCATAGAGGAGATATTCGATGGACATGGCATTAAGGTGAAATCACCTGTCATACAATTGCACAGTGCAACAACTATATATTATGACAAATTAAATAGTAAGTACTAGCCACTTCTTATTTAGATTTACCATTGTTATATGATAAGATGGTCCTATATTTATTTGGCAATAGCCTTACACTTTAGTGTGCTCAGTGATTTATATTTTGTGTTGCCTAATTCGATTTAATGCAAGAATATAATCAATAATGCCACGGTCAGTGAATGAATTACGTATGTGTGAACATAAGTAGAATTATAAGGAGAAAATGTATTAAAGACGGGGCCGTGTCTATACAATAAACAAATATGCACAATATCAAACGCTTGTATGAGGATGATCATAGCTAATACTCCAGAGCCGAGCATTGTGTTGCACTCAATACATAGCGTAGCTTACGTATGGTAATATAAAATATTTCTGTAGATGTACATCATGATTTCTCCACCATGTTCGCTACCTGATCACGCTCCTTTGTAACTCACCATTGTGAATGTGACAAGACTCCATCAAGAACGATGACAATCACATGTATATAACCAGACAAGTCACGTAATCACTAGCACACTGATAAAACGTTTCGGTCCCCTCCAATGGTAAAATCTGTAAGCAAGAGTCGGTAATCTTGCAAAATGTACGGCCACAATATAATCGCCAAACGTAAACCTGGGTATGGTTACGATTTTAACCTCCACCTACGCACTTATTTAACAAACGGTATTTAATTACACGTTCATTTGTGATAATGGTACAAAAATATGGGTTCTATTGCTATGGATTGTACTTAGCATTAGATGAAATACTGAAGGGACCATTAAAGCATTGCTTGAACCAACTATAGTACTTATGATATCAAGCCATAATGTTTTTATGTTTGCTGCTTATGTATTGCAAAATGCTGATGACGGCCATATCCAGGTATCAACAATTTACTGATGACAAATGGCGTGGCTTGAGTTTCTTTGACACCATTAAGTGATGAATAGGGCAGCCTCGATTAATCAACATAGTCTTATAATGTCTGAAAAGCTAAACAGTGCAATGGTTTACCGCAAGAAACGGCCCACTTATCATTCTGTTGTGGCCTTTGCAATATTTTCCTACCTCCATGCTGTCGACATAATCCTTTCAGAGAGCTTGTGCGATGAATATTAAAGAGGTACTCGCATCGTGTGTTAATGTGATAGATGGACAGAGGCGCCGGCCATTCTTGATTCCTCCTGCTGTACTATTAACCAATACAATCACATTGTCTGACCAGGTAAAAGAAACAACAACCCAGGGGAGCAATAAATCATTCATCAGTGTAATAAACATGCTACATTAACGCAGGGCATTACTGCCAAATGGAAAATTTGTTTTTATGATTGGTAGGAAGGATGCTGATTTGCGCTGTGTGCGCTAGAAGTTGGTTTTTGTTTTTTCCTTCTTAGATGACTAAATATTTTTTAATGAGTCTATTTGTTGGCTAGTTTAGTCTGTTGTTTGGAGGATGGATGATGTTGGTTGGTTGGTTGGTTGGTGGATGGTTGGTGGTTGACTGGTTGTTGGTGGTTGGTTGTTGTTGTTTTGATTTTGGTGTTTGGATGTTTGGATGTTTGGCTGGTTGGTGGTTGGCTGGTTGCTGGTTGGCTTGCTGGCAGTTGGTTGGCTGGCTGGTTGGTTTGTTGGTCTCTCAGTTAGTCAGTTGAGCGATACGTCAGTCTGTCATCGGCCGGTTGGTTGCTTGTCTCGTTCGTTGGCAACTTGGTGACTTTGGTTGGTCGGTTAGTTGGTTGATGGGTTGGCTGATTGGCTGGTTAGTTGGTTGTTTGGTTTTGCTGATGGGATGGTTAGTTGTTTCGATGGTGTGATGATCAATTGGTAGATTGGTTAGCTGTGGTTGGTTGGTTGTATGGTTGTAAGGTTGGTAGGTTGGTAGATTGGTTGGCTGGTTTTTTTTTTGGTTGGTTGATTGATTGGCTTTTTGATTGGTTAGGTGATTGGTTGAGGTTGGTTGTTGGTTGGTTGGTTGATTGGTTGGTTGTTGGTCATTGATTGGTTGGTTGGTTGGTTGGTCTCTCAGTTCAGTCCATCATAAGCCGGTTGGATGCTTGTTTGCATCGCTTTGTAGATTGGTGGTTGGTCAGGCTTGTAGCTCGTTGGTGCTTATGGATGCTTTGCTATGATTTGATGGTTTCAGTGGTTGAATGGTTAGAGGGTTTGGTTGGTTGTTTGGTTTGTTGGTGGTTGATAAGATGGTTGGTTGGAAGGCTGGTTTGTTGATTGGTTGGATATTGGATGTTTGTTGGCTGGTTGGTTGTTGGATTGTTGGTTTGTTCGATGGCTTGTTGGTTGGTTTGGTTCGATTGTTAATTGATTTGTTTTTTTCATTTGGTTTGTTAATTGGTTGGTTTTTTAATTATGTGATTGGTTGGTTGGTTGGTAATTTGATTGGTTGGTTGGTTCGATAGTTGTTTTGAGTGTTTGGTTGGTCGATTGGTTGATTGGTTTAGTTGTTTGGTTGTTTGGTTCCGTTGTTGTTGTTCCGTTGTTGGTTGGTTGTTTGGTTTGGTTGTTTGTTTTTTTTGCTCGCTGGTTGGATGGTTGTTAGTTAGTTGGTTGCATTTAAGTGTGCCTTTTTACTAAGCATGCTCAGTTGACGAGCATCTTTCAAATCGATCGATCGCAAAAGCTTTAAATGAAGCATTTGTAATACGTTAGCATCTGTCTTGCTTATTTGTTGTTTTGCTTGGTTTGCTTTTTTGGGTGTGTTGTTTATGCAGTTGTCAAGTTCCTTTTGCACGGCTTAAGGGTATAACATTTTCATGATTTAAATATTACACGGACAAGGTAGGTGAAATATCATCAAGATAGATACGTCTACTTAAGAGCTGAATATACACCAGACTTTGTAATCATATACTTACTGCGGCGGACTATTTGTATGCATGCAAACCTCAACCACTTTAATGTGGTGATTGATTATTTACCATGGGCTCATATGATGATCACTAACTGGTGCTAGCACATACATATATCCTTTATTACATATAGACCCATCACTTAAATTTATGCTGCATATATTAATGCTTGAAAAAACGCAAAAGTTAACAAAATAAACATTCCTCACCAATATTTATTAGTCTACACACACTTTATTATCTACATATGTGAGATAATTTCGGAAAATTCTATCACAGAATTCAATGTTTGAAACGCAACGAATTTATAGTTCACCAGCAAAAAACATAACCACAACATGTGACACATTAGAGAGTTGCTTAATATGTTAGTGAATCAATGGGAAAAAACGATTAGGCACAAACAAATTTTATCTGGCGCCAGCGCGGATGGCGAGGCTCTACGTTTAAGCAACATGAATATCCATGCGGTGCGCTTTATATATTCTTCTTTCCAACATATCTGCAAGGACCTGATACAATGTGCTATCCTGCCCAAATCAGACATGATATTTTAATACAATTGCCTATGTGCTAGCCATTGACGAAATTTTGGGCATTATCATTATTTTCTAATTGTGAAGTATATTCGGCTGTCGTTGTATGTTTATGTTATTCAATGCACATATCAATTCGCTAAATTAGGTCTTCACATTGTGTAACAAAATCTAGTCCAAGCGCATTGTTTTGCGCGTAACTATAATACAAAATCAAGGTAATGGGGAGATTGTTAATTCTTAATACCTCATTCAATAATTGTTCAAATGTGTAAAAGTTTTACGTTGTAGAGAGTTGATTTTACCGCTTACTTTCCTTTCATGCGTCTCTTTAAAAATACTTCATAAATACAAGCGATTTAGGCTGCAAACGTTGGTGTCAGTTAAAGATTATCATACTCATTGTGCACTGCCTGAATTTCATCTAAATATCGATAATTTATATCGTTAGTGTTACTGATAATTACCTGAATCCTTGAACGCGAGATGCATCTTAGCAAGCGCGGTCGTTTAGTAGATCGATCGGCTCGCTGGTTAGTTGGTCGGCCGGTTAGTCGGTCTTTATGTTGGTTGATTGGTTGGTTATTTCGGCGGTTGGTTATTCCGTTGGCAATTTGGCAGCTTGTTAGCTTGCTAAATTGTTGGGTTCGATGGATAGCCGGTTTTTGCTGAGCAGTAGATTTAGCATTATGTTAAACTTAAGCTGGTTAACTTGAAGGTTTTGGTCTGAGTTAATGTTACTGCAGGCTACAAGTTAATCTAATGAAATAGAGTTTCAGATCAAAGTTGTTCCAAGGGAAAGGATGCTGCCTTGACTAATAACATTATGGATTTGTGCAGTATTGATTTACGCTTAAGGCGGTCCCTTTGTGTACTTGGGGTGTTCACCCACATAGATGGTATGTAACGTATCTATCAGTGGGCTGTTTGAAGAACCAGTTTTGTGTGTGTGAGACAAATGCAAATCGAGGAGCCATCAATCATATTTTGATAAAAGCAATTGCTGTGTATGCATTGAGACTCGTATTTCAAATCAAATGTTCTCTACTCATCCATTTCATCGATTGCCCGATGAACCAACTGAGCATAAGGATGTGAATCTGTCATAAAATACTCCACGCGCATTTAACTGTGACAGCCGGTGTAAGTAACTTTTATGTCCGATCATTAATGCAAGTTTTCCATTAAGACTGTTGATATAAATTCCGCGTTTAGCGTATTGGCACTAATAAGTAACAGTTGTCATGTTTTATAACTAAGGGGTGAAACAGCGTAAATAGATCATGATTACTAATAATCCGAGTAAAATGTTACTTGTACCGATAAATAAACCAGCGACTTAGGTAAAACAAACTAAATTCACAGACAAAGAAAAAAACTGTTTTCCCACTAACCGATTATTGAAGAGAAGTCCATGGCGCGGAATCGATATTCTGCATACCCACTGGGTGCAATTGATTTCAATCGCGTCACCTTTCCCACATGTATTGTTCATGTAATCTCATAGTGGTCTTATGGCTAATGTACTATGCAATGCACAAAGCAAAATTTATGGTCATTGCACTTTTATCTCCCCAGAGAGTCGTTACCAAAGACGTTATATTGTCTTCCAAGTGAATACCAGATGATGGTTACATGGGGAGGAGAATTCATCAGCTACCGTCGCCAGAATACACTACACAAATAGCAACATTTCGCATGTATATTCGCGTGGTAAATGCTGGCGATTGATTCTGGATGATAATGATTTGTAATAGTCGTAACAATAACAATTACATAAAAATGTGACTGATGATAAAACATTTCGTTCGAAATTCATCGCCATCAATAAAACATAGTACGATCTCTATTTTATTCCAGAGAATTTGGCAAAACTGCTATATATGGCCATTGTTAATCACATGATCAATTCTTTTGTGATATTTGCAAGCAGCTCCTGTATTAATGGCTTTGATAACTTACATAACGTGAGGGCATATTAATGAATTTTTTGTGCGTCTACGCGTTTTGTTGGTATATAAGATAGGGCAAGTCGGGTACGAGAAAGTCGTTACAGTAAATCCACCGGCAGCCATTCAACATTTTGCCACCAACCATTCTACGCATATCATCTTAATAGACCACATCTTCGTGCGATTAAACTTACATCTAGGCATGCTTGCATAAAGTAACTGTAAAGAACGATGTTTTGCTGTTGCTTTTCTATGATGCTTTATTTAACGTTTATGTTATTTTATTGATTGTTTGTAGCGCGTTTCATAAAGATAGAGGACATATGCTCTGTCACTGTGCCGTGTCACATCAGGTACACCAATGCGCTGCTGCTGCGCGAGTTTGTAAGCATTGCATTTAATTCGATAGGTCTTAAGGGCTCTTGGGTTGTTTATAGACATGGATTGCCTTCCTACTTAGAATAAACAGCGATATTCCTTAGTATAGTCATCATTAATTACGGACACTACAAAAGCGTTTCTTATGCAACCATGGCAGCCAGCCATTCGATGTCAAAATGACCTTGTCCTGCAATGCACTTGACCTGAGTCAAAATATCGAGTGAGAAGGTGAATAAGATTAACGAACAAAGATATTGTGAACATAAATAACACAGAAATATCGAAGAAATTATTTATTTACCAAAAGATTTTTCCATTTGTCTCTGCAAACACATTGGGTTGGTAGATTATTTGGGGAACATAGCACATGAATTGCGTGGCTAGTTCATCATTCTCTTCGACCTTTGATATATCTAAGGGCTCGCGCAGCCGAGATAAATCATGTGTTCGGAGTACAAGGCACTAACGCTTGTAGCCAATATGATGCAATGGCAATTGTTGAACGCTGCCTTCCACAATCGGAGAAAGATCACCTGGATATGCCATTTCGATTTTCACATCAATCCCGTGGATTCAGGGTTGTAATATAAAATCGTGGAAATTGTCTATTTACATTTCGACTGCGATTATGTCATGTAACGACGATCACGTGTGGTTTGATTCAAGGCGCATACATGTGAACATCAGAACGGCCGACTTAAATATTGTGGATTTGAATTGTTGTTGATTTTACAGCAGCACTTCATAACATTTTAGGTTTAAGAGTGTCGGCTTCACCACAACTGGTGTTACTGTACCTGTATCAATTGTAAAACCCTTATAAACACCTCCTACCATTTACATCATGCTTGGCAATAAAGCGCACAATCAATATTCATATGATGCGGGACATCGACTTCCGCGTGACCTTTGTCAAAACTTATCTTACAGGAGAACCAACTCGCTTGTGACGCAGGTTAATATATATAAATGGACTAGCTTGTTACGAGTATGATTATATATCTGGCAAGCTTATGATAAGTGCCAATTTTCATCTGTTACGAGTACCGACTAGTTTGTGATATGCGTTGACATGTCAATCTGACAGAAGACCGACTTGCTCGTAGTGTGTGTCAGCGCTACAGGATATACTTTGATGTATCTTCTGAAGTGCGTTCTCATAAATATCTAAGCTTTCTGTTTCTCCCTGTGGCCACTTATCTCTTCTATACGCATGTGATACCACTTTGCACAAGAGTAACAGCAATAAGAATCACTGATGCTACATGTGACCAGAACCGGATTTCCTCACTCAGTTTGAGAGTGCACAACTAATATCTTACAAAGCAGTAATATTTCGGGAAAGGTGATTAACGCCGCGATTCTTCGAATGTACGGGAAACCATTGCTACGTTGAGGATATACAGGCGTATACAATCATACAAAGCGATATGTAAGCGACCATTATTTGAACTATCCAATTTGAAAGAGGATACAGTTACAGTCGATATACATGGGCAAAATTCTGGATTACAAGAAGTGTGTGGACGACAACATATAGCATATTGGTCATTTCTTTACCAGCATATGGTCTACCCAATGCATACTACTACAATTACACGCAAGATTCCCATGAACACTGATTCCATGCTAGCACTGGTCCACAACGTGCACTGCCAGAACCACAAGTGCACCACAATATGCAGACATGTTACTTACTCGGAACAAGTAAATATGGAAATCCAGGGACAATTGATGTTCGGTCAGAGTGATTTCGGTTAAAGCCCTTAAACTACACACTGAAAAACGTCAGTGATGTGGAAGCAATACTTTGGATACCCACAACGCCTCGTTGATTTCTATCGGGTTAACTCTCTATTGTTCACGTAATCACATACTGGTCCGATGGTAAATGAACTATCCAACGAACAAAACAAAATGGATGGTTATTGCTGCTTTGCCTTCCCAACAGGCCGTCACTGAACACCCTCTTGTGATCTAGCAGGTAAATTGCAATGAAAGTGGATCCTTTGAGATTTTCACTGTTGGGTAGACATCAAGGTCAGTCAAAACCATTTATAGCCTGTCGGTGATTTATTGAACATTATGATACACTAACGATCGTGATTTATCTTTGCTATCATCTGTCACTGACTGGATCGCGCTCGCGACACCTTTCTCAAGTGCAAATAGCACATTTTCTAAGAAACTTTAAAATCTACCATTATTTGTACAAGATATTGCTTATATTGCAGATAGTATTTTATATAGTATTATGACAAGACCCATATGGTGTGGTCGCCTTATTAAATTTCATAATAAATGCACTCAAGCTGCAACGATGCCTACAGATGTATACATAATTGACATCTAGCACCTGTCTGGGGACATCCAGCCGAATAATGTCATCTTATTTGTATGCCATTACACAATTCCAAGTCATTAGCTCGTAAATAATCCAATTAATGAGATTGGATATGAAGCTTTTGTGTATAGATCAGTTTTATCTGGAATATCGTAAATAAAACACATGGAGGGCATGGTTTCAGATTGTCCCGAAGACCAGAATGATTGAAGCTTAACTACACATCTATTCAACATCCATGGGACAATATATTATCTTAGCTGAATGAAGGTTTACTGAAAGTGAAGAGGGGGTAATAAGTTAAGAGCTTGCTGGTAAAACGAATAAGGCTTTTATATAAATCACAGTGTTGAAAGTGGAACATCTGAAAATAGATTAAATAATCTCTGTCTACATATAAATATTCGCCGACGATACGTAGGTTTGGATATAAGAGAGCGAGTATGGTCATTTTAAAGTAGCGTATGATTTTACCTGACGATTCATCTGCATGGTGAGGACAGCGGAGAAACATTCAGTATTGCATACGAGGAAAGGAAGGCATTGGACAGCACAAAGTGTGCGATTGACCTAAGCCTGCATTTATAATTATTACCTATTCTTACAACAACCGCTACACAATAATGACACGAAGACTTGCGAATCTGAGCATGGAATCCTACGTGATATTTTTTATAAGCGAGTTCTTATATACAATAGATTACATATACCATGCCGGGAATAATAAGCGACTGAAGCGTGGCATTCTCGATTTCCCCTTAGCCTCATAACTTGAGTATCTACATCCTTTGTTGCTGGTCATCAGAGCATTCCAAAAAGGATAAGCAAATAGATTATGAACCAATCGTTAAACCATCGACATCATCACATTCGCCATTTTAAGTTGGTCAGGTTACATGAAGCATTGTGCAGCCATTAAATTCGCATTACTAGGTGTTGGGCATCTGCGGATCTCTGAAGCAATTTTAAACAATGGCTTGATTTATCAGCTACAAATGAGTCTTTGTACAAGATCAGTGACTAACTTGTTAACGTAAATAACCTGTTCATAACAAAGGTCGATTGAAACTTTTCATTATTCTAAATAACGTCAATCAGAGCTTTTTAAATTTTAAAAGGAGGTGATAATATTAGCATTTACCAGTGTTACCTTCGTTAGTAATACTACCTCGTAATGATTGTGAATCTCATCTCATTTCAAATCATTGTTTATCACTTGAATGCAATTTGTTTGATCGAGTAAATGCAGAGAGCTTTATGCCGTGAATATGCTGAAGCTGCAAATAGTCAGCCAGTGCATTCAAGTTGTCTATAATGACAACACGTATTTCTTCAACATGTTAACTGCTCAATATATGTGTTAACTGCACAGCAATACATATTAAATATACATCCTGCTACTTAATCAAATCATTTGTAAGCTTTGTAAGATGCATTAAATTTAATGTAACCAAACGTCTGAGTGTTCAGGGTAAATACAGACTTGGAGAATAAGCCTTGTGAGCACTCATTCGTTCATTATTTACGATGTGTTTATTTCTTCACTCTAAATCTCATTATTTCAAATATAGCAACATTTATTAGATAAACGTTATAATAGTAATGCATCTCTTCCGATGGTGATATACATGCTTTTGGTCGAAAACATCAAAATCAGGCAATTTGCTTTGGTTATTTGTGGGTATAAATGAGATTCCGGATTTATGGATCAAAGTGATATGCCTTGTGGTAGGCCATACAATATTACCACGCTTACGCCGTATATTCCTTTAAACTGCTTCATGCTCCCATAAAGTAGTTTAAAGCAGCACATAGCAGGACCTGATGGCCGTCAAATGAAGCCTTACGTGCCATTCTGTGACCTTATACATTCTAAGGATGATGATGCACATTGAATCATGAATATCACAGTGTCTTTAGCATACATATCATTTCACCAAGCCATACACTGAACACGCACTGTCAACTTAACATTTCTCCCACAAAACGAAGCTTATATGATATGGTCAGAGCAAGAGATATGTCCCCTATCGACAATTTACACTATGCATGATCGTGTTTGATAACATTGTTGTGATTATTGCTACTGTTTATTACTGGTGGAAATCATGCTAGGTAATTCAGTGCACTAACAGATTGTTACTGTGCCTTCGCTCCAAGCCATCAGACGAGCGCATACGTAACTCGCGAGAACAAATGCTGGTAAAGTCGACGTGATGTATGTAGCATCTGAGAGAATTGATTATAAAATACAAATAAATATCGCATATATTATGCATATGGTTTATACATACTGGTTTATACAGAAATCCTGTGCATAATAAAAATACCTTCTGAAGCGGCATGATACATATGTCTATGGCTAACCAAACCAATGATATGTGAATTGAGAATGAATGATTGAGCAAGATAATAAGATAAGAAACCTAATCAATGCAATCAGAGCATCTGTTATTCATTTGGCAATTCGAAGCTAAGAATACCATCAAATGATTGTGGCGTCCGTATAAGCAATATATTGAATCACTTTGTCGATAAAGCATTTATAGTTTTGCTGTCTAAGCTTTAACTGCGACATCAAATTACAAATTACATTAAATACTAAGAATACTAGAATACTAATGTACCACTAAATGAGCACTTAGAGTATGCACTTGAATGAGCAGTTGTTTTACAAAGGGCATATGAAGATTGTATATATAAATAGTCAAACTAATAACAAAATGGGCTTCCTTTTCAGCATATTTACAAATCAATATATCATTCATGCAATCAGCTCTGCTACCATCGATATAGCAACAGTTATGGCACACGATGACAAGCAATTAGTGTTGTAAATCATTTCCCAATCAGTAAATCCAGAATCACACCTGGCATAAAAAGTCACGCGCCATATTTCAAATGCAAACCTATACATATCATTTCACAACTGCTGACATCACTTTTATCTGCAATTTAGAAACCATTATATCGTAATTGATTACAAATAGGTTTAATTGTCAAGCTAACCAAACGCTCTATTACCTAAAATGTGAGCGACTGCCATAGTGGCTTGAAGATGTATTTTGAAGACATTTTTTATTGATCTTTGGTATTAACCCGAAAACCAATTCGGTGTCACACGTACGTGGCACAAAATGGATGGGCATTACTTAAGTGACGGCTGTTAATTTCCGCAGATAAAAGGGGTCTAGGCTGAAATGCAAACCCGACTCACATTACTGTATTACAATAACGCATTCACTTAAAAAAGTTTTGCTGCCTATTCCTTTAGTTAGCAGTTGCTCTTATTTGTTGATAGGAACACTGATTAACATATAAAGTTGCCATTCACCATCAGCGGTTCGATCCTTCAAACAGTATATGAACACTGTAGGATCCCACCATCCAGTTAAATGCCATCTGGGCTGTTATTGGATTATCATAGATCATCTATTCCATTAAACATCGGTGCAACATCGGTACTCGGGAATGTGTCCAAATATACGAATAAATGAATGAATAAATATCATTTGATATTACAGGATGAGGGTTTCTTCCTACTGTACGTAGCTGACTAGGCATTTATGATTTCCATTTAATGCCATTACATGGGTTACTGCAGTAATGCGTCGTGGAAGACATTTCACTTAATCCCATACAGGATATTGAGAATAAAAGAATAGTCTCCAATCTTTATTATTCAGTTTTTGATCAGTTAAAGAGACTATGGTGAATACTCAATGCGTCTATCGTAGATAGGACACACAACGGTCCTTGCCACAAATAGAAACAATAATCCCACCATTGATTCCGAGCCGCTCATAAATGTTTGTACACCCCTATGGTACACCCACCAACACCATGGCAACAGTTATGGTATCCTATATCAATTTCACCGAAATTCTTACTCCTTGCTATGTGTTGATAAACGTCCACTTGGAATGTGGTTTATTCGCTGACGTTGCAAGATCCATACAGCAGACAATCGTTTAGCGATGTATTTTGCTGCCGCAAAGAACACCCGGTTGTACAGTCAAGTAGTTGATGTCATTGAGAGGCACTAAGAGGAATTCGCTACTTACACCACACAGAATGGCGGCATATATTGCGGACAATATTGGTGTGCTCACACAGATAACGACATAATGCATAATGTTGTGGATATATTGTCTTTGCTACCAGAACAATTGGTGATGAGCAATAAGTTACATTCAATTAAAGCAGTTTATCCCAACTAAACATCAATGCATATCATAAGCGAGTTGGAGCTCCTGTGAGGTTGAGAATGATAATGGCGGTCATTGCAAATAATCATTCAAAGACATTGCTTATATGAACTACTGCTAGCCTCAACACCATTTTTATCAGACGGCAAATAACTGCAATCAGTTCAACACCAATTGTGATGGTGATATCCGATATTGGGCTTTTTCACAATTCGAATGAATGAATGCTTTTTGTTTATCAATGTTAAACAAACTTCCCTAGTGTCCATTTATTTGAGGGGCTAATTGCCAACAATTCATTCACAAAACTACAATGATGTACACGCCTTCTGTATTACCTGACTCAGTTAACAGCCTAACATTGTTTCTCTTTGGCAGTTTGACATGACCAGTAACCTATCAAACTTATTTCACTTATTTTACTTGCCATATTTGTATATACATGCTGGTATATCCGGACAACAAAAGGCGAATTGATGTATCTTAAGATATACCAAAAATGGCAAGATTAAACTGTTAACGCCGCAGCTAATTTGTTCTATTATCAATCACAGTGCAGAGTTGGTCAGTTCCTTTAACTCACAAAGAGACAATTTCTTAACTGAAACCAAACAAACGACCAATAAAATGCCAAAAGCGTTCTAACTCAAACATATATATGGAATAACATGACACGCCATCGTAAAAGCTGGTGTACCAAAGGGGTTTACACACATTAATCGTGATAGCCCAATAGCTGCGTTATTGGTTGGGGGTTTTTTTTGCAAGCAAGTAACGTTGGATATCCTATAAACGATAGTGACGTCCACCAGGTTCACTTGAACTGATCAATTACTGAATGATCGAAAGCAATACCTTCAATCCCTTGAAGGCTTTATGGGTATCCTGTTCACTGTGGTTTAAAATGAAATGAAGACACATTACGGTTAATGCGGCAACCCATGTAATGACACTAAACAGGAATCATTGTCTCGTCTGCGATCAACATACAATAGGCGACACTCTAAACCTTGTATCACACGAAAGTCGCCAGATATTAAGGCATATATTTTGAATATAACAAAGATATTAATACAAAATTGCCATCACTTCATTTAATAATTATCCCTTAATATATAATTATTCATGGACATTCAAACAAAATATACATATATATATATATATATATATATGTACATATATATAATATATATATATATATACATATATATATAAAATTATGTGATGAATATATTTGTGAATATATATTTATAAATTTTGATATATATATGTATTGTATTTATATATATTAAATGTATGCATTTATATATGTATATAAACTCATATATATGCATATTCACTTTTCTACTTTTGCACCTTTAATAAATCGAGGAGGAGACGGGAGTGATTGGAATTGTTTTCAAATCACGGTTATAGGTCAAAATGTTGCAATTTGAATGTCTAAACACGGCCCTAGATAACCGACTAGATCGTGGTGTGAGTTAATAAGTATCTATCTGCAGAAGTGACAAGCTAATGATATGTGTAAATATTTATCGGATAGGAGTACAAACCCGGATCATAGTACGGGTCTGTGCTACACGGATATGTCCTGGTGCATCGTTTGAAGTGCATCCGCACAGATATCTCAGCTGGTAGTTACTCTCTTTAACCACTTATTTTGTGCATTAGTTCATTTTTACTTGAGGCAAACTCCTACATCTAACGCAAATAATTCCCATTAACAACGTTTTCCTAGTGGTGGTGCATGCACTGCCAACATTACGTGTTACCTTCTCCGAACCAGACGTGTGTCAAGAGTTAATGTGGAAATGGGCAATGAATGATCGGTCTTGTTGAACCGAGCCGAAGCCTACGGCCCGCACCCTACAAAACGTCAGTAATGTGATAACAATACTTTGGGTAACCGCAGTGCCTCGTTGGTTTGTTTCGGGATAACTCTCTATTGTTCACGTAATCACATACCTGTCCGGTGGCAATAAACCACACAATGCACAAAACAAAATAGATGGTTCTTTTGATCAGTCGCAAAAACGTTGAATAGCGTTAATCAAACAGCACGAATATCACACTTTACTGCAAAGTGACCCATTTTACTGTTAAATATCATCAAATACATACAATAGAGGATTTCTATGGATGCTATGGTGTAACAACACA
Organism: Urechis unicinctus; assembly: GCA_034190875.2. Taxonomy (NCBI): domain Eukaryota; kingdom Metazoa; phylum Annelida; class Polychaeta; order Xenopneusta; family Urechidae; genus Urechis; species Urechis unicinctus. The sequence goes on along the minus strand of CM067343.1, from coordinate 6,502,694 downwards.
GCCATCAATTTAGCATTACTCGGCAAAAGGTGTTAGCAATAACTACTAGAATGGTCGATGAATTCACTACCCCTATATGTACCGGCATAATGTGGGGGCAACAAAGAAGGGACCGCCCTTAACGCCTCGTGACTAGTGATGTTATTGTGACGAACAGTAATTTCGTTACTGTATCAATGCTTCGGTATTGTGACAACCTTTGCTTTAAGCAGGATCACACCAACATATCTTCGCCTTGTCAATGTCTTTTTTATAGTATATCATTACCCCGTTATGGTGTTCCAACGTAGATACGTTTAATTGGTGATATCGTAAATCTAACACTAGCATTCATTGAACTGTTCATTGAACTGACTACATATTTATTTAAACCTGCAAATCGCAATCCCTCTCATAATTTACAAGCGGTGTATTTCGGCGATAAAGTGCTGCTTTTGATATTGCGATCAACTTACGCAGACAGAGTGCTAGCATGGCATAAAGACCTACATATACGGAGACAAATGCACAGATAACTACAGAACAAGAAAATGAGTAGGACAGAAAAGGTATAGAGAAAGTTACTAAAATATGCTTTTTTTCCCTCTAAAACATCGTACACAAGTATTATAGACAATAAATTCCCCAGTCGTATAGACACGGTTGACCCGCTTCAATTACCCCTCGGCATTTATCTGTCTCAGGAAATTCATAGCCAACACAAAACGGGTTATACGACCAGTGATTTCATCCACAGTCATGCTTTTGTTTCTCTCTGCAGTAGACTCGCCTAAAGAAATGGTCTTCAATATGTCTGAATAAAAGAATGATGATTGAATTAAGTGCATCTGTATATCTGTCACAATCCGAATGTATCTTTTGAAGATGGCGTGATATGATGCTCAGGGTTTCACCTTGTTATGTGTAGATGATTGGCCGAACATTAATGATGTCCTTTAAATACCATCATATGGATAACTGCTTTAATTAATTGTGATTTGATTTGCCACGGAAGCCATTGCAAATAATCCCATGCGAACCAAGATACTCATGAAGTCTTTCTAGGAATGATGAGGTGGACAACAATCATTATGATTCAGTTTGGTAAACCCTGGTGAATACTCTATGCGTCCATCCTACATACGGTACATGCTTCCATAGGCAATAATTCCACTATTGATTGCAATGAGCTATCTCATAAATGTTTGTTAACCCCCATGGTGCACCTACTGATACAATGGCGTGTCATGTAATTGCATGCATAAGCTATATTTCGAACGCTTATTTCATTTTTTGGGCCTTTTGGCTTGAACATCATTCCAGACAATGCCCTTTTGGGAGATTAAGGATTCTTCTCTACTTGGTGATTCAAAACAGCACAATGTTGCTACGACGGTTATAGTTTAAGCATACCCTTTGACATTTAGACCCATCATTCCACTTCTTGTTGCCCGAATGTCCAAGCATGGCAATAAATGCAAATATTGTTAATGCTACTAGTCTTTTCATTGTGATGGATTGCATTATTGACATTAATAAATAGCATGTGTTACAGCCCTAAAGAAGCAAAGCGAGACTGAAAGCTAAATGAAAATGCAGTAGGTGCTATGTCGGTGGTTGAGTACGTCGGTGTTGGAACTGGGTTCCTAAACAAAATGGAATCGGATCGAAACAAAACTGAAGGCCTACAGCGTAAATTAGAAAACCCAAAAAAGTAAATTATTCTTAAATTCTTGTGGGTGAAAATTGAACGCCATATGTTTGTTTGTGGGAAGCATGCTACATTTTTTATGACATCAAGCATGTGCTTTCTACATCCTTGGATTCTTAAAGCTATTGTATACCAATAGCAGATATAGTTCCTGCAAAGGAAATCGTGAACACCCTTCGTCATAACTAATCGCTTTGGATTATTGGTTTACAGCGAGGGGAAGTGGGAGGCCAATTCATAATGCAGTGCAATGGTTATAGTCTAAAGGTTTCTGATGTGATTACTTCTAACAATCAAGTAGGTTTATCTTCCTGCGGTTGAAGCATGCCATATTGTATCGCTAATCTTCCATGTGTACATTATTGCCTTCCTAGTGTGGCAGGATTTACAATAAATATGGCGATATTTCAGTAAACATCAATCACAGACACGTACTATTCACACAAAATATGCAAGTGCCGCTAGAGAATACAAAGTAGACCGTTTTGATCGTGAAATTATAGCTTACCTCTATTGACGATAACTGTTATTACATATATATTATCATACATAATACAGGTGATATAATTGTTTGTGGATATCCCGTTCATCGACACATTGTAGCAAGACAAACGCATGCGGCACAATCATCAGTTTGTACATATGGGTCATTTCTTTGGTGTATATTTAGCTTCCAGCATACAAAGAGGTTAATGTGAACAACACTTCTGGATGAGTCACAGCCACTTAGCATAAAAGGAAGAGATGCAATCAGCTTATATATCTCTATCGGTGCGATTAACAGAATATTGAAGCATTTGACACTGGTGTTGCTTTTTTGATGGCTTTGATAAATACTTTTAATTATTACTTATTCGGGTATCTGTCGAAATAATTTGTTATCCGTGTGAGTTTAACTTTAGTTAGTACCTGAACGGAAAGTATAAAAAATATGCCATCTATCGCAGTTTCTCCCCCCCCCCCCAATCACCAATTTACATTACGTGTTACTAAAGTAACTGGATTAATGACAGCTGATCCTGGCGCTAACTGTATCAATCGACAAAGAGCTTATATTTATCGGAAATTTCAATAATCTTTTGACTTAGTTAGCTCACTTATAACGGTGTAAATGACTCTTATTTTTATCAAAACATACAATTAAGCATGCCTTCAACTACAACATTAATCATGTACGGTGTGATGTTAAATCCTTTTGCTTCGATTTAGTTGGCTTGATATGGCAACGACGAAGCAATATAATATCACTTGATTGTTACACATTTAAACGCCAGTTGTGCAATGTATGGGGGCAAGTAACAGAAAATGACATCTTTGGATCACACTAATATTGTATATTGTCACATAAATTCTAGAAAATGCTAGTCGTAAATCGCAACTTTTTGTTGTTTCCCACGCACTAACATTCTCAAGTGAAGTATGTGACACTCAGCATGACACGCATGGCCATTACAAGGCACTGTTTGGAATTACCACTGAATCGGCTATCGTAAAGAGATTCCATATCTGGTAATTGTGGTGGTGATATATGGTTAAGGTTACAATTCGATGAAGTCTTCCTATTACAACCACTTCCAGTGTCATCTACGTGACATAACTGAATATGTAGCGATGGATGCGGATTCATACCAACATGTTATGTTGCGTATTCGAATTCCGAATATCAACAGCTGGCATAGATGATATGTATGTCTTAATTACATTACATCTGTCTACAGGAATCTGGATTTAACTAAAACCTGGCTGTGTTCGACTAAAACCAATCAAAGGCATTAATTCCGCAATAACAGTCCCAACATTCGTCGCATTCTGTCGATATAATCCTTTCAGTGACCTTGTGGTTTGAATATAAAGGGGAAAATCTTGCAGTAAGTGTATGTGATTGATGTTTGCTAAAACACCACCCTGTCGTGATTTCTAATGATTATTGTCAAGCGAGCAAGGCAATAACGTATTCGAGGGTGCTTCTCGGGGCACATTTGCATTCCTAAACAACGGGGAGCTAAGCATGAGGGATTATCGAAAGCAATCAGACTGCACGTAATACGAAAGCATTGTTCTGCATGCTCCATTGCCCTTCCACATTCTACGAGCCCCTCATCCGAACTGTTTTGCGGAGTGCAGCATTTGTTGATTGGTTGAAATGTTTAGTTCATGAGATGAATAGTTGGTTGGTACGAAATTCGTCGCTAAGGTAGGTGGTATGCTGCTTTGGGTGTTTCATTGATTGATTGTTCGGTTGGTTGGTTGGTTGGTTGGTTGGTTGGTTGGTTGGTTGGTTGGTTGGTTGGTTGGTTGGTTGGTTGGTTGGTTGGTTGGTTGGTTGGTTGGTTGGTTGGTTGGTTGGTTGGTTGGTTGGTTGGTTGGTTGATTGGTTAGCTAGTCGATTGCTTGCGTGGTAGGTTGGTTACTTGGTTGCTTGGGCTTTTTATTGGTTGGGATGGTTGGTTGATGGGTGGCCTAGCTGGTTTGATTTTTGGCTTGTTGTTTGGAATAACGAACATCGGCGAAAAATCGAACTCAATCATCTATGCTGTTAATAGATATTCCAGTTGTAAAACGGCAAGCCAGGTATAAGCATTATAACCCCATAATCTGTAATGAAGAATGCATGCTTAAACTGTTTATCATTTACTCTTAAGAGAAATTAAATATTTTTTATGAACAGCAAGTTTTAGTGTGCACGTTAATTACTAATATGCTGTGAAGATGCAGTCGAAGTAGCATACATGTGGGGACGTCAGTAGTGTATTCTATATAATTTAAACTCTGTGTTTTGGCGTGATGTCTTTACCGGAACTCGTGACGTTTCGTTTAGAGCAAATTCTAGTGGCATTATTCCCTGAAGAGCCACAGCCTTTTGCCATTGTGAAGCGGTAGTGTGATATATCCTCAAATGCAGCATAGCTTTCAGTAACCCAAAGTATAGTTCACTTTCATATGTAAACATTTGTCATACTGATTTTCATTCTCTTATCATCAGTATTCTACAAACGCATACTAAAGCAACCGCGCTGGTTATAAATATGCTTGGAAATTATACATAACAGCTTATTGTAACCAAACACACACAATTATTATGCGACGTACAAACAACAAACGCTTATACCAAATGGTCTAAAGAGATATCGTGCCAAATACACCTGTGACATTGTGCCAAGGCCCACTTTGTCTTTAGAACCTGCCGGATGGATAGAATCGTAAAGGAAGCGTATCACTATGTATATGTCATAAGCACCATCTCACCCACCTCCCTTTCATCAATCGGATAGTGAACGATGCAATTGTTGCTAGTCATGAGACAGATTGTATGCTCTATGAAAGTTAAGTTAAATTGCCAATCGACCTAATACTCAATGTGGCAAATTGTCAATTATTTAGCGCGAAAAGTGGTGTGGCAAAAATGAATGCAAAGGAGCGAGGACGCATAGCGCTGGTCACAATCAATGCCCAGGCATCCAATCAGTCTGTTAATCGAACCCTGGAGCAAGTCTGGTTCGGCTTCTACACATTAAATTCCAAATCTGAAACAGCTGATTGATTCAATACGACAGTCCAGAATATAACTACTAGTAATATTGACTGTCCCTGGTAATCCTAGACTACCTTCTACACTCGTTAAAGTGATTATATCATCTCAGATGGTAGAAGCTGCATGCATTGGAGCCATCGATATGTAAGTGAACGTACGCTCGTGTATTTTACTTTATACTGCTTCCTTTTGATGGCTTAATGGTTTTGTTTGTTGGTAAAACATCCCAATAGTTGTCCCCTGAAGCCATATTTGGTATATATATATCACATTCCTTAACAAATACGTCATCAGATTTTTCGGTGGCCTCGAAAATAACCTGACTCACCAATTACATTAGTCCTCAGAGATTGTGTTACTTTATTTGTTGGGCATCGATCAGACCAATCTTTGTTTTGCAGAATTTTTAAATGTCCGCAACGCTTCACCTGTAAGTCATGTCCGCATTGAATAATCTTTCTAATTTCACAGATGGAACGCTATCGTGCGAGTATCGCAAAATCAATCGCACGAGGTCATCCAGTCTCAAGAAGGTCGTATATACGATCAAATTGAATGAGAAAAGTAAGTAAAATGTTTACGGTGCGCAAATAATAGCACCTGCTTCTACTTTAGCTCAACCAGACCCAAGTAATTCATATTTTATACACGAAAACTGCCATAAGTATACTGATGGTTGGATTATGATATAGTTACTAGGAACAATGAATTAGATACAGTGATAGATCTTTGACTGTACGTTACGTCAAAACGGCCAGCGTCTATATTTTCAAACGCATAATGATCACTGTAATGAATGAACAATTACGAATCGTTTTCAACTAATTCGAAACCATAAATTTAAATGCGGCAAGCCTTTAATAAATAATTGAAAATCCAAATTATGTGCTTCCCCTGACAAGTTACCACGTAAGTACTGTCTTGTGATGCCAAGCATGGGAATTAAGTTAGTAATTACGTTTTCGCCAAAGTGTGTGTGTGTGTGTGTGTGTGTGTGTGTGTGTGTGTGTGTGTGTGTGTGTGTGTGTGTGTGTGTGTGTGTGTGTGTGTGTGTGTGTGTGTGCTTCGAATTATCGTCGTGTTTAGAAACTAGACAATGTACGACTATCAGTGGGTGTGTAACTCTGAGAATCGTCACTGCCAGGGAGCACGCCATCCTCTCCTCATAATGTAAGACATTGCATACTTATAGAGGTGTGCTTACTGGATAAATGGCTTCAACACAAGAACTAACCGTAAAATAAAGTGCCGGTATCAAATTCACCCTCATGCAAAATTCGTTGATGACAGCAGGAAGTATTTAAAGAAACTGTTTGCTGTAAATGTGATATTTGAACCGGATGGCGCAGATTTTCTCAAAACAGTCTGAAGCCTATTTTTTTGAGCGAAATGAATCAATATATCAGTTATAATTTCATATCTATCAGTGACTATTTAGTCAGCAGTTAATACAGTAAATGCATCACAAATAACATGCTTTGGAACGTCAAGTAAATATAAACACCTAGTTATAATAAAGATAGTAATTTGCATGATATATGTATGCTGTCATACCGTAGAATAAGCATACTGCCCGGCTTTATAATTTACATTGTTAATTTCATCTAATGCAGGAAATACTCATACACTTGCTTAACGACTACATTCAACCATGCACGTGTAAAAGTGCATGCCATGTGGCGTTTTGTTATTGTAAGAATCTTCCGTAAGTTAAAGTACTTGAAAAGAATCAAAGCGGACATGAATCGGGTAGCCAATTACTTACAGGTATACAGTGACTCGTCATTCTAATTGCACTAAAGTGTTCTTGTTGCAACTATTTAAACAACAACAAAGCGACTAACGGTCGCATATAATTGAATATTTATCAGCTTGATATTGCGCTGCATGATCAATTACAATATAAACTAGACATGCGATAACTAGATAAGTATATCTGTCGGTTGATTGGGTTGTGAGCTTGCTTAATAGTTCGGGGAAATGGTGACCAGTCTGTTTGCTAGGTTGGCTGTTTGGTTGGATTACTGAGTAATGAAGTTCTAACGGAATGTTGTTAAACTGATTTTAAAACGAACATGAAACAACTAATATGTCACAGTGGCGGACAACTAGGGTAATACTACCATCGGCAATATTGCTCATCTGCATTACCATCATAGATCTTTGACATTTACAAATATACAGCATCCTACTTTCAATACAACACCATGTACATTAATTGAATTAGAGTCGCAGTCAAGGCAATATCTCGCATTAAGTCTCGTTAAGAATGAAATAATTGTACTTAATAACCTCTAGATCAGGAACAGGGTGATACTGACAGAGTTAACTGGTCGTCCTCGCCAACGCCATTAACCCCAATCAACCATCTTTGCAAGAGGTTGCGCACCAAACTAAACTGCACCGGGAATAATCTTTCAAAATGCTTTTGCAATTATTTGTATGAATATTAACATTGCTGGGGTGTAATAACAAGTTTCTTTCCTGAAAACATGGTTTCCACAAACCCTGTATCGATACACCCGGTTCTTCAAGAAGTTAATTTTAATTAAACATCGAGAATTAACTTTAGTCACCTACTTACTCAACAACATATTGTTCATTTCTCGTACTATAAATGATGATAATACGAAACGAAGTTGATATGTTCATGTAGATGTGTATTAAATGATCGTTGGCAGCTTAGTGGTGTTGGTTGGTCGGTTGGTTGGTTGATGGGTTGGCTGATAGAAAGGGTAGTTGTATCGTTGGTGTGATGTTCAATTGGTTGGTTGGTTGGTTGGTTGGTTGGTTAGCTGGCTGGTTGGTTGAATGGTAGGATGGTTGGTAGGTTGGTTGGCTGTTTGGTTGGTTTGTTTGTTCGATGGTGAGTTGGTTAATTGTATGTTTGGTTGATGGATTGGTTAGTTGATTGGTTGGGTGATTGGTTGGTCGGTTGGCCTGTTGATTGGTCAGTTTGTTGGTCTCTTATTTGGTAAGTTGATCGACCCGTCAGTCCATCATATGCGGCTGGATGCTTGTCTCGCTTTGCGCAGATTTGGTGTGTTTTGTTGGTGAGTTCGTTGGTTGGTTGGTTGGTTGGATTGGCTAGTTGATTGATTGGCTGGTCAGTTGATTGATTGGTGTGATGTTTGGTTGGTTGATAAGATGGTAGGTTGATTTTGTTTGTTTTGGTTCGTTGGTTGGTTGATTGGTTTGTTAATTGGATGATCGGTTGTTTGGTTGGTTAGTTCGATAGTTGTTTGGTTGTTTGGTTGGTTGATTTGTTGATTGGTTGGCTGGTTGGTTGTTTGGTCGGTTGTTTATTTTGTTAGTTGGTTGGACAATTCATTAGTAGGTTGCTTTAAAGTTTGACTTTTGACCAAGCGTGCTCAGTTGACGAGAATCTTTCAGGTCGATCAATCGCGAGAGCTTTAAATGAAGCATTGTGTAATAAGTTAGCATCTGTCTTACTTATTTGTTGGCTTGCTTGGTTTGCTTTTTGGTGTTTGTTGATTTAGGCAGTTGCCAAATTACTTTTACGCGGCTTATGGGTATAGCATTTCATGATTAAAATCTTACACGGACAGGGGTGGTAAAATCTTATCAAGATGGATACGTCTACTTTAGAGGTGAGTAGTGAATTGATTATTACACAAGACTTTATAATCATATACTTACTGTGGACTATTTGTATGCATACATACTTCAACCACGTTAATGTGGTGATTGCTCGTTTATCATGGTCTTATATGATGATCACTAACTAGTACTAGCACATAAATATATCCTTCATTACATAAAGAACCATCACTTAAATGTATGCTGCATATATTAAATATCATCGATTTGATATTACCGTGTAAAAAATAACGAATTTCAAAATTTAAAATTACTATGATATCGTTATAATGTGCATGCTGGAAAACGCAAAAGTAAACATAAAAAAACATTCCTTACCAATATTTATCAGTCTACACACACTGGTTATCATATATATGTAAGATAATTTCGGAACATTCTATCACAGAATTCAAGGTTTGAAACGTTACAAATTAATATATTTCACCCGCAATTACTTAACCACAACATGTACCCGGACACATTAGAGAATTGCTTAATATGTTAGTGAATTCAATGGTAAAAATGAATAAGCACAAACAACTTTTATCTATTGCTAGCGCGGATGGTAAGGTTCTACGCTTAAGCAACGTGAATATCCATGAGTTGCGTGTTATATATTCTTCTTTCCAATGATATCTGCAAGGACCTGATACAATGTTATTCTGCCCAAATCTGTCATGCTTTTAGAATAGAATTGCCTATGTGCTAGCCAATGACGAAGTTTTTGGCATTATCATTATTTCTACTTTTAAGTATATTCGGCAGTCGTTGTTGTTTGGGTGTGTTATTCGATGCACATATTAATTCGCCAAGTTTGGTCTTTAAATTTGACACAAAATCTAGTCAAAGCGCATAACCGAGAGGCATTGTTTTGAGCGTAGCTATAATACAAAGTCAAGGTCACGGGGAGATTGTAAATTCTTAATACCTCACAAAATAATCGATCGAATGTTGAAAGGTTTACATTGTAGGGAGTTGATTTTACCGCTTAATTTAGTTTCATAAATACAAGCCATATAGGCTGAAAATGGTGGTGTCAGTTAAAGATTATAATACTCGTTGTGCATTGCCTGAATTTCATCAAAACGTCGATTATTCACATCGATAGCGTTACTGGGTCATTTCCTCAATCCTTAAACGCGAGATGCATCTTAGCAAGCGTGGTCGTTTAGTAGATCGATTGGCTCGCTGGTTAGTTGGTCGGCCGGTTAGTGAGTCTTTATTTGGTTGATTGGTTAGTATTTCGGTGGTTGGTTATTTCGTTGGTAATTTGGCTGCTTCTTTGCTTGCTTGATTGCTGGCTTCGATGGATAGCCGGTTTTTGCTGAGCCGTAGGTTTTGCATTATCTTTAACTTAAGCTGGTTAACTTAAAGGTTTTGGTCTGAGTAAATGTTACTGCAGGCTACAAGTTAATCTAATGAAATAGAGTGGCAGATCAAAGTTTTTCCAAGGGAAAGGGTGCTGCTTTGACTTATAACATTAGGGATTTATGCAGTACTGCTGTGTGCTTTAGGTGGTTCTTTTGATGTTTTCACCCACAAAGATGGCATATAACATATGTATGGCGTATCTATCAGTGGGCTGTTTGAAGAACCAGTTTTGTGTGAGACAAAGGAAAATCAATCATATTTTCATAATAGCAATTGCTGTTTATGCATTGTGACTCATCCATTATATCGATTGCCCGATGAGCCAACTGAGCATATGGATGTGAATTGGTCATGAAATACTCCACACACATCGTCATGTGCATGAGGAACCTGTATAGCAATCTAATACAAATAAGCGATCTTTAACTGCGACAGCCGTACAATTTATGTTTAATCATTGACGCAAGTTTCCCACTAAAACCTTGGATATAAATGCTGCTTCTAGCGCATTGACACTAATAAGTTCGAGTTGTCATGTTTGATAACTTAGGGATGATGCAGCGTAAATTAAATTGCTGAATAATTTGTTTTGGTTAACATTGAAATTACACCAACTTATTGCAATTAAATAAGGCTTTGTTAATTCTTGCAACACGTGAACGAGTCAATCATACATAATCAACATGTTTAGACATGATGCAGCAACAGAAATGACATACTCTTTATTTTTATCTCTAAGTCAATAATTAAGCCCAACGGATAGATTGTGATTAGGTCCTGCCTCAGTTACTCAGTATGATATTGCTGATGTTGTCGACATGTGGCCGTATCAGCAACGTGTGAAAAGGTATGTATTTCGGGTAAACCAAATAAACATATAGTTTATGTATCAACAATTGCCATCAACATATTTAACTTTGAGATATAGAATGTAACCACAGCGTATCGCCCCTAAAAGTACTTTTAACCTTAAATGTTCGAATTGGGCACGGCTCACGGATTATATTGAATCTCCTTTTTTCCCCAAAACAACGCCATAAAAGTACGCTAACCCCCAGATGGATTGAAAACACGCTAATATTCTGGATACCCGCTGGGTCTAATTGATTTCAATCGGGTCACCTTTCTCACATGTTTTGTTCATGTAATCACATGGTGGTCTTATGGCTAATGTACTATGCAATGCACAAAGCAAAATGTATGGTTATTGCACCTTTATCTACCCAGAGAGTCGTTACCAAAGACGTTATATTGTCTTCCAAGTGAATACCAGATGATGGTTACACGGGGTGGGGAATTCATCATCGTCAGAATATATTACACGCATAGCAGCATTTCGCATGTATATTCGCGTGGTAAATGCTGGCGATTGATTCTGGATGATAATGATTTATAATTGTCGTATCAATAACAATTACATAAACATTTGACTGATGATAAAACATTTCGTTCGAAATTCATCGCCATCAATAAATTATTGTACTTTATTTCATAGAATTTGGCAAAGCTGCTAGATATGGCCATTGTTAATCACATTAATGGCTTTGGTAGCTTACATAACGTGAGGGGCAATTAATGTATATTTAATGCGTCTGTGCGTTTTGTTGGTATATCAGATAGGGCAAGTCGGTTAAGAGATCGTGTTACAGTAATTCAGCCGGCAGCCATTCAACGTTTTTCCATCAACCATTCTACGCATAAACATATTCTTAATAGACCACATCTTCGTGCGATTAATCTTATGCTCTGAGCCATACTCTGCATTTCTGATCAGAGTATGGCTTGTCTTACACCGGTACTAATTTTAGCAAGTCATCACAGTTCGGTGACATATGTGCCAAATAACCTTTGCATAGCCACTTTCCACGAGAGTAAATGCAATCAGAATTACCGATGCTACAGAACAGGATCTCCTCAATCAGTTTGGAAGTGCACTACTAATATCTTACAAAGCTGTTATATTTCGGGAAAGGTGATTAACGCAGCGATTCTTACTGCATGACCAGCGAATGTACGGGAAACCATTTCTACGCTGCAAATATAGCGATATACAACAATACAAAGCGATGTGTAAGCGACCAAGGTTTGAACTATCCAATTTGAAAGAGGATCAGTTACAGTCGATATACATGGGCAAAATGCTGGATTTGTTGGCGACAACATATTGCATATAAGTCTTTTCTTTACCTGCATACGGTCCACCCGGTCTACAATTACACGCAATATTTTCATGAAGACTGATTTCATGCTAGCAGTGGTCCACAGCATGCGCTGCCAGAACAACAAGCGCACCACAATATGCAGACATGTTACTTACTCTGAACAAGTAAATATGGAAATCCAGGGACAATTGGGGTTCGGTCTGAGTGATTTCGGCTAAAGCCCACCAACTGCACACTTAGAAATGTCAATGATGTGTGAGCAATACTTTAGTTACCCACATCGCCTCGTTGATTTCTATCGTGTTAACTCTCTATTGTTCACGTACTGGTCCGATGGTAAATGAACTATCCAACGAACAAAACCAAATGGATGGTTATTACGGCTTTGCCTTCCCAACAGGCCGTCACAGAGCACCCACTTTTGATCTAGCAGGTAAAAATGCAATGTAAGTGGATCCTTTGAGATTTTCACTGTTGGGTAGACATCAAGGTCAGTCAAAACCATTTATAGCCTGTCGGTGATTTATTGAACATTAACGATCGTAATTGATCTTTGCTATCACCTGTCACTGACTGGATCGCGCTCGCGACACTTTTCTCAAGCGCAAATTGCACACTATCTATGAAACTTTAAACTCTAACATTATTCGTACTAGATATTGCCTATATTGCAGATAGTATATTACATAGTGTTATGACAAGACCCATATTGTTTGGGTCGCCTTATTAAATTTCATGATAAATGCACTCAAGCTGAAGTGATGCCCACAGCTGTATACGTAATTGACATCTAGCACCTGTCTGGGGACATCTAGCCGAATATTGTCATCTTCTTTGTATGCCATTACACAATTCCAAGTAAATAATCCAATTAATGAGATTGGATATGAAGCTTTTGTGTATAGATCAGTTTCATCTGGAATATCGTAAATAATACACATGGAGGGCATGGTTTCAGATTGTTCCGAAGACCAGAATGATAGACGCTTAACTACACATCTATTCGCCATCGCTGGGACAATATTTTATCTTAGCTGAATGATATTAAGTGAAGAGGGCGTAATAAGTGAAGAGCTCGCTGGTAAAACGAATAAGGCTTTTATATAAATCACAGTGTTGAAAGTGGAACATCTGAAAATAGATTAAATAATCTCTGTCTACATATAAATATTCGCCGACGATACGTAATATAAGAGAGCGAGTATGGTCATTTTAAAGTAGCGTATGATTTTACCTGACGATTCATCTGCATGGTGAGGACAGCGGAGAAACATTCAGTATTGCATACGAGGAAAGGAAGGCATTGGACAGCACAAAGTGCGCGATTGACCTAAGCCTGCATTTATAATTATTACCTATTCTTACAACAACCGCTACACAATAATGACACGAAGACTTGCGAATCTGAGCATGGAATCCTACGTGATATTTTTTATAAGCGCGTTTTTATGTACAATAGATTACATATACCATGCCGGGAATAATACGCGACTGAAGCGTGGCATTCTCGATTTCCCCTTAGCCTCATAACTTGAGTATCTGCATCCCTTGCTGCTGGTCATCAGAGCATTCCAAGAAGGATAAGCAAATAGATTATGAACCAATCGTTAAACCATCGACATCATCACATTCGCCATTTCAAGTTGGTCAGGTTACATGAAGCATTGTGTAACCATTGAATTCGCGTTACCATGTGTTGGGCATCTGCGGATGTCTGAAGCAATTGTAAACAATGGCTTGATTTATCAGTCTTCGCACGAGATCAGTGATTAGCTTGTTAACGTAAATTATCTATTCATAACAAATGTCGATTGAAACTTTTCATTATTCTAAATAACGTCAATCAGAGTTTATTTAATATTCACAGAAGGTTATTATATTAGCATTTTACCTGTGTAATCTTCGTTAGTAATACCACCGCGTAATGATTGTGAATCTCATCTCATTTCAAATTATTGTTTATCACTTGAATCACTTGTTCGATCGAGTAATTGCAGAAGCTTAATGCCGCTAGTAAATATGCCGAAGCTGCAAATAGTCAGCCAGTGCATTCAAGTTGTCTACAATGACAACACGTTTTTCTTCGACATGTTAACTGCTAAATATATGTGTTAAATGCACAGCAATATATAATAAATATACATTCTGCTACTCTATCAAATCATTTGTAAGCTTAATATAAGCTGTCGATAAATTTAATGTTACCAAACGTCTGGGTGTTCAGGGTAAATACAGACTTGGAGAATAAGCTATGTGAGCACTCATTCGTTCAATATTAACGATGTGTTTATATCTTAAATCTAAATCTCTTAATATAAAACATAGCAGCATTAATTAGATAAACGTTAAAATAGTTTGTGGTGGAATACATCAAAATCAGGCAATTTGCTTTGGTTATTTGTGGGTATAAATGAGATATGTTCAGTAAAACATGGAGCTTCCGGTTTTATGGATCAATGTTATATGCCTTACGGAAGGCCATCCAATATCACCACGCTTAAGCCGTAAATTCCTTTAAACTGCTTCATGCTACCATAAAGTTGTAAAATGCAGCACATAGTAGGTCCTGATGGCCGTTAAATAAAACCTTACATGCTATTCTGTGACCTTTTACATTCTAAGGATGATGCACATTGAATCGTGAATATCAATGTGTCGTTTGTATACTTATCTTTCCACCTAGCCATGCACTGAACACGCACTGCCTACTAAACATTTCTGAGAAAAACGAAACTCACAGTATATGGTCAGATCACAAGATATATCCCCTATCGACTATTTTCACAATGCACGACCGTGTTTGATCATATTATTGTGACTAATACCGCATGAAATCATACTAGGTATTTCAGTGCACTAAGTTATTGTTATTGTGCCTTCGATACAAGCCCTCACAGAGAGCATATGTACCTCGCAAGAATCGATTCGTCAACATTTTACTGGCCTTGTTAAGTACAGGTGGTGGCGCTACGTTCGAAAAAATAATACTGCGTAGCACTCACTAAACGTTTAAACGTTTCTAAAATAAGTAGCATACATAGATATATATATATATATATATATATATATATATATATATATATATATATACATATATATATATATACATTTATATAAATTTATACACATATATATATATATATATAATAATATATATATATACGAGTATATATATATATATATGTCCATATATATATTCATATATTTATATTAATATATATATATATTAATATATATATATTATATATATATATATATTTATATATATATATATATATATATATATATATATATCTATATATATATATATATATATATATATATATATATATATATATATATCTATATATATATATTGCATTATTTTTACTTGATTTTATCGTCATTTCTTATTGATCTTTGGTATTAACCCGAAAACCAAATTTGGTTTCACAAAATACGGGGCACAAAATGGATGGGCATTACTTAAGTGACGGCTGTTAATTTTCCCTTGGCTCAGCTATTCAAACTTCATCATAAAATATGTCATCTACGATGAAATGAAAACCCGACTCACATTACTGTACTACAATAACGCATTTACTTAAAACCAAAGTTTTGATACCTATTCCTTTAGTTAGCAATGGCTCTTACTTGTTTATAGAGATATATTAAGTATATATATATATATATATATATATATATATATATATATATATATATATATATATATATATATATATATATATAAACCCTCATTTTAATCCTTTCTGCGAGCTTGTGCGAATACTTTTACGCAAACAGTAACGCAGTTACTTTCTGTAATGCATTTCTTCGGAACCACCACATTCCCGTCCCAGACAGCGTTTGTTTCGCGAATAATGCAATTATATATATAGGGGATAGATTCTAGCGGTGGATTTGTATTCCTTATCAGCAGGAAAGTTATTTAATCTAGACAAATACATAGTAGATATTGTGACATCCGAGGAAAGGACATCATCCATTGAAATGTGCTGCAATGAGATTTTCTCAGCCGGTAGGCACGTTTCAAGTGTCCTGCAGTGGGCTTTGGTGATCTATCTAGGACACATGAAAGGAACACATGCCAAATACAAATGTCTTGCACGAATACAGATTATTTATGATGACCATACAAATTAAAGTCGTCATAATATGTGTTTCGTTCCGTGAAATTCCTTAAGTCAGGGATTATTAACTTAACTTCGAATTGCCAAATACAGTAAGAGATGATTTGATTTCATTGATTTTATTTCTCTTCATGCTTAAACAATTCATTTAAATTCTTACCTTGTTAAATTATCATTATTTGTTTAATCATAATTAAAGACATAGGTTTCATGTCGTTCGGGGTTTATGCCAGTTTGTACCACAAGAGATATTTGTTACTTATCTCGTTGCTTGCTACCAACTAAAAATGATTCACAGGATTTCTCTTGAAACCATTGTGCTGACTATCGGCGATAGGCCACTGTATTTTATACAACAAATCCCTCAGCTGCCTCTTACAAGCACCACTCAGTCTTACTTTTGTTCTCGCGCGGTGGTGATGGGTCTCTTGTGTGACGGATTGGAGGGAGTCACAATCATGATGTAAAATGAATTACATAACATGATTTCCCGAAGACTACTCAGTAATAGTTATTATCACTATAATATTATGAATACGGCCATGCACTTTGTAGTTTGCCGATGTAAGTGTCATTTCATGCGAGGTTTTTTAAGTTGTCAGTGTGTGTTCAGTGTATAACTGTGTGCCATGAGATATTACAGAACCGTACTGATATTCACGATTTAGATTCTTTGTGCACCATTATATAAATTACCACCAAATAGCCCCTTGAGTTATATTCTGCCACCAGGACTTGTAATGTACTGCATAATACAATGTAACGGGAGCACGAACAAGGTTTAGAATCTCTGACGCCAGGAATATTAGGATTAAGGTAATCAGGCTTGCTAGTATTAGATGGGTTAACCACAAGGCATGTTTCAATGATCCAAAAAAGCGGATAAAGCATATTTACAGTTTAACCAGTTTCCTCAACCGATATTATATTGATAATCGCTCTATAATATCCGGACCTACTATTTGTATGTTAACAGCCATTTATTATATATATGTTCCCTTTCTACACTGTGCACAATCATTTAGCCTTATTTATTTAATTAACTGTTCATCATTGAATACGCCCAAAAAACTACAACCACGATTAAATTGGCTCCAATGGTTGGTAAATAAATGTGAAATAGACCTCACTTCAGTCGCTTTACATTCTGGTCCGCCTAATATAACTTCCATGTGTAATATTTACGATTTGACTTATACAACTTATCTACGTACGAACACAAAGTGACAAAAATTTCTGTCATAGCTTTATGTATATTCCTATTCGATTGACTATTTATGAACTAATGACATGGTATAAGAATAGTATGATGATATTCTGGACAAACGACATAGACAAATGTTTTCACCGACATCAACCTTTCATTGGAAAATCTCAAAGGATCTTCTTTCATTGCAGTTTACCTGCAAGTTCAAAAGAATGTGCTCTGTGACGGCCTGTTGGGAAGGAAAAGCCGCAATAACCATCCATTTTGTTTTGTGTCCTGTTTAGTAGATTTACCATTGGGCCAGTATGTGATTACGTGAACAATAGAGAGTGGACTCAATATAAATTAACGAGGTGCTGTCGGTATCACAGTAGTGAGATCACTGACGTTTTTCAATGTGCAGTAAGCAGGCTGAAGTCGGATTTACTAAGACCGAAAATATATTATCCTTAGCAAACCACTTGTATTTTTAGCAAACGTCTGATTCGGATTAAGTACCACGTCTGTGGTGCGCTTGTTGCGTTGGCAGTGCGTGCAGTGGACCACTGCTGGCATGGGGTCTATATTCATGGGTATCATTTGTGGTGTTTATAGGAGAAGACTTTCAGCAAACTGATGAACTTGACCATAACATACAATGTTATCGCCCACACATTTACTTCTTTCCCAAACGACCTGCATAATGTCCAGCTATCTAGCATTATGCCCATATGTATCAAATATACCTTTAGTCACTATCAAAATGGATCCTAGAGATAAGGGTGGTCTTCTAATACTTCAACTAATTCAATACCTGACATCTGCGCAGGGTATTATAATCCTTGCAAATAGTTAATCGTCAGTATTGCTTTTTGGACTCTAATCACAAGTGAGCATGTTTTCCTGTCACAGATCAAAAAGCGAATAGGCTCCATTTGTCATATGAGTATTAAATGCGATCCTTATAGCCAAGCATCATGTAACATGGAGAAGATTTTTGAGCAAGTTAAATACTGTAATTGACATAGCGACTGTGACAACCGGGCGGTTATGGAGAGACACACTTTTAATGGTATCATTTAGTGCACTCGAACACGAACTTGTCATTTTTCTAATATCGAGTGCGAAGTACACCCATTCTTCAAAATAAACCCGGATCATGTCACATCTCCCTGAATAAAAGCATACTTGGTCATGGTAAATTGACATAAATGCGGTCGTCAATGTGAGTAGATAGGATCCGCGATTTTATATAGCAAACGTGAATCCTAGGAATTCATGTAAATCGTGGCAATTCCAAATTGAACTTCTCCAATTGCTGGAGGTTGTGTTCAAACATTGCCATCACGATCACAAGCTGGCGTAGTTCATATCAAAGGTTCAATCAAATAACGAATTGGCCACGCGAAACTTTATTCAGATGCTCTTCTCCATCAATCATATTTCGAACCGATGTGTGTGCTGATACAAATAATAACATTAACATTTCTTCATAAGTAAATGTTTCTTTGTAATTTCGGCGTGATATATGATTAATGCTTGCAGCTTTGCGATATGTTCGCTCATAACACCCTTGTGCAGAACTCATTACGTGCTTGTGGCTGCCGTATGCTAAACTTTACACGTCGTTTTGTGATTTCCTTAACAGCTTATAACTGCACAAAGAAACGTAGTGGTTTTATCGCTGTTCCAAAACAATAGCAGGCATTTATTTAATATAAAGCCATCTAACATTAAACGATTCGAATAAAGCACAATAGCAAGGAAGTCCTAATGTTGCAGCAAACGTTTTTGTTTCAATATTGATATACTCACATGGCACAGTCCAATGAATATTCATTAAATCTGCTTTTATACATTCCATGTAAGGCGATCTAATTCAGCTGCAATGTTGATACACTAGCCCATCAGCAGTGCCTTCTCTGGGAAAGGGTGCGCAATTTGCAAAGATGGCACAGCAGTGAAACGATCCCAGGTTAGTACTTTACAAGCAGGAAGCAATAATGCAACTGGGATCATATTAATGGTTGGTTTATGTATAATATATACGGGTGAACGTAGATGTTTGGCCAGTTTTAAATATATCACTTCCTTAATGTCCGGTTTTAATCTAATCTGGGTGACTGAGATAAATGTACTTCTTTTTATAATAATTTACCAAAATACGTTGAATATCCCTTTTATAACGCAAATGATTGATGTATCAATAAATGAGTTAGGCTGCTTGCATTAATCACACAGGAATAAATCATTTAACATTTGAATAAGTACATCACATCAACCTTCTGCCCTAATGCAGGTCTTAACATCCGGAATTTAGCCAATAATTATGTTTGGCTGATCGCCATATGTTTGACGATCAGCCATTATTCTTTGCTGTTATGGCTATTGCCACACCATATGGCTTTTTGGACTTCGTACATAAAGGGTAAATATTGCACACTTTCTGCATCAAAATCACAATGTGCCCTCATGTAACAGGATCTAATTATTGGAAAGGCGATAGAAAATCATTATATATCGATAACCGTCCTAACGTTTGGATGGTTTCACGGACCCCAAATCGATGTTATAATTTGTAATTGAGCCGTCTTTAATCGAGTAATTTTAACATCTTGACATGAAAAAGGTACATTCATATATATAACACCATGCATCGTTGCTGCTCGAATTGATTAATTTTGAGATTTAATCCCATTAATACTCTAGGCTATCATGTCGAGTCGTAATGTAATATGATACAGTGCGCAAGGACTGACAGAAAAGCTTACGGCCTAATGCGTTTCAGTCGAAATCGATCAACTTGTTTTTGAGCGAGTATCAATGACCATGTGTTTTTGAGAGAGTATCAATGACCATGTGTTATTGAGAGAGTATAAATGGCCATGTGTTTTGAGAGTATCAATGACCATATGTTTTTGAGAGAGTATCAATGACCATGTGTTTTTGAGAGAGTATCAATGACCATATGTTTTTGAGAGAGTATCAATGACCATGTGTTTTTGAGAGTATCAATGACCATGTGTTTTTGAGAGTATCAATGACCATGTGTTTTTTTGTGCTTAGCAAATGTCGTCCTGCTGATATTGCAAGTATAATCGTTTGTTCCACCGATAAAATTCTGATACCTATGTTGTGGCATTAGCAGCCGATGACATGTGTCTTGTCTGGAGTACCCATAAAACACAAGGTGCACAAGCGTTCACGTTAGCTGTTGTTGTGGTCCATTGACACGAACATGATCGAAATTATTAAATTGATGATATTAAAATCTAGCCGTTTTTGACATTAGTTTCAAAGTATTACTGCGCTCTAACACCAAATGGGGAAAAAGCGATGAACCTATACATGAAATTGTTCAAATAACTTATGTCATGGAATTAATTGATTCAAGAACACTGGACTTGTGCCGTGGAAATTATTGATGATATATTGATTTTTTAAGGCTTGCTGTATGAGTTAGCCTAGGCGGCTAGACAACAAGCGGCCAATATCTTGTTGCCACCTAAAAGGCCAGGGCAGTCCGGTGGGGGGGGGGGCGTGATTAACTCACGCTGACACGTTAAGCAAGTACAACCCTTTGATGAAAACATTCGATATAGTCAGAGTCAGATACCTTGAACGTATAGAACCTGGCGAGGTATTTGGTTACATCGTATGTTTTGATTGTAATGAACAATTTGCACCTATAATCACGAGTGATGTATTCAGCTGACAAGGACTACTATGACCAGATGTCACAGTGTTTGAGTCGGGAATGGTGATGAGGGACGAGAGATTAGTCTGGTTGACTCAGGCACTGTAGATATTAGTAGACGCTTGTAGTAAGATGCTCGAGACTTGAATTAAGTTCTATTTGAGATTTATTTGTCTCCGCTGACTGGCACGCTCTTTCTTTGTATTTTCTCTGCGTGTCTCTCTCCGTGTCTCGGCGTGCGGTTTCCGTGTGCGTTCTCTATATGGTGTATGTCTGATGCTGTCGTATTTATAGTGAAAGATGGGGGTGGCTTGATGTGGTGAGCTGTGATTGGCTAATTCGGTGCTTGGGGTCATTCGGACTGACTTGCAATTATCAAGAGCTTTTAATTGGATGTCAAACGGGTCTCTGTTAATTGTTATGGGCATTGACGGGATTCGAATGTTTTCATCAAAGGGTTGTACTTGCTAAACCGGGACTATATAAATTGGAAACTGACCCGTTCGGAACATTAACTTAAAAGGATTCTAAAGGTTTATGTAAATTGGACAACAATTAATCTGGTACGAGTGGAAAGGGGTGAATTCCATTTGCCTAAATTCGTTTAGTTTTCATGTCCTTAGCGGCCGAAAGTTGTAAATCTAACAGAAACTTTTGGGAGGGATGGAGAGTTGGTGGGTGTATGCGTTCGTAAATGAATGCGTGTATGTATGCGTTTGTTGGTTTGATTACAGTCGCGATGGCATCATCAAAATGCACATGTCGACATGTTTATCTTTAAAACGAGGCGGTAGAAGCTGAGCGCAGGCGCATTCTGGACTATTTCAAACATGACAATACAAAAAGCATGGTGCGCATTTCTCGGAAATCTACATTAAACGACATTTCCTAAAGAACCGCATCGATCAGGGGTAAGCTTTTTGTCCGGTCCTCGATATATTTTCACAGGCTCTTGATATGTTCTTTCCTAGGTTCTAAATCCCACGGTCCCGTCAAAACACATTACCCATTCGCGTGGGAATTGAAGATTCAGAATTATATCAGCGTTTGACCGGGGCTAGGAAGCATATAGCCTGGGATCTATCCTTACTACTGATGCCTCTCTGATATGTCCAGGATTATGCCAAGCCAATTGCGTTACCGTTATGGTCTCGACCCAAAACCACATCCATCCAATTTGTACTGTTAATATAAAGCAAGATTTTTCTTATGACTTCAGCAAACAAGGTAGAAAACCCACAGGAGGCTAGAAATAGTAACAGCATAGGTGAGTTCAATGGAAGTATGAAAATGCTGATGATTTGTCTGTCGGCATTCATCAAGCCATGCCATTACAAATGATCTAATATTTAGCTGGACATAGTCATTTCATGCGCACACGTGTTTACCTTTCTAGTAATTCCTTAGTAGTTAACCTTATTCAATGAAGTGATGTAAAGCCACAACTCACTATACTGATGACAACAAATCTGTTACATACGTGGTACAAACAGTCAGAGAGTGTATGATGGATAGACCGTATTAAATAGGACTTCAGGGCTATACAAATCTACCAGAGAGTGAGGTAAGATGCTTAAGAATAAGCAAAGAATATTTAACCATGGACATCTGGAAGTTTCAAATATAAGTGAGATTGCAGTTTATGAGTCCATAATTTTTGGCTTGGACTGAGCCCGTATCTAAAAGTAACATAATAGTTAGATCAAAGCCGGGCTAGGATCTAGCCAATGCGTCCATGATGTGCACCCACTGTACTATATAGCTGTCCTCTGGCCTGAAAAGTAGTTGGGAAAATACTATAATTTCTGCTTCAGAACCTATGCAAATAGCATCATGATATTATTGACAGAGCACATGACCCTTATTCTAAGATAAGTGAATTGCTCACCAAAATCACAGATGAAGGGATGGTATGGAATCAAAACACAATTTAAGCTAAATGAAGCGCCATCTGGCTATCTACAGTTTACCCGTTGTTGTTGGTTTTTCTTTTTCAAGGTGTGGGAAATTATTATTTGTACCATGTTCTCCCTGGATAATGCCAAACCCCACCAGCATACCCATCCAATGTATGCAGTACTGTATATTAGGTACATGTAACCAGTGAAAAATTAAAACATCTCTGGTAAGTGGTTGGGGAGCGGGTAGATTGGGTGAAGCCTACGCAGCTGAGGTTAGTGCTTGGGGCATGGAATTGCTTCTAACATAACCTGGTTTTTCTTTTATCTAAGCATAAAACAGTCAAAGGTGAATGTCCTGGTCTACATCAACACAAGGTTGCATTATCTATTTAGGCATGGGCAGACTGAAAACAAGATGTACATTGTGTTCGAGTAACAGGTCGCTTCTGTTATGTTCTTCTAAATGAGATAGTAACATTTCATAGAGCGCGTTTAAACTTGAAATTGTTCAAATAACTTATGTCATGGAATTAATTGATTCAAGAACACTGGACTTGTGCCGTAGAAATTATTGATGATATATTTTTTAAGGCTTGCTGTATGAGTTAGCCTAGGCGGCTAGGCAACAAGCGGCGAATATCTTGTTGCCACCTAAAAGGCCAGGGCAGTCCGGTGGGGGTGGGGGGGGCGTGATTAACTCACGCTGACACGTTAAGGGCTGAAATCCTCAGAGGTGTCATACGCTTTAATGTAACGCCGTCACGTTAAGGCCATTGGACCACAGCGGTAGTACGTACCCTGTTTACGTCAGTCAATTAAAAATGCCTTGTTCTGCGTCCAAGCATCGTATTCAAATGGGAGTTCTAAATTGGACATAAATTGAACGCAATCATAATTAGCGATGGAAAATGCCAATGACAAAGTCGGTCCCGGAAGCCCAACCAATAGACAGGTAAACTAGCCCCGGTCAGACGTTCACATTTCAAATCAGATACCTTGAACGTATAGAACCTGGCGAGGTATTTGGTTACATCGTATGTTTTGATTGTAATGAACAATTTGCACCTATAATCACGAGTGATGTATTCAGCTGACAAGGACTACTATGACCAGATGTCACAGTGTTTGAGTCGGGAATGGTGATGAGGGACGAAAGATTATTCTGGTTGACTCAGGCACTGTAGATATTAGTAGACGCTTGTAGTAAGATGCTCGAGACTTGAATTAAGTTCTATTTGAGATTTATTTGTCTCCGCTGACTGGCACGCTCTTTCTTTGTATTTTCTCTGCGTGTCTCTCTCCGTGTCTCGGCGTGCGGTTTCCGTGTGCGTTCTCTATATGGTGTATGTCTGATGCTGTCGTATTTATAGTGAAAGATGGGGGTGGCTTGATGTGGTGAGCTGTGATTGGCTAATTCGGTGCTTGGGGTCATTCGGACTGACTTGCAATTATCAAGAGCTTTTAATTGGATGTCAAACGGGTCTCTGTTAATTGTTATGGGCATTGACGGGATTCGAATGTTTTCATCAAAGGGTTGTACTTGCTAAACCGGGACTATATAAATTGGAAACTGACCCGTTCGGAACATTAACTTAAAAGGATTCTAAAGGTTTATGTAAATTGGACAACAATTAATCTGGTACGAGTGGAAAGGGGTGAATTCCATTTGCCTAAATTCGTTTAGTTTTCATGTCCTTAGCGGCCGAAAGTTGTAAATCTAACAGAAACTTTTGGGAGGGATGGAGAGTTGGTGGGTGTATGCGTTCGTAAATGAATGCGTGTATGTATGCGTTTGTTGGGGGGGGGGGGGGGGGGGTTGAAACTACCATTACGATTACAGTCGGGATGGCACCATCAAAATGCACATGTCGACATGTTTATCTTTAAAACAAGGCGGTAGAAGCTGAGCGCAGGCGCATTCTGGACTATTTCAAACATGACAATACAAAAAGCATGGTGCGCATTTCTCGGAAATCTACATTAAACGACATTTCCTAAAGAACCGCATCGATCAGGGGTAAGCTTTTTGTCCGGTCCTCGATATATTTTCACAGGCTCTTGATATGTTCTTTCCTAGGTTCTAAATCCCACGGTCCCGTCAAAACACATTACCCATTCGCGTGGGAATTGAAGATTCAGAATTATATCAGCGTTTGACCGGGGCTAGGAAGCATATAGCCTGGGATCTATCCTTACTACTGATGCCTCTCTGATATGTCCAGGATTATGCCAAGCCAATTGCGTTACCGTTATGGTCTCGACCCAAAACCACATCCATCCAATTTGTACTGTTAATATAAAGCAAGATTTTTCTTATGACTTCAGCAAACAAGGTAGAAAACCCACAGGAGGCTAGAAATAGTAACAGCATAGGTGAGTTCAATGGAAGTATGAAAATGCTGATGATTTGTCTGTCGGCATTCATCAAGCCATGCCATTACAAATGATCTAATATTTAGCTGGACATAGTCATTTCATGCGCACACGTGTTTACCTTTCTAGTAATTCCTTAGTAGTTAACCTTATTCAATGAAGTGATGTAAAGCCACAACTCACTATACTGATGACAACAAATCTGTTACATACGTGGTACAAACAGTCAGAGAGTGTATGATGGATAGACCGTATTAAATAGGACTTCAGGGCTATACAAATCTACCAGAGAGTGAGGTAAGATGCTTAAGAATAAGCAAAGAATATTTAACCATGGACATCTGGAAGTTTCAAATATAAGTGAGATTGCAGTTTATGAGTCCATAATTTTTGGCTTGGACTGAGCCCGTATCTAAAAGTAACATAATAGTTAGATCAAAGCCGGGCTAGGATCTAGCCAATGCGTCCATGATGTGCACCCACTGTACTATATAGCTGTCCTCTGGCCTGAAAAGTAGTTGGGAAAATACTATAATTTCTGCTTCAGAACCTATGCAAATAGCATCATGATATTATTGACAGAGCACATGACCCTTATTCTAAGATAAGTGAATTGCTCACCAAAATCACAGATGAAGGGATGGTATGGAATCAAAACACAATTTAAGCTAAATGAAGCGCCATCTGGCTATCTACAGTTTACCCGTTGTTGTTGGTTTTTCTTTTTCAAGGTGTGGGAAATTATTATTTGTACCATGTTCTCCCTGGATAATGCCAAACCCCACCAGCATACCCATCCAATGTATGCAGTACTGTATATTAGGTACATGTAACCAGTGAAAAATTAAAACATCTCTGGTAAGTGGTTGGGGAGCGGGTAGATTGGGTGAAGCCTACGCAGCTGAGGTTAGTGCTTGGGGCATGGAATTGCTTCTAACATAACCTGGTTTTTTCTTTTATCTAAGCATAAAACAGTCAAAGGTGAATGTCCTGGTCTACATCAACACAAGGTTGCATTATCTATTTAGGCATGGGCAGACTGAAAACAAGATGTACATTGTGTTCGAGTAACAGGTCGCTTCTGTTATGTTCTTCTAAATGAGATAGTAACATTTCATAGAGCGCGTTTAAACTTGAAATTGTTCAAATAACTTATGTCATGGAATTAATTGATTCAAGAACACTGGACTTGTGCCGTAGAAATTATTGATGATATATTTTTTAAGGCTTGCTGTATGAGTTAGCCTAGGCGGCTAGGCAACAAGCGGCCAATATCTTGTTGCCACCTAAAAGGCCAGGGCAGTCCGGTGGGGGGGGGGGGGGGGGGGCGTGATTAACTCACGCTGACACGTTAAGGGCTGAAATCCTCAGAGGTGTCATACGCTTTAATGTAACGCCGTCACGTTAAGGCCATTGGACCACAGCGGTAGTACGTACGTACCCTGTTTACGTCAGTCAATTAAAAATGCCTTGTTCTGCGTCCAAGCATCGTATTCAAATGGGAGTTCTAAATGGGACATAAATTGAACGCAATCATAATTAGCGATGGAAAATGCCAATGACAAAGTCGGTCCCGGAAGCCCAACCAATAGACAGGTAAACTAGCCCCGGTCAGACGTTCACATTTCAAATCAGATACCTTGAACGTATAGAACCTGGCGAGGTATTTGGTTACATCGTATGTTTTGATTGTAATGAACAATTTGCACCTATAATCACGAGTGATGTATTCAGCTGACAAGGACTACTATGACCAGATGTCACAGTGTTTGAGTCGGGAATGGTGATGAGGGACGAGAGATTAGTCTGGTTGACTCAGGCACTGTAGATCTTAGTAGACGCTTGTAGTAAGATACTCGAGACTTGAATTAAGTTCTATTTGAGATTTATTTGTCTCCGCTGACTGGCACGCTCTTTCTTGGTATTTTCTCTGCGTGTCTCTCTCCGTGTCTCGGCGTGCGGTTTCTGTGTGCGTTCTCTATATTGTGTATGTCTGATGCTGTCGTATTTATAGTGAAAGATGGGGGTGGCTTGATGTGGTGAGCTGTGATTGGCTAATTCGGTGCTTGGGGTCATTCGGACTGACTTGCAATTATCAAGAGCTTTTAATTGGATGTCAAACGGGTCTCTGTTAATTGTTATGGGAATTGACGGGATTCGAATGTTTACATCAAAGGGTTGTACTTGCTAAACCGGGACTATATAAATTGGAAACTGACCCATTCGGAACATTAACTTAAAAGGATTCTAAAGGTTTATGTAAATTGGACAACAATTAATCTGGTACGAGTGGATAGGGGTGAATTCCATTTGCCTAAATTCGTTTAGTTTTCATGTCCTTAGCGGCCGAAAGTTGTAAATCTAACAGAAACTTTTGGGAGGGATGGAGAGTTGGTGGGTGTATGCGTTCGTAAATGAGTGCGTGTATGTATGCGTTTGTTGGGGGGAGTTGAAACTACCATTACGATTACAGTCGGGATGGCACCATCGAAATGCACATGTCGACATGTTATCTTTAAAACGAGGCGGTAGAAGCTGAGCGCAGGCGCATTCTGGACTATTTCAAACATGACAATACAAAAAGCATGGTGCGCATTTCTCGGAAATCTACATTAAACGACATTTCCTAAAGAACCGCATCGATCAGGGGTAAGCTTTTTGTCCAGTCCTCGATATATTTTCACAGGCTCTTGATATGTTCTTTCCTAGATTCTAAATCCCACGGTCCCGTCAAAACACATTACCCATTCGCGTGGGAATTGAAGATTCAGAATTATATCATCGTTTGACCGGGGCTAGGAAGCATGTAGCCTGGGATCTATCCTTACTACTGATGCCTCTCTGATATGTCCAGGATTATGCCAAGCCAATTGCGTTACCGTTATGGTCTCGACCCAAAACCACATCCATCCGATTTGTACTGTTAATATAAAGCAAGATATTTCTTATGACTTCAGCAAACAAGGTAGAAAACCCACAGGAGGCTAGAAATAGTAACAGCATAGGTGAGTTCAATGGAAGTATGAAAATGCTGATGATTTGTCTGTCGGCATTCATCAAGCCATGCCATTACAAATGATCTAATATTTAGCTGGACATAGTCATTTCATGCGCACACGTGTTTACCTTTCTAGTAATTCCTTAGTAGTTAACCTTATTCAATGAAGTGATGTAAAGCCACAACTCACTATACTGATGACAACAAATCTGTTACAAACGTGGTACAAACAGTCAGAGAGTGTATGATGGATAGACCGTATTAAATAGGACTTCAGGGCTATGCAAATCGATCAGAGAGTGAGGTAAGATGCTTAAGAATAAGCAAAGAATATTTAACCATGGACATCTGGAAGTTTCAAATATAAGTGAGATTGCAGTTTATGAGTCCATAATTTTTGGCTTGGACTGAGCCCGTATCTAAAAGTAACATAATAGTTAGATCAAAGCCGGGCTAGGATCTAGCCAATGCGTCCATGATGTGCACCCACTGTACTATATAGCTGTCCTCTGGCCTGAAAAGTAGTTGGAAAAATACTATAATTTCTGCTTCAGAACCTATGCAAATAGCATCATGATATTATTGACAGAGCACATGACCCTTATTTTAAGATAAGTGAATTGCTCACCAAAATCACAGATGAAGGGATGGTATGAAATCAAAACACAATTTAAGCTATATGAAGCGCCATCTGGCTATCTACAGTTTACCCGTTGTTGTTGGGGGTTTTTTTCTAGGTGTAGGAAATTATTAATTGTACCATGTTCTCCCTGGATAATGCCAAACCCCACCAGCATACCCATCCAATGTATGCAGTACTGTATATTAGGTACATGCAACCAGTGAAAAATTAAAACATCTCTGGTAAGTGTTTGGGGAGCGGGTAGATTGGGTGAAGCCTACGCTGCTGAGGTTAGTGCTTGGGGCATGGAATTGCTTCTAACATAACCTGGTTTTTCTTTTATCCAAGCATAAAACAGTCAAAGGTGAATGTCTTGGTCTACATCAACACAAGGTTGCATTATCTATTTAGGCATGGGCAGACTGAAAACAAGATGTACATTGTGTTCGAGTAACAGGTCGCTTCTGTTATGTTCTTCTAAATGAGATAGTAACATTTCCTAGAGCATGATATAATGTGCTGTTAATGACTGATATAGCCCCCTCTCTCTGTTGCTACAGTGATGTCCCTTATGACGAGATGGTAGAATAGAAGACTGAATCATCAACCCTATTTCGTTTAAAATATTGATCCAGAAGTCACAATGGAGGAACTGCTTTGATGGTACCAAGGCCAATGGACTAATTCTTGAGTGCATAATAAATGTTCAATTTTCTTTAAGAGCCACAATCAATGTTTTCTGTGCTATTATTATGATCAACCTCTAAATAGATTTAAAGGTCAATATATACATAATGTTTATACATTGTTTATTAATGCAACTGTTAACAGAGCTCGGATAGGCTTAAACTTATACTGAGTTTATCATTTTCCTTTTTTGTTTATGTTTTGAAAATTGAGGTTTGTTAGTTATTGATTATGTGGTTATTCTATCATGCCTTCTAGAGTGTCAATTTTCTTCGATCAATCATATTTAGGGTGTCTGTGTGGGTACCTATTGGGCCTCTGATAGAGTGGGTGCCAGGCAGATTAATTATACTTTCGTGAGATGATGCAATGTATACAAATAGGTATGTTTTTCATGGAAAACTACACGGCCAACTATCTAACACAGAAATCACTCGGGCTTGTATGTCTGTGCACCACAAATATAAAAATGTCAAAATATCTATAATGTTAACCAAACTTTGTTTTAGGCTTTTAAGGATTATCAAGAATGGTGGGTTATGGCTGCAGCTACCCCTGGTACCCATTGGGACCTGTTACGGAGTAGGAGCCAGGTGGGTCAATTTTCCTGTAATAAGACGTTGTATATTGCACAAATGGATAGAAAACGATTTTTTTCCATTGAAAACTACACAGCCAACTTTAAGTGACAGAAATCACTCCCGGCAATAAAAAGAGTTGCAAGTTCTAGAATGTTTAAAAAAAAACCTCGACTAAGGCTATCTATGTTAATAATTGGCAATTTATTTACTCATGTCCGAATTTAAGTATTATACCGATAAAAATGTAAGATGAGTTCGCTGCATATAAATAATAGAATCGATCACCCATTCTAAGGATAAGAATCATTTAAATGTTTCACCTGGGACCACAATTAAATTTTGAAGTAACAAATGAATAAATTTTTTTTAAAATGTGCCACTGAAATACCTGATTTCATGCTTGCTTTTTCCATGATAGCAAAACGATTAATGAGGATGGAGATTTCGAGTTTCATTTGCTAGGTGGGGATACACGCGCTGCATCGAATCTGGCAGTTCACTGCCCACGTCATGAGATCTCGTTCCACCTCAAACGTTGGTTGGCGCATGCAGGTATACCACATGGTACGATAAAACGACCTGCAAAGCTTATTGGCATTACCAGTTGGAGACCTGCGCATGCTACTTAGCACTGCAGGTAACAGAATCGGGTGCAGATACAGGTATGAAGCTAATCAACAAATATGTTGAGTGCAAAAATGGCATTATGACAACAAACCTACCCGTTATCATAACGTACCCCTTTCATCAGTTTTATGGAGTAACCCCCCACATCTGATATGAATTATAAAACTCAGCTTCCCAGATCCACGAGTGCCACCTCCCCCTCCCCCTGGGGTCCAAGCCAGGATTTGAAAACTGCCCGTCAATCAAGTCATGACCTGAATCACCAACTGATTGTCATAAAGTGTTTTATGTTAGCATTCGTGGACGTTATGATGTTACTTCTTGAGAACATCATGATGGCACTCGTTGAATCAGTGATTATGTCATGATTATTTCAAGTTATCGTAAATGTCTCGCTATGAATGATTTATTGATAACCCGATCATTCTTTGATGCTTTCAAGTGGCAATGCACTCAATGTGCTTAGAGTAGGCAATTATGACCCCACTATTAGCCACCCGTCGACAGCTTCACGCCGGGCGGCCGAAAGCTTAGGGGTGGGGATGATGTGTGTGTGCACAGGCACACGAGTTCGGACATCATGATTTGTTATCTCCCTTGCATTATGATATAATATAATAGAAGGTGGGCAACATCCGCCCAGAAACACGCTTCCCAATGCGCTATTCGTACATAACTGCCACACTACTCATCACCCAATAGCTCATAAACAGAATCATTGTCAATTCTGTGCCGCTTACAGCCTCCGTACATGTCTTACAACGTAATATTCGATGATATTTCAACGCCCGTTCGGAGCATTCCGCCGAAAACTGACAGAAAGGAATGTAAACTGGGTCAACATCATGCTGCTCCCCCTCCACACCCCCCCCCCCCCCCACTCTCCTCATGCATACCCCATATCCTATAATTACATGCCCATCCTGTCAAGGCAACGCCCCAACCCCCGAGCTTCACTGACCAGGCATGTCCCAAGGTAACAAAAATTGGGTCACATGTTCTCCGTGACAGCCTAAGTCGTATCCCTAGAATTCATGAATGCCGAGGATGTCACTTCCGGTTACGATAGCATCAAATGTTTTCAAAAAGTGGCACAAGCCCAATGCTCAATATCTCCATGCATTAGAATTCGATTTTAAAAGAGTGTAAATATTCTTAGTCAAGGTCCCCCAGCCTGATGGCTGCGGGCGCTGTTTACATGTTACTGATATTCAATAGTCTCGCCTTCATGCCATAATGTCTTGAATTCCCAGATTTGGGATGCTCCAATCACAAGCCGTGTCTCTCGTTTTGAGTCGTTGTCTCTCATTGGTCTAACAAGTTTCGAAGAACTAGAAGTTTTATGAGCCGGGCAAATTCTACAACACTCCGATAGCCTAATCACACAGTCGACAGGAAGCAACACACAGCTGGTTCTTTTTAACTGACTATCACGTAAACGTGCAGCTACGCGATAAAAAGCGCTGGTTGTAAACTTGAGACGCCGATAGTTCCAGAAGACCTTCAATGTGTTCTCATTGGATGCAGACCACTACAATGTCCATGACGTCACATGGAACCGAAAAAAAGCCATTGGAAAAAAGGTCAATTCGATCATTTATCGTCATCATTTTCGATGACCTTGCTTAGACTCTAAAATAGTAAGTCCAGACTCGAAGTTCCAAAATTTCTGATAGCCAAATACACAAGCAATTGTTGTCATCGCAAAAACATTGGAAAAACAACTTCGAAATCGATCTTATAAAATAGTAACTATCGGTCCATTGTGCAAGTTGTTGTCATCGACATCACAAATCTGATCTATTAATTTGACGGATATCGATATCGTCACTTCCGGTTACGAACGAATCAAATTTAAAACGGGTCTGAAATGTGAAGTTAACTTGTCGTTTTTCCGTCATTAATGATCATATTGAGATTTAATTGCACTCGAAAGAAGCCCGTTCAATTCTCAATATAGAACTGATTCCCTTTTCGCACAAAGCAAGCTTAAAACAAAAAGGCCGTCATTTCTGCTGGGTTTCCTCTGGTTTTGTATCGTCTCAATTTTAGTTTACAATTTAAGTAATGATGGAAATCTCATGACAGAAAGTGACTAACTTTTGCCGAATTGGCATAAAATGTAATAACAGTGCAAGGATAATTTATATCTTAACAGCGTTTTTTCTTTTTATCTAACTTCTGAGGGAGAACGGAACTGGAAGCAAAGAGTTTATTGCTTCGCTAAGAGCGCTCACTAGAGTCTTCCACCCGAGGAAATATGTGATCACCTTATTTCTGCCCTTATCGCCCACAGTATACCATTATCCATCATTATCACCATCTGGTTTCCTTATTGTATACAGATTCCTCTCTCCTCCAGATCCCAATGTCTCCACCTCGACGACCTCCCGATCACTTCCCTTCTCCTTACATCTCCTGATCCCCAGAAAACTATCTTATCTCATTTATTTACAAGAAAAATACATTGTTTAGCAAAGCGCTACATGTCGAAAGATAGTGGTGAAAGTTACAATGCAGGTAGAAAGATCGATCACTTTAGAAATTATTAATGTTTGTTTAATTGTATTCACAATTTGGTCGCAAATCGATGATAATCGCGTCACACGAATCCCAAGATATCAGAGATATCGATTGCGTCACTTTCAGTTATCGGGGCATCTGAATTTTAAGGTGAAGTTCAAGCGACTTAGCTTCGTAGTCAATGGTCCAATCCTAAAAATGTCGTTCATTCAACGTTAGGCAATTCTATTCCAAACGATTTACTTAAGTACATCTAATTGTTAATTATTTATAGATTTCTCCATAGTAACCACAATCTGATCTCTATCGAGTTATAGTGAATTTGCAATGGAACATATTGTCTTCATAATGGTGTAGTCAACAAAATTATATCTTCCATAATGCCATTTGCAATTTCATTTCCGACCTGATGCAATATATTTGGTCTATAATTCACGTCCTACTAAAAATAAGCAATCGGACTTGACAAAGGCCATCTAATTAGCCGGGGTTATATGGCACTTAGTATGAGCATCGCTAAGCAGATTGGTATTCCTTGTAAAGGGTTTTCCCTCATCACGATAAATCAACATCCATGTATGTACCGATCTGATTTCAGGAGTGATGATTATCTTGTCCAATAATATTGGACAGCTCGCTTGGAGTCTTTAGACATTGCTTTTCCTTGATGATTGATATTATCTTAGCCAATGACGATACATTGTCGTAAGACAATATACAAAACAAACTATGTCACTGTTTTCATGAATTTATCTACATTTACAAAAACATGTCATATGTTATTCGCTTGGAGAACCGGTCATCAGAGTGCATGCACTGAGCTGCCTATATATAACAATGGATGGAGAATATATCTGCCAAATCACACGTTCTGTCATTTTTGCTGTATTCAGTTCTTTCCATCATATTGACTATTCCATAAACATATGATAAATATATAGAAATCAACAACAGGTATCCCCACGCGTCAATAATTTTACACAATGTTATACTTCAAAGCAAGAAAGTATATCATGAAGGAAAAAGTGTATAATTCCAGAGAGTTGTGGATTCGCCATAACCCTAACGATTAGGTTCATTAGACAAGATAGATGACCTCATACCAGAAATGCCAAATACGCCATTACCAAGCAACATCAGTCTTATTTTCAGCTAAAGACGTTAAGTGCAAAAAAAGCATACAAGTACAACACAAAATGCTAAGCTAGAAACGTAACTGAGCTTCTCTTATCAAATAAGTGAATTAGATGTATAAGCAACTTAGCCAGTTCTTAATTCCTGACAAGAAGCTTCATTCTAACTACGGAATAATGATATCGTGTGATGATGTCATTTAATTAGAGCAATGCAAGTCTATTTCCTCCGAGCGACTTTTACATCTTGCTTAGTTCTACTAACCGAGACGGCTCACGGACCTTCGCTATCTCCCAGAGCACGAGCGATGCCAGATAATCGCTGGTCGACGCTGCTAACAAACGGATCATTAACAACTCGTCGTTGTTGGTCGCCATGAGTTGAACTGTGGCCTCAATATTCATCTCCTGATTGGTTGTTTGTGTCGCCATGGCAGTCAACCTCGTTCTGACATAACCCGAGCTGGTTCCCGGAGCGACGGAAACAAAGAGCCAATAGAATCCGTTAACGAGAGAAACCAGCAGAAGAACGAGCAACCAACACCACGTGACAAGGAGCAGCATGTATTGTAAGGTATTCACTGACATTGTACACTGTGCTGTGTAATTGGCGACCCTGCCCGCCATCATCACATGGAAGTCACACATTGCAGACGGGGGGAAATTCACTGAGCCTAACCACGAGGTTCCCTTATGCAAATTAATCAGCAACTGAATACCATGGAAGAAATGCCCTGTTTCCGATGTAGCACATAATAGATTGTCGACCATGACAAACAAACCAAGCGACGAAAGGAAAACGAAAACCTGTACCAAGAGGAAGCTGAAAGTAAATACCATCCGAGCGCCTCGCGTGCTGCTGCTTAGAAATAGCTGTGCAATGAACTGAATTGCGTTTTTTTGTGAGTCCTTGTCTGAGTTTGGACTAAGTAGTGTCCACGTTTTGGCAGCATCACCAATGGCGGAAATAGGTTGCTTGGTTACAGACGAGAATATTTTCCATAGAAGATGAGGAAATAAGGAAATAAGACACAGACAAAGGAGGAGTAGGGGTACAGCATGGTAGTAAGCCGGGTGTTGTATCGCGATGTGAGGACCGTCTTCTTCTGTGTAGAGAAGGTAACTGCTGTGTGTATCTGCGTCGAAGCACATCTGAAAGGCATCGCGTTGAATCAGGGTCTCTACCGTTAAATCGCTTTCCTATTTGTTATTTACAAATAGAGAAAACGGTAAACGATTTCCTGTCTGCTATTTGAACAACAAAATGGAAAAACGGAATTCGATGCATTTTTTTTCCCATTTTCCATCACGAGGCAGCTGCTCCAAATAGTTGTCTATTACAGAAAGATCCTTCCTAGCAGAGGAAAGGCATACGTACACACACACATATACAAACCATACGAAATTGTAACATGCGTATCATCGAGGTTTCAACATTGGCGAGCTATGAGGGAGCGCAAGGTCCACTTGGTTCAAGAGCTAATATATATATATATATATATATATATATATATATATATATATATATATATAGATATATAGAGATATATATATATATAGATAGATATAGATAGAGATATATATATATATATATCTATATATATATATATATATATATATATATATATATATCTATATATATATATATATATATATATATATATATATATATATATATATATATATATATACATATATACACACATATATATATATATATACATGTATATATTTACATGCATATACATATATATGTATATATATATAGGAATATATATATGTACGTTTATATATATACATATATTTATGTATATATGAATATTTATATATATATATATGTACACAAATATATATATATATATATATATATATATATATATATATATATATATATATATATATATATATAGATATATATATATATATATATATATATATATATATATATATATATATATATATATATATATATATATATATATATATATATATATATATATATATATATATATATATTCATGTAAGTTTGTCTAAAACAGGGGAAAGCCAATATCTGATGATCATTGACAAGTGGATTCTTTGCCGCGCATTTGCAGGGATCATCCATTTATCAATGTTAGGGGCCAGCTAAATAACAAGAATACCTACCGCGAAAATAGGAACAATGTGAATCAATTCCACTTTTCTATACTGAAGGTGAAATAGGAAAGAGGAAAACAGTTGTTTTCCATTTTTCTATTGTAAATACCAAAAAGAAATATGAACTAAATGTTGATGCCTTGATTGTATTGATTCAACGTTTTAGGAGATCACAAATCCTAAATCAACAACACAGCTTACACAGAGAACCAGACATGATTGGAATAATTTTGCCTCTGTACTCCAATGTTGGTCAATTTTAAGATATCTTCTCCAAAAAGACAATGTATTCCTTTACCTTTTGTGCGTAATCTACATGGTTGTCGGTGAATTGGGCTGGGTTGAAGCAAGATATTGGTTTAGAGAAATTGATGAGGATGCTCGTGGCCGCAATCACCAATAGTAAAATCGTAGTGAAGCGACAACATAGCCATCCACACCATGACTCTGCCCAAACCTGGCTGAACACCATGCTGATATCTTCCGAGGGAACTGCGATATGTGATGCCTTTCCGCAGCCTGGACCGGCGATAAAATGAACGCGCCCGCTCGAACTTTTATATATAGTCCTCCGATGGGTACAATTCGTAAGTCAAAGTGCTAGTCTGACTAGTATATGTAATATCTGAATGGAGACACCGGTTGATGGTAGCGCCGGCGGCGTTCACTTGATGCCCACTTGACAGGCTGGCATCAGAACTGGCCACAACTTGCTGTGGTATGTGGGGGTGTCCTTAATGAACTGTGGATGTTGTCAATTTCCCAGTAAACAAATTCCTCTCTGACCTTTCGGCCCTGTCAAAGCCGATTTATCTAACACTTCTCATGCACGGTAGCTTCACTGGTGTAAAGGTCGTTTAATGGGAGTGAAGGTCAATCCGCTAGGTCCTCTCCCTTCACCCTGTGATGACGGACCCGTCCATATTCCATCCTGACCTGGGGCGGGGGGCGTGTCCACTTTGTAATGCAATTTTGCGAGAGGTATATAAAGGTGACATCCTTCCTGCCGCTTAACCTCACTTCTTAACCGAAAAGAGCTCCGATACCTGTATATTTGTAGTGTTAGTAATATTTTATAGATTATTCCTTGTTAAGCCATATTACATAATATTAATGATCATTTGGCATTTATGTGCCAGAACTACGATCTTATGTGATATTATTTCATGACGTAATAAATTAGTAAATATCGCTTGTTGCCCACTTACATTTGACTTGTTCGTACATTAATCCGGGTGTACAAACATAGGAAAAGCCTAGAAATATTTTGACGAAGAAAACGCTCAAGGCATAAAAGGTGATTTTATCATTACATATACCCACATGATCAGCGACCGCCTGACATATGGGAGCTTCCCGGGGGCTTTGACCGAGCTTTTTCGAGGTATAGGTCCAATAACGAACTCTAAGAAACTTTATCAGTGGGTCAGATATGAATTAGACCAATATGATGTATATATATTATTCATTGATTGACTTCAATATAGATTAATTTGCATAATATAGAACATGGAGGAGCTAGCATGACATGAAGGAGCTAGTTCATGGCACAGAGGAGATGGTTCATGACATGGAGGAGCTAGTTTATGACATGGAGGAACTGGTTCATGACATGGTGGAGCTAGTTCATGACATGGAGGAGCTAGTTCATGACATGGAGGAGCTGGTTCGCGACATGGGGGAGCTAGTTCATGACATGGAGGAACTGGTTTATGACACGGAGGAGCTAGTTCATGACATGGCCGAAATCGCCTGGTGGTATTGTATCAATTCAAGTTGTTGACGCAGGATGAGTAACACAGGATATATGCTTATTTAATCGTGTTTATTTCTCCAGTGGAATGGTTTGCAAAAAGCTCTTTCGAATCAAGTACGGGAGATGCTGCTGCTAAAACCTGACGTTGTTCTGTTCGGCTATTTGCCAATAAAATATGTATGGTAAATAGAAGATGTCCCCAAACACAGAGAAAAATACCCACTCAATAGACGTATGACATCTTAACCTGAATGCATGGTGTTTAATATTGTCACATTCCTTTGATGTTTCCTTAATTGCATGCCTCATCCGGTCATGTGTGCTTACCTTTGTAGGATGGGACTAACGTGTTGTAAAAATCACCATCCTCTGATTGGATGGATGTGGTTTTATGTATATCTGTCAATATGTGATTGGCTGGACACCTGCGAGGTATCGTGGTACGTATGAGGTGTAAGGCAGTCAGGCGTCGAGGCTTGAGAGAGAAATGTCAGAAAAATAAATACTTGTTCCTCAAAAACGGACTTGTACAATTCATTCCCAACCTTAGTGTAATATATGATGGGAGTTACCAGTTGATGGGAGCGCCCGCGGCGTTCACTTGATGCCCACTTGACAGGCTAGCATCAGAGCTTCGCACAACTTGTTGTGGCATGTGGGAGTGTCCTTAATGAGCCTTGGGAGTTGTCTGTTGTCCACATGGGCTATAAAGTGTGACGTCACCTCGCTGATAATGGTCCTAACTGGCTCCTTAGCACCTTTTCTCTGTGGCATTCTAGTAATGTCTGGGAGGCAATATTTTGGTCACCACCAATATGAAAATATGAAACTTACATGTTTATTGAGAGAATTACTGGGGCGGCATCACTTTGTAGCCCCATACTGAGGCAAGATTACAGTTCGGGAGGACAGGCCAAAAATACCGCTTAATATTTATATACATATATCTATTTAATTATATAAATATATCAATATTCATGGGAATACTAATATATAAATATCTATATATGAATATAAAGATATAGATAGATATATATACATATATATATACATATATATTTATATATGTATATATACATACATATATACATATATATGATAATATATACATATATATTTATCTATATATATAGTTATATAATGTATATATATATATATATATATTTATATACATATATATATATAAGTATATGTAAATATATATATATATATATATGTATATACATATTTATATATATGCATATAAATATATATATATAATATATATATATACTTATATGTTTATGTATATTTTTATATATAGATACATATATATATTCCCTGTCTCTATGTATATATATATATATATATTTAAATATATACATACATATATGCATATATACTTAGATATACATATATATATACATATATATTTAGATATATATTTTTTAGATATATATATTATAGATATCTATCTATATCTCTCTATATATATATATATATATATATAGATATATATATATATATATCTATATATATATATATAAAATTTATATATATATATATATATATATGTACATATATTTATAAATGTATGTATATTATACGCGCGGGATAAATAAATTGCACGACATTAACAAAAGTGGACAACTATTATCTTTTGTTGACGGGAGGGCAGGGCAGAGATTCCGCTTAATATATATAAGCATGTATCTATATACTCATATAGATATATATGTAAATATATATAGATATATGCAGGGTCTTAGCCAGGATTTGAAAACTGCCCGTCCATCCCCAACTCAACCCGGACCATTACGTTATGACCAACTGATTATCATAACGTTTTTGTCAGCTTTCGTGAGCGGTAAGATGTTATACATATGAACAACATGATGGCACTCGTTGAAACGGGGATTATGTCATGTATATTCAAAATTACCGTTAATGTCTCGCTATCAGCCAGAATGATTCATTGATAACACGGTCATTCTTTGATGAAAATGCTTTAAGTCACTGCGACGTGACAACAGTTTACACCGCAGCGCTTTCCTTTCGCGATTATGACAGCTTGCACGATGTTAACTTGCGCTGGCACAAGCATACGCGGAAATAAAAACTTTGTCCAAGACCTGGCGTCGATATGATATTTCACCCAATTTCAATTTGTGAGCTTCATTCCCGAGCCAACAGCTCAGACCAAAAGTATAGTAGATCGTGGGAAAAGCGATACCGCGAGGCAGACATTTGAGAATGATGGTCCAATAGACCGTGCACAATGTATGCCAGCCTTCTAGTTTTCATCATTCTTACAAATCTCGAACATATCGTGTATCATTTTAGAGAAGGTATAAAATGAACATAGAATAGGACATTGTTAAGCGAGGAGACGAAGCTGGTCGTAACTCCATTCACAATCAATGAAGTATTATGACACTGATTAAACCCCAAGCGTCATCAAAAATGTTATCAAGCAGAACAGTATTAAAGAGACTGTTCAGCCCCATATAAGGAAAGTGGTTGCCTAGCAAGCTGCTTGGTAACAGCACCTTGGAAACCAAAAATGTTACATTTTCAGACTTTCACTCGCTACGCGGCGCTGCGGTCTTTGAAAGTAGATCCAAACTCCCGCCGTCTGCAGTTTTGTTGTTGTTGTGAGAAATTACGCTTGCGAGGGGGTATCTCTTGTAGCACTTTACCTCCACTGGCCAGTCCCTCCAATATCACCAACGGGTAAATGGGTTGTTGAAGTGGAACCGCTTGGGGTCTCAAGTCTCTCGTAATCTGCAGCCTACGCAGACTGAATGGGCAATTGTTCATTGAGTACCTCCCGAGTACAATATGGAACGCTCGACGTTTCGAACGCTGGATTTATTAATGTGGCAAACGTTTTGGATCCATTGTGATCGGCAGGGCTTACAGTGACCGGACCTCCCTTCAATGAAAACTTTATAAACATCGCAGCTGAGTTGTGTTTGCGGACGGACGACAGTGAGGTTTCAGTTTCAATCTCCAGCGAGCGTCGGCGGGAAATTTTTCGGTGTTAGATGATGACGAATACAGTGTGCTTAATTCCATTGTATGATAAAAGGTACCATATGGTGGGACAAAAGTTACTATTTATCGTGTTGGTGTTTGCCCACAACCTTGATTTGAAGAAAACTACATTTTGAAACTTGAGCGGAAATATACACATAAGTAGCGAGGTAGTTATAAGGCACTCGTAGTGATTTACAGCCGACAAACGAGCGGCTGATGGTTTCAGGGAGCTATCGTTATCGATGGACTGACACAGCTAAATGAAATAGCCTTCTACTGTACATCTTTTGGATTTCCAGTGAAACAAATATGTTTAAAAATTACCAGCATAATTTTGGATGAGTAAAATTTGACGCACCAAATAAACGACGGCATTATTTCGTAACCGCATCGAGCGTAGTAATGTATTTACCAAATGATCCCTGATTGCCTTATATGAGGCTGAACAGCCTCTTTAATTTTCAGCCGCCAGCGCGCTAGGCTGTATGACTTTAAATGAGCTGTTATACTGGCTATCTAGGCCCCCATTCCCTTGATCCAGCGAGGCCAACTGGTTAGGCTAATTCCTAGTATCCGGCACGGGAGGCGCGGACGAGTGGGCGGTCTCAAAGGGGAAATTCCAGCCCGTCCAAATCGATGACTCACCCGTCCAATTGACGGGTGGGCGGGTCTCTGGCTAAGACCCTGCTCCCCCCTCTCCTCTTGCATTACCTATATCCTACAACCACATGCCCATCCTGCCAAGGCAACGCCCCAACCCCCGAGCAGCTTCACTGACCAGGCCACTGCATGTCCCATGAGAATTGGGATAGCGTGCCTTCTAAAAGTGGCGCGTCCGAATATTCATTAGACACGTTCGTTGATCTTCGTGACCAATCAACACAAAGGTTGTGACCCGGATTGACCTTAATTGCGCCTGGCTCATGAAGCTGGCTTGTGATACGCACCCTTCGGTTCCATGTGACGTCATGGACATTGTAGTGGTCTGCATCCAATGAGAACACATTGAAGGTCTTCTGGAACTATCGGCGTCTCAAAAGTTCAAATTGGAACTACAACCAGCGCTTTTATCGCGTAGCTGCACGATAGTATGTTTACGTGATAGTCAGTTAAAAAGAACCAGCTGTGTGTCTGCTTCCTCGTCGACTGTGTGATAAACGGTGCCACTCAGCGTGAAACAACAAATCGGAGTGTCGTAGAATGTGTGCCCGGCTCATAAAAATCACTCGGCGGTTTGGACAAGTTCTTCGGAACTTGTAGAATAGACCAATGAGAGACAACGACTCAAAAGTACCGAGAGAGACCGAGAGACACGGCTTGTGATTGGAGCATCCCAAATCTGGGATGCCTGACCAGTTCAAGACATTATGGTCTCCCAGACCTGAAGGCGAGACTATTGAATATCAGTAACATGTAAACAGCGCCCGCAGCCATCAGGCTGGGTATCAACATCTACATCCTGTTAACAAATATAACACCAGAGGAAGGCTGTTT
The DNA here is from genome assembly GCA_034190875.2 of Urechis unicinctus. Classification (NCBI taxonomy): domain Eukaryota; kingdom Metazoa; phylum Annelida; class Polychaeta; order Xenopneusta; family Urechidae; genus Urechis; species Urechis unicinctus. The sequence goes on along the minus strand of CM067343.1, from coordinate 6,459,471 downwards.
GAAAACAAATTGATTTATTCTTTGTATCTCGAGCAGCAAACAGTCGACAATAGTATCGGAGAGAAGGAACTGAGAGGGATAAGGATCAAGGTACAAATCTGCAACAGGGGCTTTGAGCCAACAAGTATGCACATAACTACGTTTACAATACTGAAATAATCAAGATTTCCAATTGATGCTTGTACATCCTCTTGTGATATCGGTTCAGTCGTTAAAACGGAAACAAAGAGTTATGTCACTTCACTAAAGAAATTGCTATGGTCGGATAGCGGAGGTATTGATTAATTGGCGTCAGAACTTGAGTAATAACCAGGTAATTATTACATTGTCGTCAGACCATTAGTAATAACCAGGTAATTATTACATTGTCATCAGATCTTTAGTAATAACTAAGTAATGGTAACTGTTATAATACTATTCTAGCTCATCTGACCGAGCTGCCACAATCATATTTAGACCACTAACCACCATCACATCTCCCGGCCTTGACACATTCTTGTACTTCATTCCATAGCTGCTTCTTCATTTGGTTGAGCTTCGGTATCAGATCTCTGACCGATGAGTATGGATCAAAGTCAATGGATCCCTTCCGAAGAAAAGCACCCTCACCATTCCGTAATATACACCTTTTGATGGTATTCGGTATATCGGTCCCCGTGAGAAAACACACCACACCATTAAGAGTGGTAAGTAGATCATTCTTCAGATCTTCATAGAAGACAACAAATTTTCTGCCTTTAAAGTCGTGAATCCAAGATCGAAGAAGAGGTGAGTATCGTTCCATCTGCTTCGAGACGAAGTGACGCCATGCTGTTAAAGACATGTCGAGAAAGAAGAGTTGGATTAACAGTTATGCATTCAAGAAATTGATTTGAAAATGGCTCTGAATTATTTACATCCATACAGTGAAATATATCACCATCTGTCTCGAACTTTTCAGATGATGGCCGTTGAACTTTACCACTATTCTGTCTGTTGAACTCTGCTAAGATTGCATCCTGTGGATTCCGAATAAGAATCACAGCCCGAGCATATTTGCTGTCTTCAAATACAAAATTAGACATAATCCATTAGAATAAACAATTATTTGGCCGGTGTTTTTGCTGCATGATTATTTGTCAAGAAAACGCGAAGCAAAAGTTGCAGGTTTTTGTTCACAAATCAACACATGGCAAGAATGACATACGAGGTTTCTATAATGAATCGATTCACTTAGATTAGTATCAATCTCGTATATATTGCTAATTGCAACGAATGGCATATTTTCGAACGTTATGACGCTTTCTGACACAGGAACTTACCTGCTCTAAGATGTGTCTTGATGCATAAAACTGATCTGTCATGTCTCATGTCGCCTAAGAATTCCGTTTGCGTCGTCAACACCTTCGATATATTACGGTTTCCGGTGTATACACCTGTACATAATGTGGTAAAAGGTATGGTATAAGAATAAATTCATACCTGCATATCTGGTTGGTAATGTAGTAGTAATATAATAGCGCCAGTACCGCTATTATATATACTACTTATGTAGCTATGAAGTTCTTAAAGGAAAATTTACTCCAGCAACTACATTCGTGCGTTCACCCATGCATTTCTAGTACCGAGTTTAGTTAAACCATATGAACTGGCAGAAACGTCAGATTACCTGTAGCTTGATGAAGCAGATGGCGGATCCAGGTGTTTCCGCTTCCTGGGAAGCTATGGAGAGCTGTAAGTGGCGGAGCATCTTTCGCAGGTGATGTGTTGTAGAACCTCAGCGGCTGACACAAATTCTCCCTGACATAATTCACGTTCTTGCCAAGAGGGCGATTAGGCAAATCCTGCGTAACTAGCTTTCTTTCATAGATAGGTACCGGATGAATTGAGCTAGCCAAAAATGTCTTGTTTGTCCATGCAGCGAGCAACGCAGTAAAACAAATGATGATTATTGTCAATTCCCATGCTAGGTTCCTATTTAACATTTTCGCTATGTTTCCTTGAAGTACAAATGCGAGCACGCCAGCTGCTTTATCTCGGTGCTGATTGAGCACTGCAAACACATAGAGAATACCTATCAATCAAAGTTGATATCATTGCGCGTCGAGTGTCCTGCTGGTGGTATCATTGGCGCAGAAACACAGATATACACAGATACATCTAGATACATCCAATACCGAACAAATGAACGATTCCACATATATGTAATTGAACTAACTTTATGCAGCAATACCAAAATTTGTGTAAATGTTCAATAAAAAGATTCCATAAATTGCAGAAAATGTCAGTGTGCGTTAGTTACTCACCTTATAAGGATTAGATGGAGTGACCACCGCAGCCCAACGTCAGACGGGCATTGGTTGCTAGGTGCTTTAAGTAGGCGGTTATTGCACCTTTAACTGATGACAGTTACTTAACCCTGCCGCATGAATATGACGCCTAAATAAAAGAAGCATACTGATATGTGTTTCGTAACGCGCTCTCTTATCCCACGGCCAGACGTCTACTTAAAGGAGTAAAATCCATTGGATTGGACCGTCGGCATCACAAAGGGTATAGGCATAATTGAACCTTTAGTCGTGTTACTGGGTCAGTAGGACAATGGTATGAATACTTTACTGTGGAATAAGGGTCTGGGTGTAAAAGGTCCATGGTGTAAAATAATGGCATAACAAGTGTCGCCACATAAGTTTCATTATGCAAAGCGTTCATCGCTGGCAGTCCTTCTGACTTGACCTCCTTCATCGAGAGGGGTCCCAGCAAAACAAACGCATACTTTTTACTTTATGATAACGTAGTTGTTTGGTAGTGATCACGTAGAGTTTCTACGTAATGATGACGTAAAAGTACGGACAACCGATAACGTTTTAACTACGTAGTGAAAATACGTAGTGAAGTTATCATTCCATGACCTATTGGGGATATTGGGGTACCTGTATGCTAGAATCTCACTACATTATCACTGACACCAAAAAATGCCATTCAAAACGGAATAAGATCAGTTGTTATTGCATCATATAACAGGTTAATTTGGCTGGGTATCTTCAGAATCCGAAGGATAAATGGCAGCAAGAGAGGGTGGGAAGGGGGGGGGGGTCTTTTCATCGTTGGTGTAGAAGATCGTGCCTGTCAACACATAGGATGCGAAATTATGTAATGAGTGGATATATTTTACGTTTTAATTAAATAGCATGATGCTATTATTCATTGCACGATAATGTTAAAAACGAGAAATATACAAAACCGGGCCTGAACAAGGGAAATAATATGCGCTCCAGGTCTTGATAATCTCAACTATTCAACTGTATAACAGACAATTCTAAGGAACATATAAATGGTTTTGATGGTGGATTAACGTACCGTGCATGTCAGTCATTATATAGTAACAATATATACCTCAAGATGACGGCAAAATAAGGGGATGACTTCATATATATACTTGGCAAATATTCCTTTTCAAATTTGGCGCAGAAGCACAACAAAGGAGAATACGAATTGGAACTTCCGGCAAAGAGTTTATGGCTACGCTAAGAGGGCTCACTTCGAGCGGTTCTGTGGTGATTAATTATAATACATTGTAATCGTAAGGTGGCGCTACCGATGAGAGCGGGGAAATGTAGTTTTGCAGAGCCTTGCCTCTGCCAAAACACGTCGCGCAATAGGCTTATGAATAGCAAAAATCGCAAGTTCACTATTTAATAAATGTCAACTTGATAAATTACCCGGTCAAGGGTACACCTATCGATAACAGTTCGCCTCTAGCAGCGTCCGCGCAGTTTAAGATCCTCGATCTTTCATGTCCCACTGTAAATGTTAGTTCTTGATTGCCAATAACTGTCTGAAGCGAGGGGACTGCCCAGGGGTCGACATTAACATTTTGGCATGTCAGGGGGATGTGAAGGTCTCGAGCGAGGAGTTTATAGCTACGCTAAGCTTCGTGACGATTATGCAATTACACGAAAGACACCCTCTACATCAGGCGACAATACCATGAAATCAACAAACGCACTTGAGACTGTTGATCCAACGTCTCGGGGCTCGGTGGCTATTGAAGATAAGAAGTCATCTGATTGGCTGACGCTCCAAATTCCAAATTAAACCAAGAATTTCACGTGGTTTTAAGAGACGCCAAGACAAGACGCTATGACAATAACGCTCTGGATAACAGATGGCCTCTTCACAAATTTCCTCGGATGGAAGACTCTAGTGAGCTCTCTTAGCGAAGCAATAGACTCTTTGCTTCCGTTTCTGCTCTCCCTCAGAAGTTTGATCAAAAGAAAAAACGTTGTTAAGATATAGATTATCCTTGCTTGGTTGCAACATTTTATGCCATACATACAAACATAAATACATACATACATTCATTAATGCATACATACATAATACATACATTCATACATACATCCATACACACACAAACATACAAACATACATACATACATACATACATACATACATAAATACATACATACATATATACATACAAACATACATACATATTACATACAATCATATATACATCCATACACACACACAAACATGCCTACCTACCTACCTACCTACCTACCTACCTACCTACCTACCTACCTACTACACACACACATACACACACACACACACACACACACACACACACACACACACACACACACACACACACACACACACACACACACACACACACACACACACATACATACATACATACATACATACATACATACATACATACATACATACATACATACATACATACATACATACATACATACATACATACATACATACATACATACATACATACATACATACATACATACATACATACATACATACATACATACATACATACATACATACATACATACATACATACACACACACACACACACACACAATACTCGAATGATTCAACCTGCATTCAACGTGAACGAGATGAGGTAGAATTCACAAAAGTCATAAGAATGCAACAAATTAGTCATGAGATCAATGCAAAGTGTCAGTTTGGCGGACGATTTTGGGGCTATTGTTGTCTGGTTCTAGCACATGTTGAACACGTTATGATCATCTACGTTCAGGGCGCAGTAAAATACATCATAATGAGCAAATATTTCTTATGTCGATCGGCCTTTAAACAGGGTTAACGTCTTCAATGCGTTTATTGTGATTACTCCAATAATGGAATTCGATGACTATTTCATTTGCTAACATGTACAAGTCGATTCAATTTATAGTTCGTATGAGGAGGTTGGTGAATTTACCTTGAAGCAAATTCGACCTCTAAACAAACACGCCTGTTGTGACATTAACTTCAATTCAACGAAGTACCCTACCCACATAGGTCGCTAAAACACCCTTACACCGGGCTTACGGCAGAGTTGCGACCGAAACATGGCTTGTGCTCGCCCGCACTCACACTGACTCGCACTGGGGTTGCAAGCTTGTCTCTATACTGTCTCCATGATCTCCAAAACCTGCTCTCTTGGTCTCCATCACTCTCCTTCTCTCTCCATCTAACTCCATCACTCTCCATCTGTCTCCATCTGCCTCCATCTGTCTCCATCACTCTACATCTGTCTCCATCAGTCTTCATCTGTCTCCATCTGTCTCCATCTGTCTCCATCACTCTCCATCTGTCTCCATCACTGTCCATCTGTCTCCATCTGTCTTTATCTCAATCCATCTGTCTCCATCTGTCTCCATCTGTCTCCATCTGTCTCCATCACTATCCATCTGTCTCCATCACTCTCCATCACTCTCCATCTGTCTCCATCTGTCTCCATCACTCTCCATCACTCTCCATCTGTCTCACAGAGGATTGCGAGTGTATGGAACTGTTCAAAACTCTCGCCCAAACGTAGACGATCATAACATGTTCAACATGAGGCTTCTTTCAACACCACCAATGGGTCCCAAGGCGTAGTCGCATACTGCGTCACCTTTCGACCCACAGGTGGGTTCGATACCAAGGTAGGAAAAACTGACTGGTTCACTGTGACTCGGATGATCAAGTTAAATGGCGGTCCCATCTCTGAAAGGGGATGCACCCGACCAAGTGGGTCCTGGCACTAACTTGGAACTCTGCAAGCATCACAATCATCCTCATCCATCACCGTCGCGATATCACCTCGTTGTTGTAAGTGACGTTACACACCAATTTCATCATTACCATTACCATTACACCACCCATGGGCAGATGTGCAGTTATTACAAAACTTAAACTAGCTCTTTTACTTAGAGAAGGAACCAACCTGCGCTAGATGTAAGGAACCAATCGGCGGGTGAATGGTTATGATAATATCGAACAGAACCTTAACGTGAACATTCTCTAGGAGTAGACCATGAGCCTCTCCCTGCGAGCAGAAGGAACAGGGTGAGTAGAGGCGCCCTGGTTTCAGCTCTACACACTTCCATAACCTCGTGTCTCGGTTTTCATCTGACCCATGACTGCCGTTCCGTTGACTTATCCACCTGTTTCCTCCCTTTTCTCACACATATCTCTCTATATCAAGCCTTAGTGCATCCAGATCACCATATTTCGGCCCTTATCGCCCACAATATACCATTATCCATCATTGTCACCTCCAGATCTTCTGGTTTCCTTATTGTATACAGATCCCTTTCGCTTCCAGATCCCCCTGTCTCCACCATGGCGGCCTCCAGATCACCTCCATTCTCCTTACATCTCCAGATTCCAGGGTCCTTACGTATTGCTATTGCCTCGTAATCCCTCTTGTTTCATTTTATACAGAATGCTTGATTAAAAATAATACCTGATTTAGCACTGGGTCCATCCTTGTCCTCATCATACTGTGATGTTTTTCACGTTGTTGCGTTCTTAATATGTTCATAATGTTCGAGCACTTGCATTGGCGTTATGACGTGATATGTATTGTGGACATTATGACAAGTTCGAGATCACTACGTGTGCATTATGACGACTTGCCAATGCTTCCAACTTTTTGAACTAACCAAGTCTTCACCTATTCCAAGTGTTCCAAGATTTTCCAACACATTATAAAAAGCTCGCAAAGGAGAGTTGTGTACTTTTCTGATCCCCTTTATCGAGTTCATGATGCCATCCTCCCCAGCGAACAGCAGTATTTTTACAATATTAACTTGACCAAAAGTTAACTTACTACAGTCAGAACGTTTGCAGGTTTGTTTTAACTATTTTTGTTGCTCCAAACATATATATAGTGTTTCGACCAGGACCTCAGTATACAGATATATATATATATTATTTATTTATATATATATATATATATATATAGAGATATATATAGAGATATAGATAGAGAGATAGATATATATAGAGATATATATATATCTAGAGATATATATATATATATATATATATATATATATATATATATATATATATATATATATATATATATATATGTATATATATATATAAATATATCATTTATATATATATTATATATATATATATATATATATATATATATATATACATGTATGTATTTACATGTATATATGAATATATATATGCACGTTTATATATATACATATATTTATGTATATATGAATATTTATATATATATATATATATATGTACACACATATATTTATATACATATATATTTATATATATATATATATATATATACATGTATATATTTACATGTATATACATATATATGTATATATATAGGAAATATATATATGTACGTTTATATATATACATATATTTATGTATATATGAATAATTATATATATATGTACACAAATATATATATATATATATATATATATATATATATATATATATATATATATATATATATATATATATATATATATATATATATATATATATATATTCATGTAAGTTTGTCTAAAACAGGGGAAAGCCATTATCCGATCATCATTGACAAGTGGATTCTTTGCCGCGCATTTGCAGGGATCATCCATTTATCAATGTTAGGGGCCAGCTAAATAACAAGAATACCTACTGCCAAAATAGGAAAAAAGAGAATAAATTCCTTTTTTCTATATTAAAGGTGAAATAGGACAGAGGAAAACAGTTGTTTTCCATTTTTCTATTGTAAATACCAAATAGAAATATGAACTAAATGTTGATACCTTGATTGTATTGATTCAACGTTTTAGGAGATCACAAATCCTAAATCAACAACACAGCTTACACAGAGAACCAGACATGAATGGAATAATTTTGCCTCTGTACTCCAATGTTGGTCAATTTTAAGATATCTTCTCCAAAAAGAAAATGGATTCCTTTACCGTTGTGCGTTATCTACATGGTTGTCGGTGAATTGGGCTGGGTTGAAGCAGGATATTGCTTTAGAGAAATTGATGAGGATTCTCGTGGCCGCTATCACCAAAAGTTAAGCCGTAGTGGAGCGACAACATAGCCATCCACACCATGACTCTGCCCAAACCTGGCTGAACACCATACTGATGTCTTCCGAGGGAACTTTGATATCTGATGCCTTTCCGCCCGCTCGAACTTTTATATAAAGTCCTCCGAGGGGTACATTTCGTAAGTCAAAGTGCTAATCTGACTAGTATATGTAATATCTGAATGGAGACACCGGTTGATGGGAGCGCCAGGGGCGTTCACTTGATGACCACTGGATAGGCTGGCATCAGAGCTTCCCACAACTTGCTGTGGCATGTGGGTGTGTCCTTAATGAACTGTGGTTGTTGTCATTTTCCCAGTAAACAAATTCCTCTCTGACCTTTCGGCCCTGTCAAAGCCTATTTATCTAACACTTCTGATGCACGGTAGCTTCACTGGTATGAAGGTCGTTCAATGGGAGTGAAGGTCAATCCGCTAGGTCCTCTCCCTTCCCCCTCTAATGACAGACCCGTTCATACCCCTTCCTGACCAGGGGACGTGACATCATCCCTGCCGCAGTACCTCACTTCTGAGCAGCAGAGAGCCCCGATACCTGTACACTCGTAGTTATTTGCACCCACTCACCACATCCCATAAGGTCTTGCTGTATCTGTATCTTGGGATATTTGTTGTGTTTAGTATTATTCTATAGATTATTCCTTGTTATACCATATTACATAATATGAATGATCATTTGGCATATATGTCAACGAACTACGATCTTATGTGATATTATCTAATGACGTTATAAATTTATAGATATCCCTTGTTGCCCACTTACATTTGACTTGCTCGTACATTAATCCGGGTGTTAAAACATAGGAAAAAGCCTAGAAATATTTTGACGAAGTAAACGTTCAAGGTGATTTTATCATTACATATACCCACATGATCAGCGACCGCTTGGCATCTGGGCGCTTCCCAGGGTCTTTGACCGAGTTTTTGTCGTGGTATAGGTCTATGAACGAACTTTAAGATTTTCTACCAGTCGGTCAGATATGAATTAGATCAATATGATATATATATATATTATTCATTGATTGACTTCAATAAAGATTAATCTGCATAATATAGAACATGGAGGAGCTAGTTCATGACATGGAGGAGCTAGTTCATGACATGGAGGAGCTAGTTCATGACATGGAGGAGCTGGTTCATGACATGGAGGAGTTAGTTCAGGACATGGAGGAGCTAGTTCATGACATGGAGGAGCTAGTTCATGACATGGAGAAGCTAGTTCTTGACATGGCCGAAATCGCCTGGTAGTACTTTATCATTTCAAGTTGTTGACGCACGATGAATAACACAGGATATATGTTTATTTAATCATGCTTATTTCTCCAGTGGAAAGGTTTGCGCATAGCTCTTTCGAACCAAGTACGGGAGATGCTGCTGTGGCTAAAACCTGACGTTGGTCTGTTCGGCTATTTGCCAAAAACATCTGTATGGTAAATGGAAGATGTCACCGAACACAGAGGTAAATACCCACTCAATAGACATATGACATCTTAACCTGAATGCATGGTATTTATATACTGTCATATTCCTCAGTTGATTATGTAAATCTGTATAATATTGCTGGCCGTCTTTGTCGCTGTGTCTCATCCCGTCATGCATGGCCATCCTTGTACCTTTGATGTTTCCTTAATTGTATGTCTCATCCGGTCATGTGTGGCTACCTTTGTACGATGGGATTAACCTTTTGTAAAAATCATCATCCTCTGATTGGATGGATGTGGTTTTATGTATATCTGTCAATATGTGATTGGCTGGACACCTGCGAGGTATCGTGGTACGTATGAGGTGTAAGGCAGTCAGAAGTCGAGGCCTGAGAGAGAAACATCAGAAAAATAAATACTTGTTCCTAAAAAAAGGACTTGTACAATTCATTCCCAGCCTTAGTACATAACAATATATTGTTGGTGATTTGTCTTGCTGCATGGTTACTGAGCCTGGACTGGTGATGAAGAGGACGCGCCTGCTCTAACTTATATACCGTCCTCCGTTGGGTACATTTAACAGGCCAACGTGCTAGTCGGACCAGTTTGTGTAATACATGATGGGAGTTACCAGTTGATGGGAGCGCCCTCGGCGTTCACTTGATGACCACTTGACAGGCTGGCATCAGAGCTTTGCACAACTTGCTGTGGCATGTGGGAGTGTCCTTAATGAGCTGTGGGAGTTGTCTGTTGTCCACATGGGGCTACAAAGTGTGACGTCACCTCACTGATAAGGGTCCTAACTGGCTCCTTAGCACCTTTTCTCTGTGGCATTCTAGTAATGTCTGGGAGGCAATATTTCGGTCACTGCTAATATGAAAATATGACACTTACATGTTTATTGAGAGAATTACTGGGGCGGCATCACTTTGCAGCCCCACACTGAGGCAAGATTACAGTTCGGTATGGCATCTCGCTCTAGTTGATGATTACGCTTGATTACGTAAGAGGTGTTGATGGCATCCTCTCACATCTGAGATAGTGAGAGTAGTGAAATCAACGTACACTGCGATCTGCCGCACATCGGCTTCTGTGCATGCTGGGATTCGCCTCTGCACCACTCTGATCGCTTTGGGCCAAATTCGATCCATTACGCCACGAAATATTATTACAAAATGTCATCTCTTAAATATTACCAAAACGTTTTCTGTTGTGCGTGATTAGAAGAATAATAATCATTTTGTTATTGAAAACCTTTTTATGAGGTATTTATCAGAAAACATATAGCGCCGCGGAAGTTTCATGGCCGTAAAGCGTTTTTACGAATGGCGGCAGTCAGATGTGAAAACGATTTTGTAATCGAAAGTCGACTGAAAAATGCGATAGAGAGTTACAAGCAAGGATTGGAACTTAAAGATATGCAACGAGAGTGTTTGGCGAAGTTGTTCGTTGGAAAAGACGTTGTTGCCAATCTACCAACGGGATATGGGAAGAGCCTGATTTACCATTTGCTTCCAGATTTACTACCCGCCCCCGATGGAAGTCAACGCTCGTCGGTAATAGTCATTTGACCGCTCAATATCATTCAGGCCGACCAGCTCCATAAGTTTCGGCAGCTGCTTGTCATCGCCCGGTCATAGGTCAGACCGGGTCAAATCGCATGCGCTCCGTGAACTATTGATGAGATGTTATGTGTTAGTTATCGCATGGTCACGTGGGTGATATGGGGAAAGAACACGAGGACGCGGAGCGTCCGAGTGTCTTTCACCATATCATCCGCGTGACCATGCGATAACATACTTATCGCGATGGCACCTACACGCGATAATCAAGCACGACGCTGTCTCCTAATGACGATAATTAGCGTGAACCTATGTTATGTAAGGTATCTGCGTGGGACCTGTAAATATGAGAGGTAGTCCCTTAATCCAACATTCGGCCTCAGCTGCTTGCCATGATGGTTTCAACCATAGGAGATCTCGGAGATTTATCTTTTTTGGAAGCCAGTGATATTGAGACGGATTTTAGTGTTCCTGATGGTGCGTTCGGTGCTCCCATGGATCTATTTTCAGATAATAAATGGGAAATTAGCGAAGCTTCCTATGCTGGTCGGATCAGCACCCCGCTGACATCAGATAAATTTAAAGAATCATTGAAGAACAGGGTGCCAAGAAACACTAGAAGATGTGAAAGTTGGGCTGTGAGTGTATTCAAAGACTGGCGGGATTGGAGGCAGACCCAGCCGGAAACTGTTAGGGACCCTAATGGACCTATTCCCGAATTTGGGCAAGGTTTGTTCCAGCAACTAGACTACTGGCTTGCAAGATTCATATGCGAAACTAAACGTCGAGATGGATCGCCCTATCCACCCGGTTCTCTTCGAGGTCTTTCAGCTGGAATTCAGCGACATCTCATAGAAGAGTATGGTTATAATGTTGCTTTATTTAAGAAGGAGGACATGACGTTCAAGACATTTCAGAATTCATTGGAAAAACGAACAAAGGAACTAATAGGCGAAGGAATAGGCGTGCGTTCAAAGACGAAAGATCTCGTGACGCAGAAGGACGAGGAAGCTCGCCGTTGCTGAAGTTAGCAACACTGTAGCGCAGAAGACTCGGCTCGGCAGGTGTTACAATTTCGCGCCTCAGCATGATTCCGGGGAGATGGGGTAATACCGTGACTTCCCGATGAGCGCTACGCAACCACATTAGCGGCTGGCAAACAAATGACTCTTGAGAAAACCTTCGTTATTTCACTTGTAAAGAGTGCGTGATATTAAGAACCTCCGTAGTGTTGCCATGCTAGAGCCGCGGTGCTCTGTGAGGGACCATCTCAGGTGAAGTTGTTTCTCGGTGATATTGCGACACGGTTGCAGTTATCGCATGGCAAACTGTGCGTTTGAGGTGATATGGGAAAAAGACCGAGCTTTTTCTCGAGCTCTGATTGGCTGAGAGGAGGGTGCCATGCGATAAGTTAGCAAAGCGTCAAACATGTCTGCCATGGAGAGTGCGTACACTGGTCACGGCAGCCAGCATGGGGTCGTCCACCGAATTTAAAGCACATATGTGTACGGTTGGGAGATCAAAGGAATGTCCAACATGCCCCATCGATGGGTGGCATCCTTGTCCCCAGGGATTTGCATTGGCCGGCAGGCAGCTATCTTCTAGGCAAACATAAACCCAAGGGGGACAACGATTTCGCAACTGGCAAACCACACATAACGCCTCAATCATTAAAAGTCCCGTTTTCGAGCTTGTCGCGCCTCATATCCAATAAGAACATGCCATTCTACCTAACAAAATTATCCGTTACTTTATTGAGTACGAGAAGCTATTTTAGCCATGTCATTGGCCGGTCGAGTTTGGTAGGTCAGACGGAAGGAGACTCGCTTCCACGGACCAGCTGCTTCAATACCCACAGATAGGCATCAGCTTCATAAGAGTGAAGAAGCCTGCGCTTGAACGGGCAAGTTCTGCCCCACCATCTTCTGTTTAACATCTGTACTTCCTGTTTAGTAAAAATAAGTCGAGTGAAGTTATGTAAACACGAGTTCCGGGAGTTCTGACCTATACCCTATTTGATGACATATTCTTCAGGGAAACTTATCATGGATCATAATCTGTCACTTACATAATATATTAAGTCTTTTGTTGTGACTGTATGTCAGTTCTTACTCATGCTGGTACATGTATTTAGAAGGGAGAAGCGACGGACAGGGAAAAAGCGCTGCCCTTGAATTTTCAGATATGTAGGATATTGATTATTGAATATTTCGCACCGGGGCAAGCAGCGTTGCGTAACCCCTGGGAGCTGGGACGCTGGCAAGTTGCGAGTAAATACTGCCAGGTTGCATTAGACCAACAGACCCACAGTCGATCGGTACTCCCTAGAGGGTGAGAAAGCCCCACTTGAATGCGAGATAAATAAACCGCGATATATATATATATGTATATATGTGTATATATATATATATATATATATATATATATATATATATATATATATATATATATATATATATATATATATATATATATATATATATATATATATATGAATGTATATATAAATATATATATATATATTACTCCTACGATAAAAAATAAACCGCACGAGATTCACAAAAGGGCCAACTACTATCTTATAGTGACGGGAGGACAGGCCAACAATACCGCTTAATATTTACATACATATATCTATTTAATTATATGAATATATGAATATTCATGTGAATACTAATATATGAATATATTTATATGAATATAAGGATATATAGATATATACACACACATATATGATAATATATATATATATATTTATATATAATTATATAAATATATATATATGTATATTTATACATATATGCATAAACATATATATATATATATATGTATATGTAAATATATGTATGTATGTATAATATATTTATATGTATGAATATAAATATATATATATACATATATCTGTATATTTATATATATATAAATATATATATATATTTATATATATATATATATATATATATATATATATATATATATATATATATATATATATATATATATATATATATATATATATATATATATATATATATATATATATATATATATATATATATATACGCACATATATGTATGTATGTATGTAAATTATACTCGCGGGATAAATAAATTGCACGACATTTACAAAGTGGGACAACTATTATCTTTTGGTGACGGGAGGGCGGGGCAAAAATTCCGCTTAATATATATAAACATGTACCTATATACTCATATAGATATATATGTAAATATATATCGATATATGCAGGGTCTTAGCCAGGATTTGAAAACTGCCCGTCCATCCCCACCTCAAGCCGGACCATCACGTTATGACCAACTGATTATCATAATGTTGTTTGTCGGCTTTCTTGAGCGGTAAGATGTTATACATGTGAACAACATGATGGCACTCGTTGAAACGGAGATTATGTCATGTATATTCAAAATTACCGTTAATGTCTCGCTATCAGCCAGAATGATTCATTGATAACACGGTCATTCTTTGATGAAAATGCTTAAAGTCACTGCGACGTGACAACTGTTTACACCGCAGCGCTTTCCTTTCGCGATTATGACAGTTTGCACGATGTTAACTTGCGCTGGCACAAGCATAAGCGGAAATAAAAACTTTGTCCAAGACTTGGCGTCGATATGATATTTCACCCAATTTCAATTTGTGAGCTTCATTCCCGAGCCAACAGCTCAGACCAAAAGTATATTAGATCGTGGGAAAAGCGATACCGCGAGGCAGACATTTGAGAATGGTGGTCCAATAGACCGTGCACAATGTATGCCAGCCTTTTCTAGTTTTCATCATTCTTACAAATCTCGAACATATATCGTGTATTATTTTAGAGAAGGTATCAAATGGACATAGACTAGGACCTTGTTAAGCGAGGAGACGAAGCTGGTCGTAACTCCATTCACAATCTTTGAAGTATTATGACGCTGATTAAACCCCAAGCGTCATCAAAAATGTTATCAAGCAGAACAGTATTAATTTGGAGCCGCCAGCGTGCTGGGCTGTATGCCTTTAAATGAGCTGTTATACTGGCTATCTAGGCCCCCATTCCCTTGATCCAGCGAGGCCAACTGTCTAAGCTAATTCCTAGTATCCAGCACGGGAGGCGCGGACGGGTGGGCGGTCTCAAAGGAGAAATTCCAGCCCGTCCAAATCGATGACTCGCCCGTCCAATTGACGGCTGGGCGATCTCCTGCGCACGGCTTCTGCGCAGGCCGTTATGTTAGCATTGCGTCAAACATGTCTGCCACGGAGAGTGGGGTGGGCGGGTCTCTGGCTAAGACCCTGCTCCCCCCTCTCCTCTTGCATTACCTATATCCTACAACCACATGCCCATCCTGCCAAGGCAACGCCCCAACCCCCCCGAGCAGCTTCACTGACCAGGCCACTGCATGTCCCATGAGAATTGGGATAGCGTGCCTTAGTCGTCGAGGGAATCTATTCTGCATTTTAAAATCAGTTATATCCTGGCCTCTGAGCTCGAAGAATCTCTTTCCAGCATTTAGCTAAAATTCCACCAAAAATTCAAACGTTTCAGTAAAGTTATAAAGTTCAAGTTTCTTCTAAACCCGATAGACACGAACCCGACCAATACATTACCAAGCCTGGCGATAAATCTTTGGTAAACCTTTAAGTATGCATGCCATTCATTCTGACAAATACTCGATCAAGCCAATCTTAGGCAAATTCAGAATCAGTAGATCGACATTCACTTGGTATCAACATCTACATCCTGTTAACAAATATAACACCAGAGGAAGGCTGTTTGAAAAACAAATTGATTTATTCTTCTTTGCATCTCGAGCAGCAAACAGTCGACAATAGTATCGGAGAGAAGGAACTGAGAGGGATAAGGATCAAGGTACAAATCTGCAACAGGGGCTTTGAGCCAACAAGTATGCACTTAACTACGTTTACAATACTGAAATAATCAAGATTTCCAATTGATGCTTGTACATCCTCTTGTGATATCAGTTCAGTCGTTAAAACGGAAACAAAGAGCTATGTCACTTCACTAAAGAAATTGCTATGGTCGGATAGCGGAGGTATTGATTAATTGGCGTCAGACCTTGAGTAATAACCAAGTAATTATTACATTGTCGTCAGACCATTAGTAATAACCAGGTAATTATTACATTGTCATCAGATCTTTAGTAATAACTAAGTAATGGTAACTGTTATAATACTATTCTAGCTCATCTGACCGAGCTTCCACAATCATACTAAGACCACTAACCACCATCACATCTCCCGGCCTTGACACATTCTTGTACTTCATTCCATAGCTGCGTCTTCATTTGGTTGAGCTTCGGTATCAGATCTCTGACCGATGAGTATGGATCAAAGTCAATGGATCCCTTCCGAAGAAAAGCACCCTCACCATTCCGTAATATACACCTTTTGACAGTATTCGGTATATCGGTCCCCGTGAGAAAACGCACCACACCATTAAGAGTGGTTAGTAGATCATTCTTCAGATCTTCATAGAAGACAACAAATTTTCTGCCTTTAAAGTCGTGAATCCACGATCGAAGAAGAGGTGAGTATTTTCCATCTGCTTGGAGACGAAGTGCCGCCATGCTGTTAAAGACATGTCAAGAAAGGAGAGTTAGATTAACAGTTATGCATTCAATAAATTGATATGAAAATGGCTCTGAATTATTTACATCCATACAGTGAAATATATCACCATCTGTCTCGAATATTTCAGATGATGGCCGTTGAACTTTACCACTATTCTGTCTGTTGAACTCTGCTAAGATTGCATCCTGTGGATTCCGAATAAGAATCACAGCCCGAGCATATTTGCTGTCTTCAAATACAAAATTAGACATAATCCATTAGAATAAACAATTATTTGGCCGGGTTTTTTTGCGGCATGATTATTTGTCAAGATAACGCGAAGCAAAAGTTGCAATTTTTTTTTCTCCAATCAACACATGGCAAGTAAACATACGAGGTTTCTAATGAATCGATTCACTTAGATAAGTATCAATCTCGTATATATTGCTAATTGCAACGAATGGCATATTTTCGAACGTTATGACGCTTTCTGACACAGGAACTTACCTGCTCTAAGATGTGTCTTGATGCATAAAACTGATCTGTCATGTCTCATGTCGCCTAAGAATTCCGTTTGCGTCGTCAACACCTTCGATATATTACGGTTTCCGGTGTATACACCTGTACATAATGTGGTAAAAGGTATGGTATAAGAATAAATTCATACCTGCATATCTGGTTGGTAATGTAGTAGTATATATAATAGCGCCAGTATCGCTATTATATATACTACTTATGTAGCTATGAAGTTCTTAAAGGAAAATTACACACCAGCAAATACATACGTGCGTTCACCCATGTATTTCTAGTACCGAGTTTAGTTTAACCATATGAACTAGTCGAATCGTCAGATTACCTGTAGCTTGATGAAGCAGATGGCGGATCCAGGTGTTTCCGCTTCCTGGGAAGCTATGGAGAGCTGTAAGTGGCGGAGCATCTTTCGCATGTGATGTGTTGTAGAACCTCAGCGGCTGACACAAATTCTCCCTGACATAATTCACGTTCTTGCCAAGAGGGCGATTAGGCAAATCCTGCGTAACTAGCTTTCTTTCATAGATAGGTACCGGATGAATTGAGCTAGCTGAAAATGTCTTGTTTGTCCATGCAGCAAGCAACGCAGTAAAACAAATGATGATTATTGTCAATCCCCATGCTAGGTTCCTATTTAACATTTTCGCCATGTTTCCTTGAAGTACAAATGCGAGCACGCCAGCTGCTTTATCTCGGTGCTGATTGAGCACTGCAAACACATAGAGAATACCTATCAATCAAAGTTGATATCATTGCGCGTCGAGTGTCCTGCTGGTGGTATCATCGGCGCATAAACACAGATATACACAGATACATCTAGATACATCCAATACCGAACAAATGAACGATTCCACATATATGTAATTGAACTAACTTTATGCAGCAATACCAAAATTTGTGTAAATGTTCAATAAAAAGATTCCATAAATTGCAGAAAATGTCAGTGTGCGTGAGTTACTCACCTTATAAGGATTAGATGGAGTGACCACCGCAGCCCAAAGTCAGACGGGGATTGGTTGCTAGGTGCTTTAAGTAGGCGGTATTGCACCTTTAACTGATGACAGTTACTTAACCTTGCCGCATGAATATGACGCCTAAATAAAAGAAGCATACTGATATGTGTTTCGTAACGCGCTCTCTTATCCCACGGCCAGACGTCTACTTAAAGGAGTAAAATCCATTGGATTGGACCGTCGGCATCACAAAGGGTATAGGCATAATTGAACCTTTAGTCGTGTTACTGGGTCAGTAGGACAATGGTATGAATACTTTACTGTGGAATAAGGGTCTGGGTGTAAAAGGTCCATGGTGTAAAATAATGGCATAACAAGTGTCGCCACATAAGTTTCATTACACAAAGCGTTCATCGCTGGCAGTCCTTCTGACTTGACCTCCTTCATCGAGAGGGGTCCCAGCAAAACAAACGCATACTTTTTAGAGTTTTTTGGTACGTAATGATGACGTAAAAAGTACGGACAACCAATAACGTTTTAACTACGTAGTGAAAATACGTAGTGAAGTTATCATTCCATGACCTATTGGGGATATTGGGGTACCTGTATGCTAGCATCTCACTACATTATCATTGACACCAAAAAATGCCATTCAAAACGGAATAAGATCAGTTGTTATTGCATCATATAACAGGTTACTTTGGCTGGGTATCTTCAGAATCCGAAGGATAAATGGCAGCAAGAGAGGGTGGGAAGGGGGGGGGGGGGGGGGGTGGTCTTTTCATCGTTGGTGTAGAAGATCGTGCCTGTCAACACATAGGATGCGAAATTATGGAATGAGTGGATATATTTTACGTTTTTACGATAATGTTAAAAACGAGAAATATACAAAACTGGGCCTGAACAAGGGAAATAATATGCGCTCCAGGTCTTGATAATCTCAACAATTCAACTGTATAACAGACAATTCTAAGGAACATATAAATGGTTTTGATTGTGGATTAACATACCGTGCATGTCAGTCAGTATATAGTAACAATATATACCTCAAGATGACGGGAAAATAAGGGGATGACTTCATATATATACTTGGCAAATATTCCTATTCAAATTTGGCGCAGAAGCACAACAAAGGAGAATACGAATTGGAACTTCCGGCAAAGAGTTTATGGCTACGCTAAGAGGGCTCACTTCGAGTGGTTCTGTGGTGATCGCTTCCCTAATTATAATACATTGTAATCGTAAGGTGGCGCTACCGATGAGAGCGGGGAAATGTAGTTTCGCAGAGCCTTGCCTCTGCCAAAACACGTCGCACAATAGGCTTATGAATAGCAAAATCGCAAGTTCACTATTTAATAAATGTCAACTTGATAAATTACCCGGTCTAGGGTACACCTATCGAAATCAGTTCGCCTCTAACAGCGTCCGCGCAGTTTACGATCCGCTGTGAATGTTAGTTCTAGATTGTCAATAACTGTCTGAAGAGAGGGAACTGGCCTGGGGTCGACATTAACATTTTGGCATATCAGTGGGATGTGAAAGTCTCGAGCGAGGAGTTTATAGCTACGCTAAGCTTCGTGACGATTATGAAATTACACGAAAGACACCCTCTACATCAGGCGACAATACCATGAAATCAACAAACGCACATGAGACTGTTGATCCAACGTCTCGGGGCTCGGCGGCTGTTGAAGATATGGAGTCATCTGATTGGTTGACGTGACTCCAGCTCCAAATTAAACAAAGAATTTCACGTGGTTTTAAGAGACGCCAAGACAAGACGCCATAGCAATAACGCTCCGGATAACAGATGTATGTTCATCATGTTCAAACTTAGTATGGCAGTCGTTGTAGATGTGTTTCTGATGAGAAAGATGGTTTGGGAATTTCTTGTTGGATGGACGATATACAGCAGTCCTGTTTCGCCCGGTACCTTAAGATTGGAGCAGCATCGAATGAGAGTTATTATGAAGAAAAAAAATAGCTGCGACCGAAACATGGCTTGTGCTCGCCCGCACTCGCACTGACTCGCCCTGGGGTTGCAAGCTTGTCTCTATACTGTCTCCATGATCTCCAAAACTTGCTCTCTTGGTCTCCATCACTCTCCATCTCTCTCCATCTGACTCCATCACTCTCCATCTGTCTCCATCTGCCTCCATCTGTCTCAATCACTCTACATCTGTCTCCATCACTCTTCGTCTGTCTCCATCTGTCTCCATCACTCTCCATCTGTCTCCATCTGTCTCCATCACTATCCATCTGTCTCCATCACTCTCCATCACTCTCCATCACTCTCCATCTGTCTCCATCTGTCTCCATCACTCTCCATCACTCTCCATCTGTCTCACAGAGGATTGCGAGTGTATGGAACTGTTCAAAACTCTCGCCCAAACGTAGATGATCATAACGTGTTCAACATGAGGCTTCTTTCAACACCACCAATGGGTCCCACGGCGTAGTCGCATACTGCGTCACCTTTCGACCCACAGGTGGGTTCGATACCAAGGTAGGAAAAACTGACTGGTTCACTGTGTCGAGCTTGGTTTTGTCGACTTTGAGGACGTGATGAATTAAAGACACAAACGACGTTGTAGGGCCGAAAAGGATGAAATATATTTTTATTCTTCTTAATACAGGATAACTTCTTTATTTCATAAATGTGGCCGAAAATGATGATACTTAAATATGGTCGGTGATCACTCTCGTTAGCGTGTGTTCCCTGCCTTTTATATCCTGTTACTTTTGGGGCTGAGGCCCATCGGCGAGTGCTATTGGCTGAGAGGCTTCTAGCAGGATCACCAATGAGGTCGCCCCTCAATGAGGTAGTTAAGTCGGGCTTAAGGAATAACTGACGGGTTACATGCTTAAATGTAGAGAGGGTAAAATTAAGTAAAACTGTTTACGACAACTGTGACTCGGATAATCAAGTTAAATGGCGGTCCCATCTCTGAAAGGGGATGCACCCGACCAAGTGGGTCTTGGCACTAACTTGGAACTCTGCAAGCATCACAATCATCCTCATCCATCACCGTCGCGATATCACCTCGTTGTTGTAAGTGACGTTACACACCAATTTCATCATTACCATTACCATTACACCACCCATGGGCAGGTGTGCAGTTATTACAAAACTTAAACTAGCACTTTTACTTAGAGAAGGAACCAACCTGCGCTAGATGTAAGGAACCAATCGGCGGGTGAATGGTTATGATAATATCGAACAGAACCTTAACGTGAACATTCTCTAGGAGTGGACCATGAGCCTTTCCCTGCGAGCAGAAGGAACAGGGTGAGTAGAGGCGCCCTGTTTCAGCTCTACACACTTCCATAACCTCGTGTCTCGGTTTTCATCTGACCCATGACTGCCGTTCCGCTGACTTATCCACCTGTTTCCTCCCTTTTCTCACACATATCTCTCTATATCAACCCTTAGTGCATCCAGATCACCATATTTCGGCCCTTATCGCCCACAATATACCATTATCCATCATTGTCACCTCCAGATCTTCTGGTTTCCTTATTGTATACAGATCCCTTTCGCTTCCAGATCCCCCTGTCTCCACCATGGCGGCCTCCAGATCACCTCCATTCTCCTTACATCTCCAGCTTCCCGGATCCTTACGTATTGCTATTGCCTCGTGATCCCTCTTGTTTCATTTTATACAGAATGCTTGATTATAAATAATACCTGATTTAGCACTGGGTACATCCTTGTCCTCATCATACTGTGTTTTTCAAGTTGTTGCGTTCTTACTATGTTCATAATGTTCGAGCACTTGCATTGGCGTTATGACGTGATATGTATTGTGGACATTATGACAAGTTCGAGATCACTACGTGTGCATTATGACGACTTGCCAATGCTTCCAACTTTTTGAACTAACCAAGTCTTCACCTATTCCAAGTGTTCCAAGATTTTCCAACACATTATAAAAAGCTCGCAAAGGAGAGTTGTGTACTTTTCTGATCCCCTTTATCGAGTTCATGATGCCATCTTCCCCAGCGAACAGCAGTATTTTTACAATATTAACTTGACCAAAAGTTAACTTACTACAGTCAGAACGTTTGCAGGTCTGTTTTAACTATTTTTGTTGCTCCAAACATATATATAGTGTTTCGACCAGGACCTCAGTATATATACATATATATATATATATATATATATATATATATATATATATATATATATATATATATATATATCTATATATATATATATATATATATATATAGATATATATATATAAATATTCATTGATATATATATATTATATATACACATCATATATATATACATGTATGTATTTACATGTATATACATATATATGTATATATATATGAATATATATATGCACGTTTATATAGATACATATATTTATGTATATATCAATATTTATATATATATGTACACAATACATTTATATATATTTATATATATATATATATATATATATCTATATATATCTATATTATAGATATATATATATATATATATATGTCTATCTATACCTGTCTATACATATATACGTATCTATATATAGGAATATATATATGTACGTTTATATATACATATATTTATGTATATATGAATAATTATATACATATATATGTACACAAATATACATATATATAAATATATATATAGATATATATCTATATATACATATATAAATATATAGAGTTATATATATATATATCATCTCGATAGATATAGATATCTCTATCTCTCTCTCTCTATCTATCTCTCTATCTCTATCTATATATATCTCTATCTATCTATCTATATCTCTATATATATATATATATATATTCATGTAAGTTTGTCTAAAACAGAGTTCATGATGCCATCCTCCCCAGCGAACAGCAGTTTTTTTTACAATATTAACTTGACCAAAAGTTAACTTACTACAGTCAGAACGTTTGCAGGTTTGTTTTAACTATTTTTGTTGCTCCAAACATATATATATAGAGTGTTCCGACCAGGACCTCAGTAATATACATCGATATATAGAATAGATGAGAGATCCTATATATCTCTAGATATTCTCAGAGATATCTCTCTCATCTCTCTCTCCCTGAGAGATCTCTCTCTCTCTCTCTCTCTAGAGAGAGAGAGAGATCTCTCTAGAGAGATCTCTCTCTCTCTCTCTCTCTCTCTCTCATCTCTATCTCTATGTAGTTGATATATCCATCTTTTCATATCTTCTCCCTATATATCTCTCTCCCTCTCTCTCTCCTCTATCCAGATCTTATAAATATTCATTGATATATATATTATATATACACATATATATATACCTGTATGTATTTACATGTATATACATATATATGTATATATATATGAATATATATATGCACGTTTATATATATACATATATTTATGTATATATCAATATTTATATCTCTAGATATGTACACAATATATTTTTATATATATATTCATATATATATATATTCATATACACATATATATATATATATGTATATATTTACATGTATATACATATATACGTATATATATAGGAATATATATATGTACGTTTATATATACATATATTTATGTATATATGAATAATTCTCTATATATATATATGTACACAAATATAAGTTATATATCACTATATATATATATGATCTATGTGCTATATACATATATAAATATATAGACTAATCTTCTCTATATCTATCTCTATATATCTATATCTATATTATATCTATATATATATATATATTCATGTAAGTTTGTCTAAAACAGAGTTCATGATGCCATCCTCCCCAGCGAACAGCAGTTTTTTTTTACAATATTAACTTGACCAAAAGTTAAGTTACTACAGTCAGAACGTTTGCAGGTTTGTTTTAACTATTTTTGTTGCTCCAAACATATATATAGTGTTCCGACCAGGACCTCAGTATATATACATATATATATATATATATAGAGATATAGAGAGATATATATATAGATAGATATCTATAGAGAGAGAGAGAGATCTATCTCTAGAGAGGAGAGAGAGAGAGATAGAGAGAGAGAGAGAGATAGAGATATAGATATCTAGAGAGATCTATCTAGAGATATCACAGATACATACATATATATCATATAAATATCTATATATATAGAGATATATATAAATATTCATTGATATATATATATATATATACACATATATATATACCTGTATGTATTTACATGTATATACATATATATGTATATATATATGAATATATATATGCACGTTTATATATACATATATTTATGTATATATCAATATTTATATATATATATATATGTACACAATATCTATTTATATATATATATTTATATATATATATATTATATACACATATATATATATGTATATATTTACATGTATATACATATATACGTATATATATAGGAATATATATATATGTACGTTTTATATATACATATATTTATGTATATATGAATAATTATATATATATATATATGTACACAAATATACATATATATATATATATATATACATATATATATATATATATATATATATATATATATATATATATATATATATATATATATATATATATATATATATATATATATATATATATATTCATGTAGGTTTGTCTAAAACAGGGGAAAGCCATTATCTGATCATCATTGACAAGTGGATTCTTTGCCGCGCATTTGCAGGGATCATCCATTTATCAATGTTAGGGGCCAGCTAAATACCTAGAATACCTACTGCCAAAATAGGAAAAAAGAGAATGAATTCCTATTTTTCTATATTAAAGGTGAAATAGGACAGATGAAAACAGTTGTTTTCCATTTTTCTATTGTAAATACCAAATAGAAATATGAACTAAATGTTGATACCTTGATTGTATTGATTCAACGTTTTAGGAGATCACAAATCCTAAATCAACAACACAGCTTACACAGAGAACCAGACATGATTGGAATAATTTTGCTTCTGTACTCCAATGTTGGTCAATTTTAAGATATCTTCTCCAAAAAGAAAATGGATTCCTTTACCCTTGTGCGTTATCTACATGGTTGTCGGTGAATTGGGCTGGGTTGAAGCAGGATATTGGTTTAGAGAAATTGATGAGGATGCTCGTGGCAGCTATCACCAAAAGTTAAGCCGTAGTGAAGCGACAACATAGCCATCCACACCATGACTCTGCCCAAACCTGGCTGAACACCATACTGATGTCTTCCGAGGGAACTTTGATATCTGATGCCTTTCCGCCCGCTCGAACTTTTATATAAAGTCCTCCGAGGGGTACATTTCGTAAGTCAAAGTGCTAATCTGACTAGTATATGTAATATCTGAATGGAGACACCGGTTGATGGGAGCGCCTGCGGCGTTCACTTGATGCCCACTTGACAGGCTGGCATCAGAACTGGCCACAACTTGCTGTGGTATGTGGGGGTGTCCTTAATGAACTGTGGATGTTGTCAATTTCCCAGTAAACAAATTCCTCTCTGACCTTTCGGCCCTGTCAAAGCCTATTTATCTAACACTTCTGATGCACGGTAGCTTCACTGGTATGAAGGTCGTTCAATGGGAGTGAAGGTCAATCCGCTAGGTCCTCTCCCTTCCCCCTCTGATGACAGACCCGTTCATACCCCTTCCAGACCAGGGGACGGTGACATCATCCCTGCCGCAGTACCTCACTGAGCAGCAGAGAGCCCCGATACCTGTACACTCGTAGTTATTTGCACCCACTCACCACATCCCATAAGGTCTTGCTGTATCTGTATCTTGGGGTATTTGTAGTGTTAGTATTATTCTATAGATTATTCCTTGTTATACCATATTACATAATGTGAATGATCATTTGGCATATATGTCAACGAACTACGATCTTATGTGATATTATCTAATGACGTAATAAATTAATAAATATCCCTTGTTACCCACTTACATTTGACTTGTTCGTACATTAATCCGGGTGTAAAAACATAGGAAAAAGCCTAGAAATATTTTGACGAAGTAAACGTTCAAGGTGATTTTATCATTACATATACCCACATAATCAGCGACCGCTTGGCATCTGGGCGCTTCCCAGGGTCTTTGACCGATTTTTATCGTGGTATAGGTCTATGAATTAGACCAATATGATACATAAATATTATTCATTGATTGACTTCAATATAGATTAATTTGCATAATATAGAACATGGAGGAGTTAGTTCATGACATGGAGGAGCCTGTTCGGCTATTTGCCAAAAACATAGGTATGGTAAATGGAAGATGTCACCAAACACAGAGGTAAATACCCACTCAATAGACATATGACATCTTAACCTGAATGCATGGTATTTATATACTGTCATATTCCTCAGTTGATTATGAAAATCTGTATTATATTGCTTGCCGTCTTTGTCGCTGTCTCATCCCGTCATGCTTGGCCATCCTTGTACCTTTGATGTTTTCTTAATTGTATGTCTCATCCGGTCATGGGTGGTTACCTTTGTACGATGGGATTAACCTTTTGTAAAAATCATCATCCTCTGATTGGATGGGTGTGGTTTTATGTATATCAAACAATATGGGATTAGCTGGACACCTACGAGGTATCATGGCACGTATGAGGTGTAAGGCAGTCAGGAGTCGAGGCTTGAGAGAGAGATATCAGAAAAATAAATACTTGTTACTCAAAAACGGACTTGTACAATTGATTCCCAACCTTAGTACATAACAATATATTGATGGAGATTTGTTTTGCTGCATGGTCACTGAACCTGGACTGGTGATGAAGAGGACGCGCCTGCTCTAACTTATATACCGTCCTCCGTTGGGTACATTTAGCAGACCAAAGTGCTAGTCGGACAAGTATCTTTAATATATGATGGGAGTTACCAGTTGATGTGAGCGCCCGCGGCGTACACTTGATGCCCGCTTGACAGGCTGGCACCAGAGCTTCCCGCAACTTGTTGTGGCATGTGGAGTGTCCTTAATGAGCTGTGGGAGTTGTCTGTTGTCCACACGGGGCTACAAAGTGTGACGTCACCTCGCTGATAATGGTCCTAACTGGCTCCTTGGCATCTTTTCTCTGTGACATTCTAGTCAAGTCTGGGAGGCAACATTTCGGTCACGGCTAATATGACAATATGAAACTTACATGTTTATTGAGAGAATCACTGGGGCTGTAACATTTGGAATAAGACGGCATCACTTTGTAGCCCCACACTGAGGCAATATTACAGTTCGGTATGGCATCTCGCTCTAGTTGGTGATTACGCTTAATTACGTAAGAGGTGTTGAAGGCATACTCTCACATCTGACATAGCGAGAGAGTAGTGAAATCAACGTACACTGGTCACGGCAGCCAGCAAGGGGTCGTCCACCGCATTTAATGCACATATGTGTACGTTGGGAGATCAGAGGAATGTCCAACATGCCGCACCGATGGGTGGCATCCTTGTCCGCAGTGATTTGCATTGGCCGGCAGGCAGCTATCTTCTATGCACACATAAACCCAAGGGAGACAACGATTTCGCGACTGGCAGACAGACCACAAATATCGCATCAAACCATCTTCAGTCCCGTTTTCGAGCATGTCGCGCCCCATATCTATTAAGAACATTCCATTCTACCTAACAAAATTATCCGCCCTGACATTTGACACCAAATAGGTTACTTTATTGAGTACGAGAAGCTATTTTAGCAATGTCATTGGCCGGTCGAGTTTGGTAGGTCAGGCTGAAGGAGACTCGCTTCCACTGACCAGCTGCTTCCATACCCACAGATAGGCATCAGCTTCATTAGAGTGAAGAAGCCTGCGCTCGAACGGGCAAGTTCTGCCCCACCATCTTCTGTTTAACATCTGTTCTTCCTATTTAGTGCAGTTTAGTTAACCCGAGTTCAGGGAGTTCTGACCGATATCCTATTTGATGATATAATCTTCAGGGAAACTTATCATGGCGTTTATCAAAACCAAGAACCAAAAACGAAAAACAAGGGCTAAACCGTAAACCGTTTTTCATGTGCGACAACGAAAGACGGATAACACCAAACCGATTCGTTTTTCGTTTGATCAAACGGAAAACGAGTGGCGCTGCAGTCGGCGGTGTTTGTACTGATACAAGCGGCTGGATATGTTGGTTGGTATCCGAAGATGGTGGGGGGGGGGGGGGGGTGGGGGGAATAGGCTTTATCTCGGGTAGGGGTGTGCCGTGGGACCTCGAAAACCCGTGCCCGTCGTACAAGGTGGAAATGGAAAAAAGCGTTCTCTGTCGTGCAAGGTATAACGCGAATGTAAAGCCCGCCGAACAAGGTCAAAAATGGCAAAAAACTGCACCCTGTAATGCTAGGTATTATGCAAACGTATAACCCCGTCATACGTCACAAGCAGGATTAAATTGTCCGACTAATCTCCGAATCTGATCAGCTCATCAGATATATATATATATATATATATATATATATATATATATATATATATATATATATATATATATATATATATATATATATATATATATATATATATATATATATATATATATATATATATATATATATATATATATATATATATATATATATATATATATATATGTACTAACAAACACACACACAAGCTGGCACGCACACACATGAATAATCGCATATAAACAGGGTTTATGTTTCCGATTCCAAGTTTCCAAGCCGCCATTGTATGTAATTATAGTTATCGATAGATCGCGGCTCGTCTGCTCTTTGATTGACCGGGGGGACGTCCAAATATATATAGATATATGCCTATACATGAATTTGAATATTTATATAAATATAAATATATGTATCCATAAATATATATATATATATATATATATATATATTTATATGTATATATATATGATATATTAGATATATGTATGCATATATATGAACATATATACATTTATATGATATATATACTCTATATATATATATATATATATATATATATATATATATATATATATATATATATATATATATATATATATATATATATATATATATATATATATATATATATATATATATATATATATATATATATATATATATATATATATATATATATATATATTACATATATCGGCTGATCAGATTCGGAGATTTGACGGACAATTTAATCCTGCTTACGACGTACGACCGGGTTATACGTTTGCATAATACCTAGCATGACAGGGTTTTTTTTTGCCATTTTTGACCTTGTTCGACGGGTTTTACATTCGCATTATGCCTTGCACGACGGGCTACGCTTTTTTTTTCCATTTTCTCCTTGTACGACGGGTACGGGTTTTCGAGGTCCCACGGCACACCCCTACCCGCGATAAAGCCTATTGCCCCCCACCCCCACCTTCGGATACCAACCAACATATCCAGCCGCCGCTTGTATCAGTACAAACACCGCCGACTGCAGCGCCACTCGTTTTCCGTTTGATCAAACGAGAAACGAAAAACGAATCGGTTTGGAGTTATCCGTCTTTCGTTGTCGCACATGAAAAAAGGTTTTACGGTTTAGCCCTTGTTTTTCGTTTTTGTTCTTGGTTTTGATAGATATATATATATATATATATATATATATATATATATATATCTATATATATATATATATATATATATATATATATATATATATATATATCTCTATATATATATATTATATATATATACATATATAGATGATAATATATGTATATCTATTCTCTATCTATATATAGAGTTATATAATGTATCTATATGTGCATATAGATATATCTATATCTATATATAGATGTATATGTAAGTATATATGTATGTATGTATAGATATATTAATATATATGCATATAAGATAGATATATATACATATATATATATTTATCTCCTATATATTTCAATATATATATATATATGAATATATATATATATATATGTATATATAGCTCTTTTTATGATAGAGAGGGATTTCTTTCCATCTATATATCAATTTCCTTCATATCTATGTCTCTCCAGTAAATATATATGTATCTCTCTGAATAGAGTCTATCTCTTTATATACTCTATATCTATACATATATATATACATATTATATATATGATATACATATATATTCCCTATATATATATGATATATATGATCTATATATGTATGTATATATATATATATCTATATGATATATATAATATGTATATATATATAGCTATATATATATATATATAGATGTATATAAATAGATATATATATGTATACAAAATATATACATATATATATTATATCCTATATGTATATAAGTATATATCTATATATGATATAGATATATCATATATCTCTTCTATATATATATATATTTTATCTCTATATATATCTCTATATTTCTATATAAATATATATATCTCTATTTATATTGATATACTATATATAGATCTATCTATATATATATACATATATATATTTATTATATATATAAATATATATATATATAAATATATATATATATCCCAGGATAATATCTATATCTATAGATATATTTATATTATAAGGGCCAACTACTATTATTATCCCCGACGGAAGAATATATAAATATATATATATATATATATCGTTTAATATAAACTATATATATATAGATATATATATATATAGATAAATCTATTATATAAATATATATATATATATATATATATATATATACGTACATTATATATATATATATATATATATATATATATATATATATACATATAAATATATATATATATATTTTATATTATACGGATTATAATATATATATTATGATATATATATATTTATATATATATATATATATACTAATATATATAAATATATATATATATATTATATATATATACACACATATATATATATATAGATATATATATCTAATATATATATATGCATATATATAGATATATTTATATATGATTATATATATATAGGAGTATTAGATATGCATAGAGATAGATATATATAGGGGAGATAGATAGCGAGATATATATATGTAGAGAGATATAGTATAGATATAGAATATATAGATAGAGAGGAGAGGGTTTATATATATGCAGAGATGTATATTTATATATATGCATATAGGGAGATATATAAGAGAGATAGGGGAGGGAGAGATATGAGGGTAGAGGGAGGCTATTTTAAGAGAGAGAGAGAGAGATATATATAGACTCTAGATATAGGGAGAGGGAGATAGAGAGAAAGAGAGAGATAGATGAAGAGATATATATATAGAGATATATATATATATAGATATATATATATATCTATCTCTCTATATATATATATATATATATATCTCATATCTATATATATATATATATACACATATATTTATATATGTATGTAGATTATACTCGCGGGATAAATATATTGCACGACATTTACAAAGGGGGACAACTATTATCTTTTGGTGACGGGAGGGCGGGACAAAAATTCCCCTTAATATATATTAACATGTACCTATATACTCATATAGATATATATGTAAATATATATAGATATATGCAGGGTCTTAACCAGGATTTGAAAACTGCCCGTCCATCCCCAACTCAACCCGGACCATCACGTTATGACCAACTGATTAGCATAACGTTGTTTGTCGGCTTTCTTGAGCGGTAAGATGTTATACATGTGAACAACATGATGGCACTCGTTGAAACGGATATTATGTCATGTATATTCAAAGTTACCGTTAATGTCTCGCTATCAGCCAGAATGATTCATTGATAACACGGTCATTCTTTGATGAAAATGCTTAAAGTCACTGCGACTTGACAACAGTTTACACTGCAGCGCTTTCCTTTCGCGATTATGACAGTTTGCACGATGTTAACTTGCGCTGGCACAAGCATACGCGGAAATACCGCGAGGCAGACATTTGAGAATGGTGGTCCAATAGACCGTGCACAATGTATGCCAGCCTTCTAGTTTTCATCATTCTTACAAATCTCGAACATATCGTGTATTATTTTAGAGAAGGTATCAAATGGACATAGACTAGGACCTTGTTAAGCGAGGAGACGAAGCTCGTCGTAACTCCATTCACAATCACTGAAGTATTATGACGCTGATTAAACCCCAAGCGTCATCCAAAATGTTATCAAGCAGAACAGTATTAATTTGCAGCCGCCAGCGCGCTGGGCTGTATGTCTTTAAATGAGCTGTTATACTGGCTATCTAGGCCCCTATTAATTGATCCAGCGAGGCCAACTGGCTAAGCTAATTCCTAGTATCCGGCACAGGAGGCGCGGACGGGTGGGCGGTCTCAAAGGGGAAATTCCAGCCCGTCCAAATCGATGACTCACCCGTCCAATTGACGGGTGGGCGGGTCTCTGGCTAAGACCCTGCTCCCCCCTCTCCTCTTGCATTACCTATATCCTACAACCACATGCCCATCCTGCCAAGGCAACGCCCCAACCCCCGAGCAACTTCACTGACCAGGCCACTGCATGTCCCATGAGAATTGGGATAGCGTGCCTTAGTCGTCGAGGGAATCTATTCTGCATTTTAAAATCAGTTATATCCTGGCCTCTGAGCTCGAAGAATCTCTTTCCAGCATTTAGCTAAAATTCCACCAAAAATTCAAACGTTTCAGTAAAGTTATAAAGTTCAAGTTTCTTCTAAACCCGACAGACACGAACCCGACCAATACATTACCAAGCCTGGCGATAAATCTTTGGTAAACCTTTAAGTATGCATGTTATTCATTCTGCAAAATACTCGATCATGCCAATCTTAGGCAAATTCAGAATCAGTAGATCGACATTCACTTGGGATCAACATATACATCCTGTTAACAAATATAACACCAGAGGAAGGCTGTTTAAAAACAAATTGATTTATTCTTTGCATCTCGAGCAGCAAACAGTCGACAATAGTATCGGAGAGAAGGAACTGAGAGGGATAAGGATCAAGGTACAAATCTGCAACAGGGGCTTTGAGCCAACAAGTATGCACTTAACTACGTTTACAATACTGAAATAATCAAGATTTCCAATTGATGCTTGTACATCCTCTTGTGATATCAGTTCAGTCGTTAAAACGGAAACAAGGAGCCATATCACTTCACTAAAGAAATTGCTATGGTCGGATAGCGGAGGTATTGATTAATTGGCGTCAGAACTTGAGTAATAACCGAGTAATTATTACATTGTCGTCAGACCATCAGTAATAACCAGGTAATTATTACATTGTCATCAGATCTTTAGTAATAACTAAGTAATGGTAACTGTTATAATACTATTCTAGCTCATCTGACCGAGCTTCCACAATCATACTAAGACCACTAACCACCATCACATCTCCCGGCCTTGACACATTCTTGTACTTCATTCCATAGCTGCGTCTTCATTTGGTTGAGCTTCGGTATCAGATCTCTGACCGATGAGTATGGATCAAAGTCAATGGATCCCTTCCGAAGAAAAGCACCCTCACCATTCCGTAATATACACCTTTTGACAGTATTCGGTATATCGGTCCCCGTGAGAAAACGCACCACACCATTAAGAGTGGTAAGTAGATCATTCTTCAGATCTTCATAGAAGACAATAAATTTTCTGCCTTTAAAGTCGTGAATCCAAGATCGAAGAAGAGGTGAGTATCGTTCCATCTGCTTGGAGACGAAGTGCCGCCATGCTGTTAAAGACATGTCGAGAAAGGAGAGTTAGATTAACAGTAATTCATTCAATAAATTGATTTGAAAATGGCTCTGAATCATTTACATCCATACAGTGAAATATATCACCATCTGTCTCGAACATTTCAGATGATGGCCGTTGAACTTTACCACTATTCTGTCTGTTGAACTCTGCTAAGATTGCATCCTTTGGATTCCGAATAAGAATCACAGCCCGAGCATATTTGCTGTCTTCAAATACAAAATTAGACATAATCCATTAGAATAAACAATTATTTGGCGGGTTTTTGCTGCATGATTTTTGTCAAGAAAACGCGAAGCAAAAGTCGCAGGGTTTTTTTCTCAAATCAACACATGGCAAGAATGACATACGAGGTTTCTATAATGAATAGATTCACTTAGATTACTATCAATCTAGTATATATTGCTAATTGCAACGAATGGCATATTTTCGAACGTTATGACGCTTTCTGACACAGGAACTTACCTGCTCTAAGATGTGTCTTGATGCATAAAACTGATCTGTCATGTCTCATGTCGCCTAAGAATTCCGTTTGCGTCGTCAACACCTTCGATATATGACGGTTTCCGGTGTATACACCTGTACATAATGTAGTAAAAGGTATGGTATAAGAATAAATTCATACCTGCATATCTGGTTGGTAATGTAGTAGTATATATAATAGCGCCAGTACCGCTATTATATATACTACTTATGTAGCTATGAAGTTCTTAAAGGAAAATTTACACCAGCAACTACATACGTGCGTTAACCCACGCATTTCTAGTACCGAGTTTAGTTTAACCATATGAACTAGTCGAATCGTCAGATTACCTGTAGCTTGATGAAGCAGATGGCGGATCCAGGTGTTTCCGCTTCCTGGGAAGCTATGGAGAGCTGTAAGTGGCGGAGCATCTTTCGCAGGTGATGTGTTGTAGAACCTCAGCGGCTGACACAAATTCTCCCTGACATAATTCACGTTCTTGCCAAGAGGGCGATTAGGCAAATCCTGCGTAATTAGCTTTCTTTCATAGATAGGTACCGGATGAATTGAGCTAGCCGAAAATGTCTTGTTTAACCATGCAGCAAGCAACGCAGTAAAACAAATGATGATTATTGTCAATCCCCATACTAGGTTCCTATTTAACATTTTCGCCATGTTTCCTTGAAGTACAAATGCGAGCACGCCAGCTGCTTTATCTCGGTGCTGATTGAGCACTGCAAACACATAGAGAATACCTATCAATCAAAGTTGATATCACTGCACGTCGAGTTTCCTGCTGGTGGTATCATCGGCGCAGAAACACAGATATACATCTAGATATATCCAATACCGAAAAAATGAACGATTCCACAGCAATGTAGTTGAACTAACTATATGCAGAAATACCAAAAGTTGTGTAAATGATTAATAAATAGATTCCATAAATTGCAGAAAATGTCAGTGTGCGTTAGTTACTCACCTTATAAGGATTAAATGGAGAGACCACCACAGCCCAAGCGTCCGACGGGGATTGGTTGCTAGGTGCTTTAAATAGGCGGTTATCGCACCTTTAACTGATGACAGTTATCCCACGGCCAGAGGCATATTTAAAGGAGAAAAATCAATTGAATTGGACCGTTGGCGTCACAAGGGGTATATATCGGCATAATTGATCTTTTAGTCGTGTTACAGGGTCAGTAAAGGATTTATATGGGACAATAGAGGCCAATGGTAACTTATTTTCGTGTGGTATTAGGGTCTGGGTGTAAAAAGTCGATGGAGGAAAATAATGGCATAACAAGTGCCGCCACATAAGTTTCATTATATACAGCGTTCATCGCTGCCAGTCCTTCTGACTTGACCTCCTTCAACGAGAGGGGTCCCAGCAAAAAAATTGCATACAATATACCTTATGATAACGTAGTTGTTTGGTAGTGATCACGTAGTGTTTCTACGTAATGATTACGCAAAAGAGCGGACTACCAAAAACGTTTTAACTACGTAGTGAAAATACGTAGTGAAGTTATCATTCCATGACCTATTGGGGATATTGGGGTACCTGTATGCTAGCATCTCACTACATTATCATTGACAGAAAAACATGGCATTCAAAACGGAATAAGATCAATTGTTATTGCATCATATAACAGGTTAATTTGGCTGGGTATCTTCAGAATCCGAAGGATAATTGGAAGCAAGAGAGGGTGGGGAGGTGCGGGGTGGGGGGGTCTTTTCATCTTTGGTGTAGAAGATCGTGCCTGTCAACATATAGGATATGAAATTATGGATTAAGTGGATATATTTATTTAATAACTTTGCATGATGCTGTTATTCATTGCACGATAATGTTAAAAACGAGAAATATACAAAACTGGGCCTGAACAAGGGAAATAATATGCGCTCCAGGTCTTGATAGTGTCAACTATTTAACTGTATAACAGACAATTCTAAGGAACATATACAAGGTTTTGATGGTGGATTAACGTACCGTGCATGTCAGTCATTATATAGTAACAATATATACCTCAAGATGACGGCAAAATAAGGGGATGACTTCAGATATATACTTGGCAAATTTTCCTTTTCAAATTTGGCGCAGAAACATAACAAAGGAGAATACGAATTGGAACTTCCGGCAAAGAGTTTATAGCTACGCTAAGAGGGCTCACTTCGAGTGGTTCTGTGGTGATCGCTTCCCTAATTATAATACATTGTAATCGTAAGGTGGCGCTACCGATGAGAGCGGGGAAATGTAGTTTCGCAGAGCCTTGCCTTGTCGCACAATAGGCTTAAGAATAGCAAAAATCGCAAGTTCACTATTTAATAAATGTCAACTTGATAAATTCTAGGGTACACCTATCGAAAACAGTTCGCCTCTAACAGCGTCCGCGGAGTTTACGATCCTCGATCTTTCATGTCCCGCTGTGAATGTTAGTTCTAGATTGTCAATAACTGTCTGAAGCTAGGGAACTGCCCAGGGGTCGACATTAACATTTTGGCATATCAGGGGGATGTGAAAGTCTCGAACGAGGAGTTTATAGCTACGCTAAGCTTCGTGACGATTATGAAATTACACGAAAGACACCCTCTACATCAGGCGACAATACCATGAAATCAACAAACGCACATGAGACTGTTGATCCAACCTCTCGGGGCTCGGCGGCTGTTGAAGATATGGAGTCATCTGATTGGTTGACGCGACTCCAGCTCCAAATTAAACAAAGAATTTCACGTGGTTTTAAGAGACGCCAAGACAAGACGCCATAGCAATAACGCTCCGGATAACAGATGGCCTCTTCACAAATTTCCTAGGATGGAAGACTCTAGTGAGCTCTCTTTGCAAAGCAATAGACTCTTTGCTTCCGGTTCTGTTCTCCCTCAGAAGTTTGATAAAAAGAAAAATGTTGGTAAGATATAAATTATCCTTGCTTTGTTATCACATTTTATGCCATACATACATACATACATACATACATACATACATACATACATACATACATACATACATACATACATACATACATACATACATACATACATACATACATCCATCCATCCATCCATCCATCCATCCATACATACATACATACATACATACATACATACATACATACATACATACATACATACATACAAGGAACTTGTTGTTACCGTCTGTTGGTTTAGGATAAACATTTCGAATCACTCGGTTCCGTTTCCATGGTGGCTCACGTTATCATAATATAGGTCAGCAAATTGGTGTGATGTTATGGGCGATAAAAGGTGGGGTTTTTTTAAACAGAACGGTTGCCGATTGCCTACAGCCAAGGTCACTATCCAACAATACTTTAATTATTCAACCTGCATTCAAAGTGAACGAGATGAGGTAGAATTGAAAAAAAAAACGTCATAAGAATGCAACAAGAGATCAATGCAGAGTGTCAGTTTGTTGGACGATTATGGGGCTATTGTTGTCTGGTTCTAGCAAGATCTTGCTATAATAAGGCACCCGACTCAGACGTTTCCGTTGTGAAGCTCGCGACCAGCGCGCCACCTGGTTTCGTGGAAGCTAAAATGTAAACAAAAGCGCGTGGCTCAATGGTTTATAAAAGATCGATCGGCGATGGTATGTACTTAAAAATACCGCTGTATTTCTAAAATGTAACGACATTTTGATAGAGCCAATACATATAAACAAAGT
This sequence comes from Urechis unicinctus, assembly GCA_034190875.2. Taxonomy (NCBI): domain Eukaryota; kingdom Metazoa; phylum Annelida; class Polychaeta; order Xenopneusta; family Urechidae; genus Urechis; species Urechis unicinctus. Next base: position 6,421,273 of record CM067343.1, on the reverse strand, counting down.
CAATTACTATTGACACATTTTTATCAATTTGTGTGACGATTTATTAACTACAATATTTTTTATGAACGTTTGAACGAAGTCGCATATATCAGTATCTACCCCAGGTCTGGCCCCGATCGGACGTAAAATACATACTTACTCAGACGTCCTGTTGGGCTGAATTTACCCCTTTTTAAGACACAGTCGGACGTCTAGTATACCCTTATTTGATGTTAAAAGATTAATCTGAATCATATTGGTTTTGTCATTAGTGTGGACATATTTGCGGCGGGATATAAGAAGTTAATTTAAATACATGCTCATGATTTCACGATTGAATGATATTTGATTTGTCACCCGAACCTCCACCGAATCAACAACCTGCATTGTCGGTTGATGGGGTGCCCTGTGCAGACGTATGATTTTATTATGTAGTATTGTAACATGTATTCTTGCTTATTTTGAATAACAATATAATAATGAATAATTTCAGGACATAGCATATACTACAAAAATTGATGCAGCATGAATTTAATCATCGTTAGCTCTCTCGCTCTCTCTCTCTCCCTCTTTCTCTCTCTCTAACTCTCTCTCTCTCTCTCTCTCTCTCTCTCTCTCTCTCTCTCTCTCTCTCTCTCTCTCTCTGTTTTTCGGTCTGTCTCTCTGTCTCTTTCTGTCTCACTGTCTCTGTCCTCTCTCTCTCTCACTAACTCTCTCTCTCTCTCTCTCTCTCTCTTCTCTCTCTCTCTCTCTCTCTCTATATATATATATATATATATATATATATATATATATATATATATATATATATATATATATATATATATATATATATATATATATATATATCAGTTTTAATAGCTTACTCAGAACAACCACAAATGAAATGAGATCATCAGCATACATTAGAAGATTAACAACAAGCACATTAAAACTACACTGAACACAAGAATTATTTAAAACCAGAGCTCAATTCATCCATACAGACACTGAACAGATAGGTTGACAATATGCCTCTTATGCCATTAAACACACCTAATCAGCCAGACATAGTTCTGTCCCATCTTACACACACATCTGATTGGAGTACCATGCAACCAACCATTCTAACAGTATACACAGGGAAACCTTTGTTCGACAAACTCCTCCCACCACCACTATCTAAGGTGCAGTAGTCTTATAAACTGGTGTGGATTTATGATAGAATAGTCCTTGTTCATCTGTCATAGAGGGCTTTCAAGGAATTAAGTAAACAAATATCAGTATTTGATTTTTCGTAAATCTACACATACAACAGCTGAGACCCGTCCACCCGTCCATTGGACGGGTAAGTCGTAAATATGGACCGGCAGAAATTTTCACCTCTAACCCGTCCACCCGTCCACTCGACAGCCCGTCCACCCGTCCTCCCGTCCACTCGACAGCCCGTTCACCCGTACTCCCGCCAGCCCGTCCACGCGCCTCTCAGGCCGGATACAAGCAACTAGCCAAGCCAGTTTAAACAGCTCATTTAAAGACAAACAGCGACGCAGCGCGCTGGCCTCTCATCTACGATCAAATAAATACGGGGCTGTTTGATAACGCTTTTTATGACGCATGGGGTTTAATCAGCGTCATAATACTTTAACGATGGTGAATGGAGTTACGACCAGCTTCGACTCCTCGCAAAACGAGGTCCCAGTCCATGTCGATCTTATACCTTCCCTGAAATGATACACGATATGTTCGAGGTTTGTATCTGATGTCATTAAAGACCCCTGTTACTGCCTTAGAGTGTTCTGTTCTGTTTGTAGGAATAATGACAACTAGAAGGCTGGCATACATTGTGTACGGTCGATTGGAGCATCATTCTGAAATGTCTGCCTCGCGGTATCGCTTTTCCGACGGTCTAATAAACTTATGGTCTGCACTGTTGGCTAGGGAATGAAGCTCCCAAATTGCAATTGGGTGAAATATCATATCGACGCGAAGTCTTTGACTAAGTTTTGATTTTGCGTGTATGCTTGTGCCAGCTCAGGATAAAGTCGTGCAAACTGTCATGATCGCGATAAGGGTGATGTGAAAGGAAAACGCGCTGCGTTTGTAAACTGTTGTCACGTCGCTAAGCGCCCTGTTCCTTCGTCCTCATTAATTTGCAATTAAATTTCTTTTGAACAACGGTGTGGTATTTCACAATACGCACGCGCACATACACATCATCCCCTTCTGAAGTTCTCGATCGGGACATCAAAGAATGATCGTGTTATCAATGAATCATTTTGTCCGCTAGGGAGACATTTACGGTAACTTACGGTAAATATAAATGATATTATCACCGATTCAACGAGTGCCATCATGATGTTCTCTGAAGTAACATCATAACGCTCACACACACACACACACACACACACACACACACCAAAAACTACGCTATGATAATCAGTTGGTCATAACGTGATGGACGGGCTTGGGGTGAGGATGGACGGGCAGTTTTCAAATCCTGGCTAAAACCCTGGTGGAAAGGCCTTTGTCAATTCAAACAGTTAATTGCAGCGCAGAAATGCCTAGTCAGACATACTCGCAAGTCATAACGAAGCTGCGCGTCGAGTAGCTTCCACAAAAGTAGGGGGCGCTGCCTACACGTGTCACGGAATTTGTCGGGCGAATTGCCGAGTCGGGTATCTTATTATAACAAGATCTTCGATTCGGTCTCAGTTTGGAGGTTGATGCTGTAAATGGGGTTATTACCCTCACAATTCCTGATAATGGGGCTGCGCGCATATCAGATGGTGTGTTAAAAATGTTGGGTCTTGATGACGGTCAGGGTAGACAATTAATTCCTTCAGGTACTTACATAGGTGTATGGCCCATCAACTTTAGTATTTTTAACACACTTAATGTCCACTTCGATCAAGTCACTACCACGCACAACATGCTAGATGGTGCGCCCACTACACTTCTTGAAGTTGTTGGCTTAGAGGGTGGCTCTTTCGGTGATATTATAACCACAAACATCGCTAATCCTGTATGTAAGCGTGTTACTAGCGGAACTGTGCATGAGTTGAAGGTTCAGTTACTGGACAATAGGGGACGTCTATTGAACAACCACGACTTACCTGTTAGCACTGTTCTCGAATTTACAAGATGTCAATAAAAACAAGTATTTATGGACCCCAACAGAAAAAGACGGACCTTAAAGAATCTACCCGAAAGCCAATAATTACGCTTTGGGCTGATGTAAAAAAAGGGCCCCTATTTGAATGAAACAGGAGACCCCAGGGATGATATGTGGGCGATTGGTGGCACACATGAAAATTATTGTGGCTATCCCATGGTAATGAGTGGCAGGTTATTACGTATAGGGGTCACTGCACCCCTCCAAGTGGGTGCATAAGTCGCTCCAAAAATAAATGTCTTCTGGAGGATCGTCACATCTTAGATAAGCCTCCGAACTCGTACTATGCGTCCAAAACCTATGACCAACCTATAGGGTTAGCTGAAGGTATGATAATAAAATTTTCTGGGGGTTTTAAATATTCTTATTCGCAATTTGGTGTTGCATCACTTATAATTGAACTTGATTTATAACATTCCTATGTAATGAAACAATAAAGGACGTTTATAGAAAAACCACGACTTACTTGTTAGCAATGTTCTTGAATTTATAAGATGTCAATTAAAACGAATATTTATGGACCTAAGCAAAAAACCGGCGAGCACTATTAAGGACGCCGACCTCTTCGAATATGCAACAAAGACCTATGTTGATTCTCAACAAATGGATAGAGGTGGCGGGCGGGGTATGACTCGTTCGGTTGGGAGACCCACTATTACCTAACGATGCTGCTAATAAAAAGTATGTTGATGCCCCGGGGGTTGGCACTTGGCCTTATTCTGGATAGGAGTGTGCCGCGGGACCTCGAAAGCCCGTACCCGTCATACAAGGTCAAAATGGCCAAAAGCATACCCCGTCGTACAAGGTATTATGCGAATATATAACCCGTCGTACAGATTGAAGCTGAAAAACATACCCCGTCGTACAAGTATGAGGCCAAAAAACCCGCCGTGCAAGTCGAGAGGCCGAAAAAACATACCCCGTCGCGCGGCACATAAATACTACCTCTATACACTTGATCTGTAGTATCACTCCTAATTGAACTTTACCTGCAGACTTGTGAATAAAACAGCAGTATGAAACAACAACCAACCATTTCGATGGCACTGTTATATCCGGAGCTGCCTGATGAGAATCCAGGGCACTCCTATCGTTTGAATGAGATCAGCCTCAAGAAGCAATACCTCGAGAAAGAAATTAAAAAATATTGTGCTATGTACAAGAAATATAGGCGTGCATTGAACTCAGTGGACGCAGTATAGACATTCCTTTAGTTACTGTTGGTATATGTTTTGGCGCAAGTGGCGTAGTGGTAATGTCTACAGCAGTTGCCATTCCTATTGCCACAGTGTTGGGTGGTACTGGAGCCGCTTGTGGGCTACTTGGAATTGCTGGACTGACCATCAAGGTGAAAAAACATGATTAGATCCGCATTCTAGCGCAGAGCAAATTGACCTTTCTCTCCCGCCAACTGATCCACCAATCAGCGCTCAGAACACACATTAGCAACCAACCCGCCGCCATCTTGGAGACATAGATGTGGGCCAGGGTTCCTAATATTTCGGACATGGTTTTGAAATCTGGTACTAATCTTTCTACAAAAAGGAACACATCTCATGGAAAATTTTGCTTATGTAGGCCACCAACTTGAGTGTGTGGATAATTACCCTTATCTTTGAATAAACTTCACCACTAATGGTAAACTGAAGGACTCTGTTGATACCCTTTACCATAAAAGCCTTAAGGCCCTATACAAACTAAACAAACTCCTGGGTCATAACTATAATATATGCACCATGATGCATATATTCGATCATACCATAAAACCATACTACTGTATGGTTCTGAAGTGTGGGGAGTAGATGATATTGGACTGACCCAGTCACGATCCCCAAATGCATTTGAACAAAATCTGGATAATAATAAACTTTCTCAGTTAGAGTTAAAATTCTACAGGAGAATACTACACGTAAAGAGACACCTCGATTATAGGAATCAGGGGTGAACTGGGCAGACACCCACTTAGTCTTCATTCCATAACTAATTCAATAAAGTTCTTTCTTTCTATCAAATAAAAATCTGGAGGCAGCATAGCCAAGGAAGCACTAAAAGAATGTCAAAATGAACATCATAAAACGTCATGGTTTGGAAAATTAACATCAATATTGGAGCACATACATCTACAATACAACAACATTAACGTGCCTGAGAACAAAATAAAGATATTTGCGAAAAGAGCTGAAGGTGCTATGAAAACCCTCTATGAAAAATTCTGGCGCAACATACTCAACAACACTAACAGCCTATCTGGAAGACAAGAGGGAAATATATTGAGAAGCTACAAAATTTTCAAACAACACTTTGGACTCGAGGAATACTTACTAAATATAGACAATATCAACCACAGAACTGCAGTATCACAACTACGCCTGAGCTCGCATCCATTAAGTATAGAAATAACTCATTGTCATTGTATCCCATGGCGAATGTAAACAACAAAGTCACAAAAAGGTGCACCAGTAACCAACAACTGTCCCTGGACCTGATACCAATAGTGATGGTTTTTGATTAGCCTTTGGATTCCATCCTCATCCAGCTGTAGGCAGAACTTTCCAGCCAGACAAGTTTCGTTGTGAGGCAAAAAGGATGCCGAAAACTGTTTCGGCAATGCCGACAAACTCACGGGAATCGACATAGTTTGCTATTTTAATCCGATAACTCTATTCACCACAGTAATGAGATTTATGTATCAATGACGTGGCGAGGTAAATCACATAACCGACTCCTCGCCCTTGGTGGCCCCCGCCGAAGGATGCTGCGTCTTCTTTCGTTGCAGCGCGTGCATGGTTGTACATGATGCTACTTAGATGTGTACTAGAAAAGAGATTGGTCGATGTTTGTTTGAATAGATTTTTTTATATTTTTTACTTGTTAAGTTGAGGAGCTCATACCAGATATTTACTGTGACAAACACACCTTAGTATTTCGATTCTGACTGGTCGCGAAGCCGTGCCCGCGTGTGCGGCGTGGGACCAGCTTCTTGAAGTTCCTACACAGCCTCGAAAAAATCGCCGAAATCGCATTATTCTACTGTTTAATATGGTCTTTGATTATCTTTCACCACTAAAGCATAGTTTGTTATAAATTTCTGCCTGGTTTTTATTGTACGACACCACTTATTTCATTCACGACTGCCTCTCAAACTTTCACAAATCTCCTATCTAAATACATGCAAGTCGACATTTTCCGCTGTAGCTTGTCTCCACATAGCAACAGTAACCAAGGTGGGCGGAGCACGGGGAAGGTCAATTGAATACGATTGCTGACATTGTATCGACAGCACTTGAAGATGGTAATATCTCGGATTATGAGTTTTAGCTGAGGTCACAAAACATAGCCAAATGAAGGGGGTATAAAGGCCAGATCTGTAAAAGTGCGCCAGACTGTTTCAATCTATGAAAAAAATGCGCTGGCCCAACATGGAAAAGACGAAGCATTGGAAGGTATCAAACAAAAATTTGGTGCTTCTTTACCATTCAGCGGACTGTGGTGTACTTCCACAAGTGATAGTAAGCTCCAAGCCCGGTAACTAAACCTAATCATAATTTACTTCTGCTGCAGGTATGGAGGCTGATTGTAGGTCCAGCTGGTTTATCGCTCCAAACTGAAGCTCCCTCTATGTGCAGATGTGTATAGTTCGATAGGTGGGACCACAGGCACCCGAGTCATAAAACGCTCCTCCTCTCTGGCTTCTATTTATATGTCTATACTAGAAGCGCGTGTGTGTGTGAATTGAATCATAGTCGTTTTTAGCAGCTAGACTATGTACGACATATTAGAAGCTAGAGAGGAGAGGCATTTTATGTCTCGAGAGCCTGTGAGTGTGAGCGGGACCTGGCTAGAATCCGGTCCATTGCCTTGGCGGAAGTTGACCCAGAGCTCAGTGAATAAGTCAAGGAGAGCGCCACCTTTCGGACGAATAAGTTGGACTAGCTTACGGTGAAAGATATTTGTTTCGTCAACATCGCAACCTAACCTACCTTGAACTCTGACCGCAGTCGCTGGTAACTTCAACAGACATGGCCTCTATCTTTCGGAGGGGGATTTTGCAAGCTGTTAATCGAGCCAAACCATTTACAAATCTGTCCATACAACAGAGAACGTTGATGAAACTGGTTGATGATGACTTTAATCTTGAATATTTGGAAGGAGAGAGGGAAGGTAACCTGCGACTGAGTAAAGCTGTATATTCGTAGTCTGTCCGGAGTCCCCGGGCCGGGCTAACAGCCTTCGCGCTAACTATCTATACCAAAACCATGGCCTCGACAGTGTCGTTGCTATTAATTGCGTCCGCCATGTAGCAATATATTGAGCTGCAAAGTTATGTCATCGTAATATTGTCTTTGCACCATCAAAAAAAGTTTTAAAAGTTCGGGTGTCTATGACTATGTGCCTATGTCAGTATGGGTAAAGAGCTACAGAAAAAAGTGGGGGGGGCAAATAACTCTGATAGGGGTGTGCCGCGGGACCTCGAAAATGGCAAAAAGCATACCCCGTCAAACAAGGTATTATGCAAATGTATAACCTGTCGTACAAGGTGAAAATGGCAAAAAAAGCGTACACAGTCGTGAAAGGTATTATGCAAATGTATAACATATAACGATCGGTGATCGATAGGCTGAAAAAAACATACCCCGCCAGGTAGCACATGTATGCTACCTCTAAACACTTAAGTGCCCCCCCTTCCCCCCCAGGTTGTGAAGGAGGGACTATTCATTGCATTTGCATTGTCAACAGTCGGTGGGAAATCCCGCGAAAAAATCTCAGCATACTGCATGGTTAGAGAAAACTTACCCCGCTGTACAAAACAAAGCCCCAAAAAACCCATCGTACAGATCGAAGCTGAAAAACATACCCCGTCGTACAAGTATGAGGCCCAATAAAACCTGTCATACCAGTCGAGAGGCCGAAAAAAACATACCCCGTAGGGCGGCACATGTATGCTACCTCTAAACACTTAAGTGCCCCCCACCCGGGTTGTGAAGGAACCAGTCAGTTTTGAGTGATGTGATACCACACTTTGTAGCCCTATAAATTCACTACCTTTTTTCGATCTTAATGCCCAGGCTAGGGGTCTGGGTGTACCCTGATACAAAGATTGTGCACGGTATACAGTTACAAACTGTGGTATGGTTAATTTTTGTGATTTATTAGTAATATGCTTCAGGTATTGCTGTGTGCACATTCACTCGACCACATGCCAAGAATGCCATCAACAAGAATCTGCGAAATCAGGTTTGAAAATGATAAATGCCATCCTTTTATGTCAACACTGAATGTGCCATAGCTAAGATTTAATTCTGCTGCTGTATAGATGCAGGAAGCTGTTGATAAGGTCAAGTTTGATGACAGCCTAAGAGTTATGATTTTACGAAGTGGAGCTCCTGGCATCTTCTGTGCAGGTATGCCCATCAATCTTACATCAATGTGAATGAAATCCACCAAAAGAAAGCAATCAGAGCCTTTGAAACAAACACTTCTGACAATATTCAAATTCAAAAGCATGAATTATTCATGCCATCAAAAATCGTTTAACTTTTAGACTTAACTTCACTACACATTGTCAAACATTATCATCATTTATACTCAGATTTTCTCCAAGAGTCTCTGACAAAAAGTCCTTCTTCTAATCATATATCTTTTTCTCATTCTATGCACAGTACATATTTATTATTCAGATGGCATATTTTTCACCCTTAAATTACTTCCCATGCAAGATGTTTGTCAGATTATTTAAGAAACTTAGCTCCACTATCACAAATGAGAAGATGGATACCACTTTTTACCTCTCTTTTTTTTTACATATTATTTAGATTATCAATGAATGGTGAATGGTGTACATTGATTTAAATGTTCTACTCTGTTTAAATGTTACAGTCCGTTGACTGTATTTTCTCTTCTTTGCACAATATCTGGGGAGTGAGGCTGCTCATTCAGTTACTGTAAATGTGGGTCAAGCCAAGCCAAGCCAAGCCAAAAATTCAAATTTTGTTGGAAAATATTTCTGTTAATATTATCATCACTCATGCCGATCACTAAAACATTAAGTGATATAGGTAACAGGAAAAGAATTACAATTTTATACTTGGTTTTCTAATGGAACCATGTAATGTTGTTAAGCTCAGGTGCAGATTTGAAGGAGCGAGCAACAATGACTCCAGAGGAAGTCGGTCCCTTCGTATCATCACTAAGGCAGCTGAGTTCAGAGTTGGCAGAGTTACCCTTGCCAACAATTGTGGCACTAGATGGCGCTGCATTGGGTGGTGGACTCGAGCTAGCCATGTGCTGTGATATCCTGGTGGCAGGTTGGTTAACGCAGTTACTTTCTGTGATTAACACAGACATACTGCATTACTGTGGTATAAAAGTATGTGTGAACAAAAGGTTTATGAATCAGTACACTTACCTTTAATGTCAAGTATGATTTGTTGATGGAAAGTAATTCATGCATCAAAAGATATAGTGTATTTGGACAGTTAATGGGGTGAGACCCATACACATGGTTTGGAAATCATGTCCAGAATATTAATGTTATGATAGATTTGTATCAATACCTGTTATTAGTGGGAGGGTATATGGACGTTATGATCGAAACCTTGTGTTGGGCATTGTGTACATTTGATCAATCATTGACTAATAATAATAGTAGGATTGACATGTAACCTATACACGAGTAAATACTATTGTTTATAGATATTGAACAGTTGTTTTTCATACTGTGCAATATTTAAACTTATAAGAAAAAGTTGTGTGTGTGCTGTAGCTTCCAACACCAAGCTAGGTCTGGTGGAGACGAAATTAGCCATCATACCCGGAGCTGGTTAAGCATTTTCTTCATTCAGAATCATCAATATAGCCACTCTGCCTTCCTGTAAAGCTTCCATACGTCCCTGATTCAAATCACTTTCTACCATTAGTATCAATACATGCACTGACATTCCCATATGTTGAGAGGTTTGGAGAAAAAAGTCAAGCTGAAGGTGTTTTATTACATCACTTTATTTTAGCCTTTGGAATGACCTCCAGTTGTTAAAGAGTCCGTTCTCTCACCACCACTTAACACAATCTAAAAAAAAACTGGTTAAAAGAAGGTGTTTTGTTGATGATTTATTCACTTTTTGCCGGGAGAATCTTATATGATGTGTCATGTGCATGGAAAAATGAGGTACCCTCATCATTTAGTTCTGCCCAGAATAAAGATAGAGGTGCTGTATCATAATGGGCCAGAGTCATTGGCATTACCCACCATGCTTAACTAATATAAAACTGATTTTATTGTGCCATTTATGCTAGGTTTTTTTGTAGATTTTGTAGATTTGATGGATTGGTGAAAATTGCTTTTATTCCCATACCTAATCAGTGTCAGTATTTGGGTACCGAATGCCAAACCATATTGGTCATCTATGGTGATAAAGCATTCAACGATAATGAACGGTTCTGTAGGTGGCACCCAGCGCTTGTCAAGACTGGTTGGACCTGCCCGTGCTAAGGAACTTATTTTCACATCGGAAGTGTTTAACGGAGAAAAAGCGTATGATATGGGTGTCGTCAATGATTGTGTTCCTCAGAATGACGAAGGAAATGCTGCCTACCTCAGATCTCTGCAGATAGCTGAACAAATTATACCCAATGTGAGTTTTGGGTGGAAGTTTTATCATGCATGTAAATCTGTAGTATTTTGTTATGTAGCAACCAGGAACCTATGCTAGAAGTAAAATCTTCACTCAAATGGGTCTGAACTAATGTTCCTTTTGGCTGATGTGCCCTATCAACTATTCCCTCACAAATCTCCCACCACCCTCATCTCCCTAACCTCCGCCCCCGTCCACGCCTACCCCCACCCCCATGAAAAACGCATCAACTAGGCGTATTATCCACTTAAAGATACTGTTGCTGTTATTTCCAGGGACCGATAGCACTTAGAATGGCCAAGCAAGCAATCAACAAAGGCTCAGAGGTGAAACACTTTATACCATTCCATTTATATTACCATCAGTGATCATATCTGTTTTGTCATTTCTGATCAAGAAATAAATACACCTCATTCAGAGTGGGAGAATTTCTTCAATTAGCTTGTCCAAGTGTTTGTATTGCAAGAGAGTAACTATTTCAGCATAGTAAATTTGAACATGTTCTTTGTTCTTTTTCACAATCTTTCAACAAAGACAAGAAACTGATTTACATGGATATATTCATGAATGAATGCCTTTTGGAAATTTTCATTTGTGATTGTTTTGTGTTACCAGGTTGACTTACAAACAGGCCTGGCAATTGAGAGGATGTGCTATGCTCAGGTGTGTATCTAATTCATACTTATATCAGTGGCATTCGATACAATGAAATGCTTAGTCATGCTATGTTTTTTTCATAGGTTATTCCCACTAAGGACCGTATTGAAGGATTAAAGGCATTCAAAGAGAAGCGCCCGCCTCGTTATGTTGGCCGATAATACCTGGCCCTGGGTTACAGCTGTCAATAATTACTAACGGGTTACTGCCGGTGAGGTGCATTATTAAACATAAATGATTGAAGCATATGTCAGTTACAGAATGAATTCATGGAAACATGTGAAGATAAATTATGTCAATAAATTTGTTTCATGACGGTGCTGCTATTTTGGTGTTTGTGTATTCTTGAGGCTTTTACTAACTTTTAGTTCAGAAGCAGACATGCTATGCCTGTAACTTAATTCTTGTGTGTTCAGCGAAATATACATGATAGGTTGCAAGTGAAACTGATCCTGGTGTTATTAGGCAAAGCCATAAACAGGTCGAACTAAGCAAAAGAAGCAACCAAATTTGACATAGCAATATTTTGGTAATTAGCTGGCTGCAGACATAATGTTACTGACAACAGTCATCCCAAAGAAATATTGATTTCATATCACAATATGTATATTGTAAGCAAAACTGTTAAGTGTCACAGTCTTGTTTTTGTTATATTGGTCGTATCTGACATACTTAAGATAAGCACTGACAAACTGCCCTGGAAATCATAAGATAAACGAGCATTGATGTTTATTACGCAATTTAGTGATGAATGTTCACCTCAGCCAATGACATAAGGTGATTCCAATGGGGCCCAAAGTTTAAAGGTACTAAGAAAACTACCAGTATTTTCTTGTGCTATAGTTTTCTCCGTTGTCGTTGTTCGGTAACTCACTGCTTGTTGTTGCTTGAGTGGGGACTAACCAGAGAAATAACACGAGTCAAGGAGCGGAGTTGCTTATTGGTTTTGTTAAGTTTTCAACAATGAATTGGGATCTAGGTTAGAATATTGTCCCTTGGCATGAAAAATCTACCTGACTGACCCGGTGTGGTCCTTATACAGGGTCCCAAGTCAGATAGCTTGCTTTCCAGCGACCCTTGACAGGTCCACACGGCATGCCAGGGTTGGCTTTCAGGGTCACACCCCTACCAAGAGGGAGGAGTTTGACCCAAACTAACCATGTTGTTCTGAATAATTTCAAAGTTGGATGAGCCAGAATAGTATTATCACAATTTGATTGTGCTAATTGTTCCAATTTTCTGCCATATCTGAGTGCTGGAAGGAATGATGGATCATTTTTTCACCTGTAATGACCCCACAATTTATTAATATGAATATATTTTCATTTCTATCAAAAAGTACAGTGTGTACTAGTCTATGATAAGATTAATTAAGCAGGCTTTGAAACCACACGGTCTGGGATATTTTTAAAGTCAGCATACTTTGTTTTGGTCTGTGACAGCTTTGCTTTTCTTCGCCCCTATCAAGAACGAAGGCGAGCAGCATTTATTGGCTAGCTGTGAAAACTGTGACCTCGTCAACTTATCGTTAAGTCCGATATGTAACAATACATTAGGGTATTATTCTGGACAAGCGGGAACTTGTACTGTTATGGACAGAATGGATAGCACTGCCACCTAGCGAATCTCCTATCACATGTTAGGGTTCCCCTGACGTCATATAAATCTCTTTCTTGTTATTGGCTACGAGGCAGAAGTCAACAATAGGGCCAACAAAAGCCCGCAGTTGTCTGTGGTTTCCGCTATGTGTGTTTCAAGTGACTGAATAGATAACCTTATCACTATCAGGGTCATGAGTGTGGGTGAGTACATGACATTTAACCCTTACAATCATTGATATTTAGATTTTATGTGACGTCTTTTGGGCCCATCTAAATTAGTTCAGGCTAGTTCGAATCATAGTTTGCCAATCTACGTTGCAGAATGTTGATCACTCGTGTCTTTTCCAATCGTTAGATCGCAGTTCACGAGTTTCATTTGACAACCTAGTTACCCTCGTGTCACATGAGTTTCTAACTCGATCAATTTATGTAACATCGTCTGACTGGTTGAATACTTTGGTTGATTCGGTGGTTGGGTCTCTTGCGATTTTCCGTTTTCTGTCATCAGCTGATCTCAGTGTGGATGGACCGAGATGGAATATGGCTGTGATTTCACATTATCAATGTTCGTTAGCGTTGAGTGGAGGGCCACCTACCATTAAATTGACTTAACGTTGTCGTGTGCAATGTTACTGTAACCCACTACCAACAGATTTTTATGGAACACGTAAATTATCATATATTTTCGAAAAGTGCAAATATGGATTTTGGTCTGTATTCACAGCTGGACACTAATTACAAGTGGAACCCTATATGGCACAGTTTTTAACCCTCGTGGGATCATGTGTATTTGACTGCTGCTATAGTCTTCCCACGTTGAAAGAATGTTTAAGCTTGCTGATGACTTTTGGCACATCTTTCTTTATAGAAATATCCATCTTCTTTTTTTTTTTAACTACGGTGTCAATGCTTATGCTGTCAGAGCAGGATTAACATGACGGTTTTTATTTAGAGGAGAATATCTTTATGGTTGTTAATTCAAATGATCATATGCCAGGATATGATTCACACATGGAAATAAATTGGGTAGGAAAGAAAATTCTGATGATCGTTTTGCCTGTCCAGTTGTGTATCCCTATGCGGCACACGTGGGCCGAGTGAGTTGGGGATTCCGTAATGCCCCATCTACACGCCCATTATCATGCATTGTGGAAGTTTGGAGGAGAACAACCTTATGTTAATCATAACGTTGCAGTTTTCCAAACGAACACTGCCTTGTCCACTTCATTAACATTGTAAATATCTACTCGGTGATAGAAATCAGAATAACAGTCGCAAGGGTACCTCAAGGGTATTTTAGGATGGGCATCACATGAACTCTTCCCATCAGAAAATTAACTGTGGCATAATATCGTTGCTCGCCACAAAATTCCGGATTTTGGAGGTTTCCGGATTTCGGGATTCCGGATAAGGGATACACAACTGTACTAACAATGCAATCTTAGTCACTGTACAAATGATGTTATGGCAATGGGAAGGTTCCAAATGAAATAGGTGATGGTTGATCTGTATTTTAGTTGGTATGAGTGAATTGTATTACCACCCATGGACTCCCATCAGCAGTGGTGCATGTCTCCTGTGGGACTAGAGCTGTGAGCATTTGTGTGATTGTTGACTAGAATCCGACCCAGCTTTCTGCAAAAGTCAGGAACATGGGTTTTGGTTCTTCGCTAGGACAGTCTGTGTGTCTCTCTCTCTCTGGTCTATAACTAGTTGGAGATATAGTGTTGATTGTATTTCTCATCTGGCTGAACTCCACAGTAGTCTGAATAATATATATGCACTGAGTTGTAACTCAGACTGGGCTCCATTCACCTTAGATTAGCTAAAACAGTGTGACATGAATAATACAAGCTTGAGAAAGTAATCACACCACAGTGCATTACAACAAGGTAATTTTATGTTTAATCCTGAGACTAGCAGTGCCAGTAAAGGCTGGTTCATCAGGGCTAGATCTCCCCCCATCCTCTTTCATATACACTCAATACATATACAGATTTAATAACTTGGCTGTCAATTTCTGTTTGTTGTTACGTTTATTAAATGTCTGCATTTTTCTACCCAATAGAACCTCCTCCCGGAGTGTTAGCCAGGGACAGGTCCATTGGAAAGGTGATTTTAAAATTGGGGGGGGTGGGAATTTTCACCATTCCCGCCTCACATTCCGCGTACAAAAAAACTAAGGTCGTATGAATAACTCATTCAAAGGCAAACAGCAATGCAGCGCGCGGGTCCCTCAACTACCCTACAGCCAAGATGAATACAGTTCTGCTTGATAAAGCTTCTACTAGTGCTGCGTGGTGTTTTATCAGCTTCATAGTACTTGAATGGTGAATGAAATCGCGACCAGATATGTCCTGCTTCTTCTTGTCACTCAAACAAGGCCCAATATCATGTTGATTTTATCATATTTCTTAAAATGAGAGACAATATTTTTGAAGTTTGTATGAAAAAAGAGTGCGCTAGAAGGCACGTGTACTTGTCTTTTTTTTCGCCAATAAAGCATTGACGAATGCAGCGTCGTTTTGGGAATGTCTTTCATGCGGCACGTCTACGTCTTATGTTAGATGTGGTATCCATTTTGACATGAGCAGATAAAATGGTAAACTTCACTATTGGCTCGAGCATTAAGCTCGTAAATTTTAACTTGGTTCTGTTTCTTACAACGCTTAGTCAGTCTTAATCAAATTTCCTTTCACAGAACGTGCCAACACACCTTACAGTGATCGTGCATCAGCTTCTGAAAACACAAACGAAAAATCAGTGTCCCAAGGGCTTTCACATTCGTGAAACATCCTACAAGGATTTTGCAAAAGCGCTGCAGTGTATTATTGCCACGTAGCATAGTGTCCCAATAATGTCCTCCAATTACGACTTAACATTGCACATTTTCAGTGGATGAGGTTGTGGTGCGTTAGGACGACATCGTTGGGGGGGGGGTAAGAAGGGGTGGACGGGCAGGTAGGGAATCCTGGCTAGGACTAACCCCCCACCCCTCCCCTCACCAACTCCCCCATCATCACCCTTAGCCCAGAACTCCACTTTATTTACAGTCCCAGCATTCATTGTCACTTCCACAAGCTGTCAGTAACTACCATGAGGATACTGTCTGTCTAGTAACAATTGGCGGTTCGCAATACAGACACCAGACTCATTGTGATGGTGACAAATGGCTCCCTTGTCTATCACTTGATATAGCATGGTCGGCCACTAGCTTTTAAAAAGTCACTCAACCATAGGTAAAACTGGTATATCAGACCCAGGTGAAAATCTGGGCTGCCAGGTGGTGGATAAAGTTCCCGCTGTGGGATTGGATGAGGCTGTCCGTATGTTACCCTCAGTATACCCTGGGCCTGGTCATGGTGATACGTCACACTTGGATGACAGACATCACCTTACCTACAAACCAATGTCTGATTCCCCACATATACATGCACTGTGGTCTGTGTCTCTGATCGTGTGTTTCTATCCTTTAACTTTCATTTTTCAACAAGTGTTTCGTGGCGCCCCACTCGACGATTTACCTCGTGTGTCATCTGACGAGCGAGTGTATTGTGTATTGTGACGTAAGCCACATCCTGCTTGAGATAACCGGGAAATTCCATGACCTGAGCTCATGTGAGGCGCAACCTGATTTGTGTCTGTAATGGTAATAAGATACTTGTCAGGGAAATTGTTTCCTTATTCGATGGTCAGATGCTGTTCGGCAAGTGTCCGGAATGCGTGACCCTCCTGCGGCCCAGTCGGAACGCTGACAACTTTTACCTAGCCCGTAACCAGGAATTAATGTGGGGGGTATCTGAGTTGAGCTTAGCGGAACTTCTAGCATAGACTGCCATTCTGACCATAAAAAAAGTATATATTTGGTATATGAGCGGAACTCCTGAGGCTGAGTGGGGGGTATCGTCTGATCACTTCGATACCCCATTAGTTACGGGCCTGTTTACGCCTCTCATTTTGTCATTTGTCAAAATGCTGGATACGGTTACTGGTATGGAACTCGATAGGCACTGATACACGACCTGTCTGGTGTCTCTCAGCCCTAGATATAATACCTCGGTATATATAAGCAATTTCAACGCAGTATATTGAGTGCGTGCCCAAAAATAAAACCACCACTATAATAAAACAAAGATAGCCCCTACATCGTAAATACCACGTCACTGGGGGCTCATCTGTTTTACTGCGCGTGTATGTGATCATGGTATGCGATCGAGTTGAATATGTAAGATCACTGCTGTCTGTGCAGGAGGGGGTCTGATTAAAGCGCGGTTGGCTTGGTTGGCTGTTTGCCAGCGTGTGATGTGAGCGGACGTCGTAACAGCGTCGTCCAGTGACACAGCAGAAGCGAGGGGTTGAATTCTGGGTCTCTGACTAACTTGGTGTCAGCAATCCTGGCATGTGATGTGGTTACTAACGCCGACAACCAGCCCCACACGCCATAGCCTATAAATACACAATATAACCACCAAGGTCAAAACCATGGTTATAACTTTGTCTGCTGGCCTCTCATTCGTTAAGATTAACCCCACGTTGGATCACCCGTCTGGTGCCGTGCGTGCGCAGTGTCACAGTCGCTCTCAGTGATCGCTGCAGTATATGGAAAGGTAAGTGTGATTGTTCCGATAGATAATAGCATGTCTGTTGTTAGATAGCGCTCTGACATTTGGGCATTTGGACTTTGTAATTACTGGGTGGTTTGTATA
The DNA here is from genome assembly GCA_034190875.2 of Urechis unicinctus. Taxonomy (NCBI): domain Eukaryota; kingdom Metazoa; phylum Annelida; class Polychaeta; order Xenopneusta; family Urechidae; genus Urechis; species Urechis unicinctus. The sequence goes on along the minus strand of CM067343.1, from coordinate 6,403,545 downwards.
ATGACGTTGACTAGACGTTGTGCTTCTGTATGCATATTACGGCGTATCATTGACGATCTGAACCAGTTGCCTGAACCAGGACAGATAATATAGTTATTGATCGAAAGCAAGAATAACTCACAGGAAATATTTTTGTCCTCGGATCTACGCTGAAACTATGTGAGTTTTGAGACATCGTTATTCCACATTTATTTTGAACTAATTGTTGTGCCTGCAAGACTTGGTTGAAGTTTGGCTGTTAGGGGTTCATTAGAAACCACGTATTCGAGAAGGTAGCGGGAAATGTCTGAATGATGCCAGCCTGAATGGCAAGTTTAATATATTATTGAAATATGTTTGTGGTAATTCCGGTGAATGCTCGCGTGCTTCCTGTAGTCATTGCCACAATTGCCAACAGCGGAGCATACATCTCATCAACAAAGGGTACCATTTACCAATTACGGACCATGAATATCCGGGTAAAAATTGACAGACTGGTACCGGGACTGTCTAGTACAGCTGTATGTGCGCAGCTAATCATATTTGCCATCGAGACGTGTACGAGTCTAATGGCTATTAAACTACCATTACCGTGTGCCATTCATTGTACTTGTCAGAAAGCGGCATGGCTCAGAGAATTATTAGGTGTACCCTCAGTTACCTTCCCCCCCGGAGCCCCCATTTCCCGCCATACCGACTCTGCAACTACCCCCCCCCCCCCCCCCAATGACAACGAGCAGTCGTCAGTCATTAGCCAGATGAAGTAGAAGTGACGAGCCCTACCTTAATTGCTTGTCATGAATCCAGCGTACAACAACATGGGGGATTTCGGCTGGATGTCTGGTCTCACGGGGGCTGTACGGGCGATCCGATGAAGGGGCGCTAACCGAATAATGCTAAGCTCTGGTGACCCACAAGTCTTCATGTGGGACGCGCTTTCTGATTTATTATAAGATTAGTCCGATGTGCTCACTTAGTGCTGTACAGGCGTATGTCTGGTATGCTCACTTAGTGCTGTACAGGCGTTTGTCTGGTATGCTCACTTAGTGCTGTACAGGCGTTTGTCTGGAATGCTCACTTAGTGTTGTACAAGCATTTGTCTGGTATGCTCACTTAGTGTTGTGCAGGCGTTTGCCTGGTATGCTCACTTAGTGCTGTACAGGCGTTTGTCTGGTATGCTCACTTAGTGCTGTACAGGCGTTTGTCTGGTATGCTCACTTAGTGATATACAGGCGTTTGTCTGGTATGCTAACTTTGTGCTGTACAGGCGTTTGTCTGGTATGCTCACTTAGTTCTGTACAGGCGTTTGTCTGGCATGTTAACTTTGTGCTGTACAGGCGTTTGTCTGGTATGCTCACTTAGTGCTGTACAGGCGTTTGTCTGGTATGCTCACGTAGTGATGTACAGGCGTTTGTCTGGTATGCTCACTTAGTGATGTGCAGGCGTTTGTCTGGTATGCTAACTTTGTGCTGTACAGGCGTTTGTCTGGTATGCTAACTTTGTGCTGCGCAGGCGTTTGTCTGGTATGCTCACTTAGTGATGTACAGGCGTTTGTCTGGTATGCTCACTTAGTGCTGTACAGACGTTTGTCTGGTATGCTCACTTAGTGATGTGCAGGCGTTTGTCTGGTATGCTAACTGTGCTGTACAGGCGTTTGTCTGGCATGCTAACTTTGTGCTGTGCAGGCGTTTGTCTGGTATGCTCACTTAGTGATGTACAGGCGTTTGTCTGGTATGCTCACTTAGTGCTGTACAGACGTTTGTCTGGTATGCTCACTTAGTGCTGTACAGGCGTTTGTCTGGCATGCTAACTTTGTGCTGTATCGACGATTCTGGTCTGATGGCAGAGAGCAGTGCATTGTACCGGCATGTCAGATTTCTTAGCTTAATCGCTAATTGCAACCTCAACCACGTGACCTTGTTTTGGGGGATAAGATATTTGCCCCACCAAATGTACTACCGTGAGTGGCTTCCGCGGTTTAACGTAAGACCTCCCTTGCCCTCGCTTTGTTTTCCACCCCCAGCTGGCGTGGTTGTTTGCCGTGCCGTGCCGGGCCGAGTGTCTGTATCGTCGTGCAGGACGGACCACTGACGTCGCAATTGTGCGTGCATGTGTAACAGGTCGTCAGTTGAATCAGTGAGCGACGTCGATTGGCAACCGGACTGGTCTTCACTTACACCACAGTCCTTCCCTTCCGCCCCAAGTTCCACCTACACCACCGTGCCCAACTCCCCACACCAAACGCCCACCGCCTCTCCGGCCAGACAGAGTCGCCTACATCACCTCTACCCCTTTGTGATCGAAACAAACAACACAGGCGACATGTCGACAGAACCGTCGGAGGACTTCGTCAGTTGCCCCGCCACCCCGTCCACTTCCGACAACATCCTCACTGCCGCATCCTACCAGCTTAATAACAAATGTACCAACTACGATGACTCTAACCCCGATGACTCTGACCCCGATGACGTTGACCCCGCCACAAGTGAAGGTCACCGCAAAGCTGAAACCGGACATCTGCTCTCGGATTCCGTGAGTATATCTGAATTCTCACGTGATAAGTTACAGCAATATATGTCCATTCATACGAAGCCGTTTCCACGTCGCCATGGTTACCCAGTTATAAGCTCAGCATCTCATCTCCGAGCAACATACCAATCAATGGCCTGCTTTCGGCTGCTGTTCAGTCCGGAAAAAAGATTGACTGTGTTGTTACAGTGAACTTAGCGGTGTTAGCCAGGTGCGTTAGGCTACTAGGGTGGGGAGAGGTCGATGTAAACAATGCAGGTAACCATCGCTGTCAGTCTGGCCTCATTCTCTGTAGCCTCAGGTCAGTCTGGCCTCATTCTCTGTAGCCTCAGGTCAGTCTGGCCTCATTCTCTGTAGCCTCAGGTCAGTCTGGCCTCATTCTCTGTAGCCTCAGGTCAGTCTGGCCTCATTCTCTGTAGCCTGAGGTCAGTCTGGCATCATTCTCTGTAGCCTCAGTCTGAGGCTGTCTTGTCTTGTTAATGAGAACCAGGAACACCCGTAGTACACTCAGACACACACAGAGACACACACACTCAAACAAACACACTATGCACACACTTGAGCACCCATCAGGCTTTAATCCCATTCATCTAGCCCATTAAATCCAAAGGCGAGGCACTTAGCCACATAACCGGAACGATTGCTGCTAACGCCTCTGCCAAACAATATGTTCTGGGTATTGTCAGTCTAGGGGTGTGCCATGGTGTTATCACGTGCCATAGACACACACACCATGTCTACCTCGCTGTTTCCCTACCCAGCGCTCTGCCTAAAAAACGAACATGCCATGCCCCTTGGGATGCGCCTATTGCACTTAATTGTGTTGTTTTTTTACTAACAAAACCTTCAGGACTCTCTGGAACACGGCTCTCGCGACTGCTGCTGGGGTGGGGTGTGCTGGCCTGGGACTGTCTTGCAGCACAGACATGTTTATGTACCCTGCTGCTGCGAAAATCGATTCTCACGGTCGATATTGATGATCGAACTGTGATATGATTTTTTTGTGCGTTTGACTTATAACGCAAGCCTTGCCATCACCAGTACGCCCATATCGGGGGATGCCGCCTGCTGTTTGACATTACCGGGCCGATTATGCCGCGCTATCAACGCCACGCCTCCTCAATGGTTGAACGATGACCAGCGACGCTCGTCTCCGGGATGCGTTTTATTGGGTTACGCGCGTTATAGTACTATGTTAGTTCTCTGTAGATGTCTCCTGGTCGTCCTGGAACGTTATTAGTGGGATAAACCCGAATACCTAATACCCCACCCCACACCACCACAATTTCTCGCTCCTCAGATCAGACGACGATCCCCCCCCCCCCGCGCGCACCAACCTACAGACACACTCCCTCCATCAGGCCCCTCCCCCCCCAACGCAAATAACCCCTACACGTACACACGCGCGCTCTCCCTACAGGTCAACACACCGGCTCACCCGTACCTAACGTCATTATATGAAATAAAAACTAATCAACCTATGATAGATTTCCCAGGTAAGCAGCAGGTATATATGGTTACCTATATAGTTTCACCGGCGACAGGTAGGGGAGGGGTTGGTGTCATGGACTGGATGTCTGCGTGCCGTCCCTAGCGATTGTGGAGTCGTGCTGCTAAGCTGACGCAGGTTGTGAGATGTGCTCGGCGGATGTGGCTCCGTGCCTCTGGTTGGAGCGCTCACTGTAATCAGCTGTCGTTGTGAACGTTTCCGGTCACATTCACCGCTCGTCACCAGGTGGCCTGATTGCCTATTTAATATGAAATAATGAAGTTGTTGGTGGTTATGTAAGTCTCTGTAACTTCCCTCTTGAGTTGTAGACCTGGGTTCGATGTTATCAATAAATCGAATATGATTTAATTACAAACCTCATCAAATACGGCGGCAGTAACCTCATCGATCTTTCCAACAAATCAGCCAATGGCGCTCATGCCCCATTCACATTGTGACGTCATCCACCGGGCCACTTCCGTCACTGGCGCATGTCAGTCACGGGGACTGTCTTTCACAAATGCACCCTGGCATGATGGGGGCATATCAGCACTGATGGGCACGATGGGGGCATATCAGCCCTGATGGGAACGGTAGGGGCACAGCTGCCTTGATGAAGACGCATTTGTCACAACTATGTATCAATCCCACGCCAACTCCCTCATCCCATGCCAACTCCCTCATCCCATGCCAACTCCCTCATCCCATGCCAACTCCCTCATCCCATGCCAACTCCCGCATTCCATACCAACTCCCTCATCCCATGCCAACTCCCTCATCCCAACTCCCTCATCCCATGCCAACTCCCTCATCCCATACCAACTCCCTCATCCCATGCCCCCTCATCCCAACTCCCTCATCCCTCATCCCATGCCAACTCCCTCATCCCATACCAACTCCCTCATCCCATACCAAACCCCTCATCCCATGCCAACTCCCTCATCCCATACCAACTCACTCATCCCATGCCAACTCACTCATGCCAACTCACTCACCCTAACACCCAAAAATGTTCTGTATGACAGGAACCTTGTATAATTAACTTCTGATGTGGGTTTTCCGCTCTGTTTAGATAAATAGCAGGAGAGTTTGCCTGTCTTGTTTTTCTGCAGTTGGACAGTATTGAAGAGGACTTTGAGGGCTCGATGAATGTGGATGATGGCGACCCCATCACGCCCACCTTCGACCCCACCAACCTGGAGTTCTTCTCTGACATGCCCGGTAGAGCATTTGACAAGGCTGAAGAGATAGCACGTCGAGTATGGGAGGCGGGCTGGACTGTCGTACACCACAACCACCTGCCCAAATGGCTGCGAGATAACGACTTCCTCATCAAGGGACATCGTCCACCTCTGAATTCATTCTGGGCCTGCTTCAAGTCCATCTTCCGCATCCACACAGAGACAGGCAACATATGGACACATCTCCTAGGTGAGAAAATACTGGTGGTTTGCAGGAAGGACAATGTTTGCATCCTGTTTTTGCTGAGTGTCCCTCCAATGGATACCATTTCAAATGCATACCGTATTATCGCTTTCATAGTGTGTGCCTATTTTTAAAATTTTTATTCTGTTTGTCAAGAGTACCAAAGGTGTTAAGCTCAAAAATACTCTTGTTTGCCACCTCACAATTCCCTTTCCTCATCTGCACTATCCCCTCCACTTGTACCATCCCCTCCACCTGCCCCATCCCCTCCACCTGCCCCATCCCCTCCATCGGCCCCATCCCCTCTACTGGCCCCATCCCCTCCACCGGCCCCATCCCCTCTACCGGCCCCATCCCCTCCACCGGCCCCATCCCCTCTACCGGCCCCATCCCCTCCACCGGCCCCATCCCCTCCACCGGCCTCATCCCCTCTACCGGCCCCATACCCTCCACCTGCCACCCATCACTTGATCATGATAATCCTAATGTTTTGCAGCCCTTTGACAGTGATTTACATTCCCCTGTATCCCTCCTTTTGACACTGTGTACGGCAGGGTTCATTGCATTCATCGGCGTTACAACGTACTTCCTCACGCGGCCCTCATTGGAGATTCAGTGGCAGGAGAAGGCTGTCTTCTCGGCTTTCTTTGCCGGAGCTATCCTCTGTCTCGGCTTCTCCTTCCTCTTCCACACGGTGTTCTGCCACTCGGAGAAAGTCGGTCGCCTCTTCAACAAGTGAGTGCTAGCCAAATTTGTTGAGTGATCGATACGTCCCGTTTCCTGTCGACTCCAGCTTGCCTCAGGGGAAGCCTGCTCTGACGTGATGTCCTCCTTGCTTTGTGTACTCCAGGTTAGACTACTGCGGTATAGCCCTGCTGACCATGGGCTCATTTGTACCATGGCTCTATTATAGTTTCTACTGTCGTCTCGAGCCGAAGATCACCTACCTAGCGCTCATCTTCGTTCTGGGCACAGGCTGTATTGTCGTCTCTATGTGGGACAAGTTTGCTCAGCCCAAGTTCCGTCCTGTACGGGCAGGTGGGTGAATTGATTAATTGATGGAGACAGGTGTAGAGTAATTAGTAAGTGGGGATAGGTGTAGATTGGTTTGTGGATAGTGACAGGTGAGGGATGATTAGTGGATGGAGACAGGTGTAGAGTGATTAGTGGATAGTGACTGGTGTAACATGTTAAATGGATGGAGACAGGTGTAGAGTGAATAGTGACAGGTGTAACATGATAAGTGGATGGAGCCAGGTGTAGAGTGACTAGTGGATGGAGACAGGTGTGGAGTGATGACGAATGCGAAGGTGGAATGTTTCGAGGTGTTGGGAAAGAGGATAGATATCTTATTCTTTTTAAAGGCTTAACATTATGAAATGACAGAGTTAGAAAAGTAGTCCTCTCCTATAATGTTCCATGAGCCAGGCTTTGTTGGAACTCTACTGTCACTCTGCATACCTTGTCATATTTGTCATATATCACCTTTGTATATAATTGATTACAAGATCCTCTTTTCATAATTCTTCTACTAAGATGCTATGGGTCCTGCATGCCATTGTGGTCTGTTGTATACATTTTGGTGGGGTATTGCCCAGTAGATACTGTGGAGTGCTGCTATGATTGGGAGAAGAATTGGAGGGGACAAAGTCCTGTTCTTTGTCTACTTGTCTCTGGTGGCGTGGACTCAGAGACGTCACATGAGTGCATTTGATAATCTTACATTCCATATCTTGCCAAGAGCATGTTAATGAATCAGTTACTTCCATAAGGAAACGGTGACTTGCCACTTAAGTTTGCCGCACATGACTGGTGTCAATATGTGTTGGGATAAAAACTACCTGGTTGCCAACCCACCCTCACCAGTAAGACTCACTCGGCTCGGTGGTGTTGCACCTTGGAGTTTATTGTGTAACGTTTCTGCCTCCTATCCTCTGCAGCCATTGGTGAGGCTGCCTGAATTCAGGGATGATCTCCCTCCCCCTCCCCCCTGACTCCCTCATCTCCTGAGCTGCTCTATCTCATATTGTTTGATGTGTTTGAGGCCATAGTCCAAGCAGATGGGATAACAGTGTTCATGCAAGGGTTAACCTGTCACTGACAATAACTTAGCAAGAGAAGCATTCCATCAACTACATGATGGCATGTCTCATCCTTAGACTAATGGCCTGTCAGTTTCTCATTGGCTGATTTATACTGAAAAGCTGCCAACCCAACAACAAAGCAATATAATGCCAAGATGTTCTCTAACCCACAACTCAGAGCAGTTGAGAGGTTGTAATAATCAACCCATGCACCCACCTGTTCAGTCATTTAGGTCACATGTCTCCTGTTGGTAATATCATGTTCAATACTGGTTTCATTATCTCCATGTAACATGTGGCTGCAAATGTCATTGAATATTTTATGTTAATGATATGCTTTTATGTTAATGATATGCAGGTATGTTTATTGGGCTGGGTTTGAGCGGTGTCATCCCTGCCATGCACTACGTCATAACGGACGGCTTCTATGAGGCTATTGAGTATGCAGCCTTGGGTTGGCTGGTCCTCATGGCCATACTCTACATCACAGGAGCGGTCATCTATGCCGTCAGGATACCAGAGAGGATCTGGCCCGGCAAGTTTGATATCTGGGTTAGTGTCTGGCGTATTTCTAGCAATTATCATTATTTTAATGGTTTTTCTTCAAAGTGTTTTTAGTTCTTCTAATGTCTAATTGGTAAGTAGGCTGACTTTGTGGAGGTCATGCCTGCAGACCTATTATTTCTGGATACGGTGAGATCTTTAGGTTTCATGCGGGGCTTACTTAACGGAGTTGTGTTGCTTGCCCTGCAGTTCCAGAGCCACCAGATCTTCCACATGTTCGTCATAGCGGCTGCCTTCGTTCACTACCACGGCATCTCGGAAATAGCCACGTACCGGCTCTCGTTTGGAGACTGTCTAGAGGAGTCACTTCAGTGATCGCCATCATTAGACATCGATTTGTTGTTGACCTCTTCAGTTGTGATTGGATCAACTGTGACCTCTTCTAGTTAGGGAGCAATGGCTGCTCCATCCACCATTGGTCCCTGATAACACAGGAGCTGGAGGCTGTTGTATAGAGACACGTTGGACCTATTCAGCAGCACTACTAGCTCCCTCTCCCTCGTGGGGAGTGGGGTGGGATATCTTGTCTTTCCTACCTTAGCTGAAAACACACCACTGAAATAAGACTGCAAAACCCCTTTAGAAGTAATGCACAGGGGGAGCACTTTAAAAGTAGCTTTTCTCATATTTGAATACAGTAATAAATACCGGGTTCTCCCTAGGTATTGATGTGGGCTGTGGTTGATCCAGCTGTGATCCAGGGAGTTCTTACACAAGGCTAGCTTTTAACATGTATTGTACAGTAATCCAACTTGCCCAACTGGTTTGGCCAAGTTGCATTAATATTACAAATCAAAACTGGCTGCCATGGACCAGGTGATGGACTTGGTGAGGCTGCTATGTGGCTTCAGCTTTAATTATGCATTTAAGAATGCTGAAGAAGCTTTGTAAATAGTCTGTTAGAATTCCAGTGACCTCCCCCTGTAACATCAAAATTGAAATGTCTCTCTCGGCTATATACGCACCATGACGTCATAATGACACCTGTTGATTGGTCATGTTGTCCAGGTAATCTAAGTGATATTCTTTCACGTTAGGACACCTCTGTTACAGTGTGTCTGCGGCCCACATTCACCCCTCTATGGCTTTGCTCTCTTGGTGCTCCTGACCTTTCGTAAGACATGCTTTTGATTGAAAAACGGTTTGTGTCAGTGTATTAAGTGATTCTGTGGCTTTCCCATCGACGTAACTTATTTTTGCACAGAAATTTTGTGGTTTTATGTGAAGTGGAATTGTGGTATGGTTTTGTTTTTCGTGTATTTATATTACGGTGAATGTTTCCTATATTTTGTGGAAGACCTATACATCATAATGTCTGTTTTGGATGCCATCATAACGCGGGTATCTTTGCCTTTCATTTTAGCAGATTGTTGGCCACCGTTTGTGTTGTTTATTTTAAGCTGTGCCAAGAAATAACAGTGTCAGGTGAATTGATGACATGGCTAAGGTACCTCTTTCTCCGTCAAGATAATCCTGAGACAGAAGTAGTTGACATGTATATCACCCGGGATGTGTCTCTCAAACACAAAGCCATTTCTCCTCCCCAAATGTGCTCAAGTAACAAGATGGTTATGTTAATGGTTTTTAAACTACTTGATTCTGATGGGTGAGAGCCAAGCTTTTTATTTGCTACACCCTGTAGTGTGTTAACAAATGTGATCTGTTCTTTCTGTGTTTGATTTGTTACAGTTATATTATTTAAATTATCATATTCATAGTTGTACTGGCTATAACCAACAGCTGTTGGTGAGACTGTTGACACTGTCTGCTTACTTTCACCATCAGTTTGTGTCTGCATGGTATAACCATCCGCCGTTGGTCAGATGGTAAACCATGTCTCCATCGTATAACCATCAGCCGGTGGTTAGATGGTAAACCATGTCTGTATGGTGTAAACATCAGCTGCTGGTCAGATGGTTAATGGTGTCTGTATGGTATAACCATCAGCCGGTGGTTAGATGGTTAATGGTGTCTATGGTATAACCATCAGCCGGTGGTTAGATGGTTAATGGTGTCTGTATGGTATAACCAGCACCTGTAGATATGAAGGTCAAAATGAAGGAGTAGACTTTGTTGATGATTGTATTGTAGACACAAGGGTCTGAATAATGGCTTAGTGTGTTTGTAGCCATAAAGGTTTGAATAATGACCAAGTGTGTTTTTGTCGACACAAGGGTCAGAATAATGACTTAGTGTGTTTGTAGCCATAAGGGTCTGAATAATGACCAAGTGTGTTTTTGTTGACACAAGGGTCAGAATAATGACTTAGTGTGTTTGTAGCCATAAGGGTCTGAATAATGACCAAGTGTGTTTTTGTCGACACAAGGGTCAGAATAATGACTTAGTGTGTTTGTCGACACAAGGGTCAGAATAATGACTTAGTGTATTGCAGAGATGTGAGGATGTCTGTCATGTTGGTATTTGGGGTGGTTTTGGTTGTCGTGTGAGAGGGGTGTTTTATTCCTGTATGTTATTGTCTCATTATGTTGGCCAGAAAATGCATGGGTGATTGGAAAACCTGAAAACAGGATGTTCTGAGCGCCCTCTGGTGTGGTAGCAGCAATGAGGTGATTAGTATTTTGGAAAATGTGTTACATATCTGTAGTGTTTAATGAATGTCCATGGAAAGATCTGCGTTGGGTTTACTGTGAAATGAAAGTTGACTGCAAATAGAAAGAATAAATAAATATCTGGAGTAGTTTGTTCTTATTGCAGCTTAGGTGAGGTTTTCTGCTGAGCACTGCAACTCAATTTTGCAATCCAATTAGCCACCATCTTTAACCGTCTGAAGGTTGAATGAGACTGGTCATTCTCCTGACTTGGAGCGTTGTGGTCGTACCTGGATTCCCAATAAACATGCAATACGTTATGATGCGTCCGGAAATTTCCTAGGTTCAAGGATTAAGCTCTTTACGATGATGCAATTCACCCTGTAGAAAAATCGCATCCGGTCCTACATTGATCGCGAGCCCACGAGGTCCTCAACACCCAACTCAAGATGCCCTCACAGCATTGATGAGTGGTTCCTGATCACTCTACCATGAATATGTCAGCAAGAGCGATCACAACAGATGGCGCTAACGACCGAAAGTGCGGATTACAGGGCTTTAAAGTGTTAAGTCACATCACTGATAACAGTCCTGACTGGCTTCTTTAAGTGGCTGCTCATGTTTAGCCCCATATCGGGCACTCGGGGATCAATTTGTTAATACTTAACTACGCTTAACGCAGACATAAATATTGCCATCTTTTAATTTGTGCCGGAAAATTTTCAACATTATTATTTGACTGGAAGTATTCACGATATACTGTAGAAATCTGCTTTATTTAGTTGTGTCGTTCCATTGAAAACGGCGCCTCCCTAAAACCATGAACCACACGAATGTTACGCGCTCTATAACTACCTCGCTATAATGCAAGGCGTCCAAAGACCTAATCGTTTATAACAATTTTACAGGGACCCCTATTGTTGGAGCCAGTTAGGCTGTTTGCGCACCACTTTACGGGCGCGACGCGGGGTCGGGTGGGATTATGACGACATCACTTTGTGACGGATTTAAATCACCTGAGAGTGGTGAAAAAATGCACCGAGAGACGCCGGAAAAGAGCAAGGAAACTTCCCTTCTCGTCTGGAAAACGAAACTGACAACGCGGCGTCTCACCGGATGTGAACAGAGCAGGTGCTTCTATGCACATGCTCCACGTACTTATGGTGTTTGTCAAATGCTATCAAATCAAGTCATGCAGAGATAAATAATATAAAATGAAGATTTGCTTGAAGGTTTAGGAAAGACAAATGTTGTGAGCTCCCTCTAATGTGGTGGAAGAAATGGGGTGATCAGTATTTTGGAAGATGTGTGACAGCTCGTAGTGTTTAATGAATGTCCATGTCTTTATCTCTTTTCTTTGTTTGTGCGTGACGCGATTTTTTTTATCACACTATGCCGCCCCTTCCCTGCTTGCTTCCTTGAAAGCAACAAAGAGTTTGAGTCACTCCGAGTGAATGCATCTCAGGCAACCTGCGCCAATGGATTGTGTCTCCACTTACTGTGGTCATGTATTACGACTGTTTTCGGCTGTGTTCTTCGCGTCGAGGGAGCTGTGCAGACATCATGCGGCTGGACAATCATTGTGCTCATTTCCGTGCGAGACCGGAAGTGAATATTGTGACCCCGTCGTGCGGGAATGCCTTCATTGTGAAGACATATGTGCGCCTCAATATTTGGACTCTCGAATTCAGTGTCGCGAGTGGTGCCCGTCCTACAAGCGCGTTGCTGAGCGAGTGTCCGTTAAGTTGTCAGGAATGCACCTCCAAACGACGCAACCATCGCTGTCCATGGATGACGACAGTGTAGGGACTGTGACGTCACTAAGTTGTGACGAGTGTCGCTTATCATCATGTCTTATTGGCCTCTGTGTGGCAGTGACCCTCAGCATTGTGGCGACGAGTTTCCTGTGTTTGGCTGTACACCGACTGGGTATCATTCGCCGGAACGTAACGCGCGACCCTCCCGAACATGAACCAATGAGCATCATCTGCAGTCCCCACGATGAAGAAGTCACGTGACTTAACCCCGAACATTTGGTCGCGTTCTGTCGAGTGCCCCGCCGAAAGCCGTCAAGAAGCGGCGTGATAACTGTGTTCAATACCGGTTTGTGTTCTTATTGTTTCGCATTTGAGATTTCTGTGGCCAATTTAAGCAAGCACTCATAGATGTGTCTGTATTATCATAACAATATACCCCGTGGTACAGTTCACCTGACTCCTCTGATGCGCTGAGATGGTCAGGCAAAGTGCGGAGATTCCAAAATAGCAGACGACATTTAGAATCGCCTTTTGTAATGCTAATTAACTCAAAGTGGATACCACGTATATACAGATAGAAATTACCAATGAATAAAAAGTTGAAAACTGATGTTGCTATTTTGATTAGGTGGGTGCTTTGTAGCCCAAAAGTCGATCGGGTAGTCCCTTGTTGGTCCAACAGGAAAACCCACCTTTATTGGTAGATTGACAAACATACTTAACTTATCATCACTTATCACGTTAAAAATACGTTCTGAGAATAATTTAAAGTCACCAACGGTGAGAGTATTGACTGAATTTAATTGCTATGGGTTTTTTCACCAATATCCGGGAGAACACTTGATATTCGATTAATTCCTTGGTTTTCGCCGATATTCCACTCCGAATTCTGGTTGGAAGAAGTATCTGCAGCTTCCGGTGTCAACAACCAGCCTCTTTCATGTCGTTGTCGTAAGCAACCGCGCGGAATTAGCTGAGTTGTTATCATACCATTATTATCATTATCTGCCTGCTAATACACTTCACAGGTGAGTCAATTTATACTAGATTTATACCTTATAACTTTTCGAACTAGTTTCCTTTTCTTCTCCTTTATTCACCATCATAACAAGTTCGTTTCCAACCGACTTACGTTGCGCAATCTCGCCGCCATATTGGAATTTATTCGGAAAAGTTAATCGCCTCGCACATTTTAGGCGATTATGTATATTTACTAATTATTGCGCTTCCTGAGACATTTTTGCCATACATTTATACTGATTACTTATTAAATTGGACTAGTTACACCAAGTGGACATCGTGAAGGTAAGGTCTTATGAGCGAATTTTCTACATTGGCGACGCCTTCCTCAAGAACCAAGACTTGGCAAGAGGGAGCGCAAGCTCCACTTGGTTCTAAAGAGCTAGTGTTATGTTCTTCAACATGCTGTTTGAAAGAAGAAAAAACCCTTGGCGAGCATCATGTACATCGGATCGTAGTTACACGATACCACGACGAAAGCTGATTGGGGTGAAGGGGTCGTGCGAACGTAGCGGCGTAACACGCTTTGTAAACACGAATGCTGCTTTATTGGTTAATGTGAATAACGCACCGAGATTCCATCAAGCATCACCACTTAAAGATCACATTTATGTTCATTGGACTTTAATTTGGATACTAGACACCAGATGAGAATGAAGAAAGACTGTTTCGCAAATATAAATGATTACATATTTACCATTTCAATGGTTGATCCTACCACAGAATATATTTTACGATGAGCGGTTTTTCCTCGAGTGGCTATTACAACCTTACGAGTCAGAAAAGTTAGTATTGATCACATTCATCTCCATAAGATCTCTTCTACATAGTTCCAATGGTATTCGTCTATTTTAAACTCATTTTCTGGATAGTTCAATTGTCAAATGACGACGTGCTACCATTGATTGTACGTACGTATTGAGACATGACATTGGCCAGGAAATCCTCTGTGACAGTGGATGGACGCTGGTCAAGTCTCGCCCGTGACGAGACCTGGATGCGCTTTGAATCTCACATTACCAGTTAATCGACATCTACAGCGGAGGACAGTCATGTGTACAATACACGTGTATATACTGACTATAACCATTAAAATGAACGCAGAAATGCCAATCGGAGTGAAATCCAATTTGTCACGTGGGACGTGCGCGTCACCTTCACAGGTTGTTTCCAAGCCGCCGCTTGTATCATTGACATCCCGCGGCCGCCCCGGAATGGTCATCCGCGTGGTCGAGTCCCTCCCCGCGACGGGGTATCCCGGACACCATTGACGACACTGGATCCGTGAGTCCGTGTACTGTGGTGCGCAGACGTCTTCACAAGGGAGACAGGAGTGGATAACGGGATCGCAGAATTCAAGGTTAGGTTCACATTCAAACGAACACAAGTGCTGATACCCCTGTGGTGTGGGTGCGCTGTGGATGACAGTGAACGTCCACAGGACGGATGTCAGTAGCCGGCGCAGCGACATCCTTCCCATTCCCTCGCCAACATATAATGTTCAGACGCTCGCGATTCCGAGATCTAGTTCTGACAACCTTATGCTGGTGCGAGTAAGATTAGTTGGTGTGTATTCTGCAAGGAGTGCTGCTAACTTCCAATTCACGCGCCAACCGGAAATGCGGGTGATAATGGCACAGGTAGGGGAGGATGGTGGGGCTATTCACAGTCACTACCATTTTTCTGAGGGAAGATATTACGTATTACATGCATCAACCCCAATAAGGATATGGCGGAAATAGAGAGATAATGAATCGCGTATGATTGGCCAAAACTATCAGAGTGTGTGTATTGAAGTGTGTACACAGGCGAGGCCCTTCGGTCAAATTGATAGCAACCACGTAGGAGGAAAGAACCACTCCTGGATGGTTATAACCACGGGGAATTTCGCTGACTGCAGAAATAGCTACTGAGTCACACAGGACGCAGCCGCCATACTTTATGGAGCGTCAATGATGATGTGACGTGATGCCATTAATAATCCAATATCCTATAGACGGTTCCCAGTCTTACCTCAGAAGATCCGCTAGTCAGAAGGTCTACTAGACAGAATGCACACTAGTCATGGGGTGTGGTTAGGCCACTGAAACTGGATAACTTGGATTACTGATCCGCCGCTGGATATATATATATATATATATATATATATATATATATATATATATATATATATATATATATATATATATATATATATATATATATATATATATATATATATATATATATATATATATATATATATATATATATATGTGTGTGTATATATATATATATTATATTTATATATATATATATACATATATATATATATATATATATATATATATATATATATACATGCGTATATAAATATATACATATATATATAAGGGTAGTCGGCCCCGGGACTACAAGCCCAATACAATACATATATATGTTGATAATAACATATTCGGTTTTGCCTCGCTTTTATTCGCTGGATGTTTTTTTTTTACTTTTTCTTACATGTTGTTAGATTCCTGATGCACAACCATCGAAGGGGGCAATCAACATTCCATATTCAATTCACAATTCATCATCATCTACCAGATGGGTCAGTTAACCTTTGAAGATATTTATGAATGACAGAAATTCAAATTCTATTCACACCGAAAAACATTTCCGGCTGCCATTCCCATCGAGATCAGAGGCGTCAACATAATCGATCCAATAAAGCAAACAAACTTTGCTTAAAACTATGTAACACAAATTTTATTGAAAACTGAATGAAACACAATGTCGGCCAAGGGCGTAGCCAGGCTTGAAGGAATGTTGCGCACAGACGGGGGAGAAATCTACAGTCCCAGACAATTAAGTCTAACCCCACTTAGCTTTTGACTGTAATGCCATTTTTGGCCATATTTATTTTTTCACTTTTCACATTGATGTTAAGCACGCGTGTAAGTACGTATCGCTGGCTACGCCCCTGTCGGCAGACGATAATACACAGGAGTAACCTGACTTCATCACTTCAGTAGTATGGAAAGTAGCGGTTCTGGCCCACCTCTACTTATCCACATTACACGTTAAATTATGGCTTATACAGGACTTAGATTTTTTTGCTCCCTGCTCACTTTTGTTGCTGCTAGGGTGAGCTTCACTCTAGAGAAAGACGGGTCGGCTCCGACCCCTAACTGGCCCGACTCCACCACTTTAGTTTACCAGTTAATTAACGTGACCATAGGCCAAGGTATCTACGCCGTTCGTGGCTATCCACCGCTTTGAGTCCAACAGAGAGAGTGACACCTTGTTAACACGCTGATCATATATCTTGTGACCTTCACTGCGCAGCATGTTCATACCATGGCGGAACTGCTTTTTTTGTGAAGAGCCTTGGTGCACTGTGCGTAGCGTAGGTGCATCTTCTCACTCCCTTTGCCTTTCCAATCTCACCCTCGTCAGACATCAGGATGGAGCACATCTTGGGGCGCAGGCCCACATACTCCTTGATTGGCACACAAGCGCACTCATCCTTCATTTTTCCAAAGACCTTTTTATTAGTGTCGGTGTGGAGTGTGTGATAAGTTGCTGAGTGAGTGAGTAGTTGCTGCTGTCGTCATCGTATATTTTGTGACGAGCAAAGATGAGACTGGCCACAAGGCTGCATACTTTTTCCTCTTCTGTCGAGAGCACAATCTTAGGGTTGACTCGCCTTTGGAGATTGTTCATTTTCTTACCAAATAAGCCACATTCCCGCGATAGGTAGAGCTTGAGATTCTTGCAGCGGATCACATACTTCTCTTTGTTGCACAGGTTGGGAACCAGCTTCCCAACATCCGCGGTGATCCCCAGTGCACCTAGGAGATTCTTCTGGTTGTCTGACAACCATTCATTCTGCACATACATTTGCTCTGGCGCTAGTGTATAATCATCGTAATTAGCATGTAACTATGCAGGGTATTCAAGATCAATATATACCCGGTTTTGGCAATGTTGGGATGGTCCTATACCTGCTTGGCAGTGGGCCCAGATGATCCACCCAAGCAATTCGCCTCAGTCGGTAGGGGCTGACTCATCACCCATCCATACAGGTTGTAAGTGTCAAGGTACTGGATGTCGCTAGCTGGCTTATCCTTCTCGAAGCTCTCCATGTACGAATAATTATCCCACCGCCCAGGTCCTTCTCAATGAACAGGTGTTTTTCATAGTTGGTGAGTAACTCTAGTTCCACACCTGTGCTCTTAATCAGTGTGTCCCATGACAGACCTGGGCTGGGGTAGTAGTTGGCGGTTTCCAGCTTCAGACAGGTCTTGCGGAATATCTCGAACACATCGGCCAGGAGCAGTACGTCTGTGCGCAGGTACAGGTCATGGTAATCGCAATGTTTCTACACCCGAACATGTCCCAGACCTTCTATGCATGTTTATTGTCTGAAGTAGATATACCTTGCTCAGACAGCTTTCTGTAGAACTCCTGGATCGGCGGCAGCGAGGCATTGAACTTATGCCAGCCGTACATGAACTCATTGGAGTACACTACCTTGCGCATTAGCAGACGGGGCTTAGCCCAGTCAGGTTCATACTTAGCAGTCACTGTGAAGGCTTATTGGTTATTGGCAGAGACTAGGTACAACTGTGCACTGTCAATGAAGCACAGGGATATGTACTTCTCCATATTGTTTGGAATGCAGTTGATCTGCCCTTACTGATGGCCTGCTTTAAGAGGTGTCAGTCATAGCCCCCTATGTTGTGGAAGACAACTGGTATAATTGTTGTTTTAGGTTGCATGCATTGTGGGCTGGTCCCCTGTGCTTTCCTGTTATATGACAGTGGTCGCCTCGTTCATTTTTACAAAAAATGACAGTGGCTTGCCGCCTTGCGGGCTCTTTTATCCTCATGCGCTATGTGCAAAGCAGCAGGCTTTGACAGAACTGCTTTGATCTTGCGCTCCACCTGTTGCAGGGCTCGAAAGAATTTCTTGACGTTATTTAGTTCTCTGTACACCACAGGGGGTTCAGTCTGACCATCGCATCAGTCAACTACATAGCCGTAACCACATGACTCTTGTTCCTCTGTCTTCTGCCTATTGCTCTTGGTAGGATAAGGTGCAGGACCCGAAAGCTTCATGGTGAGTGCCTCAATGTTGGCGTAGATAACATAGGGCGATGCCAGCTTCTTGTACCAGTTCTTGAAGGATATTATGTTCTTCCCTTCCTCCGACATGTCAACTCGCACAGCAGCCTGCCCCATACCCATGTACTCAGGCTTGCGGGCCAGAGGCAGATTCTCAGTGGTATAGCCACTCAGGCAGCACTCACAGAAGAAATTGCTGTGCTCGTACTTACTCTGATCATACAGCATGCGGTTCATATCTTTGATCTGTGTCTAGTGAAACGTATCCTCCTTCTCAATCAGCATGAGGTTTAAACGTAAAATATCAGCAGGCGGTTTACTGATGTGGTGTATGATAGTGGTACTGCAGCTTGCCATCCCAGACAAAGACTAGGGCTAGGTTAGGCACATACTTCTCTACCTTCTCGAGCTGCGACAGTGGTGATGGAAACTCTATGCCTTTACCATCCAGCAGGTCTAACAGCCTCTGAATATTACACTTAGGTGGTCGCTGTGGGTGTTTAACGACCGGCTGCAGAGCTGACTCAATAAACCATAGAAGGCAGCAGTCATCTGTGTTCTTCACATTTATTATCACCTTCTTATTTGCCAGTGCACTCCGTAGTGGCAAGGAGCATCCTTTAAATGGCTGGTAGCGGGCAATGTCAATCCACAGAGTTGCGACTGGCTAAAACTCCCAGACTGAACTTGGTCAGGATATCACCAATATCTTCTTCGGAGAGAACCACCTCCTGTTCATTACGAAGTACTGGCTAAACATGTTCAGTGTTGGAAGTTCCCCTTCTACCATAGCTGGTGAGCTTCACCAGCACTTGATACTCTTCAGCTCAGTGGTAAGAACTTTACGCATCTGTCTATGCACGCCTCTGAAGAACATCAGAGCATCCCTGCCAAGGGGGTGAACCTCAAGAACGTTCATTGTAGCAGACTTTTCTGGTTAAGTGTACTGCTCTAACGGTAAAAACATCTGTCATGGTGATCAGGGTGGTTGTACTGATCATTGGGTTGTGCAGTAATCAGGATGTGGGGTTCCTTTTCTGGTGGCACACAAGTCTGTCGTTGATTTTGTCAAACCCACAATCTATGCACACTCCTAGTTTATTTGTTATGTCCTTCTGACAAACCCTACAAAGAAGATTAAGGTGTTTAATCTTATATCTGTGTAAATAACAAAACTCTTGTGTACAAGGCCTGTTACAGCAATATCCAAGGGCACTTGTTTGCAAATGCCACAATTCTTGTTTATATAGTTTATATGTTAAATGTCCAATTGAGAATACCATCTGGCGGCACCACAAGCAGCTCCTCCTTTCAAAAGCCACAGAGTGGTCTATCCAATAAATAGGAGAGCACAGGCTCATTGGGCTTAGTGACAGAGCATCCAATTCGGTAGACATTGAGTGACCACACAGGGTCAGTGGCACGATGACGATGGTCCTGCTCAAGCTCACCAGGCTGATAGAGGTAGCGAACCCCAGTACCAGAGGGAAGCTTTTGCTCTTTGAGCCTTACCAAACGCCCCGGGACCACGGAAGAGGGCTTTGGTGTAATTTTTTTGGCCTTTATAGCATCTGTAGGTTTTTTTCCAGACAAGCAGGTCACCTCATTGTTTATTGTAGAGACAACAGCTTGCTGCCAAGAAACCCACTCAGTCAATAGTTCCCCAGATGGAAGTTCTAACTCCACAGTGTACTGGTGTTCAAAGAGATGCCCAGCAAGAGTGCAGTTAAAGCGTTTTCACAATAGCATGGTCTCGATGGACATCCACACAGCCACGCCTGGAGACCCCATGTTTGGCCAGCAGCTTATTCACTGCTCCCATGAACTCGACCTGAAGAAGTTGAGGCCAATGCAGTGGTATACATTCAAGTGCACCTGCAACATCTGTAGCCTCTTTTGTAGTCAATGGCTTAGCCGCTTTGTAGTGTGAGGCCACGTCCACTACTATGAGGGCATACTTCGAAAGTCGGCTTGATGAACCTCATGGCCTTAGCCTCACGTAGCTCTTTCAAACTTAAGATTTGCTTTTCAAACTGCGGCGCCCTTCTGCCCTGCAGCCGCCCTTTTAGCGTTATTTATAGATCATTCAGACTCACAAGTCACCCTCTACACTGCCTCCACCGAGCCCATCAGACTCTGTTGATTCGTTGTCTCTGCAGCCAGTGGCGTGTTCCTTACCTTCTATGACTTGTTTGTCCACATTGACAGTGCTTGGCTGTTGTTAAATCCGCGGTTAAAGGAGCTAAGTACTTGCCATAGCGGTGATATAGCTCGTATGTAGCAGCGTTAATAACGCCATAGAAGACATGGGTACACAGACACCTTATAGGGCTTGGCAAGGCTATCTATCGGGCAGGCAAGATGCAAATACAATATAGGAGAAGCTAGGGCTAAAGAAACCCAGTACAGGTGTAAAACCCCCACCAAGGCCAAGAAAGACTGCAAATCAAAGGCCAAGGGGTCAGCAGCTCCAAAGAGTGCCATCCGGGTAGCAAAACAGTCATTGATCCATTTGACTAAGAGCGGTGGATAACCGTGAATGGCGTAGACACCTTGGTTTAAGGTCATGTTAATTTGCCAGCAAAATAATGTGGCGGAGTCGGGCCCGTCTTGTATAAGCCATCTTTGAACGTATAGTATGGATAAGTAGAGGTAGACCAGAACCGCTAATTTTTATGCTACAACTTCCGTTGTTTTATATAGATAGCGGCTCCATAACAGCTGATAACCAGGTAGGGGACGACCGCCGATTGAAGTGATATACGTCTTTCGAAGGAAACCCCTAAGATCACAATTTTGCGCCATACTGCGGTTGAATATTTTGTTTACCACTTTAACGATTCTGGGCGATTTATTGCGAAACACTACGCTATTTTATTATCAACTAGGTTATTTTTCGTGATACACCACATAACATCATTGTAAACTTGGTAAAATATGAAGAAAAATATTGATGCAATTTGTAAAGTAAGGATAGTTAACTTAATCGCCACTAGCTAAGTTTTACCCGCATTTGTGAGCAGGCTGGTTTGGGCAAACTGAGGGGATACTGTGTCAATTACTAACTTTATATATATGTTTAAACATGTGTATGCTATGTAATTAATTCAATAATTATCCTAATCTGAATAACAACACCTATTTTGTTATATATTCATTCCAACTTCTGTGACAATGAACACTGATGAATATCAATGTTGGATCAAAGATGAGACCTGAGAGTTGTTTTCATTTTTTCAGATTTATTAAAAAATTGTCATGGCTGATCCAATGAAGGCACCCCAAAGGCAAAGTTTTGCTTCATACAACAGTAAGATTTCTGTTTCCTGTTACCAGTGCTCCAGTTTCATGAATGCTGTTGCATTTTAGTGGTGATGGTGTTTCAAGTTCTGTACTTCATCAGAATCAGGAATTTTACCGCATGCAATGATGATCCAAATTGTTTTCTATTTAGCTTTGTATTGGCAAATAAGTGAACTGATGTCATTTTGATCGTTGCCATTGAAGGCCATTGGTTATATGTTTCGGATTTTCACCACCAAGGAACTCTCAGTTGAAGATTAGTTACAAAGGAATTTTTTGCATGGGCCAAAAAGGACATGGTAATTATATAAGCCATATGAGTATATTTATGTCAGATAAAGTAATTAGAAACAGCTTTACATGTCTATCCAAATAATGTTGCTTATTGGTCATACCATTTGCTTTTTACACATTTCAATTTTTGTAATGCCAGAGTTTGGTTTGAGTTTCATTCTTGTCATATTGGTAAATGGCAAGGCGGAGAGCCCATGAATTAGCAACATGTTTTGGCGGCACTGTATTAGTGCACTATTCTGATTCTTCACATAATACCTACACCTATACAAATGACGATGATTTGTGGAACAAAATCAACAAAGTCGATAGTGTGACCCTTCCTACATCAAAGAAGGCTGTCCGATTCCAGGGAGATGACAGGTGCGAAGTTGTTGTCAAGAAAAAAAAATCAGACACGCCAGCAGCTTCTGCCTCAGGTCAGATTACTGAAAGGAAACTTGTTGTCACAGAAGACCTAGTTCATCCTACTCCTTCAAAAGACAGCCCGGGGGACTTGAACTTCGTCAAGTGTCAAGATGAGGCCCAAGATGATATTGACTTAGTCAAATCCATGGTTCAAACCTCTCTGCCAGCTACAGCACCCACATCTGCCACTATGACTACCGATTCCAGTTCAACCATAACCAAGATAATCGAAATACCTGTGACTAAACCAAGAAAAACACCATCCATGAAGGCAGCAGTTATAATGGCTGTTAAAAATAAGGCCAGTCTTTTAGCCCCCAAAATACAGAAAAGTACTCCTATAATTTGCATGATTTGTGGGGGAAGGTATTACAAGACTTGGGACTATCCTTAGTTTGGAAGGTGGGTAGGTTGTGAGACTTGCGACTCATGGGTTCATGCTAAATGCATTGGATGGGAAGATCACCGTGTAGATGATCCCACAAAGCTCTTTGTATTTTTGACATGTCAGCAGCTGAATAGTTTGTAGATGACTTGTGCATAAGGAATATTTTTCAGACATGTTCTTGCTTGGCACAGTTTTGCCAATTTATATTGGTATATAAAGTTTGAGTTTCAGATTATTTCACCCATCTCTTTTTATGTTGATATTTGTTCTTTGTCAGTTCTGTTAAAACATAGTTAAACTTACTCACTTCTCTACGTCTTCACTGGATTTGCACATTTTTGTCTGAGATATATCAAACACTTGTTAAACCTTTGTCAGAAGAATTTAAGTTAAGGCAACTGGAAATAAAGTGATAATGTGCATGTTTAAATACTTTATTACCCTGTGATATTTATATCGAGGTATTTGAACATGAAAGTCTGGAAATAAAGTCCAATGCAGATGTTTTCCTCGTTATGCAGTCTGCAAGTTTGGTAAAAATTGATTACATAAATTGGTATGATTTATAAACTCGCATCTTAATTGCTGATGATAGCATCATGTTCATAGGTGACATCTCTCATTAATCATGCTTGAAAGTCCATTTGGGCACTATCTTCGTCCTCTGAGATATATCCAAGGATATCTGTAGCATATGCCTCAACGTTTTCAAGATATTCACTAAGTTCTTTGTGGAAATTTATGTAGTCCTGTTTCAACATGGATTTTCGGTTTTTGGATTCATTGGTCCATGCCTCTTCAAAGGCTTCCCTTATATCGTCATCTGATATCTGGGTTAACAAATAGGCATTCATTTGCTTCAAGTCCTTAACAGTCTTTGCTGCAATGGACATGTAACGACCTCTCTCCTCTTGAGTTATGAAAATGGGGTTCTCACAAGGGAATCTTGGTGCGTTGAACTGTGGAAAGCACTTCCGTGGATATGATAGCATCAAATAACTTAGCTCTTTTCTCCCTGGCCACATTTAAAAATTTCACCAACTCAGGATCCAAGAATTCTCCTCTGTTACCTCTCTCCTCTGACGTGGATTGGAGGGGTATTTTCTTTCTCTCGGCAACACTCTGAATGCATCCTCCTCTTTCTGTAGATCTCTTTGTTTGTGAACGTTTTTATTTTTTAGATCCAGAATTCCAATCTGCTTGTAGGTATGTTCCCTTAACTTAGTCAGTTCATCATAGCTGCTGCATGCTGCATGCCTTGTTATGATGTATATATATATATATATAGATATAGATATATATATATATATATATATATATATATATATATATATATATATATATATATATATATATATATAGAGAGAGAGAGAGAGAGAGAGAGAGAGAGAGAGAGAGAGAGAGAGAGAGAGAGAGAGAGAGAGAGAGAGAGAGAGGATGAGGAGAAGGGGAAAATCCCAACTTGGGAGAGATAGAGAAATGTAACAGTGGAGATAGAGGGTAGGAACAGAAAGAGTGAGAAAGATGGTCAGAGTGAGTGGATGAGATAGTCAGAGGGAGTGTTGGGGTTAAGGGTGGCAAAAGGGTCACCCTGAGTGAGATGGATTTTCAGGTCCATGTTGACTGAGACAATCCCATAATATTGTTTTGAAAAAAAGTAATCCATATTATATATTTCAACAATTGTAGAACCTATATTTAATGTGAATAAAACTCCACGAACCCAGCCCCAATTTAGCAAAATAATGATCACTAAGAAGAGCAAGAAAGAATAGTTCTGTGGAAGAAGCAACATTGAATGTGTGAGTTTTGACATGGTACCTTATTTCAGTTAATTATATCTCTGCAATAGGACGGTAGATTTTAATTTAGGTCGGTAAAGTTATAGTATTTAACCTCACCTTTTAGATGAAATTAGTCCCAGCTTCGTACGACAATTTGCTTGGTTTTCTAGGGTTGAAAACACATAACGATTCCGTAAAAATGGCGCATTGTGACTAGGATTTCTCAGCTTCGCTTTCGATTAAAGGGTTTTAAATTCGCACAACGCATGTGCTTTTACGACTTTGGAGATGCCCCCTCATGTTTAAACATCTCAATCAATCCAAAACACGCTAACGGGAGTACCGAACAGCTTTTTGGAACAGAGGGGTTGATTTGTTGAGGCTCTGTGTTTACCACCGGAAGAGTCACTTCGTTTGAAGGGTCCTTCAATCGGCGGTCGTCCCCTACCTGTTAACACTAGTGTATGGTACATGACCAAAGCTGCCTAAACCACTCTAATTTGGGAAAAAAACAGCACTAGCGCGTACAACCAAAGAGTTTATAGCTACGCTAAGAAGGCTCACTTCGAGTGGCTCTGTGGTGATCACTTCCCTGATTATAATACATAGCAATCGAAAGGGGGGCGCTACAGCGGCACAAACAAAGGCACTTGGGGATACTGGGCTGACGTTACTGCGATTGATTAGAGCGGGGAAAATGTCGTTTCGCAGAGACTTGCCGCTGCCAAAACAATAGGCTTATGAATAGCGAAAATAACAAGTGCACTCTAGAATAAATGACAACTTGATCAATTACCCGGTCTGGAGTAAACCTATCGAAAACAGTACGTATACCAATCGAAGTTGATTCAATAATAACCCAAAATCTGCATAATGAACACGTCCCAGATTTTCTCCGGGGAAAATTAAACGAACACGAACACCTGATGACATTCAGCGGAAAACAGCCTAATAGTGAACCATAAATTAGAAAAGCCAAACAAATATTTGAGAACAACCAAGAAAATTAAATCAATCAAAGCTTAATCGTTTAAACTGAATTAAAAAGAACACTATGATGGAAAATGCCATTATCCTAAATTTAGTCATAGATTGTGCAGCTTTTCTTAATTGCCTCATTACATAAGTATCCTCGGATTAATTAGCAGGACGATCTGAATCACATTACTAACTCTATGATGAGGATAAGGAGAAATTTGACATTCTTAAACTCATCAAAGAGTATATATAACTACATGCGCTATTAAATCTTTGTTATCATAACGAAGCTTAACATGTCGCTCCGTCATAATGCTAACATCATAAAGTCATTACCACATCCCCCACCAGCCTCTGGTCGGACCATTATGACTTCCGCTCAGAGCAAGTTTCGTCTATTCTGATATCTCTTGTCCAGTTACTTCCTAGGCAAGGCAGATCGAAAGTAGTAAACAGTGCGGAGCTGTCAGAGGCGGAGTTTCTTTGCCTAGTTACTTCCATGACTTGATAAAAATCCTTTCTTACTTTTAGAATCGCAGGATCATGGATAATTTATTGATATCAGCGCCTTGAAACTAGCAAGCAATTAGTTTACTGGGAAATTCAAAACGTTTGAATATTTGCGCAAGCGCAATGGAATCATTTTATTAAATAATTTTCGGATATTACCGCCAATGCTCAGTACGCAGTTTTGGTTGTCTAATGGTGTCTTCGACGTGTCCATTTAAAATTAGCGTCTGAAATTAGCGAAACGACTTAACGAATAATTTACATTCCCATAAAAATCTCCGGGTTCACTGTTGTAGGGAATTAGCTTTGAAAAGATTTTTCACACAGAATTTGTAGGATTTCTACATGAAAAGCGCATCGAATATGTCGTCAGGAAGATAGAAGAAATAATAAGATTCGATTTAAGTTTCTAGAAATAAGTGGACTCAATTTGAAGGCTGTTTCACTTCCACATCAAAGACGGCTTCTTAAGTCGCCAAATGCTGTACATACTACTACCAGCGAGTCTAATTTGCATATTTAAGCACATAGAATATCTGGTATTCATAGGATCAATGCGCAACGGGTCAACAACTGTCATCGGGTGACAAGTGTTATTGCTGTGGGACGCAAGCAAATGAATGTGCATTTATAGTACCTTCACTCGATGTAGGAAAAGCTCCAATTACAAGCGTGTCAGAAACTGATGCCGAGGGACCAGGAATTGATGCGGGTGATAGCGGATGGGATCGAGCTGAGAGGGAATGGGATTGATGGGTGAATTGGGGCTGTGGTTGATGTGCTCTTAACCATTACAATTCTGCGTCGCAGAATAACTAAGTGAACTGAGCTGCAATACTGGAAATGTAGGGAGGTTTTTCCTCCTGATACCATGCGGATTTCATAAGCATTACATTTATTCAATGGTAAGAGTTTTCTCTGAACGTGAAAAACAAAATCCTTGACCGATTCTCTATTACTTTTGGAATCGTTATCCGTAAAACCATCCAACCCGGGACCCTGCTATTTGCATGGGCCTTTGTAAAGTCCGATTCCTTATTTTGACGGGTCGTGAATTATAACCCAAATATGCCACATGGTAGGCGCTACTAGACATCCAATGCTGAAAATCAGAAGCTGGTAGAACTGCGCATGCGTAGTTACTTGACACGGTCGCCACTCATTTGCGAGGCAAAAAAAGCAACCTCGATGGTCTCATTGAACGCAGCGTAATATGAAAGCGCACAGCCAGGAAAATGAATCTCATGCATATCTGTCATGTTTACACGTTTACAATTCGCCACCTACACATGTGTAGGCACCATATCACACTCTGGGGTCGGTGTGCCGTGACACCCTATATTTACCTTACCATTCCTGTATAAACCCTGCGATGATATGTAAAGGCGATATCACGAATATGGCGATGTTATGTATATACGGCGGAATTATGTAAACGGCGATGCTGTGCTCATGGCTAAGCTGCATTTGTAGCACCTTAAGCAGTTCTTAGTCCGTTTCCGTATTTGTATAATGGATGAACGACGGAAGACAATAATACAGTAATTTTCTTTTTCAATCTAAACATGTCTACTCTCTTGTAACCATTATTCCTCTTCACATTTTTCAACGTCAGTCATGAATATTCAGATTAAACATCTCCCCATTCAACGCTTACAGCATCGACGGAACCAAACTGTAACATAATGATGGAACGCATGGATAATATTTTTTAAAAAAACCCAAACAAACAAACCATCTATAAGCTACAGCTAGCTTGGTGCAGAGAGCCATCTTGTGGTGCGTGACCAGCGTACGATCACGTGCTCCACCCTGTGCCTGAGTGGAGCGAAGAGCCAACCAACTCCTCTGGTTAAAAAGGTCTCCTACATTTGAGAGCTGTTGACAAACCGAGCGTGTGCAAACCACTCCATGTATCAAGACAAATAGGGATGAAGCACCGTCAAAAACGATACTCTATGTAACAAGCCGTTAACAGATACAAACGACATTCTTATATTTAGAGAATTAGCATTTGTACATATATACCTACATTAACACATATTGTAGACTTATAGGTACGAACCATATCGGCTTATGGCACCCACAGAGAATATGGCAAATAGTGCATTACATCGACTTGTCAGTTACTTAGGCAAATACAGCAGCGCTTTGGGACCTCAACTCAATGATCCGTTATGATTGATCGATTGATCGAGTTACGCAGCATCTTGACGTGACTGTGCATAAGAAGAATCAGATTCATGCCGATTTTGACGTGAGCTTTCAACATCCAATACATCTGCTGCACTGGATGGTCAAGCGATCTCAACGAGAGTGTAGGGCCCGGGCGCTTGAGGATCGGGCGAGTAGCTAATCGAATCACTCATAGACCGTCGGAATGGCTTATGGTAAAATATATATACCATGGGAACGATGGCAACTTGCGAATAAGTCATCCATGTTGCTATGGTTACCAATAGCCATGGAATGTTCCTGTTAGGATCGAACATATACCATAACGACACCACATTGTAAGGTAACCAGAGAACGACAAAGAGACTCGTTACGATAAAAGCAGCACGCGTCAAATGTTCATTTTGATACGTCACCATGGAGTTACCATAGTAACGATTAGCGACACATTGTGAAGGCGTTTGAACTGGTAGAGGGTTGAGGGTCGCAGGGGGAGAAGCCAGTCCAGTGTTGGTATTGGTGCGGACCATCCCAGCATTGGTTAAATTGTTCATGTTACCTCGTGGTCCATGGAATGCCCAACTGGTGCTGCGTGCGGCCTGATGAATTACAGGGTACATTTTGCGGTGACCGCGCAAGTAATGAAATATCCTGATATAAACAGACGCTGAAATGACGAGCACAGCTAGGAATATGACCGTGAACGCCAGCGTGTCGTTATCCGTGTAGAAACGGTGGTCAAATGTACACTGACCCTCTAAGGGATTGAAACTGTATGTTCCAAGTCCAAACACTGGCGGGAATGCGAGAAGGAAAGCGATGGACCACCCAAGCAAGACAATCAGTAAACACGTGACGGCTCCGCGCAACTTCCGGGCATGGAAACGATGGTACACCACGCTGAGATAACGGTCAATCGCCAGAATAAAGATGGCGAATGTCGTGCCAAATGTGAGGAATGTACTGGAGAAGGCGAGCAGTTTGCACCCCATGATGGAATGTTTCCATACGGAGCCGTGGAGGACTGAGTCGAGGACGAGCGGCAGACAGAGAACAGAACGCGTCAGGTCGCCAACGCTGAGGTTGACGATGAAATAGTAAGGCGCTTTGTGGAGACGCTTGTCTTTGATGATTGTGTAAATAAGGATGGTGTTTTCCACAGCCCCAGCACATACTGTGATCATGAGAGAAATGCTCTTGACGACGGTGGCCACGGTGTAGGGGGCTGGCTCGTGACTCGCTTTCCCGAGCCACGGCGACAAACTGTGACCGCCTCTCTCCATGATCACAGCAATAATCAACTTATTAATACGAAGCGAATGATTTCTCAGCACATGTTATCCATCTTATCCGAGTGAAATGTGCATTTCAAAGAGCCTTCAGTGACCGTTGGTTGCATGCCATATATATGGGTATCTTATTATCCTCTGTATGCCTGTACCAAGTCTTCAGATGACATTAGCGTCGAGTAATGAGTTCAACGGCCAACAGCCTCTGCAGTAAACTTGTGATCCGTACGACCGACTATTGTGTCACAGGCGCTAGCCAACATAAACACATGGAATCCACAGAGAACTCCATTCCTGGCTTAGCATTGAGCGCCTGCCACAAAAGAAATGAACAATCTTCGATGTTTCCATTTAGAAATCCATACACGTAGCTAAGCGCAATAGCGTCCTACAGAGGGAACGCGCGCTCTCCGGACTGTCGTAGTATCAATCCCCCAAAAAAACATCCTGCTCGCTTCCCGAATGTCTCTGCATCTAAGAGGGTGATTTAGTCTGGTAGGTCTTGTCGTCATGACAACACTTTGAAGTCGATCACGTTAAAGCAAACCTTCCAGCCATATGATGACGTCATAAACCCTGAGGGACGGCGATAAAGAAAGCTAGCTGCTAATTCGTGTTGCTCGTCAGTTTGTTTGTGAGAGCGATGCGATGTGACGGAATGGCCCGCGCGGCGTCCAGGCTAGTCCTGATGTAATCCACTCAACGGCCAGCTGTTGTAGATGTTGCTGCTTCAGCTGGAGTTAGTTGGGGTGATTGACCGTCCGGCGGTATTTCCCTCACAGAGACTGCCGCCCTAGACACCAGCATTGGTCAGATCACTGCCGCCTCTAACCTCAAAGTAACATCGGAAACATTTCAGCTGCAACCCTGGTCGCCGCGACTGCTTTTACGGACGCGTAGGGCGGAAAGATGAACCGCGATGCAACTCTGCTAGCCTCGATGCCGTCTCTCACCCCACGTGACTCGGCGCCAGGCTCGTGCTAGAAGGTCAGGTTCACTGCTTTCTGTGCCTTATAAGGCAACCCCTATCCATCACACCTCAGATCGTCACCTCGTTTAACTCAGAAACAAATAAAATAATTTAACACCAATCCCACAATGAATGAACCCAATTAACGAACAGTACACCAGCACTGGATCAGTTCCATGTGAGGGGTTGGGTCGATGTGTAGTCATTTTGCGGGCGCCCTTGATTTCAAAATATTGAATATGCAATGATGAAATTTCGAGCTAATGAAGGAATAGATATTGTCCCCAGCATTGGGAAGAACGTTTTTTTTTTTTTACTCTATCAGGGTTAGTCACGTGAGATCTCATAGAGCCACCAATCAGTCACCTTAACCCCCTCCTCCGAATACAGCTCCCCCCACCTCGCTCCTCCTGATGACGTCACTCCGATCATTTTGCTACGTAAACACGGGAGTGTCACGTGACGGGGATCACGAAGCAATAGCCGCAAAATTACTTACAACACTAGCCATAATTCACCGCTTTATTCCCTAACCAACAGAGCTCGGCCAGCAATCTCAGGTTTTGTCCATTATCCTCGCCAGAACGACATTATATATTCAGTTGTGTGTAAGCACCGTCTAGCGGGGCTAGGCCCAACCCGTCTTCGCTCAGCTAATTTCAGACACAGACAAAATAACCAAGGACACTCCGTCCATACTAAATTAGTCAATGCGGCTTCAATGCTGTTTTTTTCCCTGTTGGTTTTGTAGGTTTGTTATGCGCCTGAATAGTCAGCTATGATTCAATGCGAATGCCGGTCGGTTACATTGAACAACATTGACCCATTAGGGTTCAAGTTACTTTTCATACAATATCCGAATATAGACATCCCCTGACACATGTACGCGTAATACCATATCAATCTCGATGCCTCAGACATACCAGCTTTATAAACTGCGTGCATAACAGATAACGCCTCGCTAATTTACACGCAGGTTGGATTGCAGCACACGCGTGCCAAAAACAACTTAGTCACCAACCGCGAGGCATGCTAATGGCAAGCATAATTACGCAGTTGCTATTCATTTGTAGCGTCCCCAAGCGCTCGGATGCGATGCCAAGCGTCGGAGCGCCAAGCCACTACAACAATATTTAAGAACAAGTCGATCATCGAACGTCGTATGCTTCCTTATTGAACACCGAGCACCAGAAACATCCATTCCTTACAAGATTTCCAGAGGGAAAGACATATATTCCCAGTGTCAATGAGGGAATATTTATATATCAAGCGGCTCGGAAGCATGGAATCGAGAACCGAGCGCCTGTGTTGGCGTCCAACAGAATCATATTGAGAAATTGTTAATATAACGGACAGCACAACATTTGCCCTGGAGAATACTCAAAAGCAACTTTAACTTTAAATTTGGGTGATTACTGATATACCGTAAAATATGCTAGGAACAAATGTTCACAAAGACAGCGTGACCTATTCGTCGTCTTGACAACGGTATCAATGCAATGGCGATACGGATGCAAGTTAGCATTAAAATTCAGTCGATTCTTGAAGCAATGCACTCAACAATGCTTTACGACAAGAAGCAAGATACTAAAAAAATACATTTATCTTTCTTTCGCTGTTAACAAATTAAGACTGTGGTGATTCTGTACGACGCCAAATCCGATTATATTATTCAGCATAACATTAACGAAACAGCTGGGGAGAAATTTATAACTGGTGCGATATATTCAATGTAAGTTTGTTGCACAGAAGAGAGAGAATGAGGTCGGAAGCAGTTATTTCGTGTTCTGATTTTCTTGCGTGAGTCATCTCCAAAAGGCAAATATTGACGAAATGACGTTCATATCCAACTCAGACCAGAACATGGGAAGAGAACTCTAGCCTATTGCTCTTATCAGCATTTTCTACGGAAGAAAAATGAAGACCAGACGATAACACCGCGCATGCGCTGATACACGCGCGCACGCGCTCTCGTATGCACTGCATCTGCGTGTGACTCAATTGTGTGACTGTTTACCAGCTTGTGTTTGTTTGAATTCCAATCTTTAGTCATAATAAGAGAATGGAGAAATGTCAGCGATGATTTGTTAATGCCACGAGATCTCTTTGCCTGGAAACCGGGGCGGTATTTGTCACGGACTGTGTCATTTTCCATTGAGTCACTTGGCTCGGAGAAAGGTACGGACTGTGTCATTTTCCATTGAGTCACTTGGCTCGGAGAAAGGGTACTAGACGAAGCTCTCGTTAGGCAGCAAGAGGCTGAGAGGGTTCGCGGAGACGGGAGAGGGGCGAGCACGAGGTTTGGGGGACTGGACGAACTATTGGATAAATGCAGAAGAAGGGAGACCGCTTGATGGAATTGTATATACGCCATTTAACTGATAAAATACCTTTCAACACCGGATATATTCTGTCGAGTTGAATATACTGGTAGGTAGTGGCTCGCTCACCGGAAATCGCATAACCTCTTTCCGGGAATTGCATACCCGCAGCTAGCATGATACATAATACAGGTCTTGTATAACCACGGTCACTCTATCGCACCCAAGGTCTTGCATCACCACAGCTAGTTGGCCACATAATACATAATGGTTACTCTAATACACTCAGTGGTTATTGCATAACCACAGCTAGTTGGAAACATAAAACAGTTATTGTATAACCATGGTTATTCTAACACATTCAGTGGTTTTTGCATTACCACAGACACACAATACAGGTCTTATTACCATGTTTACTCTAAGACACTCAGTATTAATCGCATAACCACAGCCAAATGGACTTACAATACTGGTCTTGTATAATCATGGCTACTCATCACACACAGTGGTTACTGCTTAACCACTACTAAATAAATGCACTATACAGAAGCAAATAAACTTCGGCACGTCTTCCCAGCTAAAGAAAAATCTTCGCAGGTCGCCTGGGGAATAAAGGTTAACCCAGCTTTTCGACTAACTCTTCACCCCTACCCCACCAGAGGCACCCCCTGGCCTCGTTATTGGTGGTAAGCATTCGAATTCAACTATAATCGATTCACATTAGCTAATTAACAGTTCCACAAACCCACAGTTCCATCTGCATGTCATTTGTCGGTATCGACTGCAACAAAGACCTATTGATGGGTTGGATATGGCTGGCATCGTCGGTTTTTACCCACGATATACTCGGTACATGCAAGCACCTTGTATCGTTAAGGTGAAAATGCACGTTCCGTTCATGAAATACAGGTGCGCAGCGAGTAATTACTGCTGTGAACTTCAGCTTGTCAGGGTCACTTTTTGCAGGTCTTCTAACTTGTGCCTGGGAGCAGATGCCTCAAGCGATGACCCCCATCTGTTATCAATTTAATCCCTCATTTGATGAGGCTGACAGCGGTAAATACATCGACGGCCAGCCGACCCCCATCGTGGTCATAGCGATGCAAACCAGCTGCCCACGCGTCGTTATGACAACCAGTGGGGGGAAAGGATCGCTAAAACTTCCCCATCAATCTACAACTATCATTCGCAAATAAACAAAAAATAACATTAAAGTGAGATTCGATGATTTGCGTAGCGTTCGTCTTGAGTGGAACCAGGGGTGAAATGATTAGTGTTTAGTTAGCCCGCGCGTGACGTCCTTGAGGATAATTGTTACCTTCCGCCACTACCAGCAACGTAAACAATAACAGGGAATGGCAGCAATGCGCAGGCGCCTAAAGTTATCTGGCACTGCAGGGAAAGCGATAAGTAGGGGGCGCTGTAGTGGTCCACCGAGACTCCGAGTGGATAGGGTAATCATTAAAATGAACGCATCAAACTTAAATACCTGGGGTACCTTGATTAAGATATAGGGATTCCATGATTGAGTTTATCAAGTGGAATGCCAAAGAATCACGCGCGATCTCCCGTGGGCCTCAGGGGAACGGTCTGCTCTGAAACTCGTGTTCGACTCAACAGCGGCTGACCGCACGTCTGAATGACGTGTGGTTATTGGCATTCCCTACCAGCTGAGTGCACGGTTACAGCCGTAATTGTATATTTTCCTATCGGTTAGGGTGTTAACAGTACATGAATCAAGTTTTTAGAAACCGATATCAGTTCGTATTTAATTGCGAACTATTCCAGACCAATGCAATGATTCGGGTTAAATCAATTACACAAGGGACGTGCGAAAGCCAATGATTTTGATTCATTAGATCACAATAAGCAGAATAAATACAATATGGTTTTTCTTCTCGTTATTTTTGAGATGGTGTCTAACAATCATTTATGTTCTGTGTCCCACTCCCTTTGTTATTATAGGACCCATGGCACATCACTCATATGACATGCGATGCATATTTTTCACGTGGCGCATCGCCATGCATCGGCATGACACCACAATGGTCAATGACTCATTCGGGCTCGACAAGTCTCTATACGGATAAACCGCACCAGTGTGAATAGCGCGGACGTTATTTTCCTTAGCTGGAGGAAGGTTTTTGCAATAGAGATTGGCGGCTATTCTTAATCCCATGTGTGTGATAATCTCAGTGATACCCCGACAGCAGGTGCCAGCGAGGTGCTGTGTCATCTCTGATGCGAGGTTATCTAAATGTAGCATTTGCCCAAAGCTTACAGGTCACTTGCCCTTCTGTTATCCATATCGTGCAATACAAACATGGGAAACATCGGGTGGTTTTGACCTGCAATTAGTATCATGCCATGGCGAGCATAAGCATGATATGTCACTCAGGATCAAAGTAAATTCATTTTTATCACTGCTTATCTATGAACGCCGATGAGGAACATTCGCCCATTCTCGCCCCAAAATACGGTATCTGTGATAACAAATGAGGGTAATATTGCAAGAAAAAATAATTGGGAAAAGGTTATATTATCGTAATATTGATAGATATATTGCTCGAAATCTTCCTTCAATATCATCGCATGCTACACTCAAATTTTCAAAGACAGATCAAATGCACCCGACCATGCTGGTGAGGTGGCGAGGGCGTGGTAGGTTGCCGGGTGGGGGTCTGGTGGGTGGAACCTGGAGTCTGCCAGAGGAGCCCAAATGCACGCGCATGCGTATGCACATACATCCATGCATGCATTCAGCTAATACCAAGAGCATGATTGTTATTGGTGGAATTGAAGAAGGTAATTGTATCTAGGTTCTGTGTGCTTTGTACTACTAGAATGAGGACTTGAGCTGGGGACAGCTGGAGGGAGAGTGGCCCTTAGGACCGGGTTAGTGGATGGACTGGTCAGGCTTGTCAGTCACAATCAGTCAACATCCCCAATGCTTAATCCAGCTAACTAAGCTGTGAAAAACAGCTGATCATGTGTGTCTTTTGTTGACGCTTTCACAAGAGGCCGTAGACCAGCCAGCTGCGCTGAGGCATTCGACGACTAACGACGTTCGGTCACTAAACACCCATCCAGGGCGAACACGGTTGGTTTGTACTAATAGAAACTCCTTAGATCGGGTGTTATGGTTATATGTTTATGTAACCGACACAATCATGAAAACAATCAGCTTCTACAGTATTTTTCGGAACTTTCGGAAATTCAACAATCATTCTTTGAATGATCAGACGAACCTCCCCTTGTCACTCCAGGTGAATTCATAATCAATCTCTACATGGCACTTGCTATGTTTGCAATGCACAGTTCAGGCGTGGTCACCTTCAATGTCACATACTACATGTAAGAAATAGTTCAGAGTGAAGCTACAAAGCTCCTTAAAGGTACGTCTGATTTAAGTTATGAACAAAGCTTGCACTTGGTAGGACTGACATTTCTTGAAAAACGATGTCTCTGTGGGGATCTCAGGCAGACTAACAACATGTTCACGTGATTACATAATATCAGTGTTGATTTTTTATTTCCAGCTTCGCAATCCAGATAAATAAAGCCTCCGGGGACATCCGTACACCTTGATATAGTGTATGGCTAGGACGGAAATAAGAAGAAATAGCCTTTCCCATCGAGCTGAGACCTCATTGAATAGTTTAACTGCCATGATAGTTTGAGCCAGCCCACTCGAGTCTTTCAAAAACCAATTTCTCAACCCGGCGGTATTGTAATACCGTGTAAATATTGTAGTCAAATGGCAGGGCACTTATCGACCAAAGCGTCTCTTCGCTCTGTCCACCCACCACTAAATGAGGTCTTGAGTGGCCATCATTGTAAATCATATGAACATACGAGTGTTTCACGCACCATCCATGGCGCACAGCCGCGAGGTAGTGAGCGAGGTGTGAGGTGCAGGCCCGGGGTGCAGGGCCAATCAGGGCTGTTGACAGAATGACGTCATGATTTGCTTTGCGTAGCATGACATAGAAAGATCGGGAAATACAATACACTTGCTTTAATCACAGTTTCACACGCGGGAGGTTGCCGGGTGGGGTCTGGTGGATGGAACTTGGAGTCTGTTAGAGGTGTCGATGATTTTTTCGAAACTTGAGTCGCTTTTACGAAACTTCCCCATGTCATCAAAGAATTGTTTGGTTGTCACTCGATATTTAGTGTTTGACCAGGAATAAATGTAAACCGACAAATATATAAATTTGCTTATTCTCACGTTCATGTCTTTTGAAAAAATTAAAATCAATTGATTTATTTTGCGTGTAACTATATAAAAAGGATTAATAATAATGATAGGGTTTTCAGTGGCTCATGATTTGATTAAGGTGAATCATTATGAAATGTACATATAGGTGGCAATTCAACAATAGACTTAAGTCACAAACATTATTGTACAATGTAAA
Organism: Urechis unicinctus; assembly: GCA_034190875.2. Lineage (NCBI taxonomy): Eukaryota > Metazoa > Annelida > Polychaeta > Xenopneusta > Urechidae > Urechis > Urechis unicinctus. The sequence continues at coordinate 6,366,218 of CM067343.1, read as the reverse complement.
TATACTTTTGAACCAGTATGTGTTATATTTTGGTCACTGGAACATTAAAATGACTGTGAAAAAAATTGCATATTTAGCTAAACCACACGCTTGTATGCTTGGAGGTAATTACACAGATCTTTCCATAGATAAACTGATCACTGATTTTTTTCTGACAACAAATTCCAGTACAATTTGTCGCTACGTTTTGACATAATGAGGCAAACACTTTTTTTAACCTCACAGATTTGTGATAGCTGAGAAAACTCTCGACAAACTTCAAAAGCAAATACAAATTATAGAGGAAGGCGAATAAATCATCTCCTGAGAATGAAACTTCTCATCTGCTGAATGTCAGATCAGATCGGCTCCGAAATTGTTGTCAGTGGTTGACCCGGAAGCCCATAAGTGGTATCCGTTAATATCATAATGGAAGCGAAAAGGGTAACAAAACATAATGACATGCGCCCAGTAGATGCTTACGCTATATGTTGTTTTCATAACATAACGGCTAAGGTTAGTTTTGAGGGGATGTTTTTTCTTGCAAGACAAACCTGAAACGAATGACCAAATGCGTTTCCGGTCCTTGCTGTTATTGGCTAGATACGGATTTATGACAATGGAGTTTTGCCCGGAAAATGAATGTCTTTGCATCTTAATCCCTGTCTTGACCCCCTCCCCAATTCTCGAATGGATGCAATCATAGCGTGTATGCTTTAAACTGTACAACGTGGTGGCGCTGTTCACAGCCTCTCTTTGATGCATGACGATCGGCGTGCTGTGAACTGTACGCTTCGCCGCTTGATCTCACTTTGTATTCCTGTTACCTCGGAGATTCTCAATGGAAAGTTACTTTAAGTAAATATATGTGTATATATATATATATATATATATATATATATATATATATATATATATGTATGTATATATATATATATATATATATATATATATATATATATATATATGTGTGTGTGTGTGGTGTGGATATATATAGATATAGATATGTATGTATATATATATAGAGATATATCTATATCTATGTAGATATATAGAGAGAGAGAGAGATATATACTCTCTCACACACAGAGATAGAGATAGATAGATCTCACACACACACCCACATCTATATATATATAGAGAGAGTACACCCACACACACATATATAGATATATATATATATATAGAGATATATATATATATATGTACACACACCACACACACATATATATATATATATATATATATATATATATATATATATATATATATATATATATATATATATATATATATATATATATATATATATATATATATATATATATATATATATATATATATATATATATATATATCTAAGGATCGTAAGAATCTGGAAAATGAATAACATCTCTCCGCAGACTGCAGTTAGTCAAGGTCCCCTGGGCCCTAGCCTGATGGCTGCGGGCGCTGTTTACATGTTACTGATATTCAATAGTCTCACCTTCATCCCAGACTCTAGGGGTTCCTCTAGCCTGCAGTGTCTCTAATTGAAAACAAACATCTGGTCATCTTTCTCGTACTATTCTAGAGAGCACATTGTGAAGATGGGTAAGCACCAATGCATTACTCCACTAATGGACGTTTCTTCATTAAGCTTACAAAAGTTAATATCGTAATGCAGGAATAAATTTCAAGAAACCAATATTAATATCACTTATACTGGCATACAACCCTTTCTTGCCCTGGACTCAACAAATGTAATATCTGTTATCTTATCCCTCGGATCATATACATATATATATATATATATATATATATATATATATATATATATATATATATATATATATATATATATATATGTAGAATATCTAGTTTTGCAAACACCCATTGAAATTCAAATTGGTAAAAAGGGAAGCTGATTTCTGAAATTACTCGTATCAAGCGGAGCAAGGCATTTTATTATTGCAATGAATCATACATGAATCACAGAAGTAAAAAAAAAAAATACTACACAGATTTATCTTGCTGCCTTTATTGACAATGGGCAAGCCTAAAGCTATGAATAAAGGCCTATTTCATATCTACACTGACAAAGACACTACCTATATACATGTTAATACAGTATGAAGAACACATCAAGTATCATCACAGCTACTTTATATTAATTATTATTGATAACATTTTAACAAGCAGCAAGATAAAACTCTTATGATATCCTTTGTGTAATGCCACTGTCCACAGCACACATTACAGTGAATAAGGGGTGATGCAATGCCCAATTTCTTATTGCATAATGGTGATTATCAGAACCTTCACATGAGCTTAACAAGACGCTTCCCGACTTGGTTTTATTTGCTGGGGAACTTAAGTTTGGAGATGCGCGTGGAGGGAGATTGAAGCAGGGACCGTCGTGGAGTTCCCCCACCGCCCCGTGCCTCACTGCCACTGGAAGCCGGTTGCTAGCAACACAAACACATAGATAACATGACATTCATAAGGTATGTGAATGCTTACGCAAGCTCACAAGGTCATTGGCCCGCTATGAACTTCACTTACATATCAGTAAATATGACAACAAAAGACTGGTGCTGGTTCGGTTACCCTTCCATGACTTGAATGAATGACTAAACTACGCGCCCACTCATCAGCAGTTACCTTTTTCAGGTAAGACCATATGCTACCTCATTCATACACTGTTGTGATGTTACCTTGGCTATGGCTGGCGACGACCTTCCCCTTGTATTCATGGCAGGCGAGTCATCTTGGTTGCCCAGGGAAGACACACTGCTTCTGATACTGTACTCACTGGCACACACCAACATAAGTAACACTGATTCATGCGCACCTCATTTGTTGAAGGTAACCTTGCGGAGTCAATGAAATCATTTCTTGATGAATTAATACTCTGGTATTTGTATAAAACACGATGGTTTTCTCAATAGTAAACGAAGCATGTGAGCGACAGGTGAGACTCTACCTGCTGGTAGAGGATGTGGAGGGTCGGGTGGGTGTAGGCATACAGGACCTACGCTTGAGGGACCTCACTGATGAGGGCGTGCTAGACAGGGAGCTGGACCTCAAAGGCGTTGTTGCAGAGCTCAACACACTGAAACAGAGATTGACATCTGTTTCTGCCAGTCTATCCACTCAGTCAAATGAGCAACAATATATATATATATATATAATGATGAGCATTTAGTTAGGTCACCTGTGTCATAATGATGAGTATTTAGTTAGGTCACCTGTGTCATAATGAGCATTTAGTTAGGTCACCTGTGTCATAATGATGAGTATTTAATTAGGTCACCTGTGTGATAATGAGCATTTAGTTAGGTCACCTGTGTCATAATGATGAGCATTAAGTTAGGTCACCTGTGTCATAATGATGAGCATTAAGTTAGGTCACCTGTGCCTGCGCGGAGTCTTGGCTGACGGCTTGTCATCGTCAATCTGGGACATCGCTCTTTTACGACTGGCCGGCTGCTCTGGGTGGCGTGGTGAGGATGGAAGCAAGGCGGGCAAGGCTCCTGTGACATCAATTGACCAACAGTCACATAACCACAATGTTTCACATCAGTTGACCGACACACAGCCAAGAGCTTAGGAGCCATCAAGAGCCTATATATGTGGGGTGGGTTATATTCCACTCCTATATCAGATCTTAACTATCCTAGACCTCAGCAATGAAAAACTTACTTGGCTTTGCTAACTTGGACAAGGGCTGAGCTGCCAAGGATCTCTCAACAAGGCTAGTCTCTTGTTGTGACCCAGCAGGCGGTGCAGTAGCTCTCATGGGAAGGCCACTCGCTCCGGGCAGTTTTAATGCCGGCATGCGAGGGATCTGTGGTTGCTGAGAGTTGCGCTGAAAAGCTGCTCTTTTGGTGAGATCCAAAGGGGTGAGCGCCGATTTGATGGGTGGTTTGACCGAAGGAGGCTGAAGGTGGGAGGGGGGTTGGGGAACACCAGTTGCCACAGGTTCCGTGGCTGCATTAGAAGCTGTAGAGAACAAACAGCCAGATGTCTTATGGGGGACAATTCTTGGGAGGTTCACAAACAAGAGCTATTGACCCAAAAGGTTGCAATCTCAGCTTTCACAGATACAAAGGAAAATCTAGAGAAACGTTCAGCACCTCACATGCAACACAGATTGAATGCATTAGAGGTACAGGCAAGGTTAATCGTTACCAGATGCCTGCTTCACTTCTGGTGCTCTAAATGTTGGTCGCTTCAGTTGTAAAGATGCACTTCGCTTTAAACCGGACGATGCTGGCACCAGTCCAGCACCCTATAAGGTAATCATGGAAAATTTCATCGATGGTAAGTATAATCTTATCAAATTCAAATCTTAACTTTTCAATGGTCAATTTCAACTAATCAAAGATTAATTTGAACTGATATTGTTAAAGCAAATGGCTGTATCTGTGAAGATTTGCTTGAGTAAGTTTTATCAGGGTAGGTTTGACTGACCTCTGCCGTGACTGGTGCTTTTGCCTGAGGAGCAGTCAGCTTGCTAGGTATTGTTGTCACCTTGGAGACCTCTGCTTTCTTACGAGCAAGTCTCAGGTTGGTGGTGGCATTAGTGGATGCTGCAGGAAGGGTGCTGCCAACTGGCTTAGCCAAGGCTCTCTTGCCAGGCACAGCAATTTTATTAGCAGTTGGCAATGCCAGTTTAGTTGGAAGCTTGCCGTTAATGTTTTTACTAGTAGTGGGCAATGCCAGTTTAGTTGGAAGCTTGCCATTAATGTTTTTACTAGCAGTGGGCAATGCCAGTTTAGTTGGAAGCTTGTCGTTAATGTTTTTAGTTACTGTTGTTTTGTTCTCGACATCTTTGGAGCTACTCAATAGTTTGCGTCCTTTCCTCAGTCCGTCAAGTGTTGGGGTTTTGGTACCACTTGGTTTTGGTACATCTGTCCCGAAGGGGCTTAGGTTGAGGTTCAATGGCTTGAGAGGACTAAACTTGGGGCTGAGTGAAGAGGCAGAAGATGATTTGACCCCGCTGAATGAAGTCAATTCTAGCAGTTCAGCTTTTGACATTGGCGTGGTGATGCTGCGTCGCGAGTTCCTACTTGGGGTCTTCTTAACAGAGGGTGTCACTGCCAGTTCAATCTGACACGCTATTCTCCTCGCTTCCACACATATCTGGGCAATCTCCTGCGCAGTGAGTGGGGACATGGGCTTGGCTAGCTCGGTCTCGATTTCTGTAAGCTCCACTGCCTTGGACAAACATGTTTCCTTATGCTTGACTGGCCCGAAAAAGACTTCATCATCATCTCCATCAATGACTGAATTTGGACTCTTTGAACTTGAGCTTAACAATGAGAAAACCCGGGAACATACAATTATACTTGTGTACCTTCTGCCTAGGATCACAAAATTGCAGAGTATTTTTTAATGAATGCCAACCATCATAAACTGAACTGGCAGAATTATCAGAAATGAATAAACATATGTAGAATCTATATTCACTATTGGATGAGACAAAATACCTACTTTTCTTTTGGAGACAAACTTAAATCAAAGTCAAATTCCTCATCTTCAATCAGCTTCACACCTGAAACCATTCACAATTCGAATATTTATGATGACTTGAAACTGTAGGTGCATGCTTTGAAGACAATGATTCCATTACTTAAAGATTGTTTTACTGTGTCTAACTTAAAGAACGATGTGGCTTTACCTGGTGAGTGAAGAAATAGGCAAGCCGTAGGAGAAGACACAGTCCCTTCCATCTCCTATGTAATGAGAGTTTTAAAGACACCTGAGATAACGACAACAAATCTATGGCATCAAGTGACATTGACATGGAAAATGAAAACAATTATGTTTCCTGTGCCTTCACAAGTTTCTCGGCATTGATAGGGTGGCCAATGAAAAATTCAAAAGGGTTGTATTGCATATGTAAATAGTTCATTGGAAAGACCTTACCGTGAGCATCTCAAAACTGCTTTCTTTTTTGGAATTGGATATTGCGTTATGAAGTAATTGCATATTTTGTAGTCAAAAATTAGGGTCCAATTTGGACACGGCCTCAGAAAAAGTTGCCTTTCCAGTATGAGGAGATTTTAATGTGTAATTATGTCAACATTTAACTATAACTTGCAAATGTAAAGCTTTAACTTAGTTATTTGTGGCCTCCTTGTAGAAATTGTATGCTAAGAAATCCTCATTTAAAGTGATTATCTGTGATACAGATGGTCAAAATGTTGATTTTGTGCTCTGGACTCTACTTTTTTTACCTGTGTCCGAGCCATTTTTCCAATTATGGCCCTATTTCGGACAACTATCCTGCTAAATATAGAATGAAATATATATGTTTAATAACTTATGTTCAATTACTGTATGGTGGAGAATATAATTGCTAATTATTATGTCTGTAAATCAAATGTTTCATATCTAAAATCTGATTTAAATATTTAAAAACCTTTGATGGCCCGAAAGGCTGTTTTTTTCACACATTTTCTCCATTTCTGATGTATTTTCGCTTATTTTCATCAACTATGGCCATTTAACCCCACCAAATGGCTATAGTTGATTAGTGTAAGTTATTGTTGTCAATTGTAGGTATTTATCAGTGTAATTGGAGCCTTATTTAAGCACAAAGACCTCTTGGAGTGAGAGCCTAACAAAAATTTATCAGCGTTAATTTGAATGATGATTTTGTTTTTTAAGTGGATTTTTGGACAGTAGGCGACTTAAAACTTCATAAAAGCCTTAATGAAGGTTGTCAAATCCATTATTAGGTCCTTTCAGTATATTCCCATGCACAAATATACTTTACTTACTCAATAACCACCCTATGAATGTCAGATATCCTGAATACAATACATAACCATTTTGGATCCCGAGCATCAAGAAAATCTATGTGGTTGCTACACCTGAGGAGATATTGACATGAAAATTTGTCAAACTATGCAGTGACTAGTTCAGATTTGGCTTAAGTTGTCTCTGTGAAAAAGCTCAAGTGAAAAAACACCTAAATGATCATGGTACATACACCTTACCCCTTAGATATGTACTACGAGATATGACAATTTCAGCTCAAAAATCAGTCTTGAAAGTAGCTGCTGACTCATTATTGTCTTTTCATGCAATTACTGAGTCTACTCAATATGATATATCTCATCATCAATAATTTTGAACACTTTTTTGATGTATAATGTTATGAATCCTTTATCAAGTTCAACTATATACAGAAAATGATGTTCATTGGCCTTTGAAGTCACTATAGATAGCATGCTTTAGAGCAAGATAATGTTTTTAAGCGGAAAGGTTAGCACATAACAAGTCCATGTCAACTGAGCTATTTTATAACAATTGATATGTTGCATTTCAATTTCAGTTTATCTTTTTACCTTGATGGCAGTCTTGATATAAATGTATATGGAATTATCCCTATATACATTCTTGATCATTTCTGTATCAGTTACTGGGTAGTCATGGATGCACCATATATGGTATAAAATGGTATATGAGTTTATATACTGCTAAGAGTGTCATGTAGATTCATAAGCAACTCTTATCACCAACCCATTACATTGGGAAGCATAATAGATAGTATTATTGATTTCATACAATCATAGAATCGACAAATGTTTGCATACTTATTCATAACCCCTGTAAATGCTACTATAGGGAAACTGCCACTCATTAATAGCCATTGATATCACAAAACCACCAGCAGTGTTATTTTACTGTTCCCCACTCGTAGCCGCTGTCGCGCGAATGCGCCCATCTAGTCCGTAAGACCTCCAAACAATTCAGATACCCCAGTGACCCAGTTAAATGTAGCGCCTTAAGTTCCATACCTCTTCCGCATCCTACTCCAACGCGGGAATGCTCTTCTGTCTTTACCCACCAGGCGACTATCATCCTGCACCGTGGTAACTGTCCCGAGCAATCTTTAATGCATTATTTTCCCTTTCCCTTAAAAGTTTTAATTGTCAGTTTCTTGTCCGGTAGAAGTGACAAAACCAACTGTCATGTCATTAAATCAAGGCAATGAATAACCAGATCCCACAGCAGATACAACTAGCCCAACAGACCAACAGGCGATGGGGTACTCCCTTGTCAAGAGGTAGCTCAAGCTCCACTTGGTTCAAAAGAGCTAGTTAAAACGGCTTTTCCTGGGAACTACAATATACCACCAGTTAATTCGCATTGATGTTTACCGACAAGTCAACTCCTGTGGATCTGATAAAGGTCGAACGGAAATTGTTTGGGAAAAGTTTCTTAGCATGTGAGATTGTTATACGTGCAAGTCTGATAAAACTTTCATATTTAGAAAACCCCAACAGGATATGCATTATGTCATGTTGGGGTTTGTCAGGTTGGAAGTAGCATTATTTCGTGGAGGATCGTTTTGAACTGGTTATGTCATGTGGAAAGATAAATGTTCTAATCCCCGGATAGATTCTTATGGTTTACGTAGTAATAATATCTCCTCGAATAACACCCGCTTTATCGCATTCTGAGTATCATGACAGAGTTCTACTGTATTTGTTAAAAGATACGGGATGGAGAGAAGAGATGAGTTTCCCAATCAATGCAGGTCAAATAGTTCATTGGGATGTTCCAATAAGCAGGGTTGATAGATTCAACAGTATGACATAAATTATTTAAAAAGTAATTTAAGCATTCCAACAGTTTCACTCACACACGCCAAATTGCTGTGAATCGACAAGTGACTGCAACAGACCAACTGACTTTGTAAATCAGATAAATTCCATATCGACAAACTTCAAAATACGTGACTTGCCAACCTTTGACAAAGTCGCAATATGAAATCACCCAAGGACGCGGACCGTTGCCATGGCGCCGAAGCTATATGGCGTTAGGAGATTTCTCAATGAAAATAAGCTGAATACATGGTGTCTTTAAATTGACCGTACCGTTTTATTCTTGGTCCCACAGAAAAGATAATCATACGGATGTGTTGAGGAGAGTCTCCTTTGTGTGGATCCGAGTGATAGACGAAAAGTTATTCGAGTTTCGGAGAGTTATCCGGTTTTGAAGCGGCAAAATCGCGATTTAACACATTTAACTCGAAAATCTGATCGATTATCACTCGGATCGACATATCACTTTCATTCTTCTACATTTTGGTATGATTTATATAGCAATCGTATGGAGAATAAATCGGTACGGTCCGTTTTCCTTAGGTACATAAATCACGACACAACTTTTATGGCCTCGAAAAAATACCACTTTTCGCCATTTTCGTTGGCAATTAAAACCACATTAAATACCAACAAGAAAAACGAAATTGGTACCAAATGAAAAAGCTATTCTTCATCAATAATATATTAAAAGAACAAAATTTATCATTGCATCATTTGTTGTCAATCGTCATTTACATGGGACTACCAAACGGCCCAAAAACGGCCTTGTCCAAACGAGATCGGCGCCGCGTTTGTCCGCCCTAGCATTGAAATATAACCATGTACAAAAATTCAAATAAAACATGAAACCAATAAGCCCTGCTTCTTCTGACAATATAATCAATTAAACGTTATGACACATTGATATCATATCGTCTATATATATATATTTACATATATATGAATATACACACACATATATATAGAGAGAGAGAGAGAAAGAGACTATATGTATATAAACCTTACATTGTATTCAGTTTAAAGGGTTACATAACCCTCAGTCTCAGATGATGTCACAATGGCCTCAGTGTTGGACCACACAATAGATGCATATGCTTGAATGTGATGGTCAGCGCATTTATAACATTCAACAAGCTAAATTGTCACCTGATATTAATTTGGCTAGAAATAAATTACAGCAAGTCTTCTGATTGCTTAGAAACAGCAGTTCTCGTTTGCATTGGGTTTACATTGCACAAGAATTGTTTCGATAATAAATCAGGGGTCTATAGTTTCTACTGAAGTAAAATCTGGTCAAGTTACATTTTTAAGATAAAGAAATGTCAATGAAGTATCAAATAACAGAATAAGGCATATATATCTAAGCTTACCAATGTCACCTTTTGAAACTACCTCCAAGTTTAAAATGTCATGTGATCATTTAATCAACGTTGATTGGTTCGCCTACTAGTTGTTCCGGCAGTTTGTAAAACAGTGCTCATTTGTTATAATGCCGTGTACCAGACCAATGCGTATCGTAACACATCAGAATGCGATACACATATTATTGCATCTTATATTACTTGATAGTGGGTACGAATTTTGTATCAAAATCAGATTAATAACAGGTCACACAGCAAGTTTAAGAGTTGAAGCATACTTGTTACAGGATTCTTTTATATACAAATTCCTTTGTAAACATAATTCTTTACAATCGTTTATATGTATTTGTCTATAGTTTAATAAATAAATATTTATATATATCTATTACAAATCGTTGTGATTTTAGTTTGGCAAATAGAAGAATCTGAATCTGATTGGGTGATTAGTAAAATATCATATTTAGCAGAACATTAGCTTATTGACCACGAATATATTCGAGACCAAAATATGGTTTCCAATCAAAATCTTACGATTGACTGCTCAGTGGGTAAGACGGAAAATTTCCTTTATGGAACAAATGTGTATCTAAATCATCTTTAGGGTTACAAATTGGACGACACATTGCCGATTCAAGTCTTCGCTGGCTCTTTAACACATTATCTTTGAGACATTTTAGTTGTGTCTGGGAGGTAATATCTAAAATTTACATGGTTGTAAAGAGAATAACTGGGGCTACAACTTACAGATGATTGATGAGTCAGAAGGATTTTTAAAGACAAAATACAAGGCGTCAAAAGGACTTAATCTGATCTTATGAGTTATTTTGGGTAGCAATGCAACAGGGACCCACTGTTGTGGGGGCCAGTCTCGATATCACCGCAAATTTTGGCGGGCGCAACGTAGGGCACTGATGGTAATATGACGACATCACTTCGCAGCCCTAACGGTACTATCTGCATCATGCAGGAAAGAGATTTGCTGGAAAGACACCCCCACCTCGCCAATGATGACCTGTATAACGACTTACTCCTCCTCATTGTTTATCATTTCGCAATGGAGGGTCTAGTTGACTCCAGTGGTAGCCCCTTGTTTGACACGATCTTGCATTATGGATTGTATTTAGGAGCAATATTTCAACTCATCTGCATACTTGCTGTAATTTTCCTCCCCACTTCTCCCGATGAGAATAAGGTAATTGTCACTGAAGGCAACACCATGAAGCATTAATCACAAATTACAAAGATTGCAGTCAGTTGATCAGGTTAACCCCGCGGCCCGTGTGGGGTCCTGGCCCTGGGGAAACTGGGAAAGTCACAGGGATTTGTATCAGAAGATCGTAGAACGAAGAGAGAAATATTTATATAATGTATCCAATGACCCCGCTGCTACTAGTTTTTTTAGTATATAGTAGCGGGGTCATTGGATCGATTATATAAATCTTTCTCTCTTCGTTCTACCATCTGTCGGGGGTCATAGGTCGATAAATATATATAATTCTATCTTCAACCTACCTTCTGATACGAATCCCTGTGGGGAAAGTATGTATATCGAACCAAGATGCATTAACATCTTGGTAAATCCTGTCTGGACTATATTGGTCTTGGGCTAGGGGCTGGAGTTTGTGACCACCACAGCCCAGGTGTGAGAAAATCCGAAATGGTTCGGGAATGTTGCTCGAAGGGATATGATTTTCCAATACATTGACCTCACGATTGTTCTGGTTATTATTAATATTGTGTATTTGTTTTAACACGCTCCTCGTTTTGTTCCTTGAACGATTTTTATATTCTTACTATAATGTTTGGGTTCAAAATGCAGTACTGCACAGCCCTGGGAGGATGTATCATTATAACATAGACATCCTGTACTGTAGGACTAAACTCAGATGACTGTGCATGGACAATAAAACTGTGCCATTTACAAATTTCGATATTTCATGCCAAGACAGTGCAACCCAATGACATACCTATCTGGCAAAGAAACTGAACGCCTGATATCTTCATGTAACCGTACAATAATACATCCATTAGGTGCAAGGTAATTTAGCTGCTGTAGTCGAGCACCAGGTGTAATTGTGTTGGTCCGGATAGATTTGCTTTGTCATCACTTTAATTGCCGCCATTTGATCACATTCAGGACAGCGATGAGGTTTATGAGGCAACAGGAAAAAATACTACTGAACCACAGGTATCCCAACCAACGACAAGCACTAAAAGAAAACATGAAAAGAAAAAACGAAGATGAGTAAGTTTCTGGAAAAATAAATCACTCAAGACAACCAACCTTTTTTGGTTATCATTTGTTTGTGATAAGATATAGTGGGCTGTGACCTTGCTGACTCATTGGCTCATTACATGTCATTTCCTATTTTATGAAGGTGCTATAAATTGAAGGATGTTTGTCATAAGTTCAACAAAACTGCCTTGTAAGTAATATCTTTTTGTGTGCCAATTATAGTATTTTTGTTGTTGATTTCAGACACACACATTGAACAGGCTGGTTCTGACAACAAGGAAATTATTTAGTTAACTAAAGAACTGTTACATATACAAGGACAGTGCTTCCCCAAAAGATGAACCCATGTTGCATGTCAAATAGTTTGCTTTATAACATAACATTGAACATTATCCCAGGATGGACATTGTGGGAGTTTGGGTGGAATAGAGCCGTTTATCATTTTATTGTCTGTATATCTGGTATTTAAATGTTCCCATGCTTTGGCAAGGGCATGTATAAGTATGTGTATATATATACACCTAATTTTTATTTAGCAAGTTGTTGTCAAGGTCAAAGAATCTCATTACAATGTAATACATATTGTGGCGAATGACAATTACTACCGTATATCTATTGTATGATTTATTTCTATCACATGTTTAGTGGCAGTTGCTAGATGGAATAGTTTTATCATTTTCACTCATACATTCAGTTTACACAACTTGTTCTCAATTGAACCAAATCTATATTTCGTGTGGTGAAATCCCAGGCAGCTCTACATTACTTAAAAATGTCAAAATATTTATGGAAGTTAATGGGGGAGGGTGGGGGGTAATGTTTTTACTCAACAACTCATCGAATGGAGACACATCATGCATTTGCTTTCCTACACATTGATGCTGTCTTTCATCATGGAAGTGGGTAATGGATGAAAATGTGTTTTTTTCCAGCATAATCCAATTCGCAGAAACTTGCCAGTTGTTCCCTCGCCTAAGACAGTTAAGTGAGGTTCTTCCATAGTTAATATGCTTTTGATGATCAGTTTATTGAAGCTGAAAACATGGGGTCATTCTAACATTATTATTGATTGGAATGTTTATTTGAAATCAAAATATCATAGAATAATGACTATCCATCTCAAATGATACTCAAGAAGCATACAACAAGAACACTTAGACCATACTGATTATGGAAGAAATTACTAGAAACATCAACTGACTGAAGAACACCTTAAATTCAATGAACAAATTTGACAACACAAATTAATTGTATCAGAAATATATAAAATATATAAGCTATAGAGAGTAAACTGAATAAAAGTTTCTAGATTAAGTTTCTTATTCATTTCAAGATATACTTCCAATACACACAAGATCAACTTATTTATTGTACAAAGCCAAATAAGTCTTGCATACTGGTCAAAACAAACCAAAATCTTGACATAGCACAGTGGAAGGAAAATTTCCTGATAATATTTCCTAGCAAAAATAATGACCAATATATTTGTAACCCCAACCAGGTCTTAAACTTAAACTAGGTATGTTTTTGATTGATTCAGTAGCATATCTTCGTCTTTCCTATGAGATGTATAATGAAACCAGATCAACCATACAGAATTTTGTTACCAGTCTAATGTTGACATGAAAAAAAGGCTGTAGATGACTTTAGCTCACATCATACAACATCCTTGCAGTTGATTATGAGCAAAGATGTTTGTGTATGAATAATTGTAAAAAAGATTTACTTAAGGTGACAAAATAAAGATAATGCTTACCATGATAAGCATAAGCAGAAATGTATATGTCAAATTTTATATGTCACAAATGTAGACATTTAACCAATACCACTCACAGCACTTACAAATATACCAAAGGATCTGATTCCATATAATACTAAACATATCACAATAATTTTCATAAAAAGGGAAGAAATATGGCATTGCAAGACTCGATGCATAATTATTGCACAAACTGAGAAGTGTTGGTAAGGTCAGAGATCAACGGGCATCTGTTTGATGCTGGCGATGGACTTGGCCAGTAAAGCACATGTGTCTGTGGCCGTTTTAACTTTGGCTTCAGCATATAAACTCAGGGCTTGTTGGAACGCAAGAATTTTCTGTCTTTGGTAAGCAACCAGCTGGAGAGATCGGCAAACACGTCATCCATTAACCACAGCATACATCATTCGCATACCCAGAAAGAATTATTTGGGAAGTAATATACCTCCTTCATTGGTAGGACATATGAAATATTTTTCCCCCCTACAAGTGCAACATAAAGCAATAGAAGAGGTCATGCTTTGGCTTGCATATGAGGCCATGAAGATTAATCAAAACAAATGTGTATATAAGGGATAGATAAACCACAGAAACTTGAAAAGCATCAACAGCGCTTGAACAAGAGGTTATTTCACAATCAATCATTAGATGCAGTACCAGTATCACCCGCCATGTCACGTGTGCCAACAGTCATGGTTAATACCAGCCCAATGCTGCTTCATGGTTGCTGTTTCATAGCAAAATCTAAACAGAATGAACATGCATACCTCTCTACGGAGCAGTTCAGAGCAATCCTCAAATGCTTGCTCCGCTTGGTGTTTCGCCTCTTCAGCCTGTATCACCAGACTCACAGATGTAACATCAAGTGGGGAACAAAGGACAGTTGGCATAGTTTGTGTCTCAGTCCTTGACTATTCCATGATTCAAGGATTACAATGAATTCTAACTAAATCAAGGGCATACATTGAGCTAAAAAAAATCTGTTAGGTGATTAATTCAATTTGATTCTCAGGATTTATAAACATTACTTACAGCAGACAGCTTGGTAGGCTTGGCTTTGGATAAGGCTCTGTTTGATTCTTCATACCCAATAAGCAAGCAGGTTCTCCTGTACAATGCATCCTGGTAAAAAAAGACACAAGATTCAGGACTCCCTTAACTGACTGTATTATATGAATTTCATGGTTTTCACCACAGTGATTTAAAAAAAATACAGCTATTACCATAATTTAAATTTTATACATAACAACACAGAGAAAGATCATCTACATAGATGAAGAGGACACTACAGGTTTAACAAAGCACCCACACCCAGCTGCGGTTTTTTGCGTTGGTTACAATGGTAAAGGTAATATTGGGTTATAACGTCACTTTCAACAACGAGGTGATATCCCGACAATTGAGTTGGGTACAATGGTTGTGATTGCGTATATAGATACCAAACATCATAGTTATCCACCTTAAGAGCATCGGAATATCTGGAGTAAAGATCTAGATGAAATCCTAACACGTTCTCATTATTCTTCACGTCCACTTCACTGCCGTGCTACCAAATGGAAAAGAACGACGTCTTTAACAAGATACAACATTATCTTTAAAGGCAGATACTACCACCGAACAACATGATTTATATGGTAGCTGTAAATGATGAAATTTTTTCTTATGATTTGTTGCAGATATAAGAAGACTTGAAAGTGTTAGTGGATGAATAGAATAACTTATATTTCACCTTGGCATCTTCTAATGCTTCACTCATTTTGATGAATATCCTGAGGGAAAAAACATAACAGTTTCAACACTTAGTAGGTTCACCAACAGCTAGTACCCCCCGGCACATTTCAAGATTCCCGGAGTTTAAAATATGTTTAATCACAGAGCAAATATCATACTTATTGCAATGAGCACCATATTTATCCCGATGTCCACTTCCCATGGTCAACGTTGTGGCGAGGTGGCCGTATACACTAGCTATTTCTAATCCACACAGACAACCATCATGCATGACAATTGACATACAAGTCTAACCTATGGTTGAAATTAAATTATATTTATATCGTCTGCGGTATATGTTTAGGACATCCATTCAATACTGGATTATTTTGGCAGAGAGCATTACATATTTAAATACACTAACTATGTTCAGAGGCCGTTCTTTTGGTGAAACACTGAAACATATCCACATTCTCTGAGGTCATTGACAAGCACAATAGTTGAATTATACACCCACAGGTGCTATGACCATCCTCTGAATTAGATACAGTTGAGGGTTAGTCTAGATCAGCCTCACATTTGTGACATCTTTCATCCGTGCGCAGAAATCATTGGCCTTGTCCCGTTCCTTTTGGAAATAATCATCGATGTCCTACACACACAAAACCAACCAAATACATCAATTTGCTATCAGGCTCGCGTTTCAGACTGCTTCCGAGTGGCCAGGATGCCGGGATACGCACCTTGTGATTGGCTTTACGGGCCTCTTCCACAGCATGACTCAACTTGCCAAACATTCCACGTCTTACATTGGCACGTACAGGGGCCTTACAACCGGGGAATGAAAATACCACACACTTTAACTGTCATCAAGCAAATATCAATCAATTTCAGTTACAGATACAGAAAGATCAAATGTTATTTCATCGTAGATACAATCATCAGCGGTACCAGGTCACAAACAAATCTGATGTGGAATGTGTTAAGCTACAGACCAATAAAGACAGTCACCTGATCACGTAGAAGGAACTCCTCTAAATAGGAAAGCCCTCCCAGTAGGTGGTGCCCCACCAGCAGAGACAGATACCTGTCATATCAGAAGCAATCCCTATGATACATACTCGACACATATATCTACCATCAACAAGGTGATTTTGAGGCTATCTAACTGAACTAACTTCTCCAGTCGCCGACAGTCCAAGGTCAATTCATCCCCCATGACAACTTTAGAATTGCCAAGTTGTTGTTTGGATTTTTCGGCAGCTCCTTTAGCTTCTACTGTAGGCTTCCCAGGAAGGGGAGGTATCTTCCAAAAATGTGCATCATGATTTATTGGGATATTTTTGCCACAAGAGAATTGTCACATCATACTTGAATTTATAGTTAAGAGAGCAATGTGTTACTAACAACGACGCCAGCATTGTCGGCGTGCGTGATCAGGCAATGATGCAGGTAGTCAAAATCGTCATAGAGCCGCTCCACCAGCTTCTCCTCTCCCCCTGCGTTCTGCAGCAACGTCACATGTTGGATGGTAAATTCCTCGTTTCTTTGATACATCCACGATATTATCATAAAGCCGAACAATTCATTCACAAATGTCTACAGCAGTGATTTAATTCTATTGCATAGATGACAATTACAAGGAAATATCGTATGTTTAAACAGTTTTTTTCATGGGTTTTCAATGTTTAAGTCAGATCAACGTAATCCATGTGATACAAAAGCCCTTCTAAATAATAACATCAAATGCGGCTCTACCGGAATATAATATTCACAAAACATCACCTTTGTGATGATGGTAAAGAGAACACAGTCTCCATTTTTCGTGGGGTCAGTGACCTTGACCCTAAACTTGGGTTCATAATGTGCGCGAGGTGACCCAGGAGTGGACGATTCCGATGACAAATAGTCATCCATTCCATCATATTCTGAACCTGAGCTGTCCTGCACGTAGATAACCGCTCAGGGTAAAAAACGGGTTCATAAATTTGGGTGCATGATATAAAATAATAGACATGTTTCAAGACAAGTATATAATACCATAGGCCTATAATTGTGAGCATGTTTTGAAGACAATGAGCATTACGATTCAGTAGCAGGGATCAGAATAAGTGATTTCTACAGACACCCAATCACTCGCAACAAGCAATCATATCTTAAATATGAAGCATCTGATTGACAGACATAATAATTTGCATTTGCATTCTGTACCATACATCATTTAGACTTCATTTATAAAACATATAGATACATATTTTTCAATTCTGTGTGATGTATGTCCTAAATAATTGGGAAAATAGCTCAAATACTAAAAAAAATGCAGAGCACAAAAAAACCCATTTAGGTCATCCATTTAAAAAAAAATTACCATAATTTTGGAAATAAATAACTTCAAGGAGGCTACAAATTACCCAGCCAAAGTATTGTTCAATATTAACATTATTGCACATTTAATCTTTCTGGGAAGGGAACTATTTCCATGCCCAAGTCCAAATTAGACCCCTATTCTTGACTACAAAACATGCAATGACTGAGTGACAGGATGTTCAATCTCCAAAGGGAAAAGCAATTTTAATGGTGTAGTCCTTTCCAATGCACTGTTTAATGCCTTACCAGTTTCTTGGTCAGCCAGAAATATAAATCAATGTGTCCAGCTTGTGAAACAGGTAAGTTCCCAACTCCCCCAAAAACCAGGCTCAATCATGGTGTGCAACTTGTACATATGTTGACAGCTTAATTGTTTCCAGAATATCCTCTGTTACCAATCCCATAATGACAATAATATTAGCTCTGGCTGTACTTTTACCATGTAAGCATACACAGCTTGTAGACTGTTTCCAGGCATGAGAACGCTTACATTATATGGATAACGTTTGGTGTAGCTCTTTCGAACTAAGTACGGGAGTGATGCATGCACTCCCTCTTACACGACAAGGTGATAAATAGAACCTGACGTTGGTCTTTTGGGCTACCGAGAACCGATGCTTTATAAGTTTATTTACCTGTGTCATACAAATATTTTGATTGACCACCCTAACAAGGGGGCGGGTCAGTCACCGAAATCCCCCACCATCGCTCACTGCCAGCAGTCGCTTACCATGTTATATTTTCATTGGCAACGTCATGCAACTCTAGAACGAGATGGTCAGACAACGGTTGTTTATATCAAAGCGACGCCTCAGATCTGTGCAACATCGCGATACAGCTGGCTAACACTCAATACTCACTAGTAACCTGCCCACGACAGTCTCGGAATGCAAATGCAACAAAGATAACAGGCCTCGTTCTGGCGATAGTCCGTCATAACGGTCATCTCGAAGACAACTGTCGGACGAACATCGATTAAGATTTGACCTGTTAACTATCGTTCGACAAACAAATCTCAAGGACGATGATTACTTAAACTTAACCATCACAGAGCACGACCCCAGACGTACTGGGGTGACCATAGGATCGAAAGGCTCGCGCTACTTCCCATTACCTGATTACGCGAGTTAAAATATTGAGTAGTATGAAATGTGAGGGTCCAAGTGCATTTTTTCTAAAAATCCTCTAACACCCATTGACACCACAACCAACACCCCATCCCAAGTAGACCACACCGACCAATAGATAGGTAAAAATTCCATGAAACCGAATAATTATCAACAAAAAGTCGTGACAACCCCCACAAGCCGCAACACAATAATCCCACAACAAGCCATGTAAAAACTATATATAGATGAAATGGGATGCGCGGTAGAACTTTGACCGTAAAGGGGAATCTAACACAGCGTAAGAAGTTCTGCAAAATACCATGTGTAAAGGGGCCCAAAAATAAAATTGCGAGCAATGTGGCTCAGAGCTCTGTAACTAATACTGAATGTGGAGGCATAAATTATGACTAAAGAAAGCAATGAAAGCGATCCAAGCTGAGGAGAGTAGCACCGCTGAGGCAAGCAGCACAGATGAAGAGGCGCGCCCTGCTGAGACGGCAAGCCCAGCTGAGGAGGCAAGATCCCTTAAATGAGATTCTATAAAACAAAAAAAGAGCCTGTGAAAAAAATTAACGGAACCGCGCAAAAATATCCAGATCGATGCGGTTCGTAAGGAAATTCCATCTTTCCGAAAAATCGGGAAGCGATAACCACCACTTTGGTAAAAAAATTGGTCGCGCGGTATTTTTTTGCTCTCCGTTCACTAGTTGCTCATGGAGTGGGTTGCACTCGGCGTCTCCGGATGCCGTTACACAAGAGCTGCGTCGCAGCGCGTAGATTAGTTTCTGGCGTTGAAAGTTCAGATTCCGACTAGTTAAGCCCTGTGGGCGGACAAAATTTTTTTTCTCCTCATAACCGTATCGTAGTATCAAACCAAGGAGTTATAACCAATAGCAGGAGTGGAAACGAAGCTGAGATCAAAGTGATCTCGCGCACAGTGTCTGCCTCGGCGAGATCGCCACGAGATCTGTGTCTCGCTCACACTTCAGTTCGGCTAGTTGAGGTGTTAGCTGCTGTGCGAGAAACTTCATTTTCTTTTTCGAAAACTTTCACCAGTATCACCAAACCTGATGGATTTGCCCGACGAGGTAATTATTTATATATCGATAAACACGCTGATTTATTGTTTCCTTTTTGGGGTAATCAATATGTTTTATTTGACTAAAGTGTTTATTCCGCATCGAGACGCCATATTTTCGGCTTGAAATTTGTGAAATATTCACGTAAAATAAACTTGGTATTCGTTGAGTGAACAAACAGAACAGACAAGCAGCTCCTGGACCATGATACATTATTTATACCGACTTTGATGAACCCACAAAACAAATTGCAAACCCATAGCTAGACCCAACTAATAGCCACACCGAGCACTTTACAACACAGCCCGCATGAAGTGCGAGTACAGAGGCAGCTATAGACTCGTGTGCATCTCCATTAAAGCGAAGCAGAAAATGAGTAGGGAGCTTGGGGGCTGTACGCCATGGTTCAAATGGTCCACCTCTTTGGTTCGACGATGTTGCTGCTCCTCACGCCGAGCCTCCTCGACCTCGTGTTTTGGTTTTCTTGGAGGCATTGCTAATGCCCCAAGGTTAAGCATGTCGATACCTGCTGCTCTTGGGCAATATCGGGCCCTTTATAATGTGCTGGTAAATGTTAACCTTTATTTTCTAGCTTTTCTTGTTGCGATGATGCTCCTTCTTTTCTGTACGGTTACTCACTGCTTGTAGTTGCTTGGAGTGGGGACTAGCCAGGAAATAACTCCAGAAGTAGAGTTGTTTATTGGGTTTATTAAGTTTCAACAATAAAGCTCCCTGGAATATAGGTCTGAATCTCGTCTCTCTGCTAGATAGCTCTCCTTTCCTTTTCATATGCACGGACTGGTTCTATAGTCCACAGGGAGTTGGACTTTGACCAACCCACGCTATTGGACCAAGGCCTCTCGCCTAACGAGCCTCCATGAGGCAGTGGACTCGTTAGCCATTAACCAGTGGGATAAGCGCGGGCCATATCGTGCTGAAAATAAATGGGGGAGGCAGGCGTAGATATAATATTATAACATAAACACGCGCAGCAATATCGTGCCTATCGCCTGGTTCTCTGTCTCCGGGCTGCTGGACTTAAAACAAAACTCTACAGACGTGTGTGGCTGCCCAGTCTACCTGTTCGACTGAGCTGCTACTGCCACCGGTCCATGTACTAAGTTTCTCTGTGTCGCTTGTGCCAGGAATAGGAACATCTACATTCAATTTGTGACAATACTTTGCGTGGTACAGAAGGGGCACGGGTACGTTCGGGAAGCACTTCTGGTGTTTGGCTAGTAGCACTGGTCGTACAATTCACCGTGAGGTCAGAATCAAATCGGCTGGCTTTCAGCGCCCCACAATGTCCGGCCAGCGGATACAACTTGGAAGTGCCTTTTGTATCTCCTCGCACTTCACCTTGTTGTGATGGAGGCAGATACTCTCTTTCAGACGTCGTAGAGTGCTATCTTTAGCCCCGTAGCTGAGGAGTATGTTCTCTTGGTAGGCTTTGCTGCACAGCCATTTGTGTGGCATCTCTCCTGTAGTAGGTGGTGGCTGACCTGGGTCACCACAACATACGGATCCCACACCCAAGTAGCCAGTGGAGTTACACTTCGAAGTGTTCCTTAGGTATGGTGCACACCTCGTCCCATTCTTTTGCCAGTCTGTGTGTAGTGAAGAGCAGGTTCTTATTGTGAAAGAGCTCGATTGCTCTTGTTGCTTTGCTGCTACCTCCGCCACCAGAGAGGTAGGACAGAGACTGGTAGGATGCGGGGTCGGTTATGGCGGGCTTGCAGCTTTGTTTGACCATGTGTAGTTTGGGTTTGTAGTCCGCATGGGCTGCATGCGGGTACAGATTGTCCCAGTGACACTCCATACAAGTTGCAGCCTGACAGTGACAGGTCCTTGTTACAACGTAGCTCGCTATGTTGTTCAGAAAACCCATAACCTCTTTTCGGACGTAAATGGAGTCTGTAGCCAAACTCCATGGCATATAAGCATACATATTAGGTTGATATGCGCATAGGCCAGCATGCTTGCTCTATGGTGTGGGTACTGGGGCTGTTTTACATCGTAGTAGGAGAGGATGTGTGCGAGTGAGCACTTATGTGGTGCTCCAACCAGTACATCATTCTCTTTGGTGTCTCGTACCATGAAGTCTACCTCTTCTTGAACTGTTACCAGCCGGAAGGTTACACTCTTGCAGTAGGCCTTCTGTCCCTATATGAACTTGCTAATCAAAGCACAACCTTGGTCTTGGCAGGCAGGCATCCATACACTTGGTTTTTTTAAGACTAGGGCGTGTAGGCGGATCAGCACGCCATGTTCTACCAGGAAGGAGAGAAAAACAAGAGGTGCCCAGTGCTGTTCGGCAAAGTGTCCGCCCAGCCAAAATACTACTACCCATGTCTGTATGATTGGTTTGTGGCAGGCCACCGTTAATCGTCGCATACGATGTGTAGGGTGACCAAACCACGGAGCTCACCATCCAAGGCCTTGCACAGAAGCAGGATAGCAGCTTTTCATATCCAAGCAGACAATGTCTTCCAGCATGTAGTCCACGTTGCTCAATTGTCCATCGTGTCTGTGTTTGACGCAGGCCTTCTGGACGTCGGCTAGACAGGAGGCAGGAGTTGCATGCCAGTTTTTCTTTTTGCAAGTTGCAACACTAGCTGCATGGTTTGACCTCGCATCTGTGGGACGTGATCTCGTTGGTGATAAAACTCTTTGAGAGCAGCAAGTTGTGCTTCAAGTTGTGCCTTGGACCTTGCATAGAGAGGCCCTTCTCTAGTCTCATCCTCTCTTTCTACGAATCCTCCTTGCCTTCTGGTTGTGGGTCTCTCCTCTTTCGGATGGTGGAACTGGTGGAACCGGTGGTAGGTTGCGATTACAAAACTCTTCAAGAGCTGCAACCTGTGCCTCGAGTTGTACCTTCGAGCTAGCGAAGGGAAGCTGCACGGCAGTCTTCTCGTAGGCCTCTCTACAGATTCTTCTTGCCTTCTGTGCATGGGATTCCTTTCTATAGTACATATTAGATAGACAAGCCAATTGTCCAGTTGGTTGTTTCATCAACCTTGTCTAGTGTGCTTCCGAAAAAGGACCAAGGAACCAAATTTGTTGAATCTCCAAAAAAGCAACAACTTTAAAGGGGTAAATCGCCCAGCAAGGCGAAAATACGTGTAAAAGTGCCTTTGAACTTAACAAAAATATTGGGTCATACAAAATACAGAATAGACCAGGGAAACGGCATCCTGGACCACTTTGGTGATGACGTGGGACGAGTAGTCATAGCCCCTTGTGTGCGTTAAGAGAGACCTCAATGCGAATGCAACTATGGGCTTGCACGTCCTGGTTAAGGAAGGTGCTTGTTTGGACAGTCGGCCACTTACGGACTCGTGTACCTGCTTCAAACGTTGAGACGACCTTGTTGTTGACCTTATTCGGTTGTATAGCCAGCAGGATCAACAGCTAACATTCGAATTCTGGTAGGGCAACTTGGAGCTCGGCCAAGGGGGCTTCAAAGATGTCGACCTTTGTGTCGTATAGGATGGCAGGCTAAACTCCAGGGTTCACCTTGCCCACCTTCTTCTATGCGGGGCGTGTGGTTTCGAACTTGATGCGGCGGCATTGTTGATAGTAACGGATTTATCTTGTCTCTGTCCGCTGGTCGTTCATAGCTAATACATTGGTACCCCTACAGCAACATATTATTTTGGCAATAAAAAAATATTGCTGTACTATGCTTGTGATGCAGTGTGGCGGCATCTCGATTCTCTATGACGCAGCATACAAATAGCTGTACCACCAGTCGGAACAAACGAGGACAAGGTTCCAAGGCTTGGATGACGGGGTGTTTGTCCTTCTTGAACCTGGTGTCGATGTCTTTGGAGAGGGGGTCATTATGTGTGTTGGTTGCCCGAACATTTTGGAATGTGTCTTTGCTTGGTCTTGACACCGAAACCTGACCGAGTGGCAGGCATTCATGCCAATGCTAACAATATATCTAGTGTAGTATGACCACGAGGCAAGCTGCGTGGTTTGATCCTGGCCGGCAAGGGTCTCATTGCATAGATGGATGTCTTCCTGAAGCAAGAACTGGTAGTTTTGCTCCGCAGCCAGCTATAGGCTGGCTTTGTTTGGCCTGATGGGCGGCCTACCACGGCAAACAATGTGTTGGCGATCAACTTTACTGGACTGTCCTAATTGTGTCAGTGAACGCTGTTGTACAGGATATTTACCTGCTTGAGGATCTTTTCGAGCTTTCTTAGTGGCACAAAGGTAAGAGGGGTCGGGTACCTAAAGGGTTTCCAACCACAGGCAACGGTAACGGGGTAGACATTCTGGTTGAAGACTCCCTGGGTCGAACTTCTCTTCTACAACCAAGTAGCCTTTATCGAATTTGATGGACCACACTGCCCATGTCGATAAATTGCTTTTTGGGCATTTCACTTAGCAGTACTTTCAGGTATTCTTCGGCTACAGCCAACTTCCCAGCCACTGGATTGCTGGCTATGTTGAATGGTCGCAGGTCCCGCATACGTGCTTTGACGCCTTGTACCTAGTGCTTTGTTTATTGATATTATCGATCTGTGGATAATATCCCCCCTTCCATATATGTCTAATTGAGGTGTTACACACAAACAAACATGCATCGCACATATGACAAGTTAGTGTGCTGTTGCTAGTTGCTCCTGTATGAACCGGACATATTGCCGCTTAGTATCATGCTTCGCTTTCCTGATCTCCCTGCTGCATCTTGTTCTTAATACCTTGGTGCCCCAGTGATCACAGAGGCGTGCCGCGAAACAAAGAGAACATGAAGTTACGCCACTCAAGCTACTGCTGCAAAAAAGGCAAAGAGTTACGCCACTCAAACTACTGCCGCGAAACAAAGAGAACCTGGCATTACGCCACTCAAATAACTGCCACGAAACAAAGAGAACCTGGCGTTACCCCACTCAAACTACTGCCACGAAACAAAGAGAACCTGGTGTTACGCCCCTCAAACTTCTGCCGCAAAACAAAGAGAACCTGGTGTTAAGCCACTCAAACTACTGCCACGAAACAAAGAGAACCTGGCATTATGCCACTCAAACTACTGCCACGAAACAAAGAGAACCTGGAGTTAAGCCACTCAAACTACTGCCGCGAAACAAAGAGAACCTGGCATTACGCCACTCAAACTTCTGCCGCGAAACAAAGAGAACCTGGAGTTAAGCCACTCAAACTACTGCTGCGAAACAAAGAGAACCTGGCGTTATGCCACTCAAACTACTGCCACGAAACAAAGAGAACCTGGAGTTAAGCCACTCAAACTACTGCCGCGAAACAAAGAGAACCTGGCATTACGCCACTCAAACTTCTGCCGCGAAACAAAGAGAACCTGGAGTTAAGCCACTCAAACTACTGCCGCGAAACAAAGAGAACCTGGCGTTATGCCACTCAAACTACTGCCACGAAACAAAGAGAACCTGGAGTTAAGCCACTCAAACTACTGCCGCGAAACAAAGAGAACCTGGCGTTACGCCACTCAAACTACTGCCACGAAACAAAGAGAACCTGGAGTTAAGCCACTCAAACTACTGCCGCGAAACAAAGAGAACCTGGAGTTACGCCACTCAAATAACTGCCACGAAACAAAGAGAACCTGGCGTTAAGCCACTCAAACTACTGCTGCGAAACAAAGAGGACCTGGCGTTATGCCACTCAAACTACTGCCACGAAACAAAGAGAACCTGGAGTTAAGCCACTCAAACTACTGCCGCGAAACAAAGAGAACCTGGTGTTAAGCCACTCAAACTTCTGCCGCGAAACAAAGAGAACCTGGCGGTATGCCACTCAAACTACTGCCACGAAACCAAGAGAACCTGGAGTTAAGCCACTCAAACTACTGCCACGAAACAAAGAGAACCTGGCGTTACGCCACTCAAATAGCTGCCATGAAACAAAGAGAACCTGGCGTTAAGCCACTCAAATTACTGCCATGAAACAAAGAGAACCTGGTGTTATGCCACTCAAACTACTGCTGCGAAACAAAGAGAACCTGGAGTTAAGCCACTCAAACTACTGCCGCGAAACAAAGAGAACCTGGTGTTACGCCACTCAAATGCCAAAACTGCCTGGTACCACTCAAACTAACTGCCGCGAAACAAGAGACGCAACAAACTGCCACGAAACAAAGAGAACCTGGCGTTACGCCACTCAAATTACTGCCGCAAAACAAAGAGAACCTGGTGTTAAGCCACTCAAACTACTGCCGCGAAACAAAGAGAACCTGGCGTTACGCCACTCAAACTACTGCCACGAAACAAAGAGAACCTGGAATTACGCCACTCAAGCTACTGCCGCGAAACAAAGAAAGGCGATATGTTTTTGCCATAACAACCATACTCATGGTATGTTCAACTTATTTTGTCCAATTATGTAGCCTGTTACCTTCATCTGTTTTAAGAAGTGCATGAAGAAGATAATAGCTTCATTGCGGACTTAAATATACTAATTATAAGTAATTGATGCATGAGCTATCCTCGAGCACCACCCAGTTTACCCCCTCATCTATCCCAGACCAGCTCGCCAACCCACCACACTACCGTGAATAATATATTTCATACACCCATGTGTCCCATGACGTCCCTTGCAGTTTAGTTAATCGCCTTATAATTTTACCTTTTCATACTTCATGGCGAATTCGAGCCATAAGTATATTGTATCATATCCATACTTTATTATGTTAGCTCTGTTTGTAACGGCCGACGCGTGATGAAGTTAATTCACCGGAGAAAATTACGCTTGTGCGTGCTAGATATTCCGCTCAGCAAGTTACCGTCACTCCTCAATCTGTTAATTACTGCCTATTAACAGCCCACGCAGATGTAAAGGTATTTTAATTTTTTTAATAAATGCAAGATGTACGCACCCTTTTATTAGCCTACTTAACAACAGGAGTTGATATAGCTACTTCGTGTGGTATGTGCTGAGGCAATTTAATAATCGATCGTGCAATTTGCAATACTAGTGACCTTAAAAATGACTCGCCGTTAGCTATAACTATGATATAATTCAAGGAACACATCGGCAATTATAATTGCTTTATTGCCAGCTTTACTTTAGTGAGCAAATCAATGTGCAATAATGTACGTGTAATGCTGGTAACGCATGTGATGGAGTCGTTGAGAACTTGGTCGCTCAGCACAATCAGCAAATCGTTACATGACAATGTGTCCGTCAGCTGTCGCCTTGCATTGGTGCTGCAATCTTCTGCGTTCGAAGTTGTTAACCAAACCTAAGTCTTTTATAAGAAATATTTGGCTGCTTGTTTCCATGGTTTCTGTTTGAAGTGATAACTGGTCTTATGCTGAGTGTCACGGATTCTATTTGTAATGGCTTTAATTGCTTAATCGATGGAAGCACCTTACAAAGGACAGAGCTCATTGCAATCCGGTACAAACGCATCCTGTTAAATGGATCACGTGGTGTTGTGCCGTACTGATTACCGTTACTATAATGGAGCATCAAACACGCATGCATCGTAAAATGTGGGGAGTAAAAAGCTCACAATACCAGTTCGATAAGTTCGTTTGCGTGATGCGGTTGATTTTGTTATAGTTTACCAATGGCTATGAAGGTTATTTCCTTCTTCGCTGAAAAATGCATCAATCTGAAGGACTAAATATCTTACTTTAAGCCAATCATAGGACATTTTTAATGTTTCATGCTCCGCAGTTGACCAAGTCACATTCATGCTGTGTAACTCTAACCTGGTTTATTTCCGAACGAAACGCCATCGGATGCGTGGCCATTAAGCAAAAGAGGTCAACCATAGCTAGTTTCCCGATTCATTCACGAATGACTGCCTGGGATTCTTTACCAACCACCTTGATCATGTGGATTTTTTTACCCTCATACACATGTACATAAAATCGATTAACATGTTATGTTTAATGAAGCAACCAAGCGGAACAGCAAGAATATGATTTAGTATTAGCGATATCAAGGATATCCAGGGGATGTTAATAACATGGAGTACAAACGTGAACGCAATTAACGGAGAGATGATTTGAAGCGCATGCTTTGTCGCCAGTTTTGAATCAAATATCGACAGCATATTGAGCAAAATTTTGCCAGGTTGAACAGAAACAATTCTTTACCGGTCACTGATTAACGCTTGCTAATATATATTGTATCACGAGTTGTAAACAGCTCTGCTTGCTGCCTGTATCAAAAACAACTTCAACGGAATCTACATATTTTACCTACCACCCAGCTCGCGATTCTTCCTGAAGAAACCTCGATGCTCATACCCTGTGATGAACGCTCGCGCGATATGATATCACTGACTGCTGTTGCATTCTTGACGTCATCGTCACGATTTATAAGGCGGCGCTCATAAAGAAATTTGTCAGAGCTCTACGATGTCGCGAATAACAAGCATCCTCGTCATAGCATTTACAATTGCAATTCCTGAGATCATCACAGCTTTCGGTGACGGGGGCGGCTTCGACCCTGGCCTTGGAGATGGCGATGATGGCAACATCATCATTTCCCGGGAGCAGTTTGGTGATAGAAGAGGCGACCTAGACGAAGGTAGATATTTACTGAGTTGATATGACATTTGTGATAGTTTAAACCACGTGTCGGGTAGCAGTCTTCAGTGTTAATTGGCGTTGTCGTGATAAATCAGTTTTGATTGCTGGGCGTTTTTAGTGTGTGATTTTCTTCGACAATATTGTTGGTTTATAAGTGTATTAAATGTCGATATATTTAAACCGGAAAAATCTATACAACAACCATATATCAAGACTATTCGTTGTACGTATTCTAACAAATTTAGAAAATGTTTGTCTTATTTGCAACAGATGACGTCACGGGGGATATTGCTAGAAGGAGAGGTGAGTAGATTTTGTTGAGATAAAGTTCTTATGAGGCGCCGTGTTTATGGCCCATTTTTGGTGTTAGTCGATTTACTGATGTAGCTGGTCGAATAATGCAGACAACTGTTCGACGTCACTATCAATTATCATTTGTATTATTCATCTTTAAAGCGCTTATCGCTTTGCCAGTTCAAACACTATCATTATAAGCATTTATATCTTTACACTGTGCCTTGTGAATTCAATCCAGTGAAAAAGGATGGGGAAAAAATGATGCGTATTGAACAACGATGCATATTGAAATGGAGTCATTAGGGAAAATGCCAATTTTAAAAAGGCTTTAGGATGCTGGAGCAACAGCGGTGCCAGTGTTCCCCCAGTTACCATCTAACGTAGCCTGGTCGAATTATACAGTTCATTAGAGTCCGTCGAGTTAGTAAGTTGACACTCTCCTCAAACACATCAAGAAGATCTTGATAGAGAAATTTTCGTGCTGAAGACACTCAACAGCAGTTGTCGAGGAATTTTTGGTAATTACATTTTACCAGACCGTGTGGAATGTGTGATCTCGGAGGTTAACCCTTATTGAAAAAAAATAGACATGAGTTGAATAAGATACGCACTTACGAACAATATCTGGCTTTTATTTCGTGTAAGTGTGAATGAGTTTGAGCTGTCCAAATCGAAATTTCCCGAATCCGTGCTCTTTTTCGACCACGCCATATGAAAGGGGAACTCCAGCAAATCAATGCAATCTTATTTAACGGCATAAATCCGCATTTTTGAAACAAAAACCATATTTAGGCATACGTGGCAAGTGCGCATAAATTGATCGACCAGGCACAGGTTGATTTTTAATGGCTCCCCTGTCATAAACAGGAACAGCAGACGTTATGGGTAAATTAGTATACCCGAGTTACGACCAGCTGGCGAAGCGCCGATCAATTGGTCAATAGCCTCCAGTAAACGGGAAGGAACAAGTCATTAGCGGTAATTATGGATGGGTAAACAATAAACAACTTGCGGGTGGTTAAAATTGAATCAATGAATATTATTGGAGAAATCAGCGGTCTCTCTGCCGGCGCAGGCTTGCCTTGTTCTACCAGAGGTCTTTCTCGGAATTGTCTTAAACACCTACGTTGTCCTATCTTGTCCTATCTTGTCCAGTCTTGTCCTATCTTGTCCTATCAGATGCTTCATTTATTCTATAAACGTCCTGTTTTATCCTGTCACAGGCCCACTTGGTAATCTGTGCCTTTCGTGGGTATCTTCGTCACAATGGCTCGGACATTGATTCCAGCTCTTTGGTCTACTAATTAATAATTTTGGTAATGGCTGGGCATATCGAAATTGAATCAGACAGGTAAACGTAGCTTGAAACAGCGTTCCCTTGATACAATCGCGATTTCCTGGGGCATTACAAACAGATGCATACTTGGAACAATATGGCCACATATCTGACTACAACGAGCGTTTCCCGTCCGCCGACCACCATCTCCCCTTACGTACGGTTGATTTGTGAAAGATTTCAACGCAAATAATTGCCTGTACGTCAGAGAGTTTTTTAAATTAAGTGTTTGTGAAATTTTCTTTAAAAAAACAGTAGCCACAAGAAACAGAATAGTATTGCACTGTATTTACCATGACGGATTATAAGTGCACTTTGTCATTAGTGTCAGTCACAGCAAACGGTGTTTCATCAGGAAGTGACTCAGCTCAATTATGAATAATCTGATTGTGATTCTTTAATTTGTTCCAAGAGTTAACGAGAGAAAGCTCTAAAGTTCAAACCACATGTCTGACGGAGTACACATTTTGGCTTCGTGACTCCTCAACTGTTTCCTTAAATTGTTTTCTTGTTGACAGGCGTGTACACGTGCATCTCGAGCGGCGACCCTCATATCATGGGTTATTCTGGTAATTGGTACCACGTGCAGACCGCCTGCAGATTCACTATGTCACGTGATGGGTGTTCAGGTGGCTCCATACTTACGGCAGAACCAAGCAAAGTGAGTTGGTAGTGGCCAAAGCAAGGTGGTTGATGAAGCCTACATAAGAACGACATCGTTTTTGTGTAAGGCTGATTTGATAAAAGAATCGGCAGACCTTATTCTTTTTCTATTTCGGAGGAACCCTTTTTCAGTTTCACATATCTGCTGAGTTTTACCGGAGGGACCCAAACAAACCAGCCGCCTGGAATAGAAGAGTTATCATAGAACTCCCATCTCTCGGATTGGTAAGTCTTCGAAAATTCTTTGTATGTTTGTTAGCTCACATTTTGGCACGCGATTAAGGTCGCAATTTTAAAAAAATTCAATTTTTTTAACACTTGCCCCATTTATGCGCAGAATCCAGAGATTTTATTTTGACCTTAACCGCATACTAAGGTCAAGGTCATCTTAAAAGTGAAAAACTAGTATCTCAAATAAATCCGTTAATAATAGTCGGAGCGTTAGATTATTCACATAATTTTGTAGCTCAGTCTAATTGCAATTATAAGTAATAGGAGAAATTAAATTGGTAGTTATATCGCGTCGTTTCTCTGTTGTTATTCGTCAAATCTTATTTCATCGAGGGTAACCCATTCTGCTTTGAATCTTAACTAATTACATATAATTGTCCATTCTTAACATTTTTTGATTTTGAGCAGTGGCCGCTTTGATTTACACAATTAGATTTGAGAACTTTTTCATCATAACAATTGTCTGTCGTCAAAGGCAGCAACTCATCATCAATACCATATATTTCTTTGTCAGCGTTAATATTATGATCACCTCTATCATCCTTCACCTTCAGCATCTGCCTTTACCCGCTAGAGCATCATTTTAATGAGCATCATTGTCAACCATGAATGTTTGAATTTTACTCATTGTGGTCATCATCATGATAATGATCATGATCTTCATCTCATCAATAAGTAAAAGTTCTAATCATGAATTTTTAATTGTCCTTCACCAATGCACTTTTAACACTACTTTGTCATTAATAGAGTAATACGATTATGAAACACCGCAACTTGTGGAATATATTATGACAATTTTCCTGTTTATTTCATGATAATGTTACCAACAGTGTTTGCGTGTGCATGTAGACTATGTCTGGATCTTTTGAATCGTAAAAAAATTAGCCTAGATATATGTCAGGATAAATAATGCAATCAATTGATTGAATATTGCCAAAGTGATAACATGCATTTAATCTAGATATTTAGATCATGATTCAAGGAAATTATATGTGAACTAAGAAACTAGTATATCCACCATCAATTGCATTGACATATCACAATATAATAATAATCATAATGATCATATGATCATAAGTTGCTAATGAACTTGTTAATCAGTAAAATAACAATCACTTTATTTCTGTGTATCTTGCAATCTTAACAGATATGGCTTTGTAGTATTTTACTTTGCTTCAAATGACACTGGCACTGGTTTTTTTATCCGGTCAGTCTCAGGTCGCTATTTGAGTATTTCTTGGGTTAAAGTGCATTATTTTTGCCACACTCAGATTTCAATTTCACAGATATGATGTTTTGGGCAGTATTAGAGTTATAATGTTACATTACCTCCTCCCAGATCTTAATTTCTCTCCGGAAACAAAGTCTCTCTGGGTGCTAGGATTATAATGTAGTGTTGCCTTGTACCAGTTTTAAATTTTCCTCCGGATATCGAGTTTCTAGTGATCATCGTTGGTCAGCTTCTAGATGAATCTTTTAACTTTCGTTTGTCTCGCGATACAGGTCGCAATTTTTTACATATTTTCGAAATGTTTTTTTTCAAATGGAAGGTGTCAATAATTAGCAAAACCCAGAGGTTTTGTGTCGACCTTAATCTTAAATTAAGGACCTGGCCATCGAAATAAATTTTAAACCATCATTATCTCCCATGAAAATGAATCGATCGTAAAAGCAATTTCAGATTATTCTAGCTTAATTGAATTGAAAACGTTTTCTAAATATAAGTAATTGTAAGATATCCATGATGAAAAAAATGATGATAATGACGATTTTCATTATGTATATAATCATGAAGAAAATTGTGATTATCATAATGATGACGATGATGATTATGATACAAAAATGTCATCAAAGTTCGCCTAGTTCCCCCATGTACCCATGGGTCTCTTGTTTATTATTGGGTTGTTTCAGGTGGTAGAAATGGAGCTTGACAAGACAGTGAAGGTGAATGGAGCTGTAACATCCGTGCCCGTCGCGCTGGCTAACGGCGCAGTGTATATAGGTTCCTCTTATAACGGCGTGGTAAGATTTTGGCGTCTTCGTTGTGGTTACATTAAACGGATATGCTGCTATTCTTGTTAACGGGATGCGTCCCTGTATCAGTATCTTTCTTCGTATTGACTCACAATCTTGATTATAGTTAAGACGTGTGTGCATTGAATGCTATCGTTATGCCGCTCCTCCAATAGCCCATTACAAATGACCACGAATCGCGGTCATTTTCGCGCCGTTTTGACAACATGATCAAATAGCCTTGCATTCCGAAATTCCCCCGGTCAGCTCCACAGTCAGTGTATTTCTGCAGTTTTTGTCAGCACTTGATATCGGCATTCAAGTTATCTGGAACGGAAACCAACTGCAAATCATTGCGAATGAAGGTTACGCTGGCAAGCTTTGCGGTCTGTGCGGTGATTTCGGCTTTGGGAACGCCGAGTTTGGTCACGGCCCAAGCACAGATTGTGCGACAGGTAGTTCGACGGATCTTATCGACTCGTGGCAGTACGATTCGGCTGAATGCGGGCAATGTACTGACGAGGAGGATGAATGTGATGACGATGCCGCAGCCGCTGCAGCCTGCGACGCCATCACGGACCCGGTTACGGCGCGGGAAGCGTTTCAGGTTAGCAGCGGGAGAATCGGGTTAATTAATGTGATTATAAAGCGTCATCATCCTCATCATCCTCATCACCACCACCACCATCATCATCATCATCATCATCATCATAATTATCGTTATCAACATCATCATAATCGTCATCGTCTTTTTTTTCATAATCGCCTTCCACTTTATCATCATCGACATGGTCAATAAAAGTGAATTGAATTTGTGCAGGACTGCATCTCGACAATGAATCAGCAATCCCCGGAGATATTAGCTGAGTTTCGACGTTCGTGTATCTACGACGTGTGCCAAGCAGGCAGCGATGTCTGTGACCTGGCACACGATCTAGTCATGCTTTGTCAGTACCAGTTCAGTATCCGCATTGACAACTGGAGAGACCCTAATTTCTGTCGTAAGTTGTGGAAAGAACCAACTCAAAATATTCATAGACATCGCATTCACAGTTCAATACAGCTAGTTGGACTTTTCTATGAGTTAATGTTAGCTCATGTCTGATTATTCAGCGCTGGATTGTCCCAAAAATTCTCACTACACGACGTGTGCAAACCCCTGTGAATCGGACACCTGTCCAGCCGACGCAGCTGACGGCTGTTTCAGCGCGGATGCCTGTGAGGAGGGATGTAGCTGCGATGAAGGATATTTCTGGGACTTCGAGAACGAACTGTGCGTCCCTTCATGTGACCGTAAGTAGTTGCGTCATCTGTGTGTGTGTGTGTGTGTGTGTGTGTGTGTGTGTGTGTGTGTGTGTGTGTGTGTGTGTGTGTGTGTGTGTGTGAGTGTGTGTAATGTGTTTACGCGCATTGGTGTGTGTGTGTTCACGCGCATTGGTGTGCGTGTTTGTTAGTGCGGATATGTGTTTGTGTGCATGTGTGTGTGGGTGGGGTATGTTGGTAAGAACATGTGTGGAAGTGTATATCTGTGGGGGTGTAGTTTGTATGCATGTGCGTATGCACATATTGCGGACAAGGTAAGTGTCTGCTTGTGTGTGCATGAATGTGTGTGTGCATGTGTGCTTGGTTGGGGTTTTAGGGGGTGGGCAGTCAATCTGCCTGTAGGATCTATGTATTATTATCATACAGATGAAACATTATATGCAAATTATAAGTAAGAAATGAATGCCTACGGATTAATGTTATACGTTCATATTGGTGTTCTCACATTTCTCATAAATTTATCACGTCAATTGTGGAATGTTCCTTGTTTTGTGTCTCGTTTGTGTATGACTGCTTAGTCAGTTAGGTTGGTAAGTGTCGAAATTATATATGTTGAATCAATGATTCTATGTTAAATCACTGTTCGTGTCCTGGTTTTATGGTAATTCACTGGCACAATGTAAGTATTATGCTATCCGGTTCAATGAAAGTTGTATGCTATACAAGTGAAGCACCAGTTATATGCAACTACGTTATGTTCGCCACTATATATATATATATATATATATATATATATATATATATATATATATATATATATATATATATATATATATATATATATATATATATATATATATATATATATATATATATATATATATATATATATATATATATATATATATATATATATATCTATATATATATATATATATATATATATATATATATATATATATATATATATATATATATATAATCAGCTGGTCGTCCGTCCCACTGACAGGTAAGTACGTTATATTTTCACTTTTAGGCTACCAAAAAACCTCACATATATATTTACGGGACGTGTCATGGTCATTGAATCTTGTAAGGTTCTTACTACCTTCGACCTTGAAGAACTGTTCGTCCGATTCATTGCTTGCTATAATGAATGATTAGGCTGTCTGGCTTAACGAACGCGCGCACGGCGTGGTTTGAGGATGATATAATCAGTGCATTCAAGGTTAGAGATGTTCTGCTTTTCTGAGTTATATATTATTGAATAGCAATTTAAATGTTGACGGAGGCGCGTCATTGCTTTGCAGTCTGATCGACTGATATGTCATGTATTCTGTGTCTATTAGCGTATTTGGAGCAGTGCTTAAGTGGTTACCAGTCCACGCACATCTCACTGTGCTATCAATCACATGTAGGATGCGGCACGCACCTGGTCCAGAAGCTGCCAACAACAACGGTCATAATTAGATGATACGGGAATTGGAAGGCTTATTGAGAGTATCCTTGAGCGAAAGCACTACTGGAGCCTTGGAAGCAAATGAAGAGGAATTTCTCTGACTCACCAGGTAAAAATGCAACTATGAAAAGACAGGCTCCTCAACAACTTTTCGCAGTAGCATTCTAGTCATGTCTAGGAGGCCATATCCCAGTGTCTACGAATCGGAGAAATGTCAAACTTACATGGTTATTTAGAAAATACCTGGGCTATAACATATGGAGCATTCACCAGTTACAAACAATTTTAAAGACAAAATGCAAGGCATCAAAGGTCCTTATTTTGTATAGCAACACTAGACGATCACGTGTTTCACTCATTTACATACTTACCGCTTAGCTAGACGGAGTAAACCCTCTTAGAATAGCTAGAAGCTCTTTGATTGAGGTTTACGGACAAGTGAAAGTAACATTTGCTACATTCGTACTCGGTGGGACTATTTTGGCGCATGCTCCACGCCAAGCGTCAGCATATAGTAACTGCATATGGTTGATCTCGTCGATATTGTCGTTGCCTCTCCAGTGTATCACAAACTAAACATAGACACTGTGACTGTGAATGCGACTTCATTCCTTGATATACTCGATGGTTTTATTTCGCGTCTGTGCGTCGACAAAACTCGCCAGCAGTAACGCGAATCCGAAAGCTTCGATCGATGCGTTCAGCGAATTTCATGATTAGTAGGAATCAGGTTTTGGAAATTAAAGATAGAATAATTGAAGCTGCGTAAGAAAAGATTATATGCGTCTTCGGGCATGCGTTGATGGTCCTTTTGCATTTATGAAATTCACATCTCACGAAATAACCACGCAACAACCAGCCTCTCACCGAATAAGTCTAGCCTTTACCAGCGCGCACATTTTCGTTGACAGCGAAGTCCTTTCGTGGGGTCTTTTACAAACCCAATTACAATACGGGGTCTATCTACTAATATTTAATACTACGTGTTAGTAACTGACTTTGTGGATGTTTAAATAAGAGGTTTATATTTGCGACAGGTAACCAATTTATAATGTTATGGTTATAGAATTAAGCAATCGGCCTTGAAGTTACTTCCTGCTCGACAAATTATCGTATTCAGTTTAGTGACCCCACCTGTGTCAAAACCTACTTTATTGTCCAAAAGACTGCAATGAACTTCAGAATTACCGAACGCTATGTTTGATGTCTGGAGTGAAGGACAGATTTCGTGCGTGAAGGAGGGGAGGGCGAAGCGGCGGCAACTTATTGCGTAGCTTCTAGCTCACTGTGCAGTTGGGGTGGATAGAGCGCCACCTATGTCTTCTTTGCTAAAGACAAGACGATTGTTGATGGGGACATCATCATGATCGACAATAAGTCAGGTGAATGTGATTAAATGCATACAAACCTGGCGATGAACTAACCTCATTACATTTTCTGTTATATGTTAATTCTCATCTAACACATTGATGCTGTATAAAGCGGAATCCGTGTTTATAAAGCTATCGTCTGCTTCTAATTACATGTTATGAAATAAGGCTGTTCGTTGTAATAGTTGAAGTAGAAAAGCAAAGAAACCCACAATAGTCATCGTTTAGTGTCTGTGTTTTCGCAACCTCTTGGACACACGTCTTGTTCACAGCAACACATTTTGACTTGGCAGACTCATCAGCTGTCAACGGCTCAATTCATCATTAAAAAGTACAGACCAACTGTTACTGGGAATCACCTGTATAGCGAAGAAGGTTTAACATACTACTCACCTGTATAGCGAAGAAGGTTTAACATACTACTCACCTGTATAGCGAAGAAGATTTAACATACTGCTCATGGGTACAGCGCCGGTCTATGTACATGACACTTATCAGCATGAACAGAACATTTGCTCCTGTGTACAGTTGATACGCCCACATGATGTGTACTTGAAATATACAGCTGATTGTCGACAATGCTGGAGGATTGTGAAGATAAACATGCTTCACTTGGAGTATATAGATTATCCTATGGTTTGAGAGCTAGCACTGATTGTCTTTTCATGAATGTCCACCATGTCTTTCAGAGATTAGTGAGTTAGTATGGCAGAATCAGAGTAACATTAGCAAAACAAAATATGTGGCCAGGTATATGCATATTTGCCTTGGTCGCAGGCGTCTTTATTGTATCTAAAACAATAAATACGGTTAACAACATTTCCTGGTTTTTAAATGTACCATTGGTATGGACATTTTGGCAGGGGAAGCAATATTGCTCCCTTGGTGTTTACAGTTCTACGTATTGGACACAGCGGTTCGTATAACAAGGTTGTCCAGTAGAAAACTTAAATGACTTTAGAACCCCAAGGGTGACAACGATTTTGGGACCGTCCATCCTATCATACCATCAATACATTCAATTGTGGGATATCACTTCAGCATCACTGACTACTTTGATGTTTCCGGAAGTACACCATGTCCGCTGCCTAGCGGTTCTCATGGAGGAACTATATAGTCATTTATTCACTTAAACAGTTACATCTTGAGATGCTGTAGTTCGCTATTCAATGCCCCTTGAATACATTACACATCAGGCCCATATGCGTGTTCCAGGCATTTCTACTCTCCCTGATCAGGGGTCAGTCGTTCCCTATCAGCTAATGCCAACGTTATTTTGGATGTTTTTTTATTTCAATGGGTATTCACTACCTTCAAATGAGGTAACCCCTTCTTCTAATATTCAGGTCTCAGTTAAGCTTACAAACTAATTGCACTAACAGGCAGAGTTAGAGGCTTGACTCAATCAGAATAACCTTATTATCGCTCCTTCGGTTTCTTCACATGCAAGCTCCCAATGGTAGTGACATTTCGTAGTGCATTATTTGTATGGAAGGTAAATGCAAGTGAGGTGGTGGAGATGATTCAGGATTGACTGAAGTATGCACCCAATGTATTTGGTTTGGGGTGATATATTGTTTTGTATATTTAGGAACATGTCACAAAGACACATCATTAATAGTCTTCGCTCCTTTACTTAAGCAATTTAGATATTTACTTATATAAAGTTAAAATTAAAAAGTGCCTGAAATGTATTTATTGCCTGAAATGTATTTATTTTCGAAGATCACTTCAAGTTAAACTGACAACAAAAAGAAAGTTGAATGTTTGTTAACTTGGCAAAATGTAGGTTTTTTATTGTAATGTTTTAACAGCATTGAGAAGTGGAACTAATTAACTTGATTAATGTCAATATGGCGGTAGGTATGATATCAATCACTCGACCCCTGTAGTGATCCTACAGCAATGTTCAATGA
Organism: Urechis unicinctus; assembly: GCA_034190875.2. Classification (NCBI taxonomy): domain Eukaryota; kingdom Metazoa; phylum Annelida; class Polychaeta; order Xenopneusta; family Urechidae; genus Urechis; species Urechis unicinctus. The sequence continues at coordinate 6,326,936 of CM067343.1, read as the reverse complement.
CCTTGCATATTATTGAATATTTATTGCTGCTGCTATAATAACGTTTTCTCATATATTTATCCGATAGCAATAGTACTAAATACTCCTTTAAGTAATGACAAGGTAAAAAATCTCTTAAACATTTCCTCATACGTGACCAGATATTACAAAAGCAATGGTCGTTTCATGACCAGCACAGAGCATCACTGCAACTGACCATCAATGGACAATCCAACGATTGACAAAGCTGTCAAGACCTCACCCATAGCCGACTTATGCCTCACTGACATGAGTTTCGGGGCGATCGTAACATTTACAGGGAGTGTCATAGGAACTCTATAGAAACGAGAATGTTTTGATCATGTCTGACTGGGTATCAGGAATAACACACATTACGTTATGTCTGACTGGGTATCAGGAATAACACACTTTACGTTATGTCTGGCAGGGTATCAGGAATAACACACTTTACGTTACGTCTGACGGGGTATCAGGAATAACACACTTTACGTTATGTCTGACGGGGTATCAGGAATAACACACTTTACGTTATGTCTGACTGGGTATCAGGAATAACACACTTTACGTTACGTCTGACTGGGTATCAGGAATAACACTCTTTACGTTATGTCTGACTGGGTATCAGGAATAACACACTTTACGTTACGTCTGACGGGGTATCAGGAATAACACACTTTACGTTATGTCTGACGGGGTATCAGGAATAACACACTTTACGTTACGTCTGACGGGGTATCAGGAATAACACACTTTACGTTATGTCTGACTGGGTATCAGGAATAACACACTTTACGTTATGTCTGACTGGGTATCAGGAATAACACACTTTACGTTATGTCTGACGGGGTATCAGGAATAACACTCTTTACGTTATGTCTGACGGGGTATCAGGAATAACACACTTCACGTTATGTCTGACTGGGTATCAGGAATAACACTCTTTACGTTATGTCTGACGGGGTATCAGGAATAACACACTTTACGTTATGTCTGACGGGGTATCAGGAATAACACACTTTACGTTACGTCTGACTGGGTATCAGGAATAACACACTTTACGTTATGTCTGACTGGGTATCAGGAATAACACACTTTACGTTATGTCTGACTGGGTATTAGGAATAACACTCTTTACGTTATGTCTGACTGGGTATCAGGAATAACACACTTTACGTTATGTCTGACGGGGGATATACTTCAGCATCCTTAGAAGCTCTGAACCTCTGTCGCATGTATCAGGAATAACACACTTTATGTTATGTCTGACGGGGTATCAGGAATAACACTCTTTACGTAACGTCTTTTAAAGTGTAGTCAACTGACTGTTATTTTCGTCGTCCCAACGAAACAAGTGAGCGTGTCATGGTTTTGCCACAACACCCCAAAACATGGGCTATTTAACGCGTGAGTGGTAATTAAAAATGGCGTGGCAGATTGACTTTATGGAAACAACAGGGAACGTATAGTAGTCTGACAATGAAACATTACACCGGAGAATGTTCTCGCCAAAGAAATCGCGTGCTTTAAATATGTTCTTCTCCAGACCATAGTGAATTAGTAGAGACAGGTGGCTTAATGCCATCCATCATCGAGATAACAGTACTGGGATATACTTCAGCATCCATAGAAGCTCTGAACCTCTGTCGCATGTGCCATAATCTCATAACACAGATAGATCTTCAGCCTCCTTAGAAGCTCTGAAACTCTATCACATGTACCATAATCTCATGACACAGATAGATCTTCAGCGTCCTTAGAAGCACTGAACCTCTATCACATGTACCATAATCTCATGACACAGATCGATCTTCAGCGTCCTTAGAAGCTCTGAACCTCTATCACATGTACCATAATCTCATGACACAGATAGATCTTCAGCGTCCTTAGAAGCTCTGAACCTCTATCACATGTACCATAATCTCATGACACAGATAGATCTTCAGCGTCCTTAGAAGCTCTGAACCTCTATCACATGTACCCTCTATACATGTCATGACACAGATAGATCTTCAGCGTCCTTAGAAGCTGTGAACCTCTATCACATGTACCATAATCTCATGACACAGATAGATCTTCAGCGTCCTTAGAAGCTCTGAACCTCTATGACACACACTCAGATACATTTTTCATTACCTGAAGCAATTGGTTCTGGGTTTATATGAAAGATTGAGATCAATATGCGTGACCAAAGGTATTCACCGAAACACTCGTTCCTTTCCCCCTTCCATGTAGAAGAGCGTGGAGAATGGAGAAGCAACATTATGATCCCGAATTATTTCATCTGATATGCTATGTTTAATCAACTTTTGCGACTTAATGTGCTAATTATTAACATTATTTTAATCAATACCGCACAATGCCAATGATATATTCATCTGGGAGGTGTTCTAGACCACCATTTCTTTCTTTCCCTGTATGAATGATTCAATTGTGTATCATTATAGAGAATGTATCAATATAGAAAAATAGATCCAGTAAGCTTAAGACAACGAAGCACCCAATACAGAGACACAAGCTCTATTACGTCACCATTTATTTGCACAACGGCCTGAACAGCAATTGCAGCGGAGGGCCTTCTTCTGTGAAGAATCATAGCACAGATAAACTGCAGACATTGTCTCTCGGCCATCTGTATCCAGCTGTATATATTTGCTTGTATTGATATAACACTGTCTCGTTTTTAGTGCTATCAAGAACACCAGTACAGCACCAGAAAGGTATGCACTATACTGACTTAAAAGCAAATTGGAAGCATGACCAGCAGAAATCCAGTTTATCAATGACCAACATGATATGACCAATGTCGTTCTTACATTTTACCAATTTAACTTCGTGTCTAAAGATTCACAATGGATGGTTTCTCTCAAAATACATGCAAGCAGCAGTTGTGATAATGCGCATTTCTTCATCCCTTATTCATGCCTTGCCTACAGAAAATACAAATCTCGTTCCATGACTTGAGTCTTTGTCCTCTACCGCATCTGCAATTGTTTTCCCTCCGTCCGCCATGCACACTAACACAGACCCAGCATCCCCGATGAACATGATGTGAGCAATGAAGTTCTTACAATTTACCTATTTAAATTCGTATAAAAAGATTGACAATAAATGGCCGCCACTAAAAGGAGTACTTACACACAAAACATCTTCCCCGAAGAAAACGATGTCTCTTTGTTCTTCGTCTTTTGTCTCAAAAATACATACACAAATTACAGAGACAACAACCTAGACGTTGAAAGTTACACCTGCTTACACTTTCCAGGGTATTCTTTTGACACACCTTGATGTTAGGAAGTTATCTTCTCTTAAAACTACCGGTAGCCATGGAATATCCGGGGTGGTACATGGCCAAAGCTGCCAAATCTATTCTAATTAGATTAAACAACAACAATATCCGGATTTTCTCAACATATCCGAATTGTTCAATGCAGGATATGTTTAGCAGCATTTGTCCTGTTTTTCCCATGAAAGAGGATTTTGGTTTGCTGTGGATTTCAGAGAAGAAATGAAGTGAAATTACATCACATAGCATATAAAATCTGCTTGAATTCGTCTACAAGAGGGAAATGCTATCAAATCAGTTAGAAAGCAATCGTTATAAAGCATAATCATTTCAGTTAAATCTGTTGGAAAAAACACAAACATTAATATGTTAGCTTTTGGTTGAAAAGGATGCTCACGAACGGAAAAGCCTTGACCCACTCTAACTCCCTAGGTTTGGTCTGTTGCAAGTAGGTGTGGCATTGTCTCACAAATTTACCAATATATATGTTTGAAGAACCTGTGCCCATGGAACAACTTTCGATTCATTAAGTCTAATTCAAGATACAAAAAACCCATTTTGTTACTTATTCGTTTACTTCCATGGTCGATATTGGTATGGACAGTTTTGATCATTTCGAAGTAATGTTCCACACATGCCAGTGGAATGTTTTGACACACATAATTTATTCATTTATCACTAATTTCAATGAAATGAATAATGGAGGCGATTGATTTAAATGTTGTCTTGAACAAGAATAGTTATAAATGAACACTTCGCGTATTTAACATCTTGCGGGCCGGGTCAAGAATTAAGTCGTGGCAGATCAAAATTTGATATTTGGGTCTACATGTTAAGGCATCGTCGAAATTAAGTTGCCTCGTTGAAATGTTGTTAAGTCTAATTCAAGATCCAAAAAACCCATTTTGTTACTTATTTGTTTACTTCCATGGTCGATATTGGTATGGACAGTTTTGATCATTTCGAAGTAATGTTCCACACATGCCAGTTGGAATGTTTTGACACACATAATTTATTCATTTATCACTAATTTCAATGAAATGAATAATGAAGGCGATTGATTTAAATGTTGTCTTGAACAAGAATAGTTATAAATGAACACTTAGCGTATTTAACATCTTGCGGGCCGGGTCAAGAACTAAGTCGTGGCAGATCAAAATCTGTTATTTGGGTCTACATGTTAAGGCATCGTCGAAATTAAGTTGCCTCGTTGAAAAGTTGTTTAATAAAACCTGGCATATGCCAGTTGAGAAATAGAACACCTACAAACCTTGCTTCGACCCATTTGGTCGAATATGACCGACCAATAAAAATATAGCGAGAAAAACATACATAAATCGTCGAAGATTATATGCAAAGCCATTAATTTCACATGATATAATATGCATCAGTGGTTTGGGCTGTTTAATGTGCTTGATATCAGTATTCCAAGTATTTAAGATTATATCACAAATCAGCTTGAAATCATTACGATGCATGATAACCAAGATAACCAAGAAGTATCGGAATTAGGAAAGAAGAAATACCCAGAATAAATTGACAGCAAATACGAAGAACGAAGTCACATTAAGCACAATGGGTACAAGAAGCTCATCCCCCCCACCTCCTGATGTGTACTATCATAATATACAATGATACATCGACCTTGTAAAACTGTCCAATGTCCTCTAGGATAATACGAGAGATGGTTCTGTAGACATGGCGGGGCTTTATGTATTGGGATATATGGAACTCCTTTGATTAATAACAGCTCCTTAAGCATATGGTGCGGAAAGATGCAAAAGCGCCGTCTTGTATATAGCGGAGAACGTCCCTGACCACATTCCGGGGCCCCATACTGCACCTGGGTTAGCTAATGTTAAGTCAATTCGATCGCATCCAATAAGATGGACGTTAAGAGCTGCTGTGAGGACGATCACGTGGTGCAGAGCTTTACCCATAAAACATAGAGAGGAAAAAAAAACCCAGTCTGAGATGTTCATGTTTGTGTGTGATTCTGTTGCCTTAGGTTGCAGCTGAACAACGGCTATTATGTTCATTTACTTCTCTTATTTTTAAAAAGCCAAATGCATCAACCGACCTTCATTAATTGTCTTGGTCAGACCTTTGGCTAATTACTAGTTATGAGACATACAACTCCTTCCTTTGATCTTCTTTGGTGTGGCAAACACCGCAGTTGACCGCGCCACATACTACTAATTGTCTGTCTACTTTGACACACCGCCCTCTATTGACTAATTCTTTTGTCCGCGCTACTTCTTAACGATCGACCAATGGCTCTTGATTCTCGGTTTTAATTAGAATAGATCATTCGCAATCCGTGTCTCTAATCAATTCAAAAAAACTGCCTATAATTCCTTACCAAGCACCGCTTTAGCGTGGCATTTTTATCTACACTCGTAGAGATTTACATGATATTATATAATTGAAATGTTCGTGCATGCTATTGACCAATAACATATAATTTATCATGAATATTTAATGACAGTAGGTAACCTGGAGTCTACACGTGAACGCATCTACCATAGAGAAGGATTTGAATGGGATTCATCGCCGCCATTTCTGATTCGGAGTAATCAAATTATGGATAGCCAACTAAACAAAATGAATTATTCACCAAGATGGCTCAAAACTGGAAATGCTCAAAACTTCAACAATTCCGAAGGCTAAGTTTACTACTTTGGCAGTATCCAAATACTTTATCCCTCATCCAGCTGTCGATTCTTCCCGCAGAAACCTCTATGCACTGACCCTATGATGAACGCTCGTGCGATCTGATGCTATTGGCTGCTTCTGCGTGTTTGACGTCATCCCCTTCATTTATAAGGCGGCGTTCATAAGGGAAATAGTCAGAGCTCCACGATGTCGCGAACATTAAGCTTCCTCGTGATAGCATATGTAATTGTAATTCCTGAGCTCATCTCAGCTTTCGGCGACGGGGGCGGCTTGGGGGATGCTGACGAAGGTCTGGGACTGTTTGAAGATAGAAGAGGCGACATGGACGACGGTAGATATTTCGATTCCTCATTGCAGTCTTCAGTATACTTGATTACACAGGGAGAAATCAAGACTATCTGTCTTTTGATGAATCATCTGGATTCTATACTGCTTATTGGGCAACGATTTTTAAGTATTTATCGACAGTAACTCATCTTTAAATGCAGTATTGTTTACATTTGCTTTGTTAGCTTGGGTAATGTATAGAATCCCATAAGACCATTTGCTGCAACAATTGTAACGAACCTAGGCATAAATATGTGGTCGTCTTGTTTGCAACAGATGAGGTCACGGGGGATATTGCTCAAAGAAGAGGTGAGTATAACTTGCCCCGAGGAGGCGCCTTGTCTGTATCCCATTGATTTCTAAATCCTGCCGTCGATTTGCTGACGTGGTAGAACGTAGCACACAGGTATCTGTTCAACGGAACAATGAATTATCCTTTGCATTTATCTAAATGTAGTGATAATGGAATACAATAACAGCATGACTGCGTTATTTATTAAGCTGTTGTTTGTAACATATGCGTTGTATAAACAATTAATTAAAAAACGGTCGTACGTATACGTCCACGGCTAAGAGAATATCGGTGTGCATCAATTAAGGATATATACCGAAATGGATTTATAAGGAAAATATTATTCATTATTCGTTGGGCAGATTACGAATGGAACCGTTATCAAGAAAGTTGAAAAAACGATAAATTACCACATAACACACACATACACTCAACAGTATCAGTTAGTTACCAGCTCAATTAACCAAAATTGATTTGATAGACCACGCACATGCTGTTTGTTTTTACTTGCTCTGTTGTCGTAAACCGGAACAGCGGACAGTATGGTTAAACCAGAACACCCAAGTTGCTTCAAGCTGGGGAAGCGCCGATCAATTAGTCAATAGTCCCCTGATTATGTCGCTCGACGCTGTTGCCGCTGTTTGAATTTTCGTGCGTGGCCTTTACGTCTTGAAACGAGCAGATGACCCCAATTGCTACTGTCTTCAGCAAAATCGACGTATTAAGGGGCACTAAATCCAAACTAACGTAAATTATAATAATTGGCCCTGCGTCGAAATTAACCATCTTAACCAAAATGTTTATAACATCTACCCCCCAGAGAAATTAGCAAACATCACCATAGTTATAGATGCGGTGGGTTATTTAATAACTCAGTAACTCATAAGGTTTCGGGTTTCCTTGTAAGCTGCTTTGAGCTCAGTTTGAGTGCTTCTTTGGCATATATCTTTCAATCACAATAGTCAACCTAAAAATATAATGACATTTGGTTGTATCCATTGCCAAACAATCTCCTCTGGTAATGCATTTTGGCATATGTGTTGTCTTCAAAATGGACGGATTGTTCAAGTGGAATCACCGATGGAATTGTTCGATTGATCAAACACGATTGTTCGATTGAAAATGATTTGATACACGATTGTATTGTTTGATTGTTCGATTGACAATGATTTGAAACACGATTGTATTGTTTGATTGTTCGATTGACAATGATTTGAAACACGATTGACAATTGATTGATTCGAAACACGTATTGTTTGATTGTTCGATTGACAATGATTTGTCTTTTGATTGTTCGATTGACAATGATTTGAAAAAAATTGTTTGATTGTTCGATTGAAAATGGTTTGAACATTGTATTGTTTGATTGTCTTCTACTTTATGATAGAAAAAAAACATGAACAAATATTAATATGATTGGCTGAATAGTTACCCTCTTGTTTGTTTAAAGATTGTCTGATAAATATGGAAACAATTTTTGGTATCAAGACCCCCACAATATTTTCTAAAATGCTTGGTGGGGTGCAGGCGGATACACGTGCTTCTCGACTGGCGACCCCCACATCGGACATATTCTGGTACTTGGTACCACGTGCAGACCGCCTGCAGCTTTGTCATGTCACGTGATGGGTGTACTGGTGGCTCGATACTCACTGAAGAACCAAACACTGTAAGTAGTTACTTTGCGATGCCAGTAGTTACGAAAGTATTGTATTGTGTTACCAACTAATAGACAATCAAAGGACGCTAATTAAGTTTTAATCCACATGCTTTTAAAACAAATTGACTGATAAAACAATTTGCACCTTTTCCATGTCAATTTCGAAGGAACCCTTATTTCAGTTTCGCCTCTCTGCGGAGTTTTTACCGAAAAAACCCAAACACGCCTGCCGCCTGGAATAAAAGAGCTGTCCTTGAACTCCCATTAATCGGAACGGTACGCCGCAAGTATCAAACAATCTTGTATCTACTTTTTATAGAATGAACAGCACAAGATTGACGCGAAAGAAACTGGCGATTGTACTAAGGCATCAATTTGTTATTTGGTTGGACAAAGGTCGCCTGGTTCACCTATACACCCATGGGTCTCTTGTTTGTTATGGGGTTGGTTTCAGGTGGTAGAGATGGAGCTTGACAAGACAGTGAAGGTGAATGGCGTTGTTACATCAGTGCCCGTCTCCCGGGTAGTGTCGCGTACATAGGCTCCACTTACAACGGCGTGGTAGGATTAATGCTTTTCTCTGTGCATCGATATGCTGCTATAGTTTTCTCATGATGTGTCACCTCGTCAGATCATTTAACGATTTCCACATTTCACAGCAAATACTGTGAACAGAAATATGACCACGAATCATGGTTACATGCAATGAACGGTATAAATGAATCGCTGCTTCAGGACAGGTATTTTACGAATGTCGACCTGCCATAAGCACGGTTTGTGGTCTATGTATAATCTGCTTGTTTTGCCAATGAAATTTTTTCTTCATTACACCCTATCCCCCGTACAGCCATTGGTGTCTTTTTGCTATCATATCAGACTTCGTCAGGCCCCCATGAACCCATTCATTAATGATCTCTGCTCGTTCCCTCTTTCTTCTTCTTTGTTCCTGGTTTTGTTTCCCGCCAGATTGACCAGTTCATCCTTGTTATTTCAATCTGGGTTACGTCATCTGGGCATCATATCTTCCAAAGTGCACATCCTCCTTATACACTACCACTTCTATCCGGTATTTGCTGTTCAACAAGATTCCGTATTCTCTCGTCAACATCATTGAACCGCATTGGGGACAGCGGGTCCTTTAGCCTAATCCCCCTTTTCCAAAGCTTAATTTGTCGGCTCAATCGCATGACTATACTTGTGGGCACTCCCAATCTTCTGGGTATGCCTTGATAGCAAGACGGAGGTCAACAGAGACGTCCAGAACGGCTTAATGACAAAAACCACTACCGACGCCTAGAAACGGATAGATATTAAGAACTGTTGATATATCAAGAACCGTATAGACGTTAAGAACCACGTACACTTTAAGAACTGCAGGGAATATCTTCGATGTCAAACTTAAACAAACGAACTTAACACTTTATAATTGTTACGACGCGAATAAACTGTACAATTAAATGCTACTGTTTCATAATTTCCCGAGTCAGTTGCTCAGTGTTTGGTTGCAGTTTTTGTCAGCTATGGATATCGGCATTCAAGTCATCTGGAACGGAAACCAACTCCAAATCATTGTGAATGAAGGGTACGCTGGGGAGCTTTGCGGGTTGTGTGGTGATTTCGGCGCTGGGAACGCCTGGTTCGGTTATGGCCCAGACACCAATTGCTTGACTGGAGGCCCAGCAGATGTAATCGACTCGTGGCAGTACACGGGACCTTACCACGCTGAATGCAGTCAGTGCACTGTCGAGGTGGACGACTGCGTTGACGACGGTGTAGCTACCGCAGCCTGCGATGAAATCACTGACCCGCTGACGGCACGAGAAGCGCTTCAGGTTAGCGACGGGAGCATTGAGTTAAAGCGTTATCATCATCATCATGGTCATCATCATCATCATCATCATCATTATTATTATTATCATCATTATAGTTATCGTCATCATCAGCATCATTGATGGCCTCATCTATATATCCATTATTGCCAACATCTTCACCATCATTGTCGTCACTATCATCAACATTGTATTACAGTATTCCTCTTTATCTTTATTATCATCAACATGAGCAACTTTCTCGCCAACATAGACTCCTTCGTAAATATATCGAGCCGGTGAGGTGCAGTGCATTCTGGAACGAAATCGAAAGGAGCAGTGGGTCGCATAGCTTTGACCGGTGTCCTAACTTTGTTATAATACAATTCTGGCTCATCTCACTTTTATAAAGCCCGCCCCCTTTTTAATTATCAGTACAACATGTCTACACTAGCCCGGTTACCCTCTACCCATACGGTGGGGTTTCGACCCTGATAAGAGTCTTGGCTGGTACCATTCCCATAAGCCAATGACCTTACGAATCCACCCCCAATGTGGACCGTTGGGTCAAGACCTGTGCGGAACGGGCCGACTTTACCTGAACCAATGAGGTGTCAGCTGATCGAGCGGTTTGGGGCGGAATCCAACGCCCAACATCCCGATATAAGGGCTACACACGCTCGGGGAGATCATCTAGTTAGAGAGATTCAGACTGAGATCCTAAGGAGCTTCATTGTTGAAACTAAATAAACCCAATAAGCAACTCTACTCCAGGACTCGTGCTATTTCTCTGGCTAGTCCCCACTCGAGCAACGACAAGCAGTGAGTAACCTTACAAAAACGCAGGAGCGCGCATAAGCAAGAAAATCTAGTATAAGACTTTGATAGCTGATCGCGGTCTGTGGTTTTTCTGTAATACAGGGTAATATTGTTTCATCAACGATAGCACTCGACGTGCCGCGTATGTTTGTTTCATTGTCTGGTGTATCAAGCAATCGTCAGTGATACATTCAAATATAAAAAATATCTGTGAGCGTCATACTGTTTTTGGACAAAGGTTTCTCCAGGGCCGCGTGAATGGCATTCGCTGGGCCTGGTCCTAGTTCCGGTTTCCAGTGTAGCTCTTAAACTACGGCTTCGAAGAAACAATAATTGAACAAATTACTTAACACAGTCAACTGCTATCCTAAACCGCGATAAGCTTGTTGTAGAATAGGTAGTGGCGAAAATATTGAGCACGCTTTCCCGACCTCCGCCTCAACTAAACCCACTTCCTCCCCCACCCACGCCAACCGAAAACATGTAACTGATAAGATATGTTAAGTCATGTCGACTCAGATGATTTAGAGCCGACCGGTATTTTAAAGTTTGAGAACTGTGACAAGTGCTGACGCTGTCCAAGCGAATTTCCTTACCTTCTGTAGCCCCAGACTGGGTGATACCCTTATAGAAAAATGCAATCATTTGTTCATAATTGCAAAATCTCCATCAGAACTTTGTGAGCATAACCTCGTAAGGCGTACCAACCAGTGTTATATTACCAACCCACCATGCATCACGCGGAATATCGCGCGCATGCGCAATATGTTTTTACGAATGAGCCTTCGGCCACCACAATGTTGTAATAACTAACAGATTGATCATTTTCATGTGTAATTATCATCATCATTGACATATTCAACCGAAAATGATCTAAAAAAGTAAACTGAATTTGTGCAGGAATGTCTATCGATGATGATTCAGCTAATGCCGGAGACTTTAGCTGAGATTCGACGTTCGTGTATCTACGATGTGTGCCAAGCAGGCAGCGAAGTCTGTGACCTGGCCCGTGATCTGGTCATGCTTTGCCAATGCGAGCTGGGCATTCGCATCCTCGAGTGGAGAAGCCCTGATTTCTGCCGTAAGTTGTAGAAAAACCAACTTCATACTAAGTTAAATGTGAGGTGTATTACATTACCCTGAGGGTTATAATGAGCTCATGTCTGATGATACAGCGCTGGATTGTCCTCCAAATGCTCACTACACGACGTGCGCTAACCCCTGTGAATCGGACACCTGTCCAGCCAACGCTACCGAAGGCTGTTTCAGCGTGGATGCCTGTGAAGAGGGATGTAGCTGCGATGAGGGATATTTCTGGGACGTCGTGAACGAACTGTGCGTCCCTTCGTGTGACGGTAAGTTGTTCGGCCATCTGCTGAGGTAGGAGTTTGGATGAGAACATGTGTTTGTGCATGTTTAGGTGTGAGTATATGTGCAAGAGTGTGTGCATTGTGTGTGTATGTTTGAATAAGTTTTAGGTATGGGGTGGTCTAGATACTCGCCCTCAGATGAAACTCCTTCTACTCGAAATCTGATGGCCTCAAATGATTCTAGTTGGATTTTCGTGCCGTCTAGCGATTATCGAGCGCATTCCCATTAAGGAGATGTTCTGGAATTTCACGACACCAATCAAACCCTGTCTCTTTAGTTTAGTCTTCTGAGTGAAAACTTCGGATATGTGTCGTTGTTCATGATTGACCGATAGACGCCACGTAGTGATTTGACTCCAGCAAAGTCTGTCTGGGCAGCTCGGCCAAGATCATTTTGAAAGACCTTGGAATCCAGACCCTGGCCTGCAGCTCAGCTCAGGGCCAGGTTTAGTTGAGGAAGATAAGGGTGAAGAAAGTGTGTATGTGTGTTTTTGTTTGTTTGAAGGAATGTGTGTGTGTTTTTAGGGTGGGATAAGTGTGTATGAGCATATTTGTGCGTGTGTGTATCTATGTGATTATGTGTGTTAGTGTAAGGTCCATGATGCTGCAGACTGTTCTGTATCTTTCCACTCAGTTCAAAATCATTCTCGGAATGCGGGCAAGAGTAAATGTGTATGAATTGATGCTATAGGTTTATATGATATTCTGTCTACAATCATATATGTACATAAATTGTACAATGTTCCATGTATTATATGACATTCAAATTGCTAAGTCGCGATATAATGTGTGTTGATTCATCGATCCAATGCTTATTCACTGCTTCTGTGCAGGTGCTGTGGCATTTTACCGTTCAGTGCCAGGCCCATGCTAATTCATCGGTTCAATGCCGCTCCTTTGTCATTTCACTAGCTCTGTATCGGTTCTATGCTACAGCACTCATTCAGTATCGATCCTATGCTGATTCAATCTGTTGTTGTTTGGCGTCATTTCTAATTTGTCTCTGTTGTTGTCTCTGTTAAATGTTGCCATCCTATCCAAAAGAAGGAGAGAGAACCTCATGATGTATGATAGAGAGTATAAATATAAAAATGTATAAGTAGAGAGAGAGATATATATATATAGAGATATATATAGATAGATAGATATATATATATATATATATATATATATATATATATATATATATATATATATATATATATATATATATATATATATATATATATACATATATATATATATATATATATATATATATAACGCATATATATATATATATATATATCTATATATATATATATTTATATATATATATATATATATTATATATGTATATATATATTTGTATAGATATATCTATATATATATATACACACATATACATATATATATATATCTCTCTCTATAATCTATCTATATCATCTCTCTATCTATCATATCTCTCTATCTATGCGTATAGAGATATATATATATACATATATACACATATATATATATATGAATATGTATATCCGTATATATATATATATATATATATATATATATATATATATCTATCTCTCTATATATATATATATCTATATATATATATATATATATATATATATATATATAAGCGATGACGTCTATCAACTGGCCGTCCCGTTTCACCATCAAGCAAGTACCATATATCTTCTATCTTTACCAATATATCAGCATCTAATTTAACCTGTCGTGCCCTCCCCAGCTTTGTCGCTTCGTCCACTACATAACGTGACCCTCTGCAGATGCCAAATGCTTCAAGCCAACTTTGCTAAGAGCAATTGCATCTTCTGAGACATATTTGGGGACAGGTCGCGGTCATAACTAATGAAGGTTTTATTCATCCAATATTGATTGTTCCCGAGCGTTTCCAATGAATGAACGTGTATCTCATTTATTACTTGTTATTACTTATTGTAATAATGTATTAGTATGGCAGGTAAAAAAACACACATCGCGTGCTTTGAGGATGAAATAATCAATGTATTCTAAGAAATGTGTTTTCTGTCTTTCCGGGCCATTTGTGATGAAATAGCAATTTCCATGATAACAGAGGCGCGTCATTGCTTTGCAGTCTGATCGACTGATATGTCAGGTATTCTGTGTCTATTAGCGTATTTGGCTACCAGTCCTCGCACATCACATTGTGCTGCCAATTACAGGTAGGATGCGGCACGCACCTGGTCCAGAAGCCGTCAACAACCATCATTATGAGAAGTAGTAAACCAAGGTTATATTTGTCTGTAGTACTATTCTTGAGTTCCAAACCATCGGAGGTAAGTGCTGTCGTTAGTTTTATTTTGGAAATATTTCAGCAGAAAGGGATTGTTTTATTTATGAAGAGATAGTTTGAAGGGAGGTGCAATGAGGTAGCGGGGTCAACTAGAGCACGAAGCAATTGATGAGTGTGATATGGTGCAGGCCCGAATTGATGAGTATGATATGGTGCAGGTCCGAATTGATAAGTATGATATGGTGCAGGCCCGGATTGATGAGTGTGATGTGATACAGGCCCGAATTGATGAGTATGATATGGTGCAGGTCCGAATTGATGAGTGTGATATGGTGCAGGCCCGAAATGATGAGTGTGATGTGATGCAGGCCCGAATTGATGAGTGTGATATGGTGCAGGCCCGAATGGATGAGTATGATATGGTGCAGGCCCGAATGGATGAGTGTGATGTGATGCAGGCCCGAATTGATGAGTATGATATGGTGCAGGTCCGAATTGATGAGTGTGATATGGTGCAGGCCCGGATTGATGAGTGTGATGTGATGCAGGCCCGAATTGATGAGTGTGATATGGTGCAGGCCCGAATGGATGAGTGTGATGTGATGCAGGACCAAATGAATGAGTGTGATGTGATGCAGGCCCGAATTGATGAGTGTGATGTGATGCAGGCCCGAATTGATGAGTGTGATGTGATGCAGGCCCGAAATGATGAGTGTGATGTGATGCAGGCCCGGATTGATAAGTATGATATGGTGCAGGCCCGAAATGATGAGTGTGATGTGATGCAGGCCCGAATTGATGAGTGTGATATGGTGCAGGCCCGAATGGATGAGTGGGATGTGATGCAGGCCCGAAATGATGAGTGTGATGTGATGCAGGCCCGGATTGATAAGCATGATATGGTGCAGGCCCGAATTGATGAGTGTGATATGGTGCAGGCCCGGATTGATGAGTGTGATGTGATGCAGGCCCGAATGGATGAGTGTGATATGGTGCAGGCCCGAATGGATGAGTATGATAAGATGCAGGCCCGAATGGATGAGTGTGATGTGATGCAGGCCTGAATGGTTGAGTGTGATATGGTGCAGGCCCGAATGGATGAGTATGATATGGTGCAGGCCCGAATGGATGAGTGTGATGTGATGCAGGCCCGAATTGATGAGTGCGATGTGATGCAGGCCCGAATGGATGAGTGTGATGTGATGCAGGCCCGAATGGATGAGTGCGATGTGATGCAGGCCCGAATGGATGAGTGTGATGTGATGCAGGCCTGAATGGATGAGTGTGATGTGATGCAGGCCCGAATGGATGAGTGTGATGTGATGCAGGCCCGAATGATGAGTGTGATGTGATGCAGGCCCGAATGGATGAGTGTGATGTGATGCAGGCCCGAATGGATGAGTGTGATGTGATGCAGGCCCGGATTGATGAGTGTGATGTGATGCATGCCCGAAATGATGAGTGTGATGTGATGCAGGCCCGGATTGATAAGTATGATATGGTGCAGGCCCAAATGGATGAGTGTGATGTGATGCAGGCCCGAAATGATGAGTGTGATGTGATGCAGGCCCGGATTGATGAGTGTGATGTGATGCATGCCCGAAATGATGAGTGTGATTTGATGCAGGCCCGGATTGATAAGTATGATATGGTGCAGGCCGAATGGATGAGTGTGATGTGATGCAGGCCCGAAATGATGAGATGTGATGGCCCGAATGGATGAGTGTGATGTGATGCAGGCCCGAATGGATGAGTATGATATGGTGCAGGCCCGAATGGATGAGTGTGATATGGTGCAGGCCCGAATGGATGAGTGTGATGTGATGCAAGCCCGAATGGATGAGTGTGATGTGATGCAGGCCCGAATGATGAGTGTGATGTGATGCAGGCCCGAATGGATGAGTGTGATGTGATGCAGGCCCGAATGGATGAGTGTGATGTGATGCAGGCCCGTGTGCATGATGATTGCTTTATATGGTGAGAATGTGTATAACTGACATGACGCTTAGTTTGTCAGAAACGATAACGTTCTCGTGCGTTTCTTTCAATTGTTTCGATAAAACGACATAGCGCTATAGCATAGATTTAGTCGGCCGATAAATGTACATTCATAGGCGCTTGGTCCCCGATGCCGGCTTCCGAGCGCCGAGCCGCTTCCGAGTTCCGAGTCGCTTCCGAGCGCCGAGCCGCTTCTATCTGGTCCCCGATGCCAAGTTTCCGACCGTTGAGCCGCTTCCGAGCATCCAGAAGCTTGACATAAGGAACCGAGCGGTGTGAGTCCAGTTGCGGCTTGCTGGCAGGTGTGAGATATAACAGTAGCACCCGTATGCGCCAAACGATGTTTTAACGATGAAATAATAACGTGAAATGTACATCTCATGAAATAATAACGTAATTTCTGCCCTCTCAATTTACCCATCAAGGTATTTGGCTTTTTCTAAGCGGTTTGTGATACCCACCAGGAACACTACATTTGATGTTCAGCAGCAGCACCGTCTTATTTAAAGGTGCATTTTTTACCCAAAAAATGGCATGCGTTTTTTTTTGCTCCATTTAATAGAACAACTCTTTTGGAACCCATATAAACCATTTTGCGGACTAGTTTAACACTATAGCGTCTATTACACCGTATATGTCGGTCACATCCATGTTTACAAACATGAGCACATGTCGATGGGTCATTTGTTTACAACTCATAGTCGTGACGTCACGCGCAGCGCCGATTCGACAGAAGGTGGAAACGCAAGCAGCCGATATGGGGAGTCTTTTGATTCCTACATTTCTTGTATGACTCTTCTTTGATTGGAGTTTTCGAATGTTATATAAAAAAGAACCCGCCTCAATATAGTGAACACTATCGGTACAATAGATTACCGTCAATTTAACAATAAATAGCATTACACCTGCGAACAAACCCTGAGGTAGCCCTACAAGATGTCCTATATATTTATATTACCGTTCGACCGTAGGCAAAGAAACTCCGCCTCTGACAGCTCCGCGATATTTACTACTTTCGATCTCTCACATCCGCGCTGTAGAGGCGAAGAGCCGCCTGTGAAATTTCCGAGGTTCCGAAGTCAAAATGACAGATGAACTCGCTAAAAACTTACCAAAGCCCTCCATGCCAAATTTTTTTTTAAAAAATGAAAGATTATATGACAAAATGACACGAGGACTGTTTCTATTACTACAGTTTTGTCTACTTGTTCTGTTTGAGCACTAAAATACGTCACATCATGAAACTTTGTTCAAAAACTCAACATGGCCGACTCCCACAATGCAACATAATTTGATGGAGTTCGTGATTTCTAACAGAGAGCCGAACCAATACAGGTCATTGTTATATTCAAACCTGCAGTATGAAACAGTATTATATCATCTCTGACCCATTTTCTTCGTACATCACCCGTAGACGCGCATCCAATTGAAAAGCGCGAGTTGCTTGCTGGCTCCTCCACTCGACCTCGCCCCGCAGACACAATACGCTGCTACCTCTGTGTTATCTGTCTCGTTTTCGATTCTCAGGGTAGCCATGTTGGACAACAATTTTAAAATTGTGTTGGATTTCGTTGATGCTGTTGATTAAGGAGTATGACTGTTGTTGCACTCTAGGCAAGACATTTATGGATATGAAAATCTATGTTTTTTAAACTGTCCCTTGCCTGCATTGCGAGGAGCAAATTTGCTTATAACCCTAAAGATTCTGCCATACGGACCCTCGCCCCTAAGGTGGCATCAGATCATCAAAACACCAGAGGCGAGTGCCTTGCCTTGTTCGACCGGTGCTAAACCTGAGGCTGCGCATGTTCAAGCGTAATAAAAACGATATTCTTCACTAGTCTGTCACTTTTTGGAGTATAAAGCCATGACACCTGTTCGAAGTTGGATTATTTCATATGCAATTATCGGTGCTTTTTCATCGCAAACTATTGGAATATTCCTGAATGAACGCATAAATAGTATTATAAATCAAGGGGCTGGGGTCTCCCTATGGACGTCTACGTTATCTAGTTATAGTGAACTGAAACAGGGATTTGAATTGGCCGGCCGGCTGCTATCTTCTATGAATACATAAACCCTACAGAGAAGATAGCGGCCAGCCAATGCAAATCCCTGTGTACTGAAACGTCCGCGCTAGGAGTTTGGGGTGGTATGTATCATCGTATGGGTTTAGACAAGGGACAGTAGACGGGTGGGTGGTTTTGGTTCTGATTTGGGTTATTTTAAGTTTGTTGCAACCCACTTTGATAAGAATTATACGCATGGTTTAGATTGTGTGTCTATAATTGTCTTCTTTAACACCATGCTGGTGTTGTAGAAGCCTTGGATAGCTGGAATAAATTTGGTCAAATTTAGTGACAGAGATGACCTTAAATCTGTATTATTTACAAATTGTTTTTGGCTGACTTTTGCAGGCTTTTGACTCAAACACTGTAACATTATTGATTGAATTATTCTTGTCATGTTCATTCATTAATGAAATTGAACCAACCCATTTTCAAGTTTAAAGGAAATCGAAACGCCAAGGAGGGGATCACGTACAAGAAGAGGCAGTGGATGGGGTCATGGTACAGATTCTGACAACCTGTGTGGAACTGAGGTTGGTTCCTATATTATTTGAATTGGATTCTTATCAAGGGTATTTTATTGAACTCAATACATCCATTATGACTGGGAAGGATGTGTTTAATGGTTTGAAATTGTTCACCATGACACAGGTGTCCAAGTCCAATCTTGTTCGCAGAGGCTACCTTGGCAACACACCAATAACTAACCAGGCTCTACAGCAGAGTAGAGTGGCTGCTAAATCGTTAGAGCTGTCACGGAAGGAGAAATTGAAGGTATTGTACAACTTAGCAGTTAGCACTTTTCAGCTGCTCCAAAAACCTTCATGCAATTTTGGTCACAGAGAGCGATTTGCATTGGAGATATTCAATCCATCAAAATGAAGACTTTTGATTACTCATAGTATTTTCAGAATTTAGTGCGGTGGCTGGATTTGGATGGGGTGCGGCAGTTGCTGGTTAGACAGACAGCCACAGTTTGCGCTTACAATCATCCGACAACACACACCGCCGAAAGAAGGATTCCACCCTCCATCAACTACCACTTCACCAGACTGGTGCATCTGCCTTCGATGTAGGGAAATGCCTACCCCTGTGGAGCGGCAATGTTGCACCAACAACCCAGACTTTTGCACATATGCACTACCTCAGATGGAAGGAGTTGTGCTTGACCCGATGGTATTGAGATTATTAACAGGTACCGGGTGGACTTGCTATCGATTCAATACAGGCCGATTCGATAGCAGGGTATTCATAATACAACGAGATTACTTACATGTCCATCAAAAACTTTGCAGCTGCTTCGTTGGTCAAACTCCTCACTTCCCTGAATGCCTATCTTAAAGAGACCCTCGTGTTAGACCGCAGCTGGTCTAGCTCACGCTTCCTTCTCTTAGTTGTTGAATCTGTTAATAGCTTCTTTCTCCCTCCACTTTTTCTTCGTTTCTTGCTTTGGTCGTCCATTATCGCAATGAAAATAGCGCAAACTAAACATCCGCCGGGGGCGAACGACACAGAGTGATGACGTTTCTGCGCTTCCGGAATTACTAATACATGAGCTTCCAAATAAGGGCTATTTTTGACGGGACGTGAAAAATAAGGAACTGAAAGTTTATTTAAGAACAACAAGAAATATATACGGCCATTCCAACTTTAGATTCCGGATATCAGCACCATTCAAGATACTCTTGCATTGAGCAACCTTTTTTTTCGATTAAAAATCGAGTGATTTTTTTATGAAATGCACCTTTAACATCTGTAACTCCAGAAATGAGATTTCGTGAAAATAGCGTACGAAGTTTATAGTATCACACGACACATATAGGGCAATACCATCCATTTACATTTACTCATATTCATGTGTACTTTTGAGGCTTTCATATGGTGCGCAGTTGAAATGTTGAGTTGAATGTCGAATTACGAGTGTCGGGATTGTGAAGATGAATAATAGTTATTTGGAGTAAATAAATTATCATGTGTTTATAAGGCGATCACTATATGTCATAGGGTGTGGGGTGACAATGGATAATTGTCTTCACCGAGTAATCATTGCATCCAGGTAACAGTGAACATGTTTAGCAACATCGCCTGGTTGGTGCGTTCTTCTGGCTATAGGCGGTTTTAACCGCACGTATTTCCGTTGGCTCGGCTGCAGCTGGCTGTTTTCTATACATACATACAGCGTGGCGTGAGGTTGTATAGTGAGTTTATTGGTGAACACTTTCAGGCGTAGACTAACTGAATTCCCCATGATTATCGGGATGTATCGTGGTTTTTACAAAAATTCCAACAGGGCAGCAAGTGGAATGGGTAAATTTTATTTACGCCTATGTGATTTATGTGTACTCTGATAATCCCGCAGGAAGCTGAGAGACCCCAAAAGGTACAACAACTCGTCGAGTTACTTTATTGGGGAACGAAATCAACGCTGATCTTGTGTATGAATTGTGCTACCCATTGAACGAAATAATGATTGTACCAGCGTACGATGGCCAGGCAAACTAAGAACGACTGAATAGGCATTGTAAACGCATTAATGTTTAAAATCTCCTAGCGTAGCCCTACAAGACGTCAGTAGAAATAAATTCATGTTACCGTTACGACCGGAGCTACTCCTAGCGAAGCCTTTTCCTCTGTTCCTTTTCTTTTTGTTCTTTGTTCAGCCGTTCTTGTGCAACAACTATTAGTATTTTCCTCAACAATGTGTTATCTTAACAGCTTTCCACATATCCCTAACTTTAAGACGAATTACTTGGCGGACGCATGTACAGTGTATGGAGCTGACATCAGAACCGTGGGCATTATGATTACATAAACATCATGATGTATTTTCTGTCTATATCCTACGCCTGTAATTTTGAGTACACACGAAATCGTCCGTTTAATGTTTACATTTCGGTAAAAAATATATAATTTAATTACTGAATTGACTCATAAATCTAGTCACATTTGTCTAAAAATATTTCATGCCGATCTAGATCTTACTTAACTTATCAATTAGCCAATTGTATCTTAATAAGGTTTTATTTCACCTTGTTATTCTTTTTTCGCCCGCTGTCAAAATTAATGGGCTGTGCCCGTTGAAATGTACGGACACACTATCGGTATACTACATTACTAGCGTCGGCTTATCGACACTCGACTACGACGCATGTGATAATCTGCAACGATCGACTTACTGGTGTCAATTCTTTCACGTCCTGAAAGTTCCTATACCAGCCTGATAGAAAATGTTCTTGTGAACAAGTTAAGAATTGTACACATTGGTAATTAGAGAGCAACATACATCTCTTATTGCAAGTGAATGAATCGCCCATCACATATTTGCATGCTAAAACAATGTCCATTTGGATCTTTAATAATTGCAGATTTATCCTTAATGTAAATGTAATCTCTGCGTTGGAAAATAAATATGTCACATGGTTTCTATTCGTTGACGGGGTGGGTAACTGTATGGTTAATATCATTGATCTTGTGATGAAAAACTGAATCATGTTATGAAAAGTTCAGAAGAAAACCAAGGTGCCATTTTTCAGCCTCCACAATTTAAATCTCCGAATCATATTCTTATGTCATTGAATAAATTGACCCATTATAAAGAGCCAAATTGTTCATGGCTATCAACCCCGGGGAGGGGGGGGGGGGGGCTCTCGACTTGTACGACGGGTTTTTGGGCCTCATACTTGTACGAGGGGGTATGTTTTTCAGGTTCAATGTGTACGACGGGTTATACATTCCCATAATACCTTGTACGACGGGGTATGCTTTCTTGCCATTTTGACCTTCTACGACGTGTACAGGTTTTTGAGGTCCCGCGGCATACCCCTATCCAGAATAAGGGTAAGTGCCCCCCCTCCCCCCGGGCTATCAACCAATGGATTGGATTCGCTCATTACAGGATGTCGATTCATGATTTGTTGGGTTAATCCTCTTACGTTCCACATGTGCTTCATTTAGAAACCTATCATGTCTTCTCTTGTTGGAAAGATCAAACTCTCCATATTATGTAACTTTGAAATGACTCATTCAATCAGAATATTTTCAAGTGGTCTTAAAATCACTGCATGTGTAAGTTACAGAGAGTGATGAAATATTGGGATAAGGAAGAGTGATGTACCAGGCTATAGATGCCCAGCATCCAGTCGAAAACACAGCCCGTGCCTCCTCCCATCTGCCGTCAGCAGGCCATAGGAACCATCCTTACTATGATGGTCCTGTGGACATGCCCCTGTTTGGGGAGGCTAGACCTTGTGTTAGTCGCTTGTTCTTGGTCTACCTTCCAACCTCAGACCTTTTGATATTACATATTATATTTGATTTGAAATTTGATGGAGTAGTTTTGTGATCCAACTTGCTATATTTCTGATGCGGGTAAAGTTATGAGCTGTTATTGGTTTGCAGGACCGGGTATTGAACCTTATAGTGGGAGCTTTCACTGCACTCATAGTTGCGGTGAGTTCCCCCTCACACCATGTGCTGTTAACTTTATCTGACTCATACAAATTGCTTAATGAGTGGTGCACATGACCACTATCTGCTTGGTTACCTGTAATCATTTACACCTGTACGTGTCATATGTGTGTCCAGGTGACGGTGGTTGGTGCTTGTGCTTACCCCAAGGGACACCCGAAGGGCAAAAATATATACTTCTCCCTTTGTATTGCATTGATCTGCATTTCACATCTTGTACTTGTGAGTAGTGAAAGTAATTGTCATACCTGCAGAATATGTGCACATTACCTAGATTCTCATGGCTGTCTGTGTGTTTGCTTGGTGAGGGAAATGGAGATATAAAAGGAAAACAATGGACCATATCTTCTCCAATACCCTTAGTGTGCAAACAGCACTTATCACACTTATCACACTTAACTCACTTATCACACTTATCACACTTAACTCACTTATCACACTTATCTGATCTCTATTTCTTGTTTTACGCAGATAGTGTTGAATTGTAAATGACATACTTTTTATGAAATGGTTTTTTGATCATCATTAATATGAATTGTGCTTGCGTGTGTCAGATCTATTGGTACAGACAAGGAGACCTGGAGCCGCGGTTCAGAACACTCATTTATGTCAATGCCTTCACCATCATACTTCTCTGTGTGTGTGCCAATCTCTACATCTATAACTAGTCCAACTAGACGCCCGCGTAACATGCCAATCGCCCGACATTCCTTCCCTTTACAATATCACCATCATATTTATTTTAATCTCGTTACGTAAAGTTCCCAGGAGATGCTGTGCATCTATGGAATATAAGATTTAGGATTATGTGGGTATTTGTGCATCATTTGGCATTTACACTGAACTGATTGGATTGAACTTTGTGATGATCGTCCTCTATGAGGCTGGCATAAGATGCTAATTTAAAGCCAATTTATTTAAGACTTTTCTCACTGTTTTTGTCACTGGCAACTTGGAAAAGGTTATATGTAGTCACTTGAGTTTGTAAATCCCCACACAATGAAATCCAGCATTATTTTGTCGCATAATAACATGCATGGTAATTTATAACATGTCCAAGTCACTATGATAAACAAAATTTGCCCAATGGTAATATACGATGTGTGCTTGTGTAAGGGAAATGTATTTACTTTACATAATGTAGCCTGTATCAACCAAATGGTGTGAAATATTTGGTTCATCCATAGGTCCTCATTCAAAGTGTATATATTGTAATTAACTAAGATGTACAAATGCATATATGCCAGATGTGTTAATAAAATCTATTTTCCAAAATATAAGCATTTTTATTAACTTCATAAAATTGTTGCTTGGTAAATTATTCTAGTACAGCTAGTGTATTCAATAGTAAGAAGAAATGTTCACAGATGAAGCTTGATGTATATGTACATTTATTTATATAAAATTATGATTTACATATTTGTGTTATCATCCATTCAACTAATATTATTTACAAGACCTTCAACAACAATCATTTGTTCCCACAATTCATGATCTTAATGATTAATTGAATAATTAAATTTGTCAGGAATATTTACAATTAACAAATTTTAATCAGGGCATCATCCCTTTTGGACCATTTGTCTTTAACCAATGAATCAGTTTATGCCCTGTCAGAACCATTCTGAACGCCTTCAATCATGTCTATCAAACTTATCATTCTTATTGATTTCAAGTCTTTCTTGAGCTCCCCCAGTTTGTAGTTATCAAATTCCAAGCACTCAAACATGCGAGCAGATTGGCTGGACCCTCTACGTGCAGTTTTGTTGTCGATATCATCTATTTTAACCTTGGCCATTCTGGTCTCAGCGAGCTTCTTCCAGGCAGAATCAGCGGTGTCCAGGTGTTGTACTATGAGATTGAACTGATCCAGACAAAGATCTTTTATACGTGTCGAGTCACTGCATGTTGGGGAGAAACATGTTACAGCTGATGCTGCTTCTTCTTCTTCTAACAATTTAGGCTTGGTTATTTCTTTTTGCTCCCCTTTTCCCCCTATGTCTGTAAACCAAGCAAAACACACACACAGTAATGTTAACCAGACATTGATAGATTCCCCACTTGTGTTGAAGGCAACTGTGGGAAAACATTTTTCTGCAGGGTTGGTAGGTTTAAACAAAAATCCTGCCCAATTCGCTCAACGGAAGCCAAGCTGGGAGTTGCCGATACCACTGATACCACCCAGTCGTCTTGACGGAAGCGTAAAGTACAGGCATCAGAAGGGGACTTACCAGAACAGACTAACGGGAAGGAAGAGAAGGGGACCAGTTCGGGGCCACAATAATAACAACCAAATGGGGGTCCTGCTACCTACCAAATGCCATCACTGTGTTACACTGGGGGGGAGGGGGGGGGATCCTGCTACCTACCAAAATGCTGCCTGCTACCTACCAAATGCCATCACTGTGTTACACTGGGGGGGGCTACCTACCAAATGCCATCACTGTGTTACACTTGGGGGGGGGGGGGGGGGGGGGTGTGTTACACTGGGGGGGATCCTGCTACCTACCAAATGCCATCACTGTGTTACACACTGGGGGGGGGGATCACTGTGTTACACTACCTACCAAATGCCATCACTGTGTTACACTGGGGGGGGGATCCTGCTACCTACCAAATGCCATCACTGTGTTACACTGGGGGGGATCCTGCTACCTACCAAATGCCATCACTGTGTTACACTGGAGTGGGGATCCTGCTACCTACCAAATGCCATCACTGTGTTACACTGGGGGGGATCCTGCTACCTACCAAATGCCATCACTGTGTTACACTGGGGGGGGGATCCTGCATACCAAATGCCATCACTGTGTTACACTGGAGTGGGGATCCTGCTACCTACCAAATGCCATCACTGTGTTACACTGGAGGGGGGATCCTGCTACCTACCAAATGCCATCACTGTGTTACACTGGGGTGGGGATCCTGCTACCTACCAAATGCCATCACTGTGTTACACTGAGGGGGGATCCTGCTACCTACCAAATGCCATCACTGTGTTACACTGGGGGGGATCCTGCTACCTACCAAATGCCATCACTGTGTTACACTGGGGGGGATCCTGCTACCTATAATGCCACCTACCACTGTGTTACACTGGGGGGGGGATCCTGCTACCTACCAAATGCCATCACTGTGTTACACTGATGGGGGTCCTGCTACCTACCAAATGCCATCACTGTGTTACACTGGGGGGGGATACTGCTACCTACCAAATGCCATCACTGTGTTACACTGGGGGGGGGGGGGCCATCACTGGTTACTGCTACCTACCTACCAAATGCCATCATCACTGTGTTACACTGATGGGGTCCTGCTACCTAGAAATGCATCACTGTGTTACACTGTGGGGGTCCTGCTACCTACCAAATGCCATCACTGTGTTACATGATGGGGATCCTGCTACCTACCGGATGCCATCACTGTGTTGGGGGGGGGGATCCTGCTACTACCAAATGCCACACTGTGTTACACTGGAGTGGGGATCCTGCTACCTACCAAATGCCATCACTCACTGTGTTACACTGAGTGGGGGATCCTGCTACCTACCAAATGCCATCACTGTGTTACACTGGATATCCTGCAACCTACCAAATGCCATCACTGTGTTACACTGGAGTGGGGATCCTGCTACCTACCAAATGCCATCATGTGTTACACTGTGGATCCTTCCTACACTGCTATCACTGGGATCCTGCTACCTACCAAATGCCATCACTGTGTTACACTGGAGGGGGGTCCTGCTACCTACCAAATGCCATCACTGTGGGGATTATACCTACCAAATGCCATCACTGTGTTATACTGGAGGTGGGGGTCCTGCTACCTACCAAATGCCATCACTGTGTTACACTGATGGGGATCCTGCTACCTACCAAATGCCATCACTGTGTTACACTGGGGGGGGTCCTGCTACCTACCAAATGCCATCACTGTGTTACACTGATGGGGGTCCTGCTACCTACCAATTGTCATCACTGTGTTACACTGATGGGGGTCCTGCTACCTACCAAATGCCATCACTGTGTTACACTGGGGGGGGGGGAGGGATCCTGCTACCTACCAAATGCCATCGCTGTGTTACCTACCACCAAATGCCATCACTGTGTTACACTGGGGGGGCTACCAACCAATTGCCATCACTGTGTGGGGGGGGGTCCTGCTACCTACCAAATGCCATCACTGTGTTACACTGGTGGGGATCCTGCTACCTACCAAATGCCATCACTGTGTTAAACTGGGGGGGGGGGGGTCCTGCTACCTACCAAATGCCATCACTGTTACACACTGGGGGGGGGGGGGGGGTCTCCTGCTACCTACCAAATGCCATCACTGTGTTACACTGGGGGGGATCCTGGGCCATCACTGTGTTACACTGGGGCGGGGGGGATCCTGCTACCTACCAAATGCCATCACTGTGTTACACTGATGGGATCCTGCTACCTACCAAATGCCATCACTGTGTTACACTGGGGGGGGGGATCCTGCTACCTACCCATCACTGTGTTACACTGGGGGGGATCCTGCTACCTGCCATCACTGTGTTACACTGGGGGGGGTCCTGCTACCTACCAAATGCCAAATGCCATCCTGCTACTGTCACTGTGTTACACTGGGGGGGATCCTGCTACCTACCACCAATGCCATCACTGTGTTACACTGGGGGGGGGGTCCTACCTACCAAATGCCATCACTGGTTACACACTGGGGGGGGGGGGGTCCTGCTACCTACCAAATGCCATCACTGTGTTACACTGGGGGGGATCCTGCTACCTACCAAATGCCATCACTGTGTTACACTGGGGGGGGGGGGTCCTCCTGCTACCTACACAAATGCCATCAACCTACCAAATACACACTGTGTTACACAGATCTTCCTGCTACCTACCAAATGCCATCACTGTGTTACACTGGGGGGGGGGGGGAGGGTTCTGCTACCAAATGCCATACTACCTGGGGGGGGGGGGGGGGGTGTGCCATCACTGTGGGGGGGGGGGGTCCTGCTACCTACCAAATGCCATCACTGTTACTGGGGGGGATCCTGCTACTGTGGGGGGGGTCCTGCTACCTACCAAATGCCATCACTTGTTACAGTGGGATGGGGGGATCCTGCTACCTACCAAATGCCATCACAGTGTTACATATCTGTACCTACCTAAGCCATCACTGTGTCATTAGATCCTTTAGTGTATGAATAATATTGTTAATATCTGTATATAAGAGTCATTATATTAGAAGTAATATAATCATTTGTCAGTGTCTCCCAGAGTCGGCAGACAATACTATTATCTGTTTATTGGATGTGACTGTGGCTCCGTTCAATGACGAGTTACCTTGGGTGTCGTAGGGTGCAGCTCGCTGTCTAATCACCTCCATCTCAATACCGTGCCCCATATGTCTGCCTTGAGTTGTCGTTACATTGGGAGCGCACTCGATGACCATCTGCAGCCATTGGTAAACCTGCCTCTTGTCAACGTCGCTGCGGCAGTTTTGTAGTCTCTGTATAACTCCGTTCAGATCTGCGAAGAGATTGGCAAATTCTTTCTCGGTGGGGATGTCATCTGTGTGAGATGATCTGCTGAAGGCTGGCCCAGGACCGGAGTCGTGTGCTGTCGGCGCTGGCGTGGTGGACACCGGCGGCATAGAAGCAGGTACTTGGTGAGCGTATGCTGGTTGATGATGCTGCATCGCGGCTGGAGAGCTTCTATACATTGGATTATGACGGACCATCTGTTCTGGATGACATATGGAGTCTTCGTACATACTTCTATACTGCTGCTGCTGTTGCGGTCCTGGGTTAATCTCATATTGGAGTGGAGACGTTCGGAAGCTCCCAGAGCTCTTTGAACGATGGAACTGTACCTGGTCACCCGTCCATTGAAGCCCAACACCACGTGGGGTGCTTTGAAAGGGGTGTATAGGTGTGGGTAGAAAATGAGGTGTATTGGTACTCGGGTACGATGTATTCGGCCTTGTGGCCCTTGGTTCTGGTGTGAAACTTTGCGCCTGATACACCGGATAATGACCACTACTCTGGTACAATGTCTTCGGCCTTGTGGCCCTTGGTTCTGGTGGGAAAATTTGCGCCTGATCCACCGGACATTGACCACTGTAAGCACGAGAGGCACCAGATGGTATCCACCGGCTTGGTGATGGCCTGCGCAAGTCACCTACGTTGTGCTGGTTCGGTTGCCTCGTTTGGACATCCGGGTTCATTGTTTGGTTGGTCTCTGTGGCATCTGAACCATGACACACCAGTTAGTATGATTCAACTTGGTATCTATCAATGTAAATGCAGCAACAAAGTACACTATTGGACAAATTATTGAAAATGCGAAATGCATGAAGATTAGCATGTCTGCGTGATTCATCCCATATGCGCACGCACATCATTGTCGGAGGGCACCTGTACTATAGTAAACACCCGGGGAGTATACACAACTGCTGAAGTGATAGTATACTGCTGAAGACTGTAATGTGATCACCTGAAGACAAAGTGGATGCTTGTTCATTCTCGCTGCCATCGTCACTGTAGTTAGGCATATGGATGTCTTCTTCATCTGACACAACAGCAGATCTCTGATAAGCTATCGAAATGTTTGCAACATCACGTGGCGAAAATAAAGCCACAATCGCCAGGGACTCCTTGGAATGGTGCTAGATTTAGATCCCAAGCGATCTGAGGGACGGGTTTCTATCAATCACAAAAATGGGGCGCTGTCCAAACATTGCAATCACAAGCTCGCTATGAACCTTGACGTCGCATGTTACTGTACACGGCTGTCTTTCTTTTGTTAAGATGGCAAGGAAAGCAGTCTGCATTAAATCTTCAATTAATCATTGCAAAAAATTTCCGCCCCTTCATGAACAAAAATCCACATTGGTGTAGTAACATATCTTTTGCTATTAAGTACCTTGTGAGAGGATGTCAGTGGTTGTTTGGCGAGATTGGTTTCTCATTACGTAGCTCTCTAACGACATAGTGGTGGATGATAGGTGATGTTGAGGATCGTATCCTGAGACAGGTGTACAGGAAACCACCATGTCCTGCATCCGATTCAGCTGCTGCTCCTCGCTATGTGTAGGAGACTCAGATCGACTCATCCTGGTCACAGGCGTGAGATCCTGGTAGAAGGTGCTTGAACTGTACTGCTTTTTAGACAGTTGTCTCATACCTGACCTGTATTGTGGTCACTGACATTTAATAATACCAACACCGTCATACCGTCATTGAGAATATACACACACACGCACACACACACACACACACACACACACACACACACACATATATATATATATATATATATATATATATATATATATATATATATATATATATATATATATATATATATATATATATATATATATATATATATATGATTAGATAGTAAATAAATATATATTATTATATATGTATAATTATATAGATACATATGTATCTTGGATCGCTAAACAGAAAATCGGTGGTCCAGGAAGCGCTATGCGATTTTGACATCTGTGAAATTAGGAGGAAGACAGCTCGTGTAGGTGGTGATGTCTTTGATCATGAGTGTGTCGCCGTTTGGAAGGATTTTAGGACACATTGCGTAGTTGTCGATAGCTTTGATAATGCAAAGTGTCAATGTGATGAGGCTGGCCTCACGCACATGATTTGTTATGATATGCTCAAATGCGAACATATCTCGTAACCATGAAGTTTTATTGCATCATTTCTTGTTTTGTTGGGATAGAGCCACACCACAATCAGCACTGAGCCCGCTGTACCTGATCCAGCTGTACCCGACAACAGC
Source organism: Urechis unicinctus (assembly GCA_034190875.2). Lineage (NCBI taxonomy): Eukaryota > Metazoa > Annelida > Polychaeta > Xenopneusta > Urechidae > Urechis > Urechis unicinctus. The sequence continues at coordinate 6,296,114 of CM067343.1, read as the reverse complement.
AGTGTCATGGAAATGGACGGTCGATGTTGATTTTGTTACCACCAGCAATCTGCACAACTTATGCATTGGTACCACTACCCAATGGTACCACTGAGAGACCGACGATCGTAGACCAACCTACTACTGCTAACATGGATACTACCCCCAGTAAATGTAATAAACAGATCTCCGACACTGTAACTATTGCTTCAATTGAGACGGAAGATACTTATTCTGTGCCTGAAATTAGCTGCCAAGGAGATGAAGAGATGGGGGTTTCAGACATCACTGACGACAATGCTAGAATTCGGTTTTATACAGGTGGATTATGCTTTCCTTAATTGAACCCAGCATTCAATTAATAATTTCGAACAAAAAGATTATGATTTAATTTGATTTATTTTCGCATGTGTTCAAATGTACAGGGTTCCCAACTTAGAAGTACTTCCACACATTATACCAAAAACACTTCCACAAAAGTGCCCTCAAATTGACTCTATCAAACAAGAAGAAGAGGAAAAAACTGGCGTAAGGGAGGTTTCCAGGATCATTGGTCTTGCGTAACTTAACTTGTTGCTTGCCTGTATATTATGTTTGTACATATGCCCGTGTGCCGTGTAATATCATTAGCTTTTCAAAATGTTTACAGGAGCAGAGTTTTTTGATCAGTTGGACCCACTGGGCCAAATAATGTCAGACCATGACATGTCATGCTCAATATCCCCCACTTCACCAAAGGAAATACACAGCTTAGCCAATGTGAATTAGAACGCCACAGAAAAGTATCCAGCCTCAGGATTCATGTTGAGAGGGCAATATAGCGAATTAAGGACTTAATCGGTAACACAATGAGCCATGTGCGAAATGTACAAATTGAATGTTACAACAAACTGGTAGATAATCAGTAGTAAAAAAGGATTTGCCCTGCAATACACATCTGACCATGGTGCACTGTTGCCTGTGAGTAATCACAAATTAAGTATAAGTTAAACTTAAACCTCCAATGATTGCTATCTATGAATTAAGTATCATAAAAAAATATATTAAACATGAACAATACTAACACATATCTACACAATCAGTGCAAACAAAGTCTTTGTCTGCAAGGAATTCCTCTGAATCAATTAACCTGACACACGAAAAATGGTACCATACATCACAACCCTCACAGGCTACCATGTTCTCACACGTACTCTCATCACATCAATTTCTGAAACAAATATGACTACATGATCATACAATTTTTCAATATAAATTAAATTGACCACAAAAAAAATGTAGGCCAGAGCAATACCAAATTTGGCTCCAAATCTAAAGTATTTTATCAGTTATGATAAATCACCACCCAAGAATCTTAGCAAGATTACAACATGTTGATTAGCAATCGATTTAATAACAGAGGTAATTTTTCGAATATCAATTTTATAAATTACACATATTAGCAATTACAGATAATACTTAAAAAACCATAAAAATAACACATAAGCAATACATAGTCACTTGGGAAATAAGAACACAAATAAAATATATATATATATAGATATATATCTGTATATATTATATATCCATATATATATATATATATTTTTTTAGGTTTGGAAGATTAGAGTTGGCAAAGCGCCAAAAAAGCCTGGACGTCCAGCAAGCGGTACCTGCTTCAAACAATATCTCCAAATATATATATATGGGGTGTGGGGGGAGAGTTCTCACTATGTGGAGGTTTAGTAGGGATGTGCCGCCAATTTGGGTCGGTTTTGGGGCAGTTTTGGTATACAATATGGGTCATATATATTGTTATCTTATAAATATACACATATATATGATATATAGACAGCGGCTAAGCTTGGCATCGAAAAACCGAGCGCCTGTGTGTTACATATATATAAGTGTGCGTGACATGTGTATGTGTATATATACCCGCTTTGGTTGCACCGGGACATCCAGTGCACACTGTCGCTGAGACATAAAGACAGTATATACACGGACCGAGAAGAGCTGGTAACGCGCATTATTATAAGATCACAAGCTGCTGCCGCTTAGATGTTTTGACATGACCCCTAAACCAAGTCAATACACGGCGAAAGCGATGAATGCCTCTGATTGATTACGTAAGGATTGGCCTGTTTTGACATGACCTCTTAAAGCCAGCCAAGGTAAGCGATGAATGCCTCTTGTCGATTACGTAAGGTTTGGCCTACTTAGACACGATCTACAGATAGCCTGCTGCTAAGCTGCTGCAGTAGAAAACATTCAAACTAAACGTCCTTTTTTCTGGTTTCTTTTACTGTGAATGCTTAAAATACTGTTACAATCATTATCACGAGGCCAAGTTCTAATTACTGACAAAATTTCATGTACGTAAATACAGCCGTTTCAGAGATATCAGCGAGGAGAGAACTCGTAGCAAAAATCGCGGCACCAGGTGTCATGGCCGACAAATCGCATACTGAGTATACGGATAAGGAATGAAACTCAATTTTATAATAGGTTATAGATTTTTTTAGAGACGATGTTCTATGGGAAATGCAAAATGAGCTGGTTTTTATTCGCCCTGAGTGCCTAACGTTTCCTCACCTTATTCTCACCTTATTTCCGTAGCGTCAACACCTCGCCCAGGGAAGCTATTCGTGAAAGCGCCTATTGCGGATGGCGGATATCAATAAGACCACCGTTTTGTTCCTATTTTGTTGATAACTCACTTTTGGGGGCTAAAAATGCAGGTCCAAGATATAAGCGCGAGTTATGCAGATTCGCTAGTAACAGCGACGCGAGTTATCTGGGCAAAGCTGTACAAGGCCAGGGTGAATGAAACTAGAGGGAAAATAAGAGGAAAATTATTAAAAACATATGGAAATTTAGTCGCTGATGAACGAAATTTCGTAGAGGAATGATATTGAAACAGACTAGAAGAAGCACTAGGCCTACAGGCGTGATTTATATGAGAACTTACCAGGAGCAGCTTTGACCGAAGCCTAAGGACGACAAACAACAACGCTGTGGTTTTGTGATTGTGAAAACGAAAGCAGACGCATTTTCGCCCGGAAATGAAAATGAAAGGTCATAGCCCTTAAAATATCAGGAACCCCACCACTGGGTAGGGGAGGAGGGGCGGCGTGGGGAGGGGGACTGGTTGGCTAGGTTATGAATTAAATTTAAACGAAATTACCTTCGTGCAGATGACGTTTGATTATGTTCCAACACACCCATGCATGATGGATCAGCAAGAGCGCATGCATGTCAAAAGTAAATGTTTCTACAGTAACTGTGCTCCCTGGATGATCAATTAGATTTGTTCCACGTGTAGATGTTATGATATAATTAATATTTGTCACCAGGTGAAAATGTCTTAGCTGGGATTCGAACCCAGGTCTCTCTGATGACCGTGCAGATGCCCTACCACTTTCGATTCCAGCAGACACCTTCACCTGTATCGTTAAGGGCCTTACAATATATATATCAAATGCTGCGAACAACAAAACCCTAGATTACTAATTAATGCCAGGTCTGTGTGTAGCTGCAACAAAACATTAAATGTGGACATGATAATGCTTTATCCTTCATAACATATTAGATATAATGTCAAATAGTAATGGAAGGTGACGAACGAACCATGTCATGCACAAGTTGGTCACTGACGTAGGACCATGTCATGCACAAGTTGGTCACTGACGTAGGACCATGTCAAGCACAAGTTGGTCACTGACGTAGGACCATGTCAAGCACAAGTTGGTCACTGACGTCGGACCATGTCATGCACAAGTTGGTCACTGACGGAGGACCATGTCAAGCACAAGTTGGTTACTGACGGAGGACCATGTCAAGCACAAGTTGGTCACTGACGTAGGACCATGTCAAGCACAAGTTGGTCACTGACGGAGGACCATGTCATGCACAAGTTGGTCACTGACGGAGGACCATGTCAAGCACAAGTTGGTTACTGATGGAGGACCATGTCATGCACAAGTTGGTCACTGACGTAGGACCATGTCAAGCACAAGTTGGTCACTGACGGAGGACCATGTCAAGCATAAGTTGGTCACTGATGAACAACAATAAATAGAAAACATGTGCACGAAACTTATTCAACACATACCACGTATATCAAATGATAATTGATTAAGCGATAAACAATCATTTACACTGAAAATAATCGAGGCTTTGCTGGTAATATAGGACATTAGAGTGACTACAACAGCTCGTGTCATAAGTTACCTAGCCTGTTGATGTGTGAGATCCATGCGAAATGGACAAGCAATAACATATTCTAAAAATAGGCAAGGACATTATATGCTGCAAAGGAATCAAGAGCAGAGACTGTGTCGCAGACACAATCATGTGATGTCAAAGACGCATATATAAGAGTTTAGCCAATTGGAAAATTCTCAAATCAGGATATCTGCACCTATAAACATTTTAAATTAGCTTAGTAATTGGAAAGTCGCGCAAAACCTACTCATAGTCTGGCAAAGAAGGAGCATCCATTTCAAGCTCTGAGTAGAGATAATATGAAGAACTATTCGTGCTTTTGTAAAACGACCAGATTTGGCAATGTGCTTAAATGCTTAGTCTTTATACCACAGATCAAGCCATTCCGAACTCCATGAAAGTTGCGCCATCCAAACTCAAAGCGTCTTTCATTGTCTGGGCAATTGATTGCCTATTTACTTCAAACTTTACTGCAATTTGGCATCGGACTGCAGTGTTTACGCCTCATCGGCTGATTTCCTTGCTCCTGACAAAATGGACGAATAGCTAGTTTGTCACCCATTTTGGTGATAAACATTGAAAGATCATCTTCTCTCACACTGACAACGGGGATCATGGGGATCAATCTGTGAACAAAACCCCAAATTTCTTTTGTCAGCATACATACTAGGATCCTATTTTAAGTCAGATGGATGTCTATTCAAACACACATACAAGGTTTATTTAATATCTTATTTATAAGAAGCTTAAAACAAAACAGTCATATATAAACATCAAAATAATATTGATCCAGAAGTCATCACAGTCAATGTATTATAGCGTTACGATAATTGTAAGTAGCAACAGAGAAATATGAAATCCATAGCTGTCCGGCATTTCGTATGAATATTTCTACTTTTTGAATAGCTGGTAAATTAAGCCAGGTAAATGAAAACTGCAGTCAATTTTTTTTCAATGGTATAAGGAAATAGAAAGTAAAAATTTGTTTCATTACATGGTTTATTTGGCAATATAGTGGCCCTGATGTACACTGAAATGATATTCTGTCATCATAAAAGACGAGCTTCCTTTTACCTAAATCTTTTACCAAAGATTGTCAACTCCTTTATTAAGGGGTATTGTGTACAGTCACAAGTCCATAAACTAGCAAGCAATCTCCCCGCGGCTCCCATCGTTCACAAGCCCAAGCCTCAGATAAGTTACGTCTTTCACTGGTTTTCAATTTTAGATTACGGAAAACAGTTAAAACGTAATTATTCTAATCTGCCTTCGTTATATACTGAAGAGCGTGTAGCAACTCTAAGTAGGGTCACTCTGACTGGCTATGCGTTATGTTTATGAATGAACAGCGCGCTCATCGTCAGGTGGCGCTACCATACAATCAACAAAAGCACATACGACTATTGATCCGTGCTTTGCGGCAGATGGTGAAGATATTTTGTCTGGAGGAGGCGCGAGTGATCACTCATAGCGTAGCATAAAGCCCTTTAAATAAACTCTTAGCCGTCAATAGACCATTTCCCGGTGACCCGGAAGTAGTTCTTCCCGTGCCCCGTCTTGTTGCTACCCGTAACAAGCTTTTCCTTAGCGACGCTGTATGAACAGTTTGTAGCGTACTTTCACCCCCCAACAAACGCATACATGCACGCATGCACTTGCAAACACATACACACACCACCTCTCATCTTTCCACCCCAACCCCCCCCCCCCCACCCCCCACCCCGCAACACCCCAAAAGTTAAAGTTAGATTTACAACCTTTCGGCCTTTCGAGACATGAACATTAAACCAATTTAGGCAAATGAAATTCATCCCTTTTCACTCGTACCAGATTAATTGTTGCCCAATTTACATAAACCTTTAGAGTCCCTTTTAAGTTCCGTACGGGTCAGTTTCCAAATGATATAGTTCTTAACCAAACCCAATCCTTTGATGAAAACATCCAAGTCCCGTCAATTCCCTTAACAATTAATCTGGTACGAGTGAAAAGGGATGAATTTCATTTGCCTAAATTGGTTTAATGTTCATGTCTCGAAAGGCCGAAAGGTTGTAAATCTAACTTTAACTTTGGGGTGTTGCGGGGGGGGGGGTGTGGGGGGGGGGGGGGGGTTGGGGTGGAAAGATGAGAGGTGGTGTGTGTATGTGTTTGCAAGTGCATGCGTGCATGCCTAAATTGGTTTAATGTTCATGTCTCGAAAGGCCGAAAGGTTGTAAATCTAACTTTAACTTTTGGGGTGTTGCGGGGTGGGGGGTGGGGGGGGGGGGGGTTGGGGTGGAAAGATGAGAGGTGGTGTGTGTATGTGTTTGCAAGTGCATGCGTGCATGTATGCGTTTGTTGGGGGGTGAAATATGCCCTTCCTCTGTAAAAGGACACTCCGCTGTCCTTGTGATTACATTTGTGTGTGAGTTTGTTTGAGCGTGCCAGTAGCCTACATTATAGACATAACAATATATACATACAACATAGAATCTGGATATAACTTTTGACGCAATTATGCAATAGCAATGTGAAAGATACATTTTCAACAAAAGATAGCCTTGAAATCGTAAAGGTGTCAATTAGTTAATCACAGTTGAACATATAGCTATTTTCAAATAAATTTGTTAACGGTAGCACAGTCTTCCAGATACATATATTGATTACAGTCATGCTATAAACTAAATAAACCGATAAGCGACACGATTGTTTTCTGTAAACTAAAAAGGGTTGCGCAATTTTTTTTCTAAATTTAGGCATAATATACCTACAAGGTGTCACGAACAGTTTGACACTAATTTATAAGCCATGAGTGTTAAACAACATAATAGATGCTGCTACAAAAGTGTAATAAATTGCTAGTAAAAAAAAGAGGGTTGATGTATGGTGTTACAGTAATATCATATTAATAATTGTCTAGTACATAATAAAAAATTCTCTCATAAACTGTGAATTGTACTTAAATCATTACAATAACATGTGTTAACGGTACCTCTTTGTCAAGTATATTATTTTCGTTTCACTTCATCTATAATCGTGTGTCCTTGTCAAATACATTAAAATACATTACTGAGCCGTCGCTCTACAGTGTACTTTTTCAAGGTGGTCCCTTAGACCAAATGACAAGATACATTTTGTTAACACATAACTACTGATAAGACCCGCAATGGAAGAAATATATAATTTACTTCACATTACTAATAATTGTAATCCTCAATAAATAAAAGAAATTAATTATATATAAAAGAACTATATTTAACAGGTGAATAATTCGAATTCACTTTTTTTTTCGGAATCATATCAAATCAATGTCGATAACTGTACACGCATTACTCCTACTTCTTTCATCTAACATTAATTCATATTTTTTTTTCATTATATTTAGACATTTTCATATCGGAGTATACAATCAGAAGCTTCTAAAAAATATATCAATCACATAGCAAAGCATTATATTTACTGTCAATAAAATACAAAATACAGAAAAAACCTTCGATTTGCTTGTCTCTGTGTCCGTGATTCCTTGCTTTTCGTCATCCTGTAGGCATCGTTTGGCTTCCTCGTCACTGGAGTGTCATTCTTGCGTTTGCATTGTCCAATGTGGCGACTTGAATTCCATTTTCTCGGCGAGCGGAATTCTTTTTCTTGTGCGTGTACCACTCCATGCTTAGAGATGGGGTGAGGGCGGGTGACAAATGTTGTAAGACGGACTGGGCTGCTCCGTTTCAAAACTGCAGATACACTTCTACGGGGGTCGATGAAAATGTCGCGCCGTTTGCGGGGAACTTTGATGATCAGCCTAAACGTGATCGGGCCGGACTCTTCGCCAATTAAAACCGGGGATTACGATAGTTGTGTTAACCAGCTGGAAAGTGGTCAAACCGCGAATTCTCCACCAATTATGACCGGTTGGGTCATATGTGTTTTCGTCGAGATGTGATGAGGTACCAGATACGATTATTTGTAGGTCGTCGACGTGATTGCAGGTAGCTGAGGGTTGAAGTCCTGCTAGATAATACCCGAGACTTTGTACGAATTTCTATTTTCTTTATTTGGTCGCGGCTGACTGGCACGTTCGGGTTCTACTTCGGGTTCTTGTGGGATGAATATGTCGAGTTGAGGAATATCTTGTGGTTGTAATGTAATGTGTGTCTGATGCTGTCGTATTTATAGTGAAGGTGCGGGTGGCTTGATGTGGTGAGCTGTGATTGGTTAATCCGGGGCTTGGGGTCATTCGGAGCTTTAATTGGAGATCAAACGGGTCTAAATTAATTGTTAAGGGAATTGACGGGACTTGGATGTTTTCATCAAAGGATTGGGTTTGGTTAAGGACTATATAATTTGGAAACTGACCCGTACGGAACTTAAAAGGGATTCTAAAGGTTTATGTAAATTGGGCAACAATTAATCTGGTACGAGTGAAAAGGGATGAATTTCATTTGCCTAAATTGGTTTAGTGTTCATGTCTCGAGTGGCCGAAAGGTTGTAAATCTAACTTTAACTTTTGGGGTGTTGCGGGGTGGGGGGGGGGGGGGGGGGGGGTGGGGTGGAAAGATGAGAGGTGGTGTGTGTATGTGAGTTTGCAAGTGCATGCGTGCATGTATGCGTTTGATTACAGTCATGCTATAAACTAAATAAACCGATAAGCGACACGATTGTTTTCTGTAAACTAAAAAGGGTTGCGCAATTTTTTTTCTAAATTTAGGCATAATATACCTACAAGGTGTCACGAACGTTTGACACTAGTTTATGAGTGTTAAACAACATAATGGATGTGCTACAAAAGTGTAATAGGTGGTAAGTTAGACCAACAAGATACATTTGTTAACAAACATAACTACTGAACAGACCCGCAATGGAAGAAATATATAATTTACTTTACACATTACTAATAATTGTAATCCACAATAAATAAAAGAAATAATTATATATAAAAGAACTATATTTAACAGGTGAATAATTCGAATTCACTTTTTTTTTTTTCGGAATCATATCAAATCAATGTCGATAACTGTACACGCATTACTCCTACTTCTTTCATCTAACATTAATTCATATTTTTTTTCATTATATTTAGACATTTTCATATCGGAGTATACAATCAGAAGCTTCTAAAAAATATATCAATCACATAGCAAAGCATTATATTTACTGTCAATAAAATACAAAATACAGAAAAAACCTTCGATTTGCTTGTCTCTGTGTCCGTGATTCCTTGCTTTTCGTCATCCTGTAGGCATCGTTTGGCTTCCTCGTCACTGGAGTGTCATTCTGCGTTTGCATTGTCCAATGTGGCGACTTGAATTCCATTTTCTCGGCGAGCGGAATTCTTTTTCTCGTGCGTGTACCACTCCATGCTTAGAGATGGGGTGAGGGCGGGTGACAAATGTTGTAAGACGGACTGGGCTGCTCCGTTTCAAAACTGCAGATTTACACTTCTACGGGGGTCGATGAAAATGTCGCGCCGTTTGCGGGGAACTTTGATGATCAGCCTAAACGTGATCGGGCCGGACTCTTCGCCAATTAAAACCGGGGATTACGATAGTTGTGTTGACCAGCTGGAAAGTGGTCAAACCGCGAATTCTCCACCAATTATGCCCGGTTGGGTCACTGTGTTTTCGTCGAGATGTGATGAGGTACCAGATACGATTATTTGTAGGTCGTCGACGTGATTGCAGGTAGCTGAGGGTTGAAGTCCTGCTAGATAATACCCGAGACTTTGTACGAATTTCTATTTTCTTTATTTGGTCGCGGCTGACTGGCACGTTCGAGTTCTATTTCGGGTTCTTGTTGTGGGATGAATATGTCGAGTTGAGGAATCTGTTGATAATAATTTTGTGTGTCTGATGCTGTCGTATTTATAGTGAAGGTGCGGGTGGCTTGATGTGGTGAGCTGTGATTGGTTAATCCGGGGCTTGGGGTCATTCGGAGCTTTAATTGGAGATCAAAAACGGGTCTAAATTAATTGTTAAGGGAATTGACGGGACTTGGATGTTTTCATCAAAGGATTGGGTTTGGTTAAGGACTATATCATTTGGAAACTGACCCGTACGGAACTTAAAAGGGACTCTAAAGGTTTATGTAAATTGGGCAACAAACTAATCTGGTACCGTGAAAAGGGATGAATTTCATTTGCCTAAATTGGTTTAATGTCCATGTCTCGAAAGGCCGAAAGGTTGTAAATCTAACTTTAACTTTTGGGGACGCGGGGTGGGGGGTGGGGGGGGGTTGGGGTGGAAAGATGAGAGGTGGTGTTATGTGTATGCGTGCATGTATGCGTTTGTTGGGGGGTGAAAGTACCGTAAATGATGTTTTGAATCTGTTTTTGCCGAATAATTTACGATCACATCGAACCAGAATGACCACGAAACATTGCTGCTGGGGTAGGTGCAACTCAGACAGCCGATATAGAGATCGTGAAAGAATGAATGGCGTGTCTTTCATTCTTTTTCCAAAGCTAGGCTCCAATCCAAAGAAATGCAGAGAGTAAGCCAGGGCATGTGGAGGGGTAGACGTGCAAGACGTCTTATAGTTACATATTTATATTACCGTCCTGCGCGGCTAGTGGACGGGAAAATTTTGAGCCAGAGAAGTTTAATGAGGGCACCTATATCTGCACAAAACATTTCGTCGGGAGAAACGGTCCAACAATTGAGCATCCTAACCCAATACCTGTTACTTCCCAATCAGAAACTGAACTTCAGCGCTTAATGCGGAAAAACAAAGGCCTGCACCTAAAGAAACATCCTGTGTTGACCCCACCCCCATGCCAAAGCAGCAAAAACCTGGTATGTGTAGCAAGAACCAAGTAACCATATCAAAACATAAACAGGTTCTCAAGACTCAAATATATCTTTGTGTTAAAAGTATGATTTTTTTTCTTAATTGCAGTTAAGAAAAAATTAGTTTATATCTATTTGTTGAAGACCATTTTATATTTTTCCCCAGAATATAACAAGACAGTTCCTTGCCAATTCTACAAAACACTCATTGATTTTACAATAAAGAATAATAAACACACATCCATTGCATTTAACCGAGTACCATTTATTTATAAACATTATGGCTATTATGAACGAGAACATAAAAAGAAATATTATCAATTAAAACAAACTATACATCAAAACATTAATGTACAGAAAAAATAAGAACACTATTCATGTGCCAACTTGATTATTTCTGGAAAGAGAAATGATAAAAAAAAAAATGCGACACATTACACACAATTTCTGCAAACTTTTCTTCATCAAAGGGTACACTGATAATGTGGAAGCCTTTTATTGTGTACAACACAATGTCACAATTCTGTACACCATAAATTCCCATCTGTCTCTGCACTTGAGTGTAATAAGCACTGTTGTGCTTGAGGTGAAGAAGCTGTGCATCTTTCAATTAACCGAAGTGTATAAAGAACGGGAACATTTCTCTTTCTTGGAACCCTATCGAGAGCTGGAGTGGTAACGGGTAAATTGTCTCCCATTATTTTAGAAATGAGCACAGACGGGTCAGTATCTGGTTTGTTCATGATGGTTGGAACACAGAGGCTGTGATTCATCCTAGCCTCATTGCATGCCAGGCTGAGTTATTGGCTTGCCCTTTAGTATCTGAATCAATGAGTTTAATATCACCAGGGCCGTATTTGACATATCGGACAAAATCATCTGCAGTGCAGGCAACTGTGGTGGCTCCCGGTATGGCTTGAGCAGACAGTATGATGTGCCCGACAAACTCCTTTACTCTATCCTGCACACCCAGTGAGAGGCATGTTGGCTCTGGCTCTTGAGGCTGAGATGAAGGTTGACTTGGGTCTTTTCGAGTAGTTCGAGGACTTGAGCGTGAGGATTGCTCTGTTAAACAGAAACAATCAATAAAGTGACTTCATTCTGTTTGCATTCCCCAGTTGTCTATTTTGTACAATCAGTTCTATAAATATTACACTTTATTCGGCTTCATTTAAGCATATTTGCAATAAACTGAAGCATTTCCATACCTGTCTGATTTTGTGTGCCAGGCCCTGTAGCTGGTCCTCTGAGGTGGGCAACCTGTCACTTGACAAGGGTCAAAGGCATCAACTTGTTTACCAAGTGATGACTCTAGTGTGGTTCTTTACCTAGAACAGATACAAAAATGATAGTAGAAATTACTCATGGACTTAATAATCCTAACTGACAACTTAAGCCTGGGATAAATACAGCTAATGCTATCTCATATGAACCAAAATATTTGTCTCACCTCGCACTTCTAACTGCCATATCCTGTACTGACACAGGACAGTCATGCTGTCTTGAAAGTCTCTGCGGGACGCCTGGAGCACATGGCCATCAGCAAAAAGTCTATAGTCTTGGAAAGACTTGTAGCTCTTCACTTTCCTTTTGTCGAAGTCAGGATCACAGGGCAAATTAAGTCCAAGTTTAACTCGATCTTGACGTCGGTAATCCGTCTTTGTAACCCCTCTATCCTTCAAAAACTCCACAGTTTTTCGACTTACCAATGCGAAAAATCTGTTTTGTGCGCCATTGTTGTGAACATGAACCTCTTTGTTTGTACCGGGGTCACGTGCCTGGATACACCAGGTGGGCTGTGGCGCATGCGTGCATGTGTAATTGGGGTTACCGGGAAATAGACTATTGCGTATTATACTGGGCTCGTGACCTGACTGTTCGGCAGACCAGAAGTGAACGGACGGAGTAAGTTAAGACAAACCACAGATACCCCAATGTTCTAGCTTGACTCCTCATGGCGCTCATCAACACAGTTTATTCTTTATGTGTTTTTAAGTGGAAAAGGTCTGAACTCAATCAATAGAAAATGCATCAACTACTACTGCATCGGTTCTGGTCGCCATGACACATATGGCGTGACTGATAATTAATGGAACTAGCAAACATGTCGTTGTCTGGCAGATGGATTTAACTTCCACTCCGCTTTCATTGGATAGTATTAATTTATACTGCCACATTGAGAACACCAAGAATGTGTGTTGCACTGATCTATATCTTGCGTTCGATAGACCGAAATACTTTCACTGGCGAACTCATTACAAGCAATTAAATAAAGCCCTAAATTTTTCTAGCAAAAGCAGCTTTCAGTTCCAACATATTAAAATGCAAATCTTTTTCGTCAGCTGTCCATTTACCTCCCGCGGACAGACCGTTCACCGTTTGTAGAATAACATCATTTCTCTCATGCAAAAGATGAACTGCCCGCGTGTCAACATAAGCAATCCACCAGCAGACATCATGCGTAGCTTCATGCAATAATCGCGTTTTTCTTTCAAAATTCAAATGCTTCCCTCTGAGAGAAAGAGTTTATCCATTTCGAACAATTGATAGAGTGATTTGCCGTATTCCGTACCATGAAAATTCCCCCAAACTTAGCTGTAGATCTTTTAATTAGAGATTTAGCATTGGCGAGCGTAGGTATGTTGGTCATTTTGTTTGTCCTCAGAGTGAACGTCATTAGAATTGAATCGATGACAAGCCAAAAATGTTTCATAATTCCAAAGCTGATTTTTTCATAGTTAAGGAATGATTCATCAAGGTAACCACTCGAGTTCGATCCCGATTGTATAACTGTTGCAACAAACTGACAGAATCATCTCATTTATATAGCCTGCGCTAAATTCCATTGGTTAATGGCTAACGAGTCCATTGCCCCATGCGGGCTCGTTAGGCCAGAGGCAGTGGTTCAATAGCGTCGGTTGGTCAAACGCCTTTGGGGAATCCAACTACCGGGGCACAATATAACCAGCCCGCTCATATCATTTAAAGAAGAGATTCTTCTAGTCCAGAGACGAGATTCTGACCAAGAACCCAGGGAAGCTTCATGGTTAAAAACCTCAATAAACCAACAAGCAACTCTACTCCTGGACTCGTGTTATTTCTCTGGCTAGTCCCCACTCGGCAACAACAAGCAGCGAGTAACAGTACAGAAAAAACGAAGGAGCATCGCAACATGAAAAGCTAGAATTTAAAGTATAAGACATGCAGTTCATAAAAAACATGTCATATGTTGGGTCCGCAATTAGCCAGAAGTGGGGTGTATAGTACTGCTGTGTTTGCAATATTATACAGCAATCTTAGTAGTTAAACGAACTAAGTTTTTTATGTGAATAACATAATTGACATATGACAGCAAAGACAAGAACATTTTCTGATTGCAAGAGTGTAGAAAGATGGATTGGCACAATAAGGAACACAGTCAATGGCGAGAATGAACGCCATGTCATACTGCATTAAACTGAGAAGCAGACGCTACAGGCGTCCTTTGACCACACAGCGCGATCGACACATTAGCCAACCAAATCTCCATCAATCTATGGCAGACTTTGCTTGGCATTTCTTCGTGGCGCCACTGTCGTTTTTAACCATTATCGCTGCATGCAGCAATCTAACCGTAGTCTTTTGCGAACGTGGCACGTGTCTCAATCAATGCCTGCTCTCCCCTGAAGCCATAGCAGATAGGACGCCTTGATGCGGGTTTACTGCTTAATTTAGGAGTAGCGTGTTCCTTTAAATAACATAACACGAACTTTACAAAAGGCTGTACATCACCACAAGGGGTGCAAAAGAAGCATAGTTTGGACTTGGAAGGAACAATGACCCACATTACAGCTTTTCAGAACAAAACTTCATCGGCATTCATTTCGCAAATTTAAAAAAACGGTTGGCCAAATACCCCCCCCCCCCATTCCACCAATCCCCCCACCCCCTCCCCCAATCCACCCCCCCAAAAAACAGGAAATTATATGAATATAAAAGTACCAAGAATATCTCCATAGTAGGTGCATGAGCAAACCTAATTAATCTTGCTATGCGCAGGTATGCATGATGCTAGATTTGATATCAGTTTGTGAAATGTAATTCTCTCTATTACACAACATGTGGCATTCATCTACTGGTCCCATTATTTCAATTGTGTGTTTATCAGTGTCGATAATTGCTTGATGACATCATGAGAAACAAACGCTCTGCTCATTCGACCTGTTACTCTGCACCATGAACATATGTGTTTATTTAAGCGAACACAAAGTTTATTGGTGATGGCGAGGATCGAGATCGGATGTAATATTATTACAATGATCCAGCCCAAGATAGACTTTTAATTAATTCCTTTGATTTGTGAAATATTCTGGGCGTAGGGGCTCCGTGGTAGTATGAGAACTATGGCACAACGAGAGATCTGAAAATAAGTGAATTTACATACCATGTATGGAGGAATGAATGAGGCCCACCACAGACTGCCTCACTCACAGCTGATCAGATATTTTGACTACTCTTTTGAACGTGCCTATCTTCTTTCAAATCTGTTCTTCATGAAATAACTCATGGACGTTTCATCTGCATAAACGACCCCCCGGTCGCAGAGGTGCATTCAGTTGTACAATAACAGCTCATTTCGTAATACATAATTTGATTGCGCCAAAAAGAAAAACAGGATGATGACACCGGGCGCCAATGTATATGCGTTGGCATTCGACAGGCTCACCATTGTCAGTGTGCGACTAGTGTGATACGATCATGCGCAATGATGTTTCGTGAATATCTCTCTTCGTCACACAGTGTTTGTCCTAACTTACAACTGGAATAACAAGGTTCTGGACGCGAGTTATTGGCGGAGTGAAACATTATATTCAGAGGTGACAATTCTTAGCCCTTCATTATTTCAGTAATAAAACTTATTCATATGAAATTCATCAGAATTGTATTTCAAATCCAATTACTTTTATAAAACCAAGGAAATTAAAATGGATCAACCTTGTTGAACAATTCCAAAACATTTGGAATCAGATCGGCACATTCAATGATACGGTGCTTGACATTATAATTGCTTTAGCATGGAATACATTAAGGGATGGGTTCATTCTCCAGCAGAAAAGAAAAGATAGATTGAAGAGATGTGACCTTTACGAGCACGGGCTAGCATAACCTTCTCTCTATAGCAGTCTCTGCAGCTGTGTGGCCACTCCCCAACTAGAGGCTTAATAGAGTTCATTGGGAATCGCTTCACCCCATTGTTCCTGCTATTTGTCTGTAAAGGGGACTTTTCCAGCAGCTTGGTCTGTCCTTTCATTGCCCGAAACCCACACAAACAAAATATCCTTGTCACGTTAAAGCAATTCTGAATACAAAAGCACAACATTTGAAATTGCTTCTGGTGCAGAGAATGATTCATAGAGAGAAGATGTTATTGAAGTAGGTGGTTGGGCTTGGAGTTGGGCTGAAATGCTTATTAGTAATACATCAGACAATGCGATTATAACCATGAACGCACACATCTGTGACTCCAGCTCTTTATCTCATACAGTAAAATAATTAGAATTGACACTCATTGTTATTAGGCAGTCAGATGCTAGCAACAGAGACATTCAGATGTAGACTTGTAATCTTGGACATTGATTGACCATGAATTTATTGTACGCAGGTAATTTGATAATAACTAATTATCATATGCCACTACCTATGGAAGCTTATTGAGGGGAGGGTGCAGTGGCACAAAGTCAAGCATTGATTGACCTTCGTGAATATAGACAACTGCCTATTTTAAAACGTTTATTTTTGATACGACAAATATACTGGTGTCTATTTACAAATAGCACAAACGTCAATTAGTTGATGAATTCGTGCAATATCCACAAAAGTGAACACATTTGGTGTCGAAACCATTCTGTATAATGTATAGCTTATAATGTATAACTTATAATGCATTACTTATAATGTATAACCACCTTATCTTAAAAGCCAATTGCCGAATCTGAAACCTATGAAATAACGGCAATTGTGCCAGCAGGCGCTTTGTTTACGTCATCCCTGCAACAGCTTATGCTCCGTAGCAACTTCTTCACGGCTGTCTTATATCTGTCATTAAATAACGCGTACAACATAGCATTCAAACCAAAATGCAGAAAGTCAACGAACTCCAAAATATCTCTAAGAGTACGTTGATTGTGAAAGGATCCGTTATAGATTAAGACAGCGACATCTAGGAGGAGGAGCGGGAGGGTACA
The DNA here is from genome assembly GCA_034190875.2 of Urechis unicinctus. Lineage (NCBI taxonomy): Eukaryota > Metazoa > Annelida > Polychaeta > Xenopneusta > Urechidae > Urechis > Urechis unicinctus. Next base: position 6,278,947 of record CM067343.1, on the reverse strand, counting down.
TGCACAGAACAGACCGATTAAACCCACGCAGACGACTGATACACGCTTGTAATACAGTACAGTATGACCATGCACCACGTGATGAAGATTTCGTAAACGCAGCGTCAGCGAGACATAGAACGAGGTTATCATAAGAAGAGGAAATGCAAATGCAATGAAAATATCACCGCTCTTGAATATCTTAGCTGTTGTGCCAGTGGAAATGCAGTCGCGTAGCTGGACGGATGAGTTATTGATACTGACATCGACAATTGTCTGCTCGAAAATAAATACATCTTGCAGTGAGTAAGAAAGTGCAAATATCCACACAAAGAACACCAGTAGACGTGGCTTAGATTTGCTGAATGGCGTGGCCCTGAACTGACATGTGTCTGCTGGGTACACCCTTCTTAACATGACCGTCATGGTATGGTGTCGATGACAGGCTATCATCACCAGACTATATACCTCTGCCGTGTCCACCACGTGCTGCAGGTAGTGTGATAGTTTACAAAGTAGGCCATTGGCGTCTTGTAGGACGTGTGATAGGAGCGCCAGAGGAAGAACCATCACACCTGCACTCAGGTTGGCCACAGTAAGAGACACTATATACACAGTGCTGGGCGACTTGCGAATTGTCACACACCTGTATATAACGGCCAGCACAAGCGAGTTTGTGGTTAGGATGAAAACAACATTCAAGCAATTCAGAACGAGGAAAAACACGTGCAGTGCGAATGGTTCGCGATGAAGATCCTCCTCCTCGAGCGTTTCCATTTCACTTGGATGAGGAATGGTGTAAAATGGATTCCGTCCTTACCGCGCTCAAGTGCTCAAGTCAAGGACTAGTCGCTAAACTGTGGTTATTTTGTGGCAGGAGCTGTGAAATAGGTATATCCTCGATTCGTGTAACCGCTTTCACAAATTTGATCTTTGACCAGTTTTCGGTGCATGCAACAAACTGGCTGCACTTCTTCTGTGAGCGCGACACGAGACAGCTTATGGATTGGTCCAGTTTGGATGAATGCATGCTCCCTCCAGGAGCCACAGCCAATAGGGTGTCTTGATGCGCAGAAAAACTGCGCTGTAAGCTAGGTATGTTCCGGTATCCCTGCTTCATTCACGAGTTGCGTGCTTTATTAAATAACCTCACACGAATGTTGCAAGCGACTGTAAAGAGGTGGAAAATTACCAAAGATTTTATTATGAAGGAACAACGATCCGAGAAGCAGCTCCACCTACATTCGTTAAGCAAATAATGGAATCGGCAAATAACAGCAAAAAACTGAAATTGATGTAATCGCAAAAGCTCTGAAACTACTACCAATGACAGGTGCGTGAGCAAGCTAATTAATCTGGTTATGCTCCTAATGGTTTTAAAGTGCAAGTAGCGTCTTTTTTCGACTCCCCGATCGAAGTTTTATTAGGTGTATATCAGCCTGTGAAAGACGTTTCCGACAATATTTTCGCCTATTGATATCATTTTGTGTTTTTTTCCCCAATATTTCCATCGATTTTCGGACCGTTTTGGCATATGCGCAAAAAAACAACGACCATTGGCTCCTGAATTTGTGACGTCATATGTCATCGTCCAGCCGGAATGCGTGATTTTTTCCTCGTTTGATTGCATGGGAACTGGTAGGTGTGAGCATAATGCATTTTATATCATGTACATCATATACCGCAACGAATTACATCATTTCATGTGGCTTTGAGTACTTGTTCGCCTAGAATGTATTAAATAGTGACATATACTTATATTATGTAGTGTGAAAACATCAACCAAAGGGGACCGAGCGATAATACAAGCAGTGCTGGAACACAGGGCTGCACCTCGAATTCAGGCCCGTTACATGGTTATCAATGATTGATTCACGATTTGCCTGTCCTGTAACGGAAAATATCTTTTCTTGTGGCTTTTGTTTGGTTTAATGATAAAACGTTATCGCAAATGAAAACTGCTACTGCGTTCAATGGAGATTGCAATGGATATTTCGTTATTACAATAAATCGATCGAATATAATTCCAATAAAATGAATTTTCCTCGTCTGCGGATAGGTAGTTTTAATTTCATTTAAATTTTATCTATGGTTTTAGGAGCCGAGACCTTTCAGGTAGTACCTGTTACAATTAAATATACCTCTCCAATGAGTTGTACAGAGGGACTTCTGGCCCAGAATCTAAGTTATATATGTTTCTGGCTACATATGTCATGGGTCTTTAAAGAGTTCAAGGCCTCACACTAGTTCTTTGTCTTACCTAGGGTACTAACCCCAATAATACATACTTAATCTTGTCCTTATTCGGTATATTTGTTACTAATACCTAGTACAGTGCATAACTTCCATCATATTTTGCTTTTATTATATGTCAAGGAAGCGAATTGTCCTCATCTTCTTCATATACAGATGACTCGGGACGCATTGACCTGGATTACAGCAGTGAGTGTTTGTCTCACCAAGAAGAAGAAGTAGTTGGTGCCAGAGGAGGCATGCAGACATACAGGTTTGAGCCTCCAGCTAGGACTAGGCCAGCAGCTTACCCTCAAATAGAAGAGGACTTTAGCCGACTTGTCTACATCACTTGGTAATGGCACATAGTTCAATCCAAATAATATAGAGCCACATGAAACCAGAGTGTTTTGGTGCAAATTTGATTACTAATCTTTGGAAAGCCTCCAGGGTAGATGTTTGATATAGTGAAGACATTTTGATGAGGTCTTTGATTAGGGCCTTGGAGAGGATGACTTCCTCTAGTAAATCACTGGCTTTGCTGTCTGTACAAAAAAGTTCTATTATATACCAACTCACAAAATACCTCCATCAGTCATTATTCATTAATACCATTTTTAATATCCAGGACAAGTGCAAGCTACTGTCGGGCAAGCACACATCTATATATGGCTGCCCGACGGCAACATATTTCTATATGTTAGATCTGTGGAACAGCCTTATCAAATCCCTGCCGGCCATGTCAATTTTGTCAATGGGAAAGTGCAAAGTCTGGCCACTTACCCAAGCAGGCAAGCGGTAGTTCCGGTTTTCATAGGCTACGGATATGTAAATGACTTAAATTAGCTGTCTACAAGGGAGGATAATAGCTTAAAATCCCTTTTCCATATGTTCCACCACAGATGAAACGTCTCTCGAAAGACAGCTTTCCACCGATTCGACCAATTTCACTTTTATTTTGTTTTCAAAATTAGGACAGAAACATAACTAATGAATTCGACTGTCATGTGGAAAATGTAATGAGTATACTTACAGATTCTCAATAAACCATGAATCAAAAAACGCTGAGGAGTGTCTGTAAATAACGATTAATTAGTACGGCAGCTAGCACGCAAATAGAAACGGCATCCGTGGCAACATCTTCTGGTGACATATGACGTCACAACGCCTTCGTTTATCTTCGGCGTGTGATCGGGAAGTTCCGGAATGTGTTGTTTGTTTTTGCTTATTTCTTGTTTTCTTCGTGTCGGATCGAAAAATGAACGGCAAGTTATTGATAAGACAATCGCGTGCAATATAATCCCCAAAAATCATATCTTAGCCCATATTTGCCCTTTAAGAGACGTTATGACAAAGCAGCACGCTGCTTACATGTGGCGTGTTCACATATGTTTTTTAGGCGGAAGCGCGAGTGAGCCCTCTTAACGTTGCTCTTTTCGGACATCCCTGACTCACACCGAACGGTCAACAAATCATACTAACTTTATCTAAATGCAATTGTACTCATGTGGAAAACGGTTTTTCCTATAATATATATCGCGAGGATAGACAATGACGATCATATAGCTTTGAACGAAGAGCTTTAAATAGGGGCTATGATACAGGTTCTGGTGCGCTTTCTTATGTGATAACAAAATGCATCAGTATCGAATTCATTCATCTCACTGTACAATTAACGCATAGTATTTCATTGATTTCAATATCAAAATTACTCAATGCACAATGACCATGTTAATTACCGCGAATATGAAAAGACCAGTGAATGACAAGGATCGAGATCGGTGGTAATATTGCGACCGTAAATCCGCCCAAAACAAACTTCACAAAAATTATTCGAAGCTTGTGTTTTTACATATACATTCAATATTCAGGATTCAAATGGCTTTACAGATGGATGATAATATGATTGGGTGGATAACTCAACCATCAAAGAATAGTATATTTTGTAATCTGTCTTATATGTCTAATACATATATTGGCTACACCAGTCTACTCTTTTCATACCAGTCTTGCTTCATTCCATCCTAGATAACATCTACTAGCTCTACATATACCCAGGCGATTCATATATGTCTTAAACATATCAGTCGAGTACGTGCATTTTCAAAACATACCTGGTGTATTTGTAGTTGGGCAATACATAACCTTATAATACACTGATACCGTTTTGATGTTAAATTTATGCTATGTTACGATGGTGGCAGGAATACCAGTCAATGTTTGGTCATTATTTTACATTCATCAGGGGGAGGAGTTGGTTCCATAAATGATGATTACAGGTAGGTGTCGACGAAAACAACGCAACCTATCCGAAAAAGCCCCTTCATGTTGATTCATTTCATTGATTTGTGAAATACACTGGATGTTGATGCTCCTTCAGAGTGTGAGAAACGTGGAGGCTGAACGAGACATCGAAAATTATGCTTAATTACATTACTGTAAAAACAGACCTCATCAATACACACCAATGTCATACGCACATCATTGATGCTTACCTGACGAAAGCATTGCTGTCTAATACATACCTGCCTGGACCACACCTGTCTTATATTTACTTGTCTGATTCTCTCCTTTTCAATATACATCTGCTATATACCAATTGGCTAATATGTACCTGCCTATGACACATCTGCCTGATACACACCTGTCTAATATGTACCTGCCTGACGCACACCTGGCTAATATATTCCTACATTGTGCATTATGTCTGATACACACCTTAGAAATACACACCTGTCAAATATATTCCTTTTTGATACATGCCTGTCTTATACACACCTATCTTAAATTTACCTGCATGATGCTAAATATTCGCCGTAGGAATCACATTGTCAGCTGTCCTCAGTGTGGGGTAACCGTTTCCGTAGTCCATAAATTCTTCCAGTAGTACAAGAGACGCCAAATCGCCGCCATTTTGAAAAAGTTTCTGTTCGCTGATCGTTGAGTGTACACCACGCGCAGGATGTTCTGTGTCATTGAACGGCAGGGTGGCTGATACAAACGTCCTATAAATATTTGTTTAATACATAACAGCATAATACAGACCTGTATAATGAAAACTGTTATAAGTTATTTTAATATGTGCCCAACTCATCAAAGTCACAAGACTTTTTTTAGATCATATATTTGTATCTATAAAATTAGCAATCAATAACGTATAATCACTGCTTACCATGCCCGAAACAATCTGTAGTACCTGCGCAAATTACTTGATGTGAATGTTGTGCGCGCAGAAATGGTGCATCATCGATGTCAATCGTATTTTGGCATAATATCGGCTAGAACAAGTTCAAATTACCCGAGATTTCCATGAGTGGGAAAGTCGACCGAATATATGCGATTTGATATCAATATTGACCACAATCGTCCATGATTGCATCAAGCAAGGAGTATCTATTAGTAATGAGCAAGCTGCCATTGCGTTTTTGTATATATTAAATTCGATAACTCACGATGTAGGCGCTGTAAGAATATGCATTCGGTTGTTCATATCTGTTAGTTTCAATCTTTGCAACAGTAAATCCACCAAAGTCATCATGGTACAGCAATACCAGTTAATATATGTTCATTATATTACATTCATAAGGGAAAAAGAGCTGCTGCCACAGAACCGTGACAATGATTCCATCACCGAGTTTCGAAAATGAAACTGGTAATGATTAATAATCGACATCGGCGCTGAAAACAGCCATGAACTGGCTTACAAAAAATATACTTACAAGAACAAATGGTTTAGCAATAACGGATGTACAAGTCAACTCAGTCCATATTTTTCAGCTTAGGTGTCAATATGTGTTTTATATGCTTTATTGATCATGTCTCACAAAAACAATGCAATTGGACTTCGCAAAGGCAATAAATATAAAGTGCAAAGTCTGGCCACTTACCCAAGCAGGCAAGCGGTAGTTCCGGTTTTCATAGGCTACGGATATGTAAATGACTTAAATTAGCTGTCTACAAGGGAGGATAATAGCTTAAAATCCCTTTTCCATATGTTCCACCACAGATGAAACATCTCTCGAAAGACAGCTTTCCACCGATTCGACCAATTTCACTTTTATTTTGTTTTCAAAATTAGGACAGAAACATAACTAATGAATTCGACTGTCATGTGGAAAATGTAATGAGTATACTTACAGATTCTCAATAAACCATGAATCAAAAAACGCTGAGGAGTGTCTGTAAATAACGATTAATTAGTACGACAGCTAGCACGCAAATAGAAACGGCGTCCGTGGCAACATCTTCTGGTGACATATGACGTCACAACGCCTTCGTTTATCTTCGGCGTGTGATCGGGAAGTTCCGGAATGTGTTGTTTGTTTTTGCTTATTTCTTGTTTTCTTCGTGTCGGATCGAAAAATGAACGGCAAGTTATTGATAAGACAATCGCGTGCAATATAATCCCCAAAAATCATATCTTAGCCCATATTTGCCCTTTAAGAGACGTTATGACAAAGCAGCACGCTGCTTACATGTGGCGTGTTCACATATGTTTTAAGGCGGAAGCGCGAGTGAGCCCTCTTAACGTTGCTCTTTTCGGACATCCCTGACTCACACCGAACGGTCAACAAATCATACTAACTTTATCTAAATGCAATTGTACTCATGTGGAAAACGGTTTTTCCTATAATATATATCGCGAGTATAGACAATGACGATCATATAGCTTTGAACGAAGAGCTTTAAATAGGGGCTATGATACAGGTTCTGGTGCGCTTTCTTATGTGATAACAAAATGCATCAGTATCGAATTCATTCATCTCACTGTACAATTAACGCATAGTATTTCATTGATTTCAATATCAAAATTACTCTGCACAATGACCATGTAAATTACCGCGAATATGAAGAGACCAGTGAATGACAAGGATCGAGATCGGTGGTAATATTGCGACCGTGAATCCGCCCAAAACAAACTTCACAAAAATTATTCGAAGCTTGTGTTTTTACATATACATTCAATATTCAGGATTCAAATGGCTTTACAGATGGATGATAATATGATTGGGTGGATAACTCAACCATCAAAGAATAGTATATTTTGTAATCTGTCTTATATGTCTAATACATATATTGGCTACACTAGTCTACTCTTTCATACCAGTCTTGCTTCATTCCATCCTAGATAACATCTACTAGCTCTACATATACCCAGGCGATTCATATATGTCTTAAACATATCAGTCGAGTACGTGCATTTTCAAAACATACCTGGTGTATTTGTAGTTGGGCAATACATAACCTTATAATACACTGATACCGTTTTGATGTTAAATTTATGCTATGTTACGATGGTGGCAGGAATACCAGTCAATGTTTGGTCATTATTTTACATTCATCAGGGGGAGGAGTTGCTTCCATAAATGATGATTACAGGTAGGTGTCGACGAAAACAACGCAACCTATCCGAAAAAGCCCCTTCATGTTGATTCATTTCATTGATTTGTGAAATACACTGGATGTTGATGCTCCTTCAGAGTGTGAGAAACGTGGAGGCTGAACGAGACATCGAAAATTATGCTTAATTACATTACTGTAAAAACAGACCTCATCAATACACACCAATGTCATACGCACATCATTGATGCTTACCTGACGAAAGCATTGCTGTCTAATACATACCTGCCTGGACCACACCTGTCTTATATTTACTTGTCTGATTCTCTCCTTTTCAATATACATCTGCTTTATACCAATTGGCTAATATGTACCTGCCTATGACACATCTGCCTGATACACACCTGTCTAATATGTACCTGCCTGACGCACACCTGGCTAATATATTCCTACATTGTGCATTATGTCTGATACACACCTTAGAAATACACACCTGTCAAATATATTCCTTTTTGATACATGCCTGCCTTATACACACCTATCTTAAATTTACCTGCATGATGCTAAATATTCGCCGTAGGAATCACATTGTCAGCTGTCCTCAGTGTGGGGTAACCGTTTCCGTAGTCCATAAATTCTGTTATAAGTTATTTTAATATGTGCCCAACTCATCAAAGTCACAAGACTTTTTTTAGATCATATATTTGTATCTATGTATTAGCAATCAATAAAGTATAATCACTGCTTACCATGCCCGAAACAATCTGTAGTACCTGCGCAAATTACTTGATGTGAATGTTGTGCGCGCAGAAATGGTGCATCATCGATGTCAATCGTATTTTGGCATAATATCGGCTAGAACAAGTTCAAATTACCCGAGATTTCCATGAGTGGGAAAGTCGACCGAATATATGCGATTTGATATCAATATTGACCACAATCGTCCATGATTGCATCAAGCAAGGAGTATCTATTAGTAATGAGCAAGCTGCCATTGCGTTTTTGTATATATTAAATTCGATAACTCACGATGTAGGCGCTGTAAGAATATGCATTCGGTTGTTCATATCTGTTAGTTTCAATCTTTGCAACAGTAAATCCACCAAAGTCATCATGGTACAGCAATACCAGTTAATATATGTTCATTATATTACATTCATAAGGGAAAAAGAGCTGCTGCTACAGAACCGTGACAATGATTCCATCACCGAGTTTCGAAAATGAAACTGGTAATGATTAATAATCGACATCGGCGCTGAAAACAGCCATGAACTGGCTTACAAAAAATATACTTACAAGAACAAATGGTTTAGCAATAACGGATGTACAAGTCAACTCAGTCCATATTTTCAGCTTAGGTGTCAATATGTGTTTTATATGCTTTATTGATCATGTCTCACAAAAACAATGCAATTGGACTTCGCAAAGGCAATAAATATAACCGGAGTTACAAAGAAGACTCGTTTTTATGGATATCGTGCCAAACGTTGAAGAGAGTGAGTGAGTTTTTTTTCCCACATATAAACCCTAATCTTTAGGAGTTAGTGACACACGTGAAGATACACCAGTGCGTTGCGTTTGTCTGCTTAACTCATTCGAAACATGAGCTGTACGAATGTATATCCGATGTACGACTAATACGATGTGCTCTTGACCGATTGTTGATAATGCAAAACGGTCCGAAGTGAACTCTGCCCGCGCACGATTATAGTAAATAATAATTGCTTGCATTGCATGATAAGGTATCACAGACCTCGTTCAGTTTCAGGGTGACTGGGTTACTCAAATGATCACAGACAAGATCGATCCCGTCAATCCCAAGCCACTTACACACTCACACACATACTGCAAGATTCATGGCATATAACAGCCGGCTCGTTAGCTTTTGATCATGTGACAGACTCATATTTCAATTTGTGCTTTCTCATTAACACTAGCTGTATTTCAAATACACCAGTATATGGCTTCACGAAAACATTCATTGTCATGATGAAACATGCGGCTGTGGAATCCATCAAAAGATGTTACATTTTCGGTCTGTAATGAACTGGTATAGTGTTGCCGAGGACGGGGTTACATAAACATAGAAATATGCCCATTGTGGGAAAGATATGATCACAAGTGTTTACGTTTTCATGCTGAATTTTAACGATGCCTCAACCCTGACTACGCCTAGTCTTTCCATGTGAATAACGCAATTGACGCTACAGTCGCTGCGGTCGCTACTGTGTAGCAAGCTCATTTCTCACTCGCTTGATATTGGAAGGCAGTTAATGATGAGAATCTATCACGGGAATGAACCCCATGTGATATTGTATTGAACTTTGAAGTAGATGCGACAAGCTTCGTTTTACCACACAGCGCGGACGTGACATTAGCCAGCCGAATCAACATCCAGGACAGACAATAGGAAAGACTGGAGGAGCTTGGTGCGATGGATCTAAGCATACAGCAGCCGACACTCATTGGTATTGAAATAGCTGTAGGCAGTCAGATGCTAGCAACAGAGACATTCATGTATTGACTTGTAACCTTAGACATTGATTGACCATGAATTCATTGTATGCAGGTAATTTGATAATAACATGAAGAGCATGAAGAGGGGAGAGTGCAGTGGCATAAAGTCAAGAATCGATTGACCTTTATGGATAGACAACTGCCTATCTTAAAACGTTTATTTGAATAAGACAAATATACTGGAGTTCATTTAAAAATAGCACAAAAGTCAATTAGTTGAAGAATTTGTGAAATATCCACAAAAGCGAAACCATTTTGTATAATATATAACTTATAATGTATAACCACCTTATCTTAAAAGCCAATTGCCGAATCTGAAACCTATGAAATAACGGCAATTGTGCCAGCAGGCGCTTTGTTTACGTCATCCCTGCAACAGCTTATGCTTCGTAGCAACTTCTTCACGGCTGTCTTATATCTGTCATTAAATAACGCGTACAACATAGCATTCAAACCAAAATGCAGAAAGTCAACGAACTCCAAAATATCTCTAAGAGTACGTTGATTGTGAAAGGATCCGTTATAGATTAAGACAGCGACATCTAGGAGGAGGAGCGGGAGGGTACATGCACAGAACAGACCGATTAAACCCACGCAGACGACTGATACACGCTTGTAATACAGTACAGTATGACCATGCACCACGTGATGAAGATTTCGTAAACGCAGCGTCAGCGAGACATAGAACGAGGTTATCATAAGAAGAGGAAATGCAAATGCAATGAAAATATCACCGCTCTTGAATATCTTAGCTGTTGTGCCAGTGGAAATGCAGTCGCGTAGCTGGACGGATGAGTTATTGATACTGACATCGACAATTGTCTGCTCGAAAATAAATACATCTTGCAGTGAGTAAGAAAGTGCAAATATCCACACAAAGAACACCAGTAGACGTGGCTTAGATTTGCTGAATGGCGTGGCCCTGAACTGACATGTGTCTGCTGGGTACACCCTTCTTAACATGACCGTCATGGTATGGTGTCGATGACAGGCTATCATCACCAGGCTATATACCTCTGCCGTGTCCACCACGTGCTGCAGGTAGTGTGATAGTTTACAAAGTAGGCCATTGGCGTCTTGTAGGACGTGTGATAGGAGCGCCAGAGGAAGAACCATCACACCTGCACTCAGGTTGGCCACAGTAAGAGACACTATATACACAGTGCTGGGCGACTTGCGAATTGTCACACACCTGTATATAACGGCCAGCACAAGCGAGTTTGTGGTTAGGATGAAAACAACATTCAAGCAATTCAGAACGAGGAAAAACACGTGCAGTGCGAATGGTTCGCGATGAAGATCCTCCTCCTCGAGCGTTTCCATTTCACTTGGATGAGGAATGGTGTAAAATGGATTCCGTCCTTACCGCGCTCAAGTGCTCAAGTCAAGGACCAGTCGCTAAACTGTGGTTATTTTGTGGCAGGAGCTGTGAAATAGGTATATCCTCGATTCGTGTAACCGCTTTCACAAATTTGATCTTTGACCAGTTTTCGGTGCATGCAACAAACTGGCTGCACTTCTTCTGTGAGCGCGACACGAGACAGCTTATGGATTGGTCCAGTTTGGATGAATGCATGCTCCCTCCAGGAGCCACAGCCAATAGGGTGTCTTGATGCGCAGAAAAACTGCGCTGTAAGCTAGGTATGTTCCGGTATCCCTGCTTCATTCACGAGTTGCGTGCTTTATTAAATAACCTCACACGAATGTTGCAAGCGACTGTAAAGAGGTAGAAAATTACCAAAGATTTTATTATGAAGGAACAACGACCCGAGAAGCAGCTCCACCTACATTCGTTAAGCAAATAATGGAATCGGCAAATAACAGCAAAAAACTGAAATTGATGTAATCGCAAAAGCTCTGAAACTACTACCAATGACAGGTGCGTGAGCAAGCTAATTAATCTGGTTATGCTCCTAATGGTTTTAAAGTGCAAGTAGCGTCTTTTTTCGACTCCCCGATCGAAGTTTTATTAGGTGTATATCAGCCTGTGAAAGACGTTTCCGACAATATTTTCGCCTATTGATATTTTTTTTCCCAATATTTCCATCGATTTTCGGACCGTTTTGGCATATGCGCAAAAAAACGACGACCATTGGCTCCTGAATTTGTGACGTCATATGTCATCGTCCAGCCGGAATGCGTGATTTTTTCCTCGTTTGATTGCATGGGAACTGGTAGGTGTGAGCATAATGTATTTTATATCATGTACATCATATACCGCAACGAATTACATCATTTCATGTGGCTTTGAGTACTTGTTCGCCTAGAATGTATTAAATTGTGACATATACTTATATTATGTAGTGTGAAAACGTCAACCAAAGGGGACCGAGCGATAATACAAGCAGTGCTGGAACACAGGGCTGCACCTCGAATTCAGGCCCGTTACATGGTTATCAATGATTGATTCACGATTTGCCTGTCCTGTAACGGAAAATATCTTTTCCTGTGGCTTTTATTTGGTTTAATGATAAAACGTTATCGCAAATGAAAACTGCTACTGCGTTCAATGGAGATTGCAATGGATATTTCGTTATTACAATAAATCGATCGAATATAATTCCAATAAAATGAATTTTCCTCGTCTGCGGATAGGTAGTTTTAATTTCATTTAAATTTTATCTATGGTTTTAGGAGCCGAGACCTTTCAGGTAGTACCTGTTACAGTTAAATATACCTCTCCAATGAGTTGTACAGAGGGACTTCTGGCCCAGAATCTAAGTTATATATGTTTCTGGCTACATATGTCATGGGCCTTTAAAGAGTTCAAGGCCTCACACTAGTTCTTTGTCTTACCTAGGGTACCAACCCCAATAATACATACTTAAACTTGTCCTTATTCGGTATATATTTGTTACTAATACCTAGTACAGTGCATAACTTCCATCATATTTTGCTTTTATTATATGTCAAGGAAGCGAATTGTCCTCATCTTCTTCATATACAGATGACTCGGGACGCATTGACCTGGATTACAGCAGTGAGTGTTTGTCTCACCAAGAAGAAGAAGTAGTTGGTGCCAGAGGAGGCATGCAGACATACAGGTTTGAGCCTCCAGCTAGGACTAGGCCAGCAGCTTACCCTCAAATAGAAGAGGACTTTAGCCGACTACAGCACATAATAGCACGTAATGGCACATAGTTCAATCCAAATAATTTCAAACCATTTGCAGATATTTTGCTCTTTATTTTACTGCTGTCATCTTCTTATTCATGTTTTATGTCAATTTAAATTTGTTCTGAAAAACTAGTTATTCATTGTTATTATGCCCTGCACCAGGTGCTCATGTGGCTCATCTGGGCCAATGTTTACAGTGGCAGAAAGCAAATGCTGTCGAGAAGTTCATGTTAAAGTGCAAGCCATGGGTGTGGTCTGTATAACAGCACATCCAGGACTTGTCTCTGGGTGCCGGTGTCCCTGGACACTAGAAATAGCATACAGTACTAATTGTCAGAGGTACAAGAAGAAACATGTAAGTATACTAAAAAATGGTCTTGTTCAGTATTTATGTACTGAAGGAAAAGCTGTAAAGATCTCTTTATATTGCAGGTTATTCCTATTCAGGGCATATCGGCAGCTAGTACAGTGGTGCTGGGGTTATCTAGACAGACATCACAGAGTGCCACTGAGAGCTTGTGAAGTTTGTCCTAGGGACAGTTCAGTTTATATTAGTTTCAAACTGCCAGCAATGAAATAATCAAGGGGACAAAAAAGCATAATGTGTGTCTTATTCTTTTGTTTATATGAAGCTGTTGCTCACAAATATTATAGCCCGTAGATGATTCTATACACTGATAAAAACCAGTAACTTAATTCACTTAAGTATGTGCTGTCCACCTAATTTATTATTTCATATGCATAACATGATAGGAATCATCAATTCCACAATCATGACATACCCGCAGGTTCCTGTATCATGTACAAAAGATAAAAAAATAACGGTATGTTAACAGTCATTTAATATTTTATTCTTCCCGTGTTTTAGAAGTAATGCTTATTCAATTCTGCTCACAGCTACTAACAATGTCTGGCTCTTATTCACTTTTCTGTGATCCGGGGTCTTCCGTTTCTGGTCACAGCCTGTAGTCTACCACTGTTGTGGTTGAAGTGTAGAGCAGGCAGACAATACCTTGAAAACATTGCGTAGAGCAATTCACAATTTAATTGATAGACTTGCAGGTTAAAATGTTTCATATGCGTCCATCTTTAAATGCATCGATGGTCAAATACCACAAACAAAGAACCAAGTGAACAGGTGCAATGTAAAATATGTTAAGGCAGGCCAGGGTGCACAAACAATTTTGTTAACATAATTACATATCAAACCAACACACGTTGCATACTGACAGAGCCACATGAAACCAGTGTGTTTTGGTGCAAATTTGATTACTAAGCTTTGGAAAGCCTCCAGGGTAGATGTTTGATATAGTGAAGACATTTTGATGAGGTCTTTGATTAGGGCCTTGGAGAGGATGACTTCCTCTAGTAAATCACTGGCTTTGCTGTCTGTACAAAAAAGTTCTATTATATACCTACTCACAAAATACCTCCATCAGTCATTATTCATTAATACCATTTTTAATATCCAGTGCAAGCTACTGTCGGGCAAGCATACATCTATATATGGCTGCCCGACGGCAACATATTTCTATATGTTAGATCTGTGGAACAGCCTTATCAAATTGAACCGCCCCACACGGATCACTGCCGGCCATGTCAATTTTGTCAATGGGCAAGTGCAAAGTCTGGCCACTTACCCAAGCAGGCAAGCGGTAGTTCCGGTTTTCATAGGCTACGGATATGTAAATGACTTAAATTAACTGTCTACAAGGGAGGATAATAGCTTAAAATCCCTTTTCCATATGTTCCACCACAGATGAAACGTCTCTCGAAAGACAGCTTTCCACCGATTCGACCAATTTCACTTTTATTTTGTTTTCAAAATTAGGACAGAAACATAACTAATGAATTCGACTGTCATGTGGAAAATGTAATGAGTATACTTACAGATTCTCAATAAACCATGAATCAAAAAACGCTGAGGAGTGTCTGTAAATAACGATTAATTAGTACGACAGCTAGCACGCAAATAGAAACGGCGTCCGTGGCAACATCTTCTGGTGACATATGACGTCACAACGCCTTCGTTTATCTTCGGCGTGTGATCGGGAAGTTCCGGAATGTGTTGTTTGTTTTTGCTTATTTCTTGTTTTCTTCGTGTCGGATCGAAAAAAGAACATATGTAGTTGTGTAATAGATAACCTTCTAATACGCCGATAACGTTTTGATGTTAAATTTATGCTATGTTACGATGTTGGCAGGAATACCAGTCAATGTATGGTCATTATTTTACATTCATCGGGGGGTGGAGTTGCTTCCATAAATGAGATTACAGGTAGGTGTCGACGAAAACAACGCAACCTATCCGTAAAAGCCCCTTCATGTTGATTAATTTCTTTGATTTGTGAAATACACTGGATGTTGATGATCCTTCAGAGTGTGAGAAACGTGGAGGTTGAAATTTATCGAAAATATGTTAATTACATTACTGTAAAAACAGACCTCCTCAGGACACCAATACGCAGTCACTGATGTATGGAAACAACAACTGTTACTGTCTCCGTCGTTCGTAATTCTTCCAGTAGTACAAGAGATGCGAAATCGCCGATACTCGCCGCCATTTAGAATAAGTTTCCGTTCGCCAATCGTTGAGTGTGCATCACACGCGCGAATGTTGCAGAACGTTCTGTGTCAATGAATGGCAGGCTGGCTGATACAAACGTCTTATAAATACTTGTCTAATACATAACAGCATAATACAGACCTGTATAATGAAAACTGTTATAAGTTATTTTTATATGTGCCCAACTCATAAAAGTCACAAGACTTTTAAAATCATATATTTGTATCTAAGTATTAACAATCAGTTAAGTATAATCACTGCTTACCATGCCCGAAACAATCTGTAGTACTTGCGCATATTACTTGATGTGAATGTTGTGCGCGCAGAAACGGTGCATCATTGATGTCAATCGTATTTTGGCATAATATCGGCTAGAACAAGTTCAAATTACCCGAGATTTCCGTGGGTGGGAAAGTCGACCGAATATATGCGATTTGATATCGATATTGACCACCATCGTCCATGACCATCCACACAACTGCTCGACATTTCCCCTGTTAACTTGTCATCATAATGAGTAACACTGCCTTCAGATCAGGATACCAAATTCAGCAGTAAAGAGAGTGGGGGTTCTGGCCCACCCCCACTCATCTGCACTACATCATTAATTATGGCCTATACAGCGTTTTGATTTTTGCTCCCAGCTCGCTTTTGTTGTTTTCTAAGGTGACCCCCAACTGGGCTACGCGGCTCATAAGCAATTACAGGGCGGGCCCGCCGGTAAACTAATGTGACCATAGGTCAAGGTGTCCACGCCGTTCGGGGTTATCCACCGCTTTGAGTCAAACGGGGAGCGTGACACCTTGTTGTCTTATATCTTGTGACCTTCACTGCGTAGCATATTCATTCCATGGCGGAACTGCTTCTTTGTGAACAGAGACTCCATGTACTGTGCGTGGCGTAGGTGCTTCTTAACCACAACCCTCTTCACTCCCTTTGCCTTTTTAATCTCACCCTCGTCAGACATCAGGATCGAGTACATCTTGGGGCGCAGGCCAACATACTCCTTGATAAGCACACCGGCGGACTCATCCTTCATCTTACCTTCTTGTTTACCTTACTGAATAAGGGATTGGAAGGATCATAGTTGCTTGTATCAAAGAGGCCACTTTCCTCTTGCATGACTGCGTACACGTCAGCTGTTCGGATCTCCATAAGCAGGCCTCTGTATAGCAGGCCAAGGTCGCTACCATATCTGGACTTCATTGTGTTGTAATAGAAGTCGTACATCAGGTGCTTGCACATACCTACATGCACTGGGCGGTTTAGCATATGCAGCCATCAGGTCATCATCGAATACTCAGTGATGGGCATAAGCGGGACTGGCCACAAGCCTGCGTATTTTGTCCTCTTCTGCTGAGCGCACAATGTTATCGTCGACTCGCCTTTGGATATTCTACATTGTCTTACCAAACACGGGGTTGTTCACCAGCTTGTACAGGTCCTTCTCAAAGTCACTAGTGGCAACCTTACGCAGGTCTGTGTTCATGCGAATGTAGGGCTCCATCCAGGGGCTCTGATTGAATATGAGCGCACAGTGTATCTTGGTAATCCAAGGGATAGGTAGAGCTTGAGATTCCTGTAGTGGACCACATACTTTTCTTTGTTGCGCAGGTTGGGCACCAGCTTCTCAACCTCGGAAACTCCGTTTCCAGTACTCCCCAATGCACCTAGGAGATTCTACTGGTAGTTGGACAACCATTCATTCTGCACAGACATTCGCTCTGGTGCTAGTGGATTATCATTGTGATCAGCATGTAACTCAGTGGGTAGGGGCTGGCTCATCGCCCACCCATACAGGTTATTAGCGTCAAGGTACTGGATGTAGCTCGCTGGCTTATCCTTCTCAAAGCCCTTCACGTACGGGTTATTGGCTTTAGCATGGCTAGGCGACACCATGCTTATCCCACCGCGCAGGCCCTTCTCAATGACCTGGTGTTTGTCATAGTCGGTGAGTAACTCTAGCTCCACACCTGTGCTCTTAAGCAGCGCGTCCCTTGACAGACCGGGGCTGGTGTAATAGTTGGCTGGGTCCAGCCCCTACTGCTTAAGGCAGGTCTTGCGGAATATCTCAAACACATCTGCTAGGAGCAGCACGTGTGCGCAGGTACAGGTCATAGTAGTCGCCCATGTTTCTACACCAGAACATGTTCCAGACCTTCTGCGCATGTTTTTAGTCTGCAGCAGATATACCTTGTTTAGACAGCTTACTGTAGAACTCCTGGATTGGCTTCGTTTCGTCGGTCTCATATTTAGCTGTTACTGCAAAGGCGTTTGCAGCGACCAGCTTGTCAAGCTAGGCCAAGAGGAATTGTGCACTGTTAATGAAGCGTAACTGTCCAATCGGTAGGGATATCTACTTCTCCATATTGTTATGGCC
The DNA here is from genome assembly GCA_034190875.2 of Urechis unicinctus. NCBI lineage: Eukaryota > Metazoa > Annelida > Polychaeta > Xenopneusta > Urechidae > Urechis > Urechis unicinctus. The sequence continues at coordinate 6,260,816 of CM067343.1, read as the reverse complement.
TTCCACCTGCTTATGGCCTGCATCAAGAGGTGGGAGTCATAGCCCCGTAGGTTGTGGAAGACCACAAGCACGGCCTTTGTCTTGGGACTCAGACGCAGCTTCAAGTTGCAGGTGTTATGGGCTGGTCCCCTGTACTTACCTGTTATATGGCAGTGGTCGCGGACAGGAGTCACCGCCGGAAGCGTTGCCGAGTTTCTTTTAACACACATGACAGTGGGTAGTCGCTTTGTGCACTCTTTTATCCTCACGCGTCATGCGCATGGGAGCAGGCTTTGACAGAACTGCTTTGATAGTGCGCTCTTTCTGTTGCAGGGCTCGCAAGAATTTCTCCACTTTGCTTCCTCCTCTGTGCACCACAGGGGGTTCGGTCTGACCATTACACAGGACAAATATATAGTCGTAACCGCATGGCTCATGTTCCTCTGTCTTTTGCGAGTTGCTCTTTGTAGGATCATGTGCAGGGCCACTCTCCATGACAGACATGTTTGACGCAATGCTAACATAACATCCCAGCCTGCGCAGAAGCCGATGCGCAGGAGATCGGTGCAGGGCCTGGAACAATCACTGTGAGCGCCTCAAAGTCGGCGTAGATAACATGCGGTGATGCCAGCTGCTTGTGCCAGTTCTGGAAGGATGATATGTTCTTCCCTTCCTCTGGCATGTCAACACACACAGCAGCCTGCCCTATCCCTATGCAATCAGGCTTGTGTACCTGCAGTTTCTCATTTGTATAACCATGTAGGCATCGCTCACATAAGAACTTTCTGTTTACTCTGATGTGGTGTAGGATAGTGGATAGCCGCGAACGGTGTAGACACCTTGGCTTACGGTTTACCGACAAACTAATATGGCGAAGTCGGACACGTTTGGGGGTCGGGTCCGACGCGCCTTTCTCTAGACTTAGGGTGATCAGGGAGCAAAACTATCGAAATCCCATATAAGCTGTAATTAGGGGTGTAGTACAGATGAGAAGTGGTGTGCCAGAGCCGCTACTCTCTATACTACTCCTCAAGCAAAACATCGAAGCGACCATTGGACACCGCGCGGAGTGGCTCCGCACCTGGATAATTTTAGAAATTATCGGCACTGCTCACTGCTCGGCCAAGCGGTCACCAGCGCAGTAGATACTGGTCGCTGCGATCCACAATGGGTAACACTTCTTATTTGACGAACTTTGTCGTCTTAATTAACCAGTTTTCATTAAGATGTATGTTGCCTGTTGCATTTACATCAGTTGAACGTTTTTTTACTGCATATTGATATAGTCTTTCTTTGCACTACAGAGAGTGATACACGTCACGAAGGTCACTTGAAATGGGGAAACAACCATGGATTGGAGGAAAGGTATGGCTAGGACAGGATAGGGGTCGTCACAGGAAAGGTATGGCTTGGCCAGGATAGGTGTCTTCACAGTAAAGGTATGGCTAGGACAGGATAGGTATCGTCACAGGAGAGGTATGGCTTGGCCAGGATAGGTGTCTTCACAGTAAAGTTATGGCTAGGACAGGATAGGTGTCGTCACAGGAAAGGTATGGATAGGGCAGGATAGGTGTCGTCACAACTATGGCTAGGACAGGATAGGTGTCGTCACAGGAAAGGTATGGCTAGGATGGCCAGCAAAGGGCGGGTGACGTCACTTCTAGCAGGGGGAGAGTTCGTGACGTCACTAGGAATGAGAACCCACCATTCATCGTTAAGGGAATGCTGAGTGAGGTCAGTGGAGTTCAACGCCCGCAATGCATAGGATGGTAAGGGAGGGATGGGTGATGAGGACCCGCAATGTATGAAACAGTGATGGAAGGGTGGATGACATCAATGGGAACGAGGACCCGCCATGCATGGGATGTGAGGGATGGGTAAATGACGTCACTGGGAATGGGGACCCATCAAGTATAGGATGGTGAGGGATGGCTAAATGACGTCACTGGGAATAGGGACCCATCATGTGTAGGATGGTGATTGAAGAGTGGAGAACGTCACTGGGTGTGGGAAAGAAGGCCCGCCATGTACAGAAAGGTGAGGGGAGAGCAGGTGACGTCACTGAAATGAGGACTCATCATGCAATGGATGGTGAGAGACGAGGGTGTGACGTCACTGGGATCGTGGACCCGCCTTGTACAGGAAGGTGAGGGGAGAGCAGGTGACGTCACTGGAATGAGGACTCATCATGCAATGGATGGTGAGAGACGAGGGTGTGACGTCACTGGGATCGTGGACCCGCCATGTACAGGAAGGTGAGGGGAGAGCAGGTGACGTCACTGAAATGAGGACTCATCATGCAATGGATGGTGAGAGACGAGGGTGTGACGTCACTGGGATCGTGGACCCGCCATGTATAGGATGGTGAGGGAACAGTGGGGGACTTCAGATGGGATGAGGGCCCACCAAGTAAAGGTTCTGGGCCTGTTTTTTAAGACTCAGCCCGCCAGTGGAGGGAAGCATGAGTGACGTCAATGGAAATGAAAATCCTCTCTGTTAAGGATGGTGATGATTGGGGTAGGCTACGTCATTTTCAACAACGATATCATATTGTAGAGGTAATGGCTGAGGGTCATAACGAGGCCTAGAGTGCTGGAGCCCCCTTGTCATTTGTTCTTTGTTGCCAACCCCGATATATCTAATGCATATTCTCATGGTGTTTGTAGTGTTTGTATGCGTTACTAGGGTGAGGGGGTCGCAAGGCTTGGCGTCAGGATGACACGTGGATTTTTTTTAATTTGAAAGTACACACGGATGTTAGTCGCAGTTGTGAATAAATTCATAAAACTAGCGTGTCACCAAGTTCATATATTGTAAAAGTTAGTGTAGGGTTACTCATCCTCAATTGCGGAAATCATATGGAGTGATATGCGGACATACGATGTTCAGTTTGGTGTTAATGTCTTACTGGGGTTAAGTACTGTACTCCTCACTGGTAATTGTATGCGTAACCAGGGTGAAGGGTTGCGGGTCTTAGCGTCAGAGGAACAAAACTGTGCACGTGCCCTTTTTTTATTTGAAAGTTGGTCCAAGTGTCTTTAAGTAAATATAGTTAAGTAATCAAACTTGGCTCTATTCTTGTCTGCCGATAAAAATATAGGATAGCAAGTGGAAGGTTTGTCAATCACTGGCATATAGACCGTGTTTACGACGCCAGTAGATAAAAAAAAATGTTTGCATGAACTGTCCGATTTCGTGGGTATCGTGGCATTTTCGCAGACTATACTGCTCGTGCTCGGCGCACACTATACTGCTCGTGCTCAGCGCACACTATACTGCTCGTGCTCGGCACACACTATACTGCTCGTGGTCGACACGCACATCGCATTAGCTCACGTGAGCACCTTCAATAACGACGTTATAACTTTGAATTGAGTGCCACCTCGACGGAGACGTCTTCACATCATTCAAAGGTGAGGGAAATATTTCTTTTGTGGATGGACTATTTTGAAAATGACATGAAAGGAACGTCGAGGCCAGGGGCCCTATTCATAAAGAATCTTAAGCACGCAAACTCAGGTTTTTGAGACGGCAAGCTAAGTTGGTTGTCTCAACCGTATTCATAAAGAATCTTAACTCAGCTGTCACGGAATGTTTATATTCATTGCGGAATTATAATGTTATTCGTTCAAGCATCGTTGATGGAATTATTTCCCACTCGAGTGGATTAGCCGTGATTATATTGCCAATTATTAGACCTAGTAAGTGTGTAAATCGTCTCCAAATGAAAAAAAATGGCTCATCGTGCCGTTGTAGTCATGTTCTAGCCTAGCTCCGGTCGAACGATAATATAAATATATACCGTTCTGCTTCGATCATTTTGGCGCACATTAAAACATACGTTCGACTATATCGCTGGGTTTGGCATCTAGAAAACAACATATATCAAGAGCCTGTGAAAAAATAAGTCACAGCGCACCAAAAGCTTACCCCCGATCGATGCTATTCTTTAAGAAATGACATCAATATATCACTTCCGAAAAATCGCGATACGATGACCGCCATTTTGGAAAACTTTGTATACATTCTGCTGTATCTTTTCACATCATTGTTTTTGGACATGGAGCATTATCTGAGAAATATGTTGTCTAGCCATTTTAATGTTTTTCTGCCCAAAGACAAATCCACGTAGGGTCCATCACAAACTTTATAATATTCTTTAAAATATTCTCTGGAGCATGGATCAAATAATAACGTTTAGAAATTTCAAGAATTATAGACGGTCTATATATATTTTCCTTTTCAATATTTAAATCAGAAAAAACAATTGAGAGTACAATGTTCCTCATTTTAATTATTCTTAGATATCCTTTCCATAACAAAATATTTTTTCTACCCAAAGAAATTTTTTTGTTATTATGGGTGATGTATTGTCACAGCATTTCCAGCATTATGTTCTCATTGATCTTTATAAGGGTGGACAATCAATTTTTCAAAGCCTGTCAATCTTTGCAAAATATAACAGGATACCACAGCAAAGGCCTCTTTGCGAGCATTCCAAGACTGTATCCAATTTTGTTGTATGACCATCAGTTACTAAGCTCTCACAGCCTCCAAAAAAGAGGTCTTATTTGGACAGCTCTCTCATAAACTTCCACTTTCCTGTATGGAGCATTTCCAAACAGCTGTTATTTATTATGAAGGCTCTAAATGGCCTTTGTAACAAGATAAATGTGACAACATGGAGCTGCTTGGCCTGATTAAAAACATTGAACTATATTTGTGGTATGGGATTGTGTTTTATGGATTGTCAAAATCAGCAATTTCATCAATTATGGACCTACTTTAGGGCTGCACCGTAAAATTACGCAACACAAAACATGTCTTCTTATTATCTTAAGTCAATGTCACCAACATGGACCTTATAAGTGCAAATTTGTTATATTAAAAAGTTACATTGGAAAATTTAAGTATTCAGTTAATTAAAATTGGTGAAAAACCAAAAATTAGGGGGAACCACCCCTACCTTTTAATCGTAACAAGGTAATAAAATGAAAAACACCTTTTCGTAATAATAAACAAACAGCAAACAAAACAAAAGCAACATAGCTGCAGCACTTAGCATATTGAAAACACCGACTATTCAGACACTGTTATATCTTAGATAAGTAATAATAGATAAAAAAAAAAAAGGTAGCCCTAAAGGACGTCTGAGTAGACCAATTTTACCGCCCGACCGGAGCTAGGTAAAAAGAATAAAGAAATGAAAAGGGGTATAAGCACTGCAATGAATGATAAAATTATACATATGCCATAAGGATGAACAAATGGAAAAAAAACAGTGGATAGACTGGATTCTCAGGACCAATTTTTGTTCGTCAATACAAGAAGGGAGGCGTTATAACACCTTCAGTTATTTTTTTTTGGGGGGGGATGAAAAAATTTCAATGCATCGTTAATATTTCTGACAATTGATGACTAACTTATGAGTTCAGACGCAGGAAGCAATAGTCGTCGATGGGTCACGTCATTCTGAGCATGCGCGATGTACGTGGCCTTGATCTTTAAAACAAACATGGTTCTGTGTTTCGGACTTAATACCGCTTCCAAATTTACCGAACTATATCTAATTACCATGGATGAAATCCCCGCCACAAAGAGATAAAATTGTCCGTGAACATCATTGCATTCTAAAACTCTTTCACGTGGGTATGTTTGGTGTTTGGTACGTGTCTGAATCGATCTCGAAATTTATAACATTGCGTCGTTTTCAAACATCGTAAGACGTCTACTCAGACGTCTTGTAGGGCTAGTTCTAGCCCTACAAGACGTTCGAGTAGGTATATATTCATATAACCGTTCGACCGGGGCTAGTCATGTTCATGAATAACAATGCCGTAGCTCGGACTCGAGTCGGAGTGCTGTGGAATATGTGTAAGTGAAACTCGTGGCCAATGGCTAAACCATGTATTATACTTGATATCATATAACATTGTACAGTCTGAGTCATCTAGTCATAAACAACCGGGTTGAAGGCATTGTCTTGTCAAAGTCGTTGTCTTGTCATTTTTTCGATTTTATCGTCTTAATCGAATAATCTTTGCCATTTTGTTAAATTTTCTGTCTAATGAACCCTTAATAACATATTTATCGTTTTTTCTGTAAGAAACAAATTCTGTGATTGTGATGCTATATGTGTGAATTATAGCCGTTAATCTTTGTTGGCTGCATGCCAGCATTAAGCTGACGAATGTAGCAGAGATCGCCAAGTTATTGTTTTATGAATACGGCCTGAGATCGTGGACTCAAGTTAACATTCTTTGTGAATACGGCCCCATACACGGCGTCTATACAATTGTAGGTCAATTGATATCTGCTAGGAACGCTTTGGTAACCAGCTTGTTATATGAATAATGTACAGCTGCACATTTGTTTCTTGCTGACACCCCCCCCCCCCAAATGAATATGTAAGCATCCCTCTTAACAGCCAATTACATTCCGCAGAATGTTGTATTTCTTCCAAATTAAGTGGTTTATAACGGAATTTTGCTGTTATGAGGACCGGTCCCTGCCGTGTAGCTGTTAACTATTCTGACTTTCCACACCCAGGTTGGGAGGATCACCTTTCCACACTCAGGTTGTAAGGATCACCTTTCCACACCCAGGTTGGGATGATCACCTTTCCACACCCAGGTTGGGAGGATTAATCTCAAGACGTGACAACCTGACTGATTATGTCGGGAAATGAGAATCCCCCATGACTCGGATGATCATGTTAATTGGCGGTTCATTGTCAGAAAGGGGGTGTACCTGACCTGTAGGCAAGGCACTCGCCCCTGGTGTTTTGATGATCTAATACCACCTTAGGGGCGAGGGATCGTATAGCAGAATCTTTAAGGCTATAAGCAAATATGCTCCCTCTCGCAATGCAGACAAGGGACAGTTAAAAAAATATACACTTTCATATCCATAAATGTCTTATTTTCAATTTTGCCTAGAGTGCAACAACAGTCATACTCCTTTATTAACAGAATCAAAGAAATCAGACACAATTTTAAGAATTGTTGTCCAACATGGCTACCGTGCGAATCGAAAACGAGACCGATATCATAGCGAATTATCTAGAGGTAGCAGCGTGTTGTGTCTGCGGGTCGAGGTCGAGTGGAGGAACCAGCAAGCAACTCGCGCTTTTCAATTCGGCGCGCGTCTACGGGTGATTTACGAATAAAATGTATATATATATATATATATATATATATATATATATATATATATATATATATATATATATATATATATATATATATATATATATATATATATATATATATATATATATATATACGTGTGTATGTGAAGAACATGTATATATATGTAGATGTCATGAATGCATTCATAATCCACACATCACACCAACAATCCCGTCGTATTACTAAAAATCAAACTAGACAAAACACCAGATTTTATGGTGGTTTTATCGTATGACAAGGTTGTCCTTCGACACCAAACGCTACCATGTGGTTCGTGAACATATGATAATACACCCCCACTGTGTCCCAGCCAATGGTTCGGGTTTCGGTTATAAATTACCAGCTCCACCAAATTATCTTGCATTGTGGGAGTCGGCCACGTTGAGGTTTTGAACAAAGTTTCTCGACGTGCCTTACATTAGTGCTAAAAAAAACAATGATACAATACTGTAGTAATAGAAACAGTCATCGTGTCATTTTTTAGCGAGTTAACTTGCCATTTTGGCATCGGAACCTTAGAAATTTTGAGCTCGGCTCTTCCGAGTAGTCTTCGCCTCTACAGCACGGATGTGAGAGATCGAAAGTAGTAAACAGCGCGGACGAAGTTTCTTCGCCAACCTGACCTGATGTATCATGTTAGAGCATCATTTCACCGGCTTTTGATTCTCGGTCCGATCTCGGCAACCCGTATGTGTCAGGTAGGCGATTGTTCTTTAGGGGAGTAGCACCACAATTATCTTCATATATCACCGTCCTGATATTACCTCGTTTGAAAACCTAAGGATTTTCATCTGTATATTGTTTTGAAAAGGTTTAATACCCTATCAATAAAAACATCAGCTGACATTTCTTTTCGCAACATATGTAACTACCACAAAATACTTGGCATTGACCACCGTCTTGTCCGACATGTCCCAGGCGACAGTGAAGCAAATAACGTTAGGATCCATCAACAGCATATTTTGACGTGCTGTGGAGCAGCTCTTAACAAATGTCAGAGGAGAAAAGTATAGTTTTGAGGCTTTTGTTTGTGCCTATCCAATGAACTGTTGGTTCCTTTCACTTTTTTCTAGGGATAGTAAATACTTTACATTGCGTAGAGCCAAGTCTTGGTTTGGATCAGTAAATCCACCAGACAATCCGTGAATAAACAATGAAATAAATTCATTGCTGCTAATTTTGCACACTCAAATAAATATAATTTTTATCCAGCCAACTTATGGCACTTAGTAGGCAAAACTGGCCGGGCTTTTGAAACAATCTACAATGTGGTCATTTTGTTGAGAAGGGGGGATCCAGCTGTCAATTTCTATGACGCGCTCTTGGATTGGCCAAACTGTTCCTTTAAAGCCCACTATGTATGAGATACGTAAAGAAATGCTGAAATGTAAAGCTTGAATTTATATGCTTAGTGAACAGTGGGGGTTAATGAACTTGCAATGAAACGAAGATTAATGATACTTCATATCAATTTGAATGTGGATATACATTTATTGCATTGTGCTCTCAACTGAAATCGTAACATGAGAATTATCTCTTAAATTAGGCATTATCAATTCGTTTTCTAAAGTAGCCTTTGCTTGGAAGTTTTACCACTTTGCTTCATGGTAAGCAATAATTTGGTTTCTGTTCAACACGCTTTGGAGAAATTGGAATTCGTAAAACTGCATATTTTTTCATCCCGGTTATATACTCTTGTCCCTCTTCCATCCACATTTTGTACCGCAAGTTAGCAGTTAGCAGGCCAATCGGTCTTATATAGGGGGAATCATTAAGTCGGGTGTTTTGTTTGATAACGATACCCCAACCGCATTTTAATACCAGTTGTACATGAGATTATTGTACTTTTCTGGCTTACAGTTACTCCAAATAAATTAGGGTACAAGTGAAGAGTTACGTCGAAGTGTAATGATGTTTTATGGTACCTTATATGAAACGATTTGACTAAATTTGTTGTATTCGAAATTGCGGTCACAAAAAAGTTGTGAAGTTTTTGCTCTTACTCTGATGCAGTCGTTAGTTGATAATTGATACGGATATTTATTGGGGTAAGCAAAGATCAAGCTCCATATTAAAGGCTGAATACGTCCAGATATTCAAGAACTGGCAGTCATGTACTGTGAATCCACGTAATGTGTAGGAGTCTTGTTTATCCACATGTATTGCAAAAGGCCCCTGAAAGGTGAGGGTAATTCCTCTATTAATGTGGGTTCCGTCTGTGTAATTTATGAAACAGTCAAATCGTAAAATAACCAATTGTAAACCCCAATATTTGAAGTGCAGAAAATATCTTGTATCATTTGGCTTTTGCAGCTTCACACTTGAATCGACCCCTTTCATGGACTAAACCATTCAACATATCATTAGCAACAGTCCCCATTCCATACACTTATTATTCACCAGCTTGATATATGCACAATATACAGTCGTTGATAAACTTTCAAAAGGATAACAATTTGATGTTTTTTTAATCATCAGCATGATATGTGTACAATATACAGTAGTTGATGAACTTACAGCCCTACACGCTATGTTGATTGATAGTTGTTAAAGCTTCCTACACCATGAAGCATCTTGAAATCAATTGCTTCTTTACAGACTATCCGTGTACGAACATCCCGTCCCCATTACCCATATATGTACTCCCACCCTACGAACATCCCGCCCCATTACCCATATATGTACTCCCACTCTACGAACATCCCACTTCCATTACCCATATGTGTACTCCCACTCTACGAACATTCCGCCCCAATTACCCATATGTGTACTCCCACTCTACGAACATCCCGCCCCAATTACCCATATGTGTACTCCCACTCTACGAACATCCCGTCCCCATTACCCATATGTGTACTCCCACTCTACGAACATCCCGTCCCATTACCCATATGTGTACTCCCACTCTACGAACATCCCGCCCCCATTACCCATATGTGTACTCCCACTCTACGAACCCCGGCCCCATTACCCATATGTGTACTCCCACTCTACGAACATTCCGCCCCATTATCCATATGTGTACTCCCACTCTACGAACATCCCGCCCACATTATCCATATGGGTACTCCCACTCTACGAACATCCCGCCCACATTATCCATATGGGTACTCCCACTCTACGAACATCCCGCCCCCATTACCCATATGTGTACTCCCACTCTACGAACATCCCGCCCCCATTATCCATATGGGTACTCCCACTCTACGAACATCCCGCCCCCATCACCCATATGTGTACTTCCACTCTATGTCCAGCTTCTTTCATCAATCCATATATACCCTCATTCCCGACCTCATCAACTTGGAGCCCTTCAAATGATTCTATATCTACTACCACCCAGCATCAACTACCAGCCTCATTAATCGCTGCACATCTACTACCAGCGTATATCTACTACTAGCATCACTAGTCGCCTCATATCTACCTCCACCCTACATAAATAGCTAGTTTCACTCATCACTCCATATCTACTATCACTCGCCATCAACTGCCAGCTCAAAATTATCGCTCCATATTAACTAACATCCCCACTAATTGGTCCATATTTACAATCAGCCTCATCAATCACTTCATATCTACTACCATTCCATATCATATACCAGCCTCACCAATCACTTCATATCTACTACCATTCCATATCATATACCAGCCTCACCAATCACTTCATATATACTACCATTCCATATCATATACAGCGCACTATCTCACTAATCTCTCCACATCTACTACCACGCCGAACCTCACCAATCAACGACTCCGTATATAAACACACCCCAATGAACGGTTGCGGGTCAGTGCTCCCCCCCCTGTCGATCCGCCCCCACCGGGTCGATCTTCATATCTACTACCAATCTACACAAGTTTCGCTAATTACTCCGTATATACAATCACTGCATCAAGTACTAAATTCACTAATCACTCCACATCTAACAACGCCTTCCACACCATACATCACCGCACACCCGCCACCACTCCATATATGCAATCACTCCACATTTACCTGAATCCAGCATTTACGTAACTTCTACAACCGACCAACACTTCAACTAAACCTACATCGATCACCATCCTACATAGAGCAGCATGTACCCCACCTTCCCACATGTCCTACCCTTAAAAATCTTCCCACAGCTACCACCGTCCCACATTTTCAGCTACATAACGTTGCACCACCCATATGCACCACTAGATAAAACTGCACCACTTATTTATTCCTCTGCACCACTACATAAAACTGCACCCTCATATATTCCTCTACAACACTACATAAATCTGCACCACTCATATATTCCTCTACATCACTACATAAAACTGCACCACTCATATTTTCCTCTACACCACTGCATAAAACTGCACAACTCATATTTTCCTCTAAAACTGCACAACTCATATTTTCCTCTACACCACTACATAAAACTGCACAACTCATATTTTCCTCTACACCACTAGATAGAAATTCACCTCTCATGCGTTCCTCTACATCACACCTTCACCCCACTACACCAAACATAAACCTCACCCAAGCATGATGGTCGCACAGTGAGTCAAATATGTTAATAGGTCCAGCTGCAGATTATAAGTCATACATACGACCTTCACTCAGTGCCGTAACCGCCTCTAACTCGATCATGGCATGGAGGGATGCGGCGCTTGGAAGCCATCTATGCATAAAGGTGGGACCAGTGATGGACTATATTAATGCGATGCACATCTACACATGCTGACAATGCTGAAGGTTTCTCACCGTTACACACTTGATGTGCGCGAGGAAAGATCTAATCATTTAGGGAATTGGGATTCATTGATGTAGAGAGCAGGTTTGCTGTTAGTTTTCTTGTCTGTATTTTTGTACACTTCTTACAAAACGGCATATTTCGTCATCTGAACAGTTGGTGCTTCATAGCCTCAACCAGTGCCTATCTCTACTGTTTTCTTTAGATTTTGCCTCACCATGGAGCATGGAATTATGGTCATAGAGTTTGTTACATTCACTCACAAGATGCCCTAAAGGACAAATTTACGTACTTAGTGTTCGGCGGTCGAGAATTTCAAGTGCAATAGTCATACTTTTGTCACATCCCACGGGCCATTCCGATCGAGTTGACACTGGGTTTGTTATGAATGAATACATATTATACTTATCATCTTTACTGTCACCCCCACAACCCAGCCTTGTAATATAAATCCGAACAAATGGCGTTGTAAATTATCACTGTTTTGAAACAGTATTATAAAGACAGGAATGCAACACCAAATCGATACCATTACATTGTTTTTTGAGGTCGTGGGCTTGTTACTCTTTAGTGGAATCCTTTTCTTACTGTTAGAAGCTGTTGACTGGCATTTCCGTTATCAGCAGCATTAACTGATGTGGCCTGATATGAATATCAGTAAAGTCGGGAAAACCTGACTAGCCACGGTAACAGTTTAATATTTAGCAAGAGTAAATATTTAAAAACATCTTTCAAACAACTTATGAGCGACGTTATTTGCATTTATGAACAGTGTGATCGTACAAGTTAACATGCGCATAAGCAGTTAATGGAAGGTTTATGTAGGGGCGTGTGAAACCACCAGATTTGAGCCGAAACGCATATGAAATTAAACGCTATGGCAGTGTGCAATTCAAATTATATTAATCCACAAGAAAGGATTGCTTTTAAAGAGAGAGTGATTAGAAATGCATTTTGTTTAACCATAAAGAGAGTAATTATTTCATTAATCAGAAAAAGAAATGGAATTTTTAAGACACAGACATGGAATAGTTGATGTGAGCATTCTGAAAATATGGATTGCTTTGGGTTTGTGTTATGCAGTGTCTACATAGTCACAAGTCGATGCTCAGAATCAGGGCTTCGAGCTAGACAAGACTGGATAAAAGGCATTTTGTGAACAACAAAGAAGGTAATTATTTCATTCATCAGTAGTAGTTATGGAATCTTTAAGATTCAAAAATAGAAGAGTTTACGAGTGCATTTTTTAAATGTTAATTGGTTGGGGTTTGTGCTATGCAGTGTCTACATAGCCACAAGTCGACGCTCAGAACCAAGACACCGAGCTAGACAAGACAGTAAATAAAAGGCATTTTGAGAAGAACAAAGAAGGTAATTATTTCATTAATTAGTAGCAATAACGAAATTTTTAAGAAATAAACATGGTAAAATTTACAAGTGCATTCGGTTAATTGCTTTGGGTTTGTGTTATCTAGTGTCTACAAGTCGATGTTCAGAGCCAAGACATCGAGCTAGACGAGACAGTAAATAAAAAGCATTTTGAGAAGAACAAAGAAGGTAATTATTTCATTCATCAGTAGTAGTAACGGAATTTTTAAAAATAAAAATGGTAAAATTTACAAGTGCATTCGGTTTTGGGTTTGTGTTATGTTGTGTCTACAAGTCGATGTTCAGAGCCAAGACATCGAGCTAGACGAGACAGTAAATAAAAGGCATTTTTAGAGCAACAAAGAAGGTAATTATTTAATTCATCAGTAGTAGTAACGGAATTTTTAAGAAATAAACATGATAAAATGTCCAAGTGTATTCGGTTAATTGCTTTGGGTTTGTGTTATGTACTGTTTACAAGTCGATGTTCAGAGCCAAGACATCGAGGTAGACAAGACAGTAAATAAAAGGCATTTTGATAACAACAAAGAAGGTAATTATTTCATTCATCAGTAGTAGCAGCGGAATTTTTAAGAAATAAACACGGTAAAATTTACTAGTGCATTCGGTTAATTGTTTTGGGTTTGTGTTATGTAGTGTCTACAAGTCGATGCTCAGAGCCAAGACATCGAGCTAGATGAAACAGTAAATAAAAGGCATTTTGAGAAGAACAAAGAAGGTAATTATTTCATTCATCAGTAGTAGTAACGGAATTTTTAAGAAATAAACATGGTAAAATTTACAAGTGCATTCGGTTAATTGCTTTGGGTTTGTGTTATGTAGTGTCTACAAGTCGATGTTCAGAGCCAAGACATCGAGCTAGACAAGACAGTAAATAAAAGGCATTTTGATAACAACAAAGAAGGTAATTATTTCATTCATCAGTAGTAGTAACGGAATTTTTAAGAAATAAAAATGGTAAAATTTACAAGTGCATTCGGTTAATTGCTTTGGGTTTGTGTTATGTAGTGTCTACAAGTCGATGCTCAGAGCCAAGACATCGAGCTAGACAAGACACAGTAAATAAAAGGCATTTTGAGAAGAACAAAGAAGGTAATTATTTAATTCATCAGTAGTAAGAGCGGAATTTGTAAGAAATAAACACGGTAAAATTTCCAAGTGCATTCGGTTAATTGTTTTGGGTTTGTGTTATGTAGTGTCTACAACAAAGTCTATATAACGGAATTTTTAAAAAAATAAAAGAGCCAAGATATCGAGCTAGACACAGTAAACAGTAAATAAAAGGCATTTTGATAACAACAAAGAAGGTAATTATTTCATTCATCTGTAGTAGTAACGGAATTTTTAAGAAATAAACATGGTAAAATTTACAAGTGCATTCGGTTAATTGCTTTGGGTTTGTGTTATGTAGTGTCTACTACAAGTTGATGTTCAGAGCCATGGCATCGAGGTAGACAAGACAGTAAATAAAAAGGCATTTTGATAACAACAAAGAAGGTAATTATTTCATTCATCAGTAGTAGTAACGGAATTTTTAAGAAATAAACATGGTAAAATTTACAAGTGCATTCGGTTAATTGTTTTGGGTTTGTGTTATGTAGTGTCTACAAGTCGATGTTCAGAGCCAAGACATCGAGTTAGACAAGACAGTAAATAAAAGGCATTTTGATAACAACAAAGAAGGTAATTATTTCATTCATCAGTAGTAGTAGCGGAATTTTTAAGAAATAAACATGATAAAATTTCCAAGTGCATTCGGTTAATTGCTTTGGGTTTGTGTTATGTAGTGTCTACAAGTCGATGTTTAGAGCCAAGATATCGAGCTAGACGAAACAGTAAATAAAAGGCATTTTGATTACAACAAAGAAGGTAATTATTGCATTCATCAGTAGTAGTAACGGAATTTTTAAGAAATAAACACGGTTAAATTTACAAGTGCATTCGGTTAATTGCTTTGGGTTTGTGTTATGTAGTGTCTACAAGTCGATGTTCAGAGCCAAGACATCGAGCTAGACGAGGCAGTAAATAAAAGGCATTTTGATTACAACAAAGAATGCAATTATTTCATTCATCAGTTGTAGTAACGGAATTTTTAAGAAATAAAAATGGTAAAATTTACAAGTGCATTCAGTTAATTGCTTTGGGTTTGTGTTATGTAGTGTCTACAAGTCGATGCTCAGAGCCAAGACATCGAGGTAGACAAGACAGTAAATAAAAGGCATTTTGATAACAACAAAGAAGGTAATTATTTCATTCATCAGTAGTAGTAACGGAATTTTTAAGAAATAAACATGGTAAAATTTACAAGTGCATTCGGTTAATTGTTTTGGGTTTGTGTTATGTTGTGTCTACAAGTCGATGCTCAGAGCCAAGATATCGAGCTAGACGAAACAGTAAATAAAAGGCACTTTGAGAAGAACAAAGAAGGTAATTATTTAATTCATCAGTAGTAGTAACGGAATTTTTAATAAATAAACATGATAAAATTTACAAGTGCATTCTGTTAATTGCTTTGGGTTTGTGTTATGTAGTGTAGTGTAGTATCGATGCTCAGAACCAAGACATCGAGCTAGACGAAACAGTGAGCCTTTTGTGAACCACAAGAAGGTAATTATCTTATTTATCATCCCGTAGCATGAAGAAATAAATGCAAAGAGAAGGTTGACGCGCAATTTCTTCGTTTTTTATTGGTGTCAAGTGTGGCGTCTAGCACTCCCGCCCCTGCTACCACCCCTTCCACCTCCGTCCTGAACATACATGCACTGCCACAACGATTGGCAACGCATCCTCAGCTTTGTACTTATTGGTATATTACGGCACCAACAAAGCCAGGTCGGTAAAGAGCAATTAAAGCTCCGGATCCCTTTCATATGGAGTAAGTGTGTTGCCTACATGGCCCTTGACAAGGCCACAAAGAACCCATAAGACAAAGGATTATACCAGGTGACATACTAAGTAAGCTGACTTGGCATTATGGTCGCAATATCAATACTTATTGGAGATGCCCTTACATAAACGCCATGATTCCACAATTGAGCAGGTTCAGTCCAAACAGGTGGCATGGGCCAAGAAACCAACTGAGCGGCTAGACTTCACCAACGATAACTCCGCCGTCAGGGACATGCCGAGTACACTTCCCATGATGTCATTGGTTAAAAAGAGATGGTATAGTTGCACCTGCAAGGATATACAAACGAGAAGCACTGCATTGGCCCAAACTGCTTCAGTTAATGTGTGCAGTGAGCCAGATGCTGGCCAAGCAAGGGGTCTCCATCAGGCGTGGTCGTGTGGATGTGCATCGATACTAGACTATTGTGGAATGCTCTCATGGTACTCTAGCAGAGCGGCTCTTTGGGCACCATGCCGTGGAGTTAAAACTTCCATATGGTTAAAGATCAACTGAGTGGGTTTCTCGGTTGCTAGCTCTGCAATAAACAATGATGTGACCCGCCCAAAAATGCCATAAAGGCAAAAGCAGTTGCACAAAAGCCCTCTTCTGTGGTGCCAGGAAGCTTGGTCTGGGTCAAAGAGCAAAAGCGTTTGCTACCACTGACCCTGTGACTCAGTCACCAAGCCTGATGAGCCTGTGCTCTACTATTTGTTGGGTGGGCCACTCTGTGGCTTTGTCGGGAAAGAGCTGCCTGTGGTGCCACCTGACACACAGCTGATGTTCTCACTCATCGAAGTATATCCTTGTGACCAAAGGCTAAAGTGTCTATCATATTTGTATCTATTCATCTCTTTGAATCGAACTGGGACACGTAGATTATCCTCAGGCCATAAATCTGATGCCCCTCACTTCGTAACATATTCATCCCGTGCCTGAATTGTTTTTTTTCATCAAACAGAGCCTCCATGAATTGCTTGTGTCTGAGTTTGTTTCACACCCTTTGCCTTTCTTCGTCATCTTTAAGGATCGAGTACATCTTTGGGCGCAGAAATTAGCACGCCAGCACCCTCGTCTCACCATCTTCTTATTATCATTACAGTGGAGCTTGTTGTCTTCCGGATAATTGCTTGTATAAAAGTAACAACCGAAGCTGTCCTTCTGTTCGTACATGTCTGCATATATGGCCTTTGCTTGAATCCCTATCAATAAAGAGTCAGCATCCGTATACATAAGCTTGTTGCCATGCTGATGATTTATTGTGTTGCAGTAAAAGTTGTATATGAGGTGTTTAGATAGGTCCAGTATGCACATACAAACGTATACTGACCTTTCTAGAAGTAGCTTGCTTGTATGTATGTGTAGGACAGAAAGATCATCGTCAAATACTTTGTCTTGCATAGGCAGGACTGGCCACCAACCTGCGTATTTTATCCTCTTCTGCAGAACGCACAAGCTTGAAATTGATCCGCATTCTGAGGTTCTTCATTGTTTTACCAAATACAGAGTTGTACATAAACTTGTACAGGTCTTTCTCAAATGCACTGGTGGCCACCTTTCCAAGATCCGTATTCATTCTGATGAAGGGATCCGTTCGTTCGTATGTTCTTTCAAGCTTAGAGCCGTTTTGGCAGCTAAGGCCATGTACGGCTGAAGGGATCCATCCACGGGCTCTGGTTATATGGGAGAGCTCTGTGAATCTTTGTAAGCCTTATCTCTTGATAGAGCTTTATGTTCCTGCAGTGAATCACAAACTTTTCTTTGTTGCGTAGGTTGGGTACCAATTTCTCAACATCATAGAGGGTCCCACTCCCCCTTGGAGATTATTTTGGTAGTCTTACAACCATTTCTTTTGTACCGCCATCATTTTAGGGGCCTGAGGATACTCCATGTCTATCTCAGGATGTGTTGGTATAGTATTCCACTTGATGTTTGGGTCTGCTACTCACACTATTGACCCGGTTGGCAGAGGCTGACTCATTGCCCATCCATACAGGTTGTTAGCATCGAGATACTGGATATAGCTTGTCGGGTTATCCTTATCGAAGTCCCTTATATGTGGGCTGTTGGCCTTTGCATGGCGCTTCATGCTGGTCCCTCCACGTAGTCCCTCCTCAATGAATAGGTGCTGGTCATAGTCAGTCAATGAGAGCTTCCAACGACAGTCCTGGACTGGTGTAGTAGTGGGCCGGGTCTAGACCATACTGTCGCACACAGGTGTTGCAGAAGATCTCAAATACATAAGTTCGTCTGTACGCGGGTACAGATCGTGGTAGTCGCCCATGTTGTGACACTCGAATGTGTCCTATACTTTTTGGGTATACTTGTAGTCCTCGTCGGTTATACGTTGCTCCGACAGCTTGCTGTAGAACTCGGTGGTAGCGTGGCGTCAAACCTCTCCCATGAACTCGTACGGATAGACACCCTTTCTCTGGAGCAGCGGTCGTTTTGTTTCGTCAGACTCATACTTTGCAGTCACAGCAAAGGCTTTGGGGTTGTTTGCTATAGCTTGTTGAGCGATGCCAAGAGGAACTGAGCATTTTTAGTGAAGCGTAACTGTCCTACGGACAGTGAGATATACTTCTCCATGTTGTATGGGATGCAATTGATTTGGCCTTCCACCTTGATAATGGCCTGCCTTAAAAGGAGGGAATCATAGCCCCATAGCTGAGTGCCTCAAAGTCGGCGTAGATAATGTATGGGGCCGTAACCTGCTCTTGTCAGTTTTGGAAGTAGAGCTTGTTTCCCCCTTTCCTGGCATCTCTACCCGAACTGCTGTTTGACCTATTACTTGACTTTCTGGCTTGTGAGCCTGATGCATGTAATCCCTGGAGTATCCGTGTAGGCAACGCTCGCAGAAAAACTTACGGTGCTCGTGTTTACTTTAGTCGTGTAGCGGTTCGGGTCTTTGATCTTTGTATAGAAGGACTTGCCGGCCTTCTCGATCAACACGAGGTTAATGCTGGTTGCTTGCTAATATGGTGTACTATCACTCCCTTATCCCATCCGAATACTAATTCTACGAAATAATGAATTATAACATTCGCTGTAGATAGAGTAGACCTCTTCTTGGTCCAGCAAGTAGCTGTTTGCAAGGATGTCATTGATCTGACCCGCCAAGGCGTCGATTGTATCCAGGTTATTTTGAATCTGGCAAAGTGTCTAAGCACTAGGCGCTCTGTCCACTATGATCCGATAACGAAATGACCCACACATTATTCATAGGCATCCATGATATGCATATTACACATTGAACCTAAATCGCGGTGCTGTGTCCGAGTCAATGTGTGTCCGTATGTGACAAATGATTTTTCCTGGTCATTTCCGTTAATTAATCCGAGAATATTGCGTTGCTCTAGTGAAAGGATTATACAATCTAAGCTAGTTTAACGAAATGTGACACTCAGTTTGTTCATACAAGAAGGTGTAAATAAAAGCGTGAAGTAGAAGTGCATCCAACTTTTCCTATTTTGATCGATGCTGACTCAATCCCTATAGTTACCATTCATTCTATCACTGTGGTAATTTTACCTTTAACAAATCACTTGGTTCTGCTTAATAACGTCAGTTAACCAAGTAGAACAATAAGGCTTAGCTCGATTTGACTTCACAAGCAACGATTTATCATCAATTCTGACAGACGCCTTTATGCTTCGGTTTGTGTCTCGTCGCATCTTTTCCGGTTTTCTGTTTTTCATTCCATGTCCGCACAATCTGTTTACCTTCGTCACTGCCCACGTGACACCACATAGAGTGCAGTATGCCAGGTGCTGTTGATCACTGCCCACGTGACAGCACATATAGTGCAGTGTACCAGGTGCTGTTGATCACTGCCCACGTGACAGCACATATAGTGCAGTATGCCAGGTGCTGTTGATCACTGCCCACCTGACACCACATAAAGTGCAGTATGCCAGGTGCTGTTGATCACTGCCCACGTGACAGCACATATAGTGCAGTATGCCAGGTGCTGTTGATCACTGCCCACGTGACACCACATAGAGTGCAGTATGCCAGGTGCTGTTGATCACTGCCCACGTGACACCACATAGAGTGCAGTATGCCAGGTGCTGTTGATCACTGCCCACGTGACAGCACATATAGTGCAGTATGCCAGGTGCTGTTGATTACTGCCCACGTGACAGCACATATAGTGCAGTATGCCAGGTGCTGTGGATCAGCAGCATATTTCACTATTAGTTACTTCACTGGTCAATGGTCAATAAAGGTCTCATAGGATAAGCGTTGAAACAATGACCTGATTCATTAAAGTAGATAAAGAGTCCTTCTTGGCTGAATAATTACAGGTGATATACCGATATATGTTAGCTACCAGTCAGGTGTTACTCGTTAATCTTTCTCCATGTCGGCATGATGCTATTGATTGGGTTCGTTGACCATTCATTATCAGTTCTTGTGTAGATTATACCTGGACAATGATACAAGCTCAAACTTTAGAGGTGCTGAATAAACTGCCCCTCATCTTGATGATGCAAATGATCCTATAAATAGCATTTTATGGCAAATATCTTCGCTGCTGCGAAATACCAGTTGGTTGTTGGTTCACATTTCGCTCCGTAATCCTGAACAACGTGGGATTTAAATATAGTGACCGACTTTGACCTCTCCGTCGTCGACATGTCTTTATGGTTCGATTCGGCCTCCCATCATTGTGTAGAAATATTATATTCTGTTATATTTCGTTAATGAAAGGCATGCATCCATAGGTTCAGGATATAACCAGCATACTACAAACATTTAACAGTCTATATTGCTGTTTGGATTTGACTAACGTTCGATTTTACTAGTTTTCAATAAAAAATGTTGCCCAAAGCAATTGCATCAGTAAGAAGTGTTTGACATGTATTTTCACATTGTCTTACAAGGCTGGCGCCGTGTGTACGCAAGTGATGACGTATTTGATGACGTTATGATTAGCTGACGGGGAATGATCAATTGATAAGATAATACATTCTTGTATGTACCCACAACCCGCTTGATGTCATTGATGCAATCAGCACGTGCTTTATCAGATGAAAACAAAATTTGCCCACCCCAACATTGCCCTCCCTGACAGATAAATAATGAAAGCTCCCTGCCCATAGAATACTGTTAAGGATACTGTTTGAAAAAACAATGCTCAAACTATACGGTACTCATATATCAGTTCATACTTTGCTCTTCTTGATACGACCCATCACTGGTCAAGGTCACTGGGAATGGGGACCCGCCATGTATAGGATGGTAAGAGAAGGGTGGGGGAAGTCACTGGGAATGGTGACCCGCCATGTATAGGATGGTAAGAGAAGGGTGGGGGAAGTCACTGGGAATTGAGGACCTGCCATGTATAGGATGGTGAGGGAAGGGTGGGGGGAGTCACTGGGAATGGGGACCCGCCATGTATAGGATGGTAAGGGAAGGGTGGGGTAAGTCACTGGGAATGTCGACCCGCCTTGTATAGAATGGTAAGGGAAGGGTGGGGGAAGTCACTGGGAATTGAGGACCTGCCATGTATAGGATGGTGAGGGAAGGGTGGGGGAAGTCACTGGGAATGGGGACCCGCCATGTATAGGATGGTAAGAGAAGGGTGGGGGAAGTCAAAGTCACTGGGAATGGGGACCCGCCATGTATAGGATGGTAAGAGAAGGGTGGGGGAAGTCACTGGGAATGGGGACCCGCCATGTATAGGATGGTAAGAGAAGGGTGGGGGAAGTCACTGGGAATGGGGACCCGCCATGTATAGGATGGTAAGAGAAGGGTGGGGGAAGTCACTGGGAATTGGGAGGGGACCTGCCATGTATAGGATGGTGAGGGAAGGGTGGGGGGAGTCACTGGGAATGGGGACCCGCCATGTATAGGATGGTAAGGGAAGGGTGGGGTAGTCACTGGGAATGGCGACCCGCCTTGTATAGAATGGTAAGGGAAGGGTGGGGGAAGTCACTGGGAATTGAGGACCTGCCATGTATAGGATGGTGAGGGAAGGGTGGGGGGAGACACTGGGAATGGGGACCCGCCATGTATAGAATGGTGGGGGAAGGGTAGGGGGAGTCACATGGGATGCATGTTTTATGATCCGATTTCACAATCATAAGATGTATTTACTATTAGATATGGTTCGCCATCAGGATATGTTCAGCAATCGAACTCACCATTTTAAATACGACAAGATCCTCACTGACCGATACAACAAATACTCGTTTTATCCCTAACGGCGTTGGTATTGATGTCCTGGGTTTCAGTATGGGGGCCATCATTGCTGCCATCTCTCGTTTGTGTTGCTGTTCGGATGAACCAGAACCCGTCACGGACGCAGGTGACTTGGACGCGGTGGGAGTTGAATTTGCTGCTGACATCACGCGAGCCAGATATGCTCCTAGGTCATCAGGTGGTGATGATAATGATACGGTGAGTTGTGCCAGTCATTTATAGCTTTCTGATTAATAGAAGGTTAACAAATCCTATTTAGCCTATTGAAGCCATAAGCCAGATTGAAGCTATTGCTTTTCTACCTACGCCCATGTAATTGGACGCCCAATAATCGCTGAAACCCACTAATTTATGTTTATTGATGGGATAGCTATCTTGTTCCCCCCCCCTACACACACACACACACACACACACACACACACACACACACACACACACACACACACACACACACACACACACACACACACACACACACACACACACACAGATTAAAGCCAACAGTTCGGACAACCTCTCGGAATGCCGGTCTGTAAGCAGTGAACAGCTTTACTATCATCAAGGAGGTCCAGAATATGTCCGTTCTGCGTCAAGTCCTGGGGATAATGATACGGTGAGTTGATCTCGCGTTATCTACTCTACCACTCATTTATAACTTTCCTATAAGTGGAAGGTTTACTCACATAGACAATTCATATTTAGCATATTGAAAACATGGACCTGAGCTCAGTTTTTCTGTTCGTCTTTGTTCTCGCTTTTTTTTAACCCCAAGCAAATGATGATTTCCCTCGTTGGTTGTTCCGTGTTTCTACTCGAAGTAGAGTTAAATTCAAGTGAAATATAAGATTGTATAGGAGTACGACCAGAATAATTCTGCCGTTCATTACAGATTGCGGCTGACGACATAGGCGCTAATTCACCCCAATCATTTGTAGAATGCCTCACCGTAAATAGGGAACGAATTGTGGAGAATTTAGACGATTTGGATGATATCCTAGGGTATCTGGTGTCGGTTGGGGCGATATCTAAGAATCAGAATGAATTGATAATGGCAAAGAATACTGGAATGAACAAGGCCAGGGAGCTGTTGGATTATGTAGGTAGGAAAGGTGAGGAAGCCTGTAGAGGTCTTGTTGTCGCCCTGAGGGATACTGAGCAGATACAGCTATGTGAGTTATCAGACAGCCTTACGAAAGAGCTAAACAAGCTGCCAGTTAGTGATGTACTCGGCATTGATAAGTACATGATTGAGATGAAGGATGAATACAAGGAGCAGATCCACAATAAAAACCAGGCTGAGAAAGAGCATTATGGTAATAGAGTGAGCCTAGAGCAGCACGTTCCCGTGATAATTAACCGCGAACAAAAGCTCCCCGATCGGCAGCTCCGTCACGGATTCGATGAATTTGACATTGAAAAGACAAACAGAAAACAACTGAAATTAGATGACATATTTCTCCCAGGCAAAGACGGTCGACCCCATTCAATACTCATGCTCGGCGGCCCTGGCATGGGAAAGACCTCATTGTGTTTCACCATTTTGAATCGTTTTGCCCGTGGCCTATGGGAGAGTCACAGGTTTATATTTTTCATCTTATTAAAACAATTGGATGACATGGCACAATCACTGTCCCTGGCCGATCTGCTCTTTGATTATGGAAGCTTCCGCAAGACACAATCCCAAAAATTAAATATGATTCAGCAATTAGACAAACGACAAAACAAAATTCTGTTTGTGTTAGACGGTTACGATGAGTGCGACGAGTTTATGACTGGTGGTTTGACTGTTAAGGATCCATCGAAAAAAGCTAAATTTTGCAGCGTACTGCGTAACCTTGTGCAAGGCAATATCTTCCCAAAGTCCCAAGTTTTGATAACCAGTCGTCCATTTCAACAGGTAGGCTTTGACGTTGACAGGGTGGTGGAGCTGGCTGGTCTTAGTGAGGATGCTGTAAACGAATTAATTGGTCAGTTTATGCGTGATGAGGATGAGTCTGGATGCAAAGAATTTCTCCACAACCATGCGGACGTTGCACACCTGTTATGTATCCCAATAAATATTCAAAGATTTATCAGCTACATTGAATATCTTCGTGAAGAAGGTCTCAATATATTAGCTTATCTACCAAAAACAAAATCCTCCTTGTTTTCAAAACAAATGTTGCCAGTAGTTAAACAGTGTCTCCGATCCATCGAAATTGGCGTAGAATTGGCATGGAGCAAACCGGCCGTCAAGTCATTCCTGCTAAAACTTGCAAAATTAGCTGGCTCAGCTTTTGATAATTTGGGGAAGAAACAAGTCGTGTTTGAATCCCGCGACCTTGAGAACTGTAAACTTACAGACGAGGAGGTTAAAAAGGGTGGTTTGATGACTGTGTTCACTGAAAAGACGAAAAAATACGTCGGCACCGTCTCGATTCCCAAGTACTATTTCACCCACCTCACCACGTTAGAATGGTGTGGTGGGCTGAATACCGCCAGTCAGGATTTGAAACACATAGAAGGTCTCATCAAAACAAATAATGGCACTTTCGATGTCATTCTTATCTTCACAATTGGTTTTTTGGGGGCCGAGGAAGGCCAGGAGATCCTAGAACATCTTTATGACATCCCCAAACATGCATCCCAACAGAAAGCTCATGACATGCTCACCAAGATTGCTGATTCCGAAAGGTGTCGCAATCGCGGTGGTCCCCAATTTGCCTTGGAGGCCTTCTTTGAGGGTGAATTCGTCGATCCTCGCCCCCTTTTGTCATTGTTGGCCCCTGGCGGTAATGTGCTGCGAATAGAAGATATAGCACAGGCGAACAGGCAAGCTGTAGGTTATTTTGTGCGGCAGTTGAACTCGTTAAAGGGCGAGTGGACAGGAGCAACAGGGACACCTGGTAACGAGATAGGTTTAGATACGGTGAGGCTTCACTTCACTAAAGCGGCTGACAGTACTGTACAAAAGAGCATGGTGGCGGAAGTCGGCAAAATGAAGAATCTCAAACACCTGCTAATTGAGACCGATGGTATGTGATAGTACAGTTCTATATAGCGCGTGATCCAATGTATAAGCTCGTTGCTACGATTAGATAACCTCCCTGGGATACTTCGCCAATTCTGGACATACAATGTGCCTTTGTACCATCCAAATGATATATTTACCTTACTCTCAATTATCAACTCGTAGTTTCTTCTATGGCCATGGTTACATTTACTGTGATTATATAATACGCAGCCTCCTGTAGTGGGTCAATCATTGCCATGACGTGTACTATGACATCGTTATTGGTGGTGGTGATGTCAGGCGTCTGGTGTTGTTGTTTTGTGTGTAGGTGACTATGAGGTTGTCGTGGAGAGGCCGCTAGACATGCTGCTGATGACTGGGTCAATGACGGAGGACAGCGCAGCCCGAGCTATTGAGACGAGCCGCGCCACCACGCTGTGTTTATTTTCAGAGGTGAGTGTTTATTTCTTGTCATTGTATGCCTAAAACACCATGTCATATAGACATTATCACCGGATCACTACATGCTCTCTGGACATCATCTAACTGCCATGTAATGTGTACAACGCCATAGTGTACAAGACAAGTGACGAGGTAAGTGACCTTCCACCTGGGGCATGGAGCGCCACCTAGCGTAAGTAAAGGGCTAATTACCTCTGTCTCAGGCCAAGAAGCTGAACCATCCCGGTTAATTACAATTTCCATATAGTAAATACCTCGCTCTTAGGGTAAGTTACAATTTCTTTGACGTATGAACCATGACCATAAAACCGCATGTCCGGGGTGAGAGATCACTCCATAGTATATGAAACCGCATTGTTACTGTGCTTTGCCCAGTAATAATTCATTTACCTTTATACTACTTCTGTCATCATGTAATCAGTTACTTCTCAATGTCCTGCCTCGATATAATCATAACGCAAACTTACCGGTAGGCTTCACAGTTCGCGCATGCGGTGAAAACCGAAGGGTGTTGTTTCGTACACTTTACACAAGTTTGGACTTCTTATGCCTTTTAAAGGAGTATCCCCGCCAAAGAGGTATTTATTTAGCATCTTCATTGTGTTAAGACCCGAAATACTTACATGTCAAATGTTATTCTTTTGTGCAAGACTTAATTTCTGTCGGGTTTCTAACCAGTAGTATGTCAACTGTATTATCGCCCATGGCTAAATTTATATGCTTAGTCATTGTTGTAATTTGAATATCTGATTTGTCTACTATGGGTTTTTCCAGTTTTACGTACTTTTAGTGGCTACAAGTGTGGAGTCGGAAAATAAAGAATCCATTTAAAGTCAACGTGTCTTCGTCTCTACATAATTTAATGAGTGTCGCTACACGCATTAACGTGGTAATCTACCATTCCAGCAACAAAAAACCCACAACTAAGTATGAGAAATATGATCTCGTGTGTAGGATTCGCGATGCCCGCGTTAGCCTTTAGAATGTACCAGAGAATGGCGTAGAGTCCCATGCACCGAATACTGGGCGACATTATCTGTAGCTGGGGATAACGATATTACTGTTTCCGGTTACATTGTCTGTAGCTGGAAGTAACGATGATACTGCTTCCGGTGGCATCGTCTGTAGCTGGTGATAACGATGATACTGTTCTTAGCAGCATTATCTGTAGCTGGTGATAACGATGATACTGTGCTTGGCGACATTCTCTGTACCTGGTGATAACGATGATACTGTTTCCGGTGACATCGTCTGTAGATGGTGATAACGATGATACTGTTCTTAGCGTCATTGTCTGTAGCCGGTGAAAACAATGATACTGTTCTTAGCGGCATTCTTTGCAGGTGATGATAACGATGATACTGTTTCCGGATACTGTTTCCGGAAGCTGTCCTAGCCTAACAATCATCTTTGTCCAGTTATTGCTGCTGTCTCAGCTTAGAACGAGCTGGTTCAATTTACTAAATAATCGGCTGAATAATAACATGTTATTGTTTATGAGAAAATTCGTAGTTGGAATCCTTTACACAACATTGAAATGCAGACATGTGCGGCATATGTTTCCTTTTTGCATAGTATTTAATTCATAATTATGCATAGATGAAAAATGCCATGTAAATTATATTATATTGAGTGCTAAGTTACTTGTTATGATTGTTACAGTCGTTGTTTGATGGCGAGGTTCATGTCGGATGAATGAGTGAGGCGTGTTGACGTGTTATTGTGTCATGGTGAGTGAGGTGAGTTGGCGTGTTATTGTGTCAAGAGTCTCATCCTTTGTATCTGTATCTGTTATACAGTACGGCCGTGACCTCCCTGGATCAACGCGACTGCCGCAGGACGTACAGGAGATCCACCTGGACGGTGTAGAGCTCTTCAGCGACACGGTGATGAGCATAGCGTCCACGTCGTCACTGCGCGTCGTCACTGGGCTGGCATATAATGACGACAACGCGGCCGCCGTACAACGTGTTATACAGGAGACACCCGCGTTACAGGCGCTAGGTCTGGAGCTGGGTACATGTGATGCTGCTGACCTCAACGCGTTGTCGCGGGTCCTGTCCGCCTCCAGCGTCGCGTGTCTGTCGCTGTATGTGGAACCTGAAAACGCGCGTGAGATGGAGGTCATCCAAGATAGTCTTGTTAATGCGGCATCTTTACGGGAACTCTGGCTGGAGTTCGTCTCTCTACCGCGTGATGCTGTACTGGTTGACCTGGCACGGCGGGTGTGTCGACACGGGCGCCTCATCAGACTTTCACTTGTGGGTGACGATGATGCCCCAATCAACGTGAAGTGTTTCATGAGGCAGCTCGTCGACGAGCCACACAGCGTACTTCACATCTACACAAACGGCTATGTCAGGTCAGTGGACCGTGATGTAGTAGGGCGCTTCACGGGTGAACTGCGACAGGTCAGGGGAGGTGAAGCAGCCGCGTTCTTCATACCGCTAGTATACAGCGACTATTTACTAAGCTCCATCCCCAGTCACGTAAAGGAGGACCTCACTCGGAGGTATGTCTCACCCCGCTATTAGTCACCCTCATGTGTTTATCATGTGATGTAGAGTCACACACTGTATGTTACATCACACGTGAACTTGGTGGAATGTGGGATTGGTCGAATTTTATATCAGTGTGTTATTATTTTGTTAATCATGAATATTGTAAATGGCCACATTGAAGATTCAGTTAAAACTTCATAACATCAAAATAATTGATTGCTGTTTGCTAAAATAAAAAAGATAGTTCTTCTAGCCATTTTGTGAATATAGTTATTTCAATTTACTTTTTAAGTCAGAAAACCCTTCAGTGCTCGTTTCCACGCTCCCAGCTCGGAAGCAATATGGGGACCGTGACAGGAGTCTGGGATTTCACGCCTAAACTGCAACAGAACAGCTAGTATTGCAGACATATGGGGAAAGGATACATGTGAATATTTCAAAGTTATGATAACTAAGCAGAATTCTCCAACTACGTTATTCTGCTTAGAATGGGCTACTGACTTGGGCTGTGGATCATGAGAGATATTTGTCTCTTGTGCAGGCACTGTCAACCCTACACACAAACACAAGTGTGTCACCAGCACTTCCCTAAAGTCACAATACATGTAAACAAAACACAAGGATTTCTGCAACATCTACTTAGCATTCTCTTAGATGCTCTATTAGCATAAATTCAGCACTTACAGCTTATAGGTCAAATAGATAAAAACTGAAAACTGAAATGGAAACGAAAACGATTCGCCTGCTATCGACCAATCCAGTATTGACAAGTAACACGTCTACAATAATCATTGAGTAACCCACACCCAGCACACGGTGTCATTCAGTAACCGACCCCCAGCACACGGTGTCATTCAGTAACCCACACCCAGCACAAGGTGTCATTCAGTAATCCACATCCATCACAAGGTGTCATTCAGTAACCCACACCCAGCACAAGGTGTCATTCAGTAACCCACACCCAGCACAAGGTGTCATTCAGTAACCCACACCCTGCACAAGGTGTCATTCAGTAACCCACACCCAGCACAAGGTGTCATTCAGTAACCCACACCCAGCACATGGTGTCATTCAGTAACCCACACCCAGCACAAGGTGTCATTCAGTAACCCACACCAAGCACAGGGTGTCATTCAGTAACCCACACCCAGCACAAGGTGTCATTCAGTAACCCACACCCAGCACAAGGTGTCATTCAGTAACCCACACCCAGCACAAGGTGCCATTCAGTAAACCCCACCCAGTACATGGTGTCATTCAGTAACCCACACCCAGCGCAAGGTGTCATTCAGTAACCCACACCCAGCACACGGTGTCTAATAATACACCAACAATTGTATCCATGGTTTTGGTACAGACGACTCAGTAAGCTCTGCCATGTATGGGAAGTTTATCATTTATGTCTGTTTGTAATTCTTACTATCTATTGACCACTTTCACATCATTGCTTTAATGAATGAGACACGAGGTTGTTATGAATCAAGGTCTCTAACTCGTGGACAGTTATTAAGTTTACTCATAGACAGAGGACCTCAGGTGCACAAATAGTGACAGGGAACACACCCAATGACCTTCATGACAGCTTCCTCTGCATGGCCCCCTGTGTCAAGTAGATTATTTACCCAGACTGAGGCTTAACTGTCTGGACAAAAAAACAAATACAGTGGAATAAGCACTTGTTTAATCTATATGGGAACAGAAGAAAGGACATACTACTAAACAAATGGTAGTACATTTCTCTGATAAGGGCAACATTACACACCTAACTTGGGGTTAACCAGCAAAATGTAGTTATATATATATATAGGGTCACTTACCCCTAGAGTGAAGTGGGACATGCCTTCGATGAAAAAAGGAAGAAGAATATGATGGTAGATGCCAACATCCACCTGAGTGTCATGATTACAACTCAGGTAACCAAGGCAATAACATGTACTGGCTGTATAATACAACCAATCATATATGCACAGTAGCACTGATACTAAACCACTTTTCATAACATATGTACATGTACACACACATATACCGGCAATTGGAGGGTGGATGGATCATTGTCGGCGCCAAGGAGGACTGAATTATAAATAAAAGCCTCAGTTATATCCTGAACAAAACAATCACAGTCATATTTATTATATCAAATGATGTGCAATGATTACCATTTTGGCAGGTCAAAATCAAATCAAACTTAATTGAATTTAACAAAATATGATAACATTTTTGCTTTAATGAAAATTAAGCCTGAAAAAGAAAGAAGCGACTGTCTCTATCATTCCAAATATTTTTACATGAAAATACCGGTATAGTAAAAGCAAAATATCTTGTGATGATAACAAAACAGCAGATCTGAAATAAATAGCTTTTATGCATAATATACAATAGCACTGGATATTTCCCTGGTATGGGACCTAAGACCCGATTGTTGTGGGTCCCAATTATCCCTTTATTGAGAGATACAATACGTATAAAACATAATATATTTATTCATAAACAAGGCTAATTAGATGTGAACTACATTATAGATGGAGTAGTATAGAGAGTGGCGGTTCTGGCGCACCGAACCTAGTGAGAACTACATTATAGATGGGATAATAATCATCCTAATATCAAACACTCACGACAATTGAAACATGAAATATGTCAACCTTGAATATGAAGTCGTGATGGGACATAAGTCGAGGTATCCAGATAAGGACAGTGAACAGATCTCTTAGTCAATATTGAAAGAAACATTTAATGCAATATAATGGTTTAAATACAATATGAACCATGCTATTATACATAACTCTGAGAAGGAACACAGGACCAGCTTTTGAGGGACCTAAGGCCCCGGTTATCAACCCGCCAGGCACCGTCACCAAAAGTGTAAAGCTTCGTTAAGAGAACTCACTCTAGACTGAGCCTGAGGAAATATGTGAAGACGCCATCTGTTAGGCGCCGTGCATTGCTTTGTGATAGTTTTCCTTAAAACCACGTGGAATTCCCTGATTAATTCTGAGCCGTGGAAGCCTCGACCAATCAGATGACCCCATGTCTTTAACAGTCCACAAAACCCAAGAAGTCTGATCAACAATCCCATGTGCTTATCCGTCGCCTGATGACGGCATTGTATTTCATGTAATTTCATAGTCCCTTCACAGCTAAGTGAAGCGATAAACTCTATGCTCGAGATCTTCACATGTCCCAACAAATGTTAGGGTCTACCCCCAGCCAGTTCCCTCACTCTAGAAGGTTGATGACAATCTAATATCACCATCTACAGCGTGGACATTAAAGATCGAGAATAGTAAATGGCGCGGCGTACTGTTTTTGATAGGTCAACCCGGGCAATTTATCAAGTTAGTAGTGTCCTTATGGATCTCTTCGAGCTTCATTTTTGACGGGGGATGACGCCGGTCCCCTTCCGATAGCGTGAGGACCCTTGGGACCCTTAACGTGGAGATGATTTTCCGTGAGCGATATTTTCGGGACAATATTTTCGACGGCGCTACTTTTGGTTGTCATAGTAAATTGCTTAGTGAAAAGGTCTAGAAAGTGCTGAAAATGTGATAATGATGACTTTAGGAAGGGTCTTTGAAAGGAGTTTGTTGGTGACTATTAATTTCCTCTGTCCTGGTAATGAGGTATTCAACAAGCGGTGGTGTTGTTGGTAGATTGACGTGAGTTTTCACGTGGTTCAATTGTAATTATGTTGAAGAGATATCTTTGAATGGGTTAATGAGGTTGATAATTTTCTATTCATTTGACATACGTATTGTCAGTTATCCAGTGAAATGGTCTTTGAAAGAGGTTTGTAAGTGGCTATTAACTTCCTCTATCCCAGGTAATGAGGTGATATATTCAAGCCTATATCAACTTCTTGTGATTTCACAATCTCCTCAGATATTTCACAATCATAAACTGCTGACCTTTGTGAGAAAACTCGACAGTTAAGTAATACCTCATGTCAATGACCGGTAAACATATTGGGGATGTATATAAACACGAGAGGGTGGTCTCCGTTAATTCACCGTTTACCATGGCTAGGAAACGACAACTAGAACCTTTCTCTGAGGCGAGCAGACTGATAAGCGATATGGACTTGTTACAAGCCATGGAACAAATCGAGATGGAAAGCAGTGAGTATGATTTTATTTCTATAGAATTGCCAGTACAGTGCTGGATTCTTTAAACAACGCTCAACACACAGGACACAGGTAGACAATGCCAAGGGTATGTCTATTACAAGGTAGAATTTGTGAATGACGTAACGAAAAGCTTTATGAATTTGGTGATATATATATATGGTTATGTTGACAGAAGCTGTGTTGGCTAATTATGAAAGAGCTTTTCGTACTCGATTTGGAAAACTGTTTACAACTATAATTTATCAGAAGATGTACCTTACCTCAAACAGAATATATTTGAGGAATGCGATTCAGCCTTTAAAATCAACGGAAGTTATGGATTCGTATTACGCCACAAAGAAATAGATGCATAACACTAATTTCACTCATCAGTAAACAACAATTGAATACTACCTTCACCTCGATTTTGACAAGGCTATGTATGAAATTACGAACACAGACATCTTGACCTACGCCCAGAATCAACGACCTGACTCGAAATGGAGTGTGGAGGCAGTGACAAATTTGACCGTCTTTGCGAACCCAATCGAAGATCACATTATCGGTTACCCACCCCATATTATACCGGAACATCTGAAAACAATCAGAGCCATCAACGGGTTAGAGCTAAAGAGAAAAACTGGTGAACCGTATCAAGACCGATTGTGCTTTTTCAGGGCCCTAGCCTTGCACAGAGAAGCGAAGATCACGGGTCTAGAGAAAACAGCAAAAACATTGTTTAAGACTGCTTACCCAAAACAAAAGAAAAAAACATTCTCGGGTGTACCTCTTGAAAATGTCGAACGACTAGCGAAAAAATTCAAAGTGAACGTCATGATGTACACGCTAGATGAGAAGTGACACAAGAAACGAGAGAGACTGCCACTACAGAGAGACTGCCAATACAGAGAGACTGCAACTACAGAGAGTACGCCACTACAAAGAGACTGCCACTACAGAGAGGACGCCACTACAGAGAGGCGACCACTACAGAGAGACTGCCACTACAGAGATAAGGCCACTACAGAGAGACTGCCACTACAGAACGACTGCCATTACAGAGAGACTGCAACAACAGAGAGAACGCCACTACAAAGAGACCGTCACTACAGAATGACTGCAACTACGGAGGGGACGCCACTACAGATAGACTGCCACTACAGAGAGACTTAAACAACACAGAGGACGTCGCTACAGAGCGACTGTCACTACAGAGACTGCCACTACAGTGACGATGCCACTACACTAAGGACGCCACCTTTACAGGATTGGATAGAGATGATACCAGAAAGGGCA
This sequence comes from Urechis unicinctus, assembly GCA_034190875.2. Lineage (NCBI taxonomy): Eukaryota > Metazoa > Annelida > Polychaeta > Xenopneusta > Urechidae > Urechis > Urechis unicinctus. The sequence goes on along the minus strand of CM067343.1, from coordinate 6,227,074 downwards.
GCTGCTCATTGACCGCCAAGGCCCGTGAGAAGTAGCTCTAATTTATCTATGGCTTCTCCTGCCGCATTGTCCCGAGAGTGCTGTGATCTCTCCTGGATACAGTTGTTTTGAGTTCCTAGACCACTCCTGGAACCCAAAATTGTTTATGAAAAGTACCCCTGCCTCGCTTACCGGCAAATGCTTTTTCTTGCAGACGCCTATGGTAGTTGATATATGTCTCGCTTTTCTTGCAGACGCCTACGAAGTCGGATCTAAGTCTCACTTTTCCTGCAGACGCCTACGGTAGTCGGATCTATGTTTCGCTTCTCTTTCTTGGAGAAAACCTTACTAAATTTAATACATCATGAAGAGAACCTTACTAAACTCACTACATCATGGTAGAACCTTAATAAATTTCCTACATCATGGGGAGAACCTTACTAAATTTACTACATCACTGAGGAGAACCTTACTAAATTTACTACATCACTGGAAGAACCTTACAAAATTCACTTCATCATGGGGAGAGCCTTACTTAATTTCCTACATCATGGGGAGAACCTTACTTAATTTACTACATCATAAAGAGAATCTTACTCAATTTACTACATCATGGGGAGAGCCTGACAAAATTTACTACATCATGGGGAGAACCTTACTTCATTTACTACACCATGGAGAGAACCTTGCTAAATTTACTTCATCATGGGGAGAACCTTGCTAAATTTACTTCATCATGGGGAGAACTTTACTAAATTCACTACATCATAAGGGAACCTTATCCAATTTACTACATCAAAGTAGAACCTTAATAAATTCATACTACATCATGGACCAAACTAAATGCACTACATCAAGGGAGGACCCTACTTAATATACTGCTTCATAGAGAGGACCTTACTAAATATACCAGATCATACAGAGGACCGATCTCAATATGCTACATCAGAGAGGACCTTACTAAATATACCAGATCATACAGAGGACCGATCTCAATATGCTACATCAGAGAGGACCTTACTGAATATACCAGATCATACAGAGGACCGATTTCAATATGCTACATCAGAGAGGACTTTACTAAATATACCAGACCGATCTCAATACAGAGGACCGAACTCAATATGCTACATCAGAGAGAGGACCTTACTAAATATGCTACATCAGAGAGGACCTTTCTCAATATGCTACATCAGAGAGGACCTTACTAAATATACCAGATCATACAGAGGACCGATCTCAATATGCTACATCAGAGAGGACCTTACTAAATATACCAGATCATACAGAGGACCGAACTCAATATGCTACATCAGAGAGAGGACCTTACTAAATATGCTACATCAGAGAGGACCTTACTAAATATGCTACATATATGCAACATCACAGAGAGGACCTTACTAAATTCACTACATCATGGGGAGTATTGAGTGGAATGGTCACTGGATGACCTACAACATATGTTATAATTCTGAGCTATTTTGATAAGGTGTGCTAATGTACGTATGGTCCTCTCATCATGTTAGTAACCAGAAACGGTGGAATGCATTTATCACACATCACATATGAGTATTATATAATTATCAACAAAAACGGAAAGGTTAAGGTTACTTTATTGTAAAAATGCAGGAGAAAGTAGAAAGAGTATTTGAGAATGAGGTATAAAGTGCTTCTTTAACAACAGCTCAATACCACAGAGAATCTAGGTCATCTCCCCAACATATTCAAACGGAGGAAATAACAAAATAGGCTGTGATAATGTTAGTACATTCTGCAACACCAAACATCTGTCAACAAAAGGGTTGATATGATATGCTTTACAGACATGTAGGTCAGAGAGAACATATTGTGTTGTGAACGGGAATGGCAATGAGACCAGCCACTGTTATTCCTAGGGAGTCAGCTATACATGTGACAGCCATACTGAACTCCCTGTGCTCAGCTGCAACCTGCACAACATCATAACATTATAATAGCAAAAGCAATGAATAAATAAGGGCATCAGAAAACAACAGCAAAATAATAGTGATCAGCATTATTTTATTTCACTCACTTCTATTGGGTAAAACCAAGTCTGCCATCAAACAGACAAAGGTGCTATATTATGCTTACATGAGTGCTATATCATGCTTACGCTTACCTGAGTGCTATATCATGCTTACATGAGTGTTATATCATGCTTACATGGGTGCTATATCATGCTTACATGAGTGCTATATCATGCTATATCATGCTAACGAGTGCTAGTGATCAGCATTATTTTATTTCACTCACTTCTATTGGGTAAAACCAAGTCTGCCATCAAACAGACAAAGGTGCTCTATTATGCTTACATGAGTGCTATATCATGCTTACATGAGTGCTATATCATGCTTACATGAGTGTTATATCATGCTTACATGGGTGCTATATCATGCTTACATGAGTGCTATATCATGCTTACATGAGTGCTATATCATGCTTACTTGAGTGCTATATCATGCTTACATGAGTGCTATATCATGCGTACATGAGTGCTATATCATGCTTACATGAGTGCTATATCATGCTAACGAGTGCTATATCATGCTTACATGAGTGCTATATCATGCTCACATGAGTGCCATATCATGCTAACATGATACAGGTTGATAAATTCTACCATTTAGTGCTAACACTTGAGTTATGCAAGGGAGGACGCTTGACTTCGGCACAACCAACCTCTTTTGTGATTTGGTAAAACGTGTTGACATATGCTGCACCCCCCAACAGGCCCTCGAACAAGATGAAGATAAATATTATCCATATAGATGGTATGAAGCTATAGAATATCTGAAGTAAGATCACCCCGACATTGACAAACTGAAAGGCAGAAATAAGTCACATTTAATATCAACAAATTCACATCAGAAACATGGTCAGTGTGACAATGTACATAGATTCTACTAAATCCTCAGGCATTCATATCATCATCAATGTGTTTATATCATATCAGCTACTGATTACATCAATATCATAGCCTTAATCATCACCGAACAGATCTCCATACTTTGAGACACCCACCTGCAGCACGGTAAGGATCCAGATTTTCCGAATCTCGATCACATTAACAGATGACCGCGATATAAAAACTCCCACTTGATAGATTACCTGATACCTGCATTGTACAAGCACATTAAATCACGAATTTGATTAGTAGTCTTTGTCAGACAGCACTTTACACAGTCAAGATGGAAGTGTACTGAGACTAACCAACGGTACTGCTGGTCAAGAGAGAGCCAGATGTTTTCAAAATACACCAGTTCAAACTGCAAAAGAAAACATTGTCATCAATACAAGTGATGGCATCAATACAAGTGATGTCATCAATACAAGTGATGGCATCAATACAAGTGATGTAGGGAGGAGGTTGAACAGCTGTATCTGACAATGCTTAATGCCTCACCTTCAGCATTCACTAGACCTGGAGAAGGAGAACTCACCAATGCTTGGTTGATGAAATACTCTGCTAAGTAGACAAGACCAAGAGGAATCATGTACTTCAACAGACACTGCAATCAGAACAAGGTCCAGGTAGAGTGTCAACATTGCTTTGTGTCAGTGAGCAGGAACTGGTTGGCAAGAATGCGTCTAGCCATTACCTTGATCAGGTGGAATTTCTCAGAAAGATTGAGTTTGGCTGTTTCAACACAAACATATTGAGCTCCAGTGTATGCATGAAGAATTGGTCAACACATATATTCCTCTAAGCCATATATTCAGGTAGTTTGGGACTTTATGATTTACCCACTGCTGATTCCTCCACCCATATTTATTGAAGACCGTCATCTTCAGGGATGATGATTGAAAGGGTGACTACTCAAATCATCAGGTATGATGATTGAGACAGTGACTACTCGACTCACCAGGTGTGATGATTGAGACATTGACTACTCGACTCACCAGGTATGATGATTGAGACGGTGACTACTCGACTCACCAGGTAAATGTATGATGATTGAGACGGTGACTACTCAACTCACCAGGTGTGATGATTGAGACGGTGACTACTCGACTCATCAGGTGTGATGATTGAGACAGTGACTACTCGACTCACCAGGTGTGATGATTAAGACGGTGACTACTCGACTCACCAGGTGTGATGATTAAGACGGTGACTACTCGACTCACCAGGTGTGCTGCTTGTGTCGTGAGACAGGAGAGACTCAGCTGACCTGCTGCTCCCCCGGACAATCTCAGGTGGCTTCACCAGTAACAGGAAATAACTGCACACACAGCAGGCACCGCAGCAATGTGGAATTCATACCACACAACACTATTCAACATGGAATCGACCTTTGATTCAAACATACTATAAAATATAATTCACCATGAAATAATTTGTTCATCAATTCACACAGCAACCACAAATTTAATATGGGAATGTTCTTTTATTCAATCATATGACAAAATATAAATTCACTGTGGAATGATTCAGACTACTAGATTATTCTAGCTCGGGCCTCTCCTGAGAGGTCTTACCTGAGATCTCTCCTGAGAGGTCTTACCTGAGAGGTCTCACTTGAGAGGTCTCACTCTCTCCTGAGAGGTCTCTCCTGAGAGGTCTCTCCTGAGAGGTCTTACCTGAGATCTCACCTGAGAGGTCTCTCCTGAGAGGTCTCACCTGAGAGGTCTCTCCTGAGAGGTCTCACCTGAGATCTCTCCTGAGAGGTCTCTCCTGAGAGGTCTCACCTGAGAGGTCTCTCCTGAGAGGTCTCTCCTGAGAGGTCTCTCCTGAGAGGTCTCTCCTGAGAGGTCTCTCCTGAGAGGTCTCTCCTGAGAGGTCTCCTGAGAGGTCTCATCTGAGAGGTCTCAGGACTGAGGTCTCTCCTTAGAGGTCTCAGGACTGAGAGGTCTCTCCTTAGAGGTCTCAGGACTGTGAGGCCTAACCTGAGAGGTCTCTCCTGAGTGGTCTTACCTGAGAGCCATGATGGCGGGAATTACAAGCATGATGAGAAGAGTGGTGGCAGGTGAGAGTCCTAGCGCTGTCAAGCCAGCGTAGGAGAGCGCTGCAGACACCCCAGCTGCCCCAGTACCCGAGCTCCAAGTGAGAGTGTCCCTCCTCAGTAGTAACAACCTGAGAGCCATGATGACGGGAAGTACAAGCATGAGGAAAAGAGTGGTGGCAGGTGAGAGTCCTAGCGCTGTCAAGCCAGCGTAGGAGAGCGCTGCAGACACCCCAGCTGCCCCAGTAATGTGTGGGTAAATGTTATTAGCAGTGTCAATTGTAAAACCACAACTTCAGGGTATATAAGTTCATAAGCTGTGTATGAGTGGCAATGTTTCATGGTAATGTGGGTAAATGTTATTAGCAGTGTTTTTGATAACAGCTGAGGGTATATGTTATAAGCTGTGTTATTGATAACAGCTGTGGGTAAAGGTTATAAGCAGTGTTATTGATAACAGCTGATTATCTTGAAGGAGCAAGTAATTCAACCTGTGAGTAACACATTATTATTAAAGGGACTGACTTGTCGAAGAAGGTGGTGAGACTGAGGAAGGTGATTTCTCCAAGACCAGCACCTAAACTGGCACTCACCACACCTGGAATCCAATAGAACATCTGTCAATCCTTACTCTAGTACACCAGCTCTATATAAGAGACTAATGGTTGCCGTGAGCAGTACCTATAATACTGAGCCAAACCAGTCTCGAGCCAGCTTGGGAAACAATCGGGAAGCTGGCTGCTGCGAACGCCACTACAACTGCCACTTTATAGCTGCATGTTAGGAAAGTGAAATTATAAGTAACAGCTTCATCATAGAACAACATATCAAGAGATTTTAATAATGAGAAGGAAAAGCTGACCTGTATGGAATCATGTGGAGGAAGAAGGGAGCCATCAGTTTGACTAGAAGCGTGGGAAGGATATCAGCCAGTAATATGGCCTGTGGGCAGGAATAACTATGGTTAGAGGGCAGGAATAACCATGGTTAGAGGGCAGGAATAACCATGGTTAGAATAAGTAGGGTCTGCTGTGAATCGTAGCTGTTTTATGAGGACGTTATTAGAAATACGGTGACGGAGGAACAAGTTAGTGTCCTGTACCAATTGTACTCACCCCTGTACCAATATCATTGCAGATAGGAATAAGGTTGCCAGATCTATACATCACTTCAGAAGTGTTGGTTCCCTTCACACATCAGAAGAGTTAAACAAAACAGCTCCATCAACAAGTGAATAATGCGACAGATTGTGAACGACACCAGCTAAAAAAATCCCAGCTTCACTGATTAACACAGTGAGATTGATTTAATATTTGTAGCAATAAAGAAAACATTGCATTTGCAGCAATAATGTGAGGAGTGAGACTTTGTGTTATATTTGCAATAGCAAGAACAGCGAGATTTTGTGTTATATTTGCAATAGCAAGAACAGTGACATTTTGTGTTATATTTGCAATAGCAAGAACAGTGAGATTTTGTGTTATATTTGCAATAGCAAGAACAGTGACATTTTGTGTTATATTTGCAATAGCAAGAACAGTGAGATTTTGTGTTATATTTGCAATAGCAAGAACAGTGACATTTTGTGTTATGTTTGCAATAGCAAGAACAGTGAGATTTTGTGTTATATTTGCAATAGCAAGAACAGTGAGATTTTGTGTTATATTTGCAATAGCAAGAACAGTGAGATTTTGTGTTATGTTTGCAATAGCAAGAACAGTGAGATTTTGTGTTATATTTGCAATAGCAAGAACAGTGAGATTTTGTGTTATATTTGCAATAGCAAGAACAGTGACATTTTGTTATATTTGCAATAGCAACAGTGAGATTTTGTGTTATGTTTGCAATAGCAAGAAAAGTGAGATTTTGTGTTATATTTGCAATAGCAAGAACAGTGAGATTTTGTGTTATATTTGCAATAGCAAGAAAAGTGAGATTTTGTTATATTTGCAATAGCAACAGTGAGATTTTGTGTTATGTTTGCAATAGCAAGAACAGTGAGATTTTGTGTTATGTTTGCAATAGCAAGAACAATGAGATTTTGTGTTATGTTTGCAATAGCAAGAACAGTGAGATTTTGTGTTATGTTTGCAATAGCAAGAACAATGAGATTTTGTGTTATATTTGCAATAGCAAGAACAATGAGATTTTGTGTTATATTTGCAATAGCAAGAACAGTGACATTTTGTGTTATATTTGCAATAGCAAGAACAGTGACATTTTGTGTTATATTTGCAATAGCAAGAACAGTGAGATTTTGTGTTATATTTGCAATAGCAAGAACAGTGAGTGTTATATTTTAGCAAGAACAGTGAGATTTTGTTTATTTGCAATAGCAAGAACAGTGAGATTTTGTGTTATATTTGCAATAGCAAGAACAGTGAGATTTTGTTATATTTGCAATAGCAAGAACAGTGAGATTTTGTGTTATATTTGCAATAGCCAGAACAGTGAGATTTTGTGTTATAAGAACAGTGAGATTTTGTGTTATATTTGCAATAGCAAGAACAGTGAGATTTTGTGTTATATTTGCAATAGCAAGAACAGTGAGATTTTGTGTTATATTTGCAATAGCAAGAACAGTGAGATTTTGTGTTATATTTGCAATAGCAAGAACAGTGAGATTTTGTGTTATATTTGCAATAGCAAGAACAGTGAGATTTTGTGTTATATTTGCAATAGCAAGAACAGTGAGATTTGTGTTATATTTGCAATAGCAAGAACAGTGAGATTTTGTGTTATATTTGCAATAGCAAGAACAGTGAGATTTTGTGTTATGTTTGCAATAGCAAGAACAGTGAGATTTTGTGTTATGTTTGCAATAGCAAGAACAATGAGATTTTGTGTTATATTTGCAATAGCAAGAACAGTGACATTTTGTGTTATATTTGCAATAGCAAGAACAGTGACATTTTGTGTTATATTTGCAATAGCAAGAACAGTGACATTTTGTGTTATATTTGCAATAGCAAGAACAGTGACATTTTGTGTTATGTTTGCAATAGCAAGAACAGTGAGATTTTGTGTTATATTTGCAATAGCAAGAACAGTGAGATTTTGTGTTATGTTTGCAATAGCAAGAACTGTGAGATTTTGTGTTATGTTTGCAATAGCAAGAACAGTGAGATTTTGTGTTATATTTGCAATAAGAACAGTGAGATTTTGTGTTATATTTGCAATAGCAAGAACTGTGAGATTTTGTGTTATGTTTGCAATAGCAAGAACTGTGAGATTTTGTGTTATATTTGCAATAAGAACAGTGAGATTTTGTGTTATATTTGCAATAGCAAGAACAGTGACATTTTGTGTTATATTTGCAATAGCAAGAACAGTGAGATTTTGTGTTATATTTGCAATAGCAAGAACAGTGAGATTTTGTGTTATATTTGCAATAGCAAGAACAGTGAGATTTTGTGTTATATTTACAATAGCAAGAACAGTGACATTTTGTGTTATATTTGCAATAGCAAGAACAGTGACATTTTGTGTTATATTTGCAATAGCAAGAAGTGACATTTTGTGTTATATTTGCAATAGCAAGAAGTGACATTTTGTGTTATATTTGCAATAGCAAGAACAGTGACATTTTGTTTTATATGCTTTCCAGGCACAATGAGATTGTGTTTACATTTCTAATAACAATGAGAACAATGAGGTTTTGCTTTACGTTTGCAGCAATAACGAAAAGTGAGGTTTTGCTTTACAAGGAATCACTAAAACCACGAGATTGGCATCTAACATTGGCAGGTGTGATGCAACTGATGTCTTACAATGACAGGAAGAACTTTGTGTGATGCAACTGGTGTCTTACAATGGCAGGAAGAACTTTGTGTGATGCAACTGGTGTCTTACAATGGCAGGAATAACTTTGTGTGATGCAACAGGTGTCTTACAATGACAAGAATAACTTTGTGTGATGCAGCTGGTGTCTTACAATGACAGGAATAACTTTGTGTGATGCAACTGGTGTCTTACAATGACAGGAAGAACTTTGTGTGATGCAGCTGGTGTCTTACAATGCACGATGAGAATGGTGTCTTACATTGGATGGAGGGGAGTCTTTGAGGATGTCATGGGCAGCACTTAGCATTATTACATACCCAAAATTGTTGGTCAGCCCAAGTAATCTAGAAACAACACAACCAGTTCAAATTTATGAAGCAGGCAATTATTTGGTCACAACATCTTACTCAAAAGAGGACCAATACTCTTTAAAAAGTTGGTCAAATTGGTTCCAAGTGCTGCAAGCAACAAAAATACACTTGCGGGACATCCCTGGTAGTTAAAGCGGCTGAAGGAGCAGAAGCAACTGGGAATCAGCCCCGCTAATTATTGCAGCAGCGACGAGAAGCTTAAATCTTTGCTTTCAAACTAGTCTAGTCGCCACGTGCGAACGCGGCTCAAGAGCATTGATTGGCCAGCCATGGAACCACGTAAAATACCAAGCATTTGTCTTATTTGGAAAGCGGGTTTTTCCGTCTGGTGCACTTGGCCACGTGTATTGCACGCAGAGGTGGTGGAGAGAAACAAACCACCAGAGTCGAGGGATGTAGGCTACTTTCAAACACTATTTATGTTAAAGCTTGCTCACTTAAAAGAAAATGATTTTGAAATAGTGTTACTGATATTGAGTGGAACCAATTTGACAGGGTTTGAAAAGGGGACCGTTGATGCTTCACAAAACAACAGACAATAATAAACTTACAAAAATCCTACAAGATTCCTGATTCTTTGAGGAGACGGCATCTGGGTGGAGCGTTCCCCATCTGGGCACAGGCAGAACACAGGATACAAGATGAATATTGGACCATCACTAGGTCAATCAACACATGGAAGAAGTAGCATTCAAATAAAAACACAGGGAGATTTAAAGCAAAAGAAAACACTGATATAACAGTTATACATGCAAGAGACACAAGCAGTAATGAGATAAGAAAGAATCACACTTACCTGTAATAACATCTTACCTTCTGTGATTGTGGCTTCTTATGCGATCTCACCTTCTGTGGGTTTGGTTTCTTAAGCGATCTTACCTACTGTGGGTGTGGTTATTTACGCAATCGTTTCTTACGCGATCTTACCTACTGTGGTTGTGGTTTCTTTCACCATCACCCCTTTAGCGGGTGTGGATTCTATCACCATCTTACCTCCAGTGGGTGTGGTTTCTTCCTCCATCTTATCAAAGAGCTCCAATAAAGAGGCATGGGATATTATGCTGGCAAATAAGATGCTGATCTTGGGGTTGAAGTTTTCTGAATATTTCCATCAATGCTCTGCAAAATCAACATGGCTGACATTAATTAAGCAGCTGAATATGAAAAGGATCTGAAAAACCACTCGTTGGGGCCATGAGCACCATTAATCCAGCATTCATTCAGGATTCAGTTCAATTTAAGGGGCCACAAGCAGCATTCATATAACTATATAGGTATAACCACGGCCAACCTACGTATGACAAGGGCTAGGGTAGACCTGCAGTAGGCCTCTATGTCTGCAGTAGAGTTAGTAGTAGCCGTGCACGACGTTTATTAATTTATATATTTATATTGCCGTCGTGCGCGGCTAAGTTAGTAGTTATATAGGTCTGTTAACCCGGCTAGGGATAGCTAGGGTTAAAGATCTGGAAAAACTGAATATATTAAGTACATTATAAATTTATTGAGGCGGGATTGAATTCAGTGAATTTTGAGATTAGACCAGTCTGCGCAACGAAATTCTGCCTCCCGCCTCCGATGAAACGTTAGCCATTTGAGCAGCACAGAGAACGAAATGTTACGACAAAACGTTCGTGGGAAGAAACGGCCGGATACCATATTTGAGAAGAGAGATATCATATTACTCGATAAGAAAAATGGCATGTCAGTATGTAAATATGTATAACAAACCATATATTAAAACGCCAATAGTCTTTCCCATAGAGCAAATGATCCTTTAAATGACGGTATCGAGTGTTGCTTTCAGACACAGCTGGTTACAGCTGGCACTATCAACTGTTTATGACTAATTCGCTGATCTCTGGGTCGACTTCCGCTAAGGCGAAGCGCTGTGCAGTCCGTACTCCACCCAGTATAATCTATTGACATGCACGCATGCAGGCGAGCTGTACAATAAAATCCAAACATAACTTCACACTGGCAAACACTATGATTATGAAGCAGTTGATCCAATCAACCTGGGATAACAAAACGCTAGCGGGTCGATATCGACCCGATATAGCACCTTGATCAATACGGCCCTCACGAGTACGGCACGTCACGGTGGCGACACCTACCTCTACGGCACGACACGGCACGTAAGTAATCGCACTCGGTCATTTAGGCCCGTGGCCAGGATTTGTATTTGAGGGTGTGGCAGAGTGGACTATTTCTGAAGTTCGCCACAAAGAAGCGGATGTTCAATCAGCTGTAAAGACACTAACCCCCTTCAACGGTTGTTCTAAACGAGCCAGAGTTTTTTCAATAACATACCAGGAACTTAATTATTATTCCTGAAAACAATACAACGATAATTACGCTTGTACGGAAGGAGATCGCCTTACTAATGGTAGGGATAGCAGTGATTTTTGTCAAATTTGGAGCAGCGCCATGAAAATTTACCACTTGGTACAGGGTTCAATATATGAATCAACAACGTAATTGTTAATTTTCTATCTTAAGTGGTTCAAAAGTTACAGCTAGGGTTTTAAGCTGAGCATGTGTGGACGTTTTTGTTCCCAAACCACGACCAGCCAACGCTTGCATACTGACTCTTTATTCTTTGATCCCATTTGCTGGAACTCACCCGCGGTGGTTGACCCGGACTACACACAATATATCATGGAATATTGTAGAAATATCACTACACATGCCTCTATTCATTATCCACATCGGTGGTTATTACAAACCTCTCATTTCTTGAAATATAAAATCTGACTTTTACTACTTTTCACACCCCCCCCCCCCCCCAAATGGCTTCGATATGGTAAATTACAGCGGTCTTTAACTTGAAAGAAAGAATCATTAACATTATGATTTCAAAACAAGTATGATTTCAAAATAAAGGCAAAAACGGAAAAAACCCAGTAATAAATAGATAAATTCAAGTGAGTTTTTACAATAGCATGAAGGTAATAAAATAATATCTACATTAACCACTACTGCGTATTTACACCCATTCAAGTCGCCATTCGATGACATTTTCAGCTGACCAAAATTTCTAGATCACCTTTGGAGATATCCTCATCCAGTGTATGTAGTATGTGTAAACAGTATCATAATAGAATCTGACAGTTGTTTGTGAGGGTCTCTAAGGCTTGTTGAACTATCTGTTTCAGGTTAGCAGTAAGCTCCTCAACAGTCAAAACACAACACACAACCCACCAAATTACAACACACCAAATCTCAACGCCACCAAGTCACAACACACCCACCACCTAGTCACAAACTCACCAGCTACTAATTCACAACACACCAAGTTACAATACACAAGCCACTAATGCATAACCCACCATTTCCCATCACTCCAGCCATAAAATCCTAACACACCTGCTATCACAAACACAAACCCAACTCAGCCCCTTAATTCCTAAAAGAACTTTTTGTTTCAAGGAAATGATGTTCAGATTGAGAATAGTTGCAGAACGATTCAGCCGCCAAAGGTTTACCGTATAGGTTATATGAATGTAGATGTGTGAGGGTTAGCTTATATACCGCTAAGAACAGAGACACAGTTTGTCCGTTGTGGATCCTTTTGATCTAGACTCGGCAGCTCTGAGCTACTTAGTCTCCCTTATGATAGTGAAGACTAAGTGGCCACCGATACCACCATCACCAGCCAGTCTCCTTATGGGAGTGAAAAATACGAGAGGTACAAGAAAGAAGAGGAGGGGCGCCAGTTCATGGCTCCTCACAAAGTCACATACCAGTTACCGAGGTGGCCTGCTACCTACCAATATCCGCTAGACCATTCCACGGAGGGGTGCTCCTTTTGAGTATTGAACCTTTATGTACCATCTCTACACCGTCAAATATATTTTTACAAAATAAATATCGCTTGTGATGCTATTCAGGTGTCTTCTATGAGTCGTTTACATTGCTATAGACCTCTGTAAAAAAAATATTGCATTCATTTTACTGTCTGAAATAAAGGATCGAATCGTTATATAGATAAATTCGTTATCTTGTTCATCGATTCCTATGCTGCACATATATATGTGATCTTAATGGCAATTTTGTGAATGGCGATAAAAGGGTAACTTACTTTGAGTGGTGTTCACAGCAAGTGGGATTATGAGAAAATTGGGAAGCACAATAAGCCAAAAGGAATTCATTGTTTTCGTTGATGTCTTTCACCTTTAAGACCTCTTTAAATCATTATTTACTTGGCCATGAACCTTAGCAATAACAAGGGATTAAGATGCGTCAAGGCGATATCGTCAAGGCGATATCGTTGAATTCATATTCCATCTGTAAGGTAGGTATTGCCAAATAAAAATGATTGACAAAATGACACATGCCCTTTGGTAATAAAATTCAGAAAGCCATAGTTCCATTGCGAAGAACTTAATTGTCTGTGCGTGTGTGTAGCGACTGTTCATATCGTCCTGAACAAACATTGCGCTATGATGTCTGAGATTTGAATTTTTTTAAATTTGTCTGGCCAGATTTAATCGCCACACACGTAAACAAATTCAACTTGTTCATAAACATTCATAGATGTGAAAATTCATTCTTCATGTACATTTGTATATGTATCGTGTATCATTTTTTCTATGCGTTGGCACTGATAATTGCAGGACGTCCTGCAGGGCTATCAGCACAATGGCTGAGCATACCTCAGACTAGCCCTATATTACCGTTCGACCGTAGCTAACCTCAGACAAGGCGCCAGTTGAGGTTAGTGATGCAACCAGAACAAAAATCTTGTTAAAAAAACCTTGGTTATTAAAAGATGAAGCGTCTTACTACCGCTGAGATTCAATAATCTCCTCTAGCTGTTTTACGCGCACCATCAGGCATTCGTTCTCTGTGTCTAGATCACTCACGGCATTTCTCAGTTCAATCTCCAACTCTAATTTCTTTTCCACTATATAATCTTCATCCAATAGATTTGCACGCCTTTCGAGCTCAGCAATACGTTTTTGTACGTTGTTTTGGCATATATATGTAGTGGTTTGAAAAATAAAGAGAAAATGGTTGGTAAACGCATTTAAAAACCCGTAACGGGTTCAAAATTGGTCCCGCCAAGGCGTGCGAGAATGATCAGTGCAGGGCCCATAGGGCTCCTTGTCCAAAATGTAGGGTGGGTACCCACATCAAACGGCGGCTAGGTCCATGCTTCAGGGCTAGATGGGTTCAGAACAGATAACAAACTATACAGGATCGTTCCACACGCCTGTTTAAATCGACCATGCGTTAACTGTTGGCCGTGCAGCCTCGTCTTGAATAATTTAGCCGAGGTTGTTCTTGTGCAATTGAAGGTTCACATACTGGTGTTTAAAACATCTCAATTAGACATTCAACGTTTAAGGGTATACAAAAATCTCAATTACACATCTCAATTGGACACGCAACATAAATGTGTATACACACATTACATGGGCAAACAACATGCACAGTGAACAGGACAGTGAACAGGACAGGTCCGTGGTGATTTTCAAGCAGAAAATGGAGAGAATCCCCCTTACCCCAGATCACAGGTGGCCGATATCTATAACAATATCTAGGCTAGTATGAGCGCCAACTCAAATCAAAGTAAAGATGTTGGATAACGCCAAGGACGAGTTTGAGGTCGATGGCGCTGTTATGGTTAATTTCAAATGGAAGACTCCAAACACACATGCCACTCTTGATGATGTAGGGGTGACAAATATCCTAGAGGATTTGCCACACGGCGAGTATCTCTTAAAGATCAAGTTTTGGATACATGGGTCGTGGAGGTCAAGGTCGACCGAGCTTAGCTGATGAAGGGCATGCACGTTGCTGTAATTTTCCGCTGCACCAAGCCGGGACTATTGGTGGGTATCAATAAGTTATTCTACCAGAATGCTTGAATTATATTAGTGACAGACCCCGTCAATCTGGAGCCGCTCTACAACGGTGACCTTAACTGCGTCGCCAGGTGTTCCCAGAGGCTATGGGGTCACAGATACGAGGATGCAGTAGGAGGAGTGAGCTCATGGCCCTAGCGCTACCAATCACAACATGGTTGGCCCTGGGAGGATCATAAAACGTGTCATCGTCTTGAAAGACATTGCAGGTGAGAACATCCACAACAGCGGAAATGATCAACGCGGCCGTTGGCAACCAATAGAGTTCATCCATTATGGCCACGTCTGGATGAAGGACCTCCGATTCCCCCAATCAGGCAGGTTCAGATCTACGAAGGAAACATCTGGTAGGCCACTCAACAGGCCATGCAAGACCAGCCGACTGCAGTCTGGCTACTGGATAGCGGCCACAAACAGCTTAAAGTTGGCCAGTTTGTACTACAGGACGCCCGAACATACAGAACGTTGGATCACCAAGAGAAACTGCAAGAGGTCTGCACTAGGCTGAATGAAGTGGCCCTAGCTGACAGGGTCCTTGGAACCAGCCATGCGTCAAGTATATGAAAAGAATGGCTGGAGGCCTGTGTTGAACACGGGCTTGGTGGGCTGTTGAACTTCATGGGCTACGACACCAGGCCTTCATGTCGTCAGCCTCGACATGAAGGCCTGCCATCCAGCCAGCAAGCAAGGCTGCGAGACAGCACCTATTTTGCGCCATTACACCCACCGCATGACGGGTGGCCAGCAACGGCCCACATACACCTGACATCAGCACCGGATTAGCCCAAGTGCAGGAGTGGGAGTTAAGGGTAGGCATCCACCCTGTTATCTCGGCTCGGTTTTTGTTGAGCACTTCGCTACGCAGGGCTGAGCACCCACTGTGCTACTGACCTACCTAGCCAGGTGCAGGTACGCGAGGCTATTGTTGCATTCGGCAAACAACATGAGGTGTGGCTTCTACCAGACCGTGACCAGGGCTGTAGCATCATCAGCAAGTTCACACAAGGTGGTAAGGCTGACTGTAAAAGTCTGACCCACTGACTTGAGACCAATGCGAGCTTGACTACCTGGTCAGGGTGTGGTACCCTGGCAGAGTGTCAGCCTGGAGGGGGTGTCAGCCTGGGGGGTGTCAGCCTGGTGGGGTGTCAGCCTGTCAGCCTGGTGGGGGTGTCAGCCTGGTGGGGGTGTCAGCCTGGAGGAGGTGTCCGCCTGGTGGGGGTGCCAGCCTGGCGGGGGCGCAGCCTGGAGGAGGTATCCGCCTGATGGGGACGCAGCCTGGAGGAGGTGTCAGCCTGGTGGGGACGCAGCCTGCAGGAGGTGTCCGCCTGGTGGGGGTGCAGCCTGAAGTAGGTGCCGCAGAAGTGCCCGCTCAGCCATATCCAACTACAATAGAACTCATTTACAGTTTACACAACTGCAAGCGAGTATGCTGGACTATGCCCAAATATATACCTTGCCACCATGCTTCAGTCCTTTAGGCTCAATGTCATTGTGTACGTGGCAACTTACAGCATCTATATCCACCTGACTGCATTACACTAGCTCGCCAACGTCAAGGCTTACATACCCGGCAGAAGAGTAAGCCGCGTATGAACCCACACACAGCACATCCACCAAGCCAAGCACCACCCCAAATCAGTTCATTGACTGGGCAACAGCTCAGCTACCACGCACCCCAGCAAGCTATCCAGATAAAGAAATCCCATAGTGTTCACACGCATCCACCGTCTGGCCAAGGAGATGCAAAATGGAGGCACATAAACACAGAACTATCATAGCATCTTTAGGTGAAAGGGCCAGACCGAGTGCATGGGTCAGAAAAAAACTCATATATAGTCATGTGGGATGAGGTCTACACTGTACCACATACCAACCTGCAGACCTTCCTGGATTGGTCAAAATTATGTGGCACACAGGTCATCTGCTGTGCTGACCATGTCCTGCCACCTACAATCGCAAGAGAACTGCCCCACGACTGGCTCCGAAAAAAAGCGTACTACAAAGAGGTCACAGTGTCAAGATCTCCAAAATGCCCTCCCCCTCAGCCAGGGTTGGAATCGGTTCGCAGAGGACCTCATTATCACCATCCGCCAGAGGGTCCGTGACAGGGCATTGGAGCTACTACTACCCGGACCTCTACTGTACCACCCTGCAGACAGCATCAGGCAAGACATCGAGATACAGATTCCGGTCACAGATCATACCTAGAGAAATATTGAGGCCACAGATGTCGCTTTAAAATAGATAGCTGGTGACTTGCAGATTAGGGACGCACAGCAGAACCATTGCGTGGTATGCAATATCGAGATGCTATGCGCCTACCAGCCCAAGGACACTCATGTATAGGTTAGATAAAAGCAGAGGCCACTGTTCGACTGACCTGCCTGGAGTGCGACCAAAAAAGAGAGGCTGCAGTGCATCTGCAACCTCGGCATTAAGTCAATCTTCGGGAGTACCTCTCTCAGAGCCATCTTGCCGAGCTTGGCGTAACCTATAGATATACCAGAAACAACTGCACCGTGGTACAGCGGGTTAACGAGCATTTCGCCATAAGTACTTGGGGTTGTTATGGTGCAGAAACGACTGGGTTTGCTGTACAGCATTGCTAGCCCAAACAATCTAACGCCACCGGCAACCCAGGACGCCCATGTAGCAAAAGGATGAGGCAGAGAAGGCCTCTCTACCACCGCCGTTTCAGCAATATCTTCGTCTCTGGTTGGGATGTGTGGCCTTGGCCTCACGTAGCTCAATCATAAGCTTATCCGGTTTGGCTTTTGGGGCTGCGGCGCCCTCTAGTCCAGCAGGGCTTTTTGTGGGTTCACAAGTCACCCTCTCTACCGATGTGGCCTTTGATGACATCTGTGGATTCGTTGCCCAGCCATGGCCTTCCTGTTAGGATTGTCCTTGAATTTACAAGATGTCAATAAAAGCGAGTATCTATCGACCTAGACACAAAAGACCGACCTCTCTGAATATGTGCAAAAAGCCTATCTTGATGGGCTACACAACCAGCCCTCACTGAAGCCCCTCATCACTATTTGGGCAGACGAACAAGGGACATTGGTTAATGCAACGCATATCTAATGCCAGCTCCGGGACGAGTTTTGCATATGGGGCTATCAAGTAGTGTGCATGCCAAGTCTGCCCTTCCCTGTTGTTGTTAATCGTGTCTCAAAGAACAGTTATTATGTAACCAAACTAAGGAACGAGCGTACAGCTATCCGAATATTTGACACACCTTTCGAGTTGGCTATAGGTGACCTAATCAGTTTCAGAACACGTTGGAACACTTTCCATACATCTAAGGCAGTACTTTCACTGCTATTTGAACTTGTATTTTAGCCACATAGTTATGAGGACACCAACCGCACCTTGTGTTTACCCAGGGATGCCCTGAGATTAACCAGCTTGAGGGAATCAAGTTCCAGCTTACTGTTAGGGTTAAGCTCATGAAAAAACCGCAGAAGGCGAAGTATGTTGAACCTCTCTTTCGGCACGCACTAGAGGCACTACTCACCCTTGACGAGATTGAGGCCATGAAAAGAGCAAGCGCGGTCGTCCAAGAAAGTTTAGAAAAGTAAACTAACAGAGGGTCAGACTGGGAGAAATCTCTCGCTATCTGCCTCTCAATGAGCTGTCTTTCACGTGGATCAAAGACCTGAACCACATGCTATACGACCATAATAAACATAAATACTGCAAGTACTTCTGTGAGTGTTGTCTACACAGATACTCCAACGAAGATCTGCTTCAGGCTCACAAGCCAGAATTTAAAGGATATGTCAAACAGCAGTTCGGGGTTGAAAAAAGAGGAGAGGAGGGGAAAAATAAACTCTTCTTCCAAAACTGGCACAAACAGATTCCGGCCCCCAACATTATCTATGCCAACTTTGAGGCACTCACAGTCAAAATTGCAGACCCTGCACTAGACTCGACTAAGAGCAATACTCAGAAGATTGAGCAATATGAGACCTGCGTCTATGGGTGTGAAGTGTTTGTACCCACTGGACAGACGAACCCACCGGACTGCAACTGATTGTCATATATGCAGCAAGCCACTGATAGGCACAGATGGTCAATGTGACTCTGTTCGCGACCACTGTCACATAACAAGGAAGTACAGGGGACCAGCCCACAAAGCTGCAGTTGAATCCCAAAACTACAACTATACCAGTTGTCTTCCACAAACAGAAATGTGTAAGGCCAGATCAACTGTATCCCCAACAACATGGAGAAGTATATCTCACTTACCCTAGGGCAGTTATGCTTTATTGACAGTGCACAGTTCTTTCTGGCCTCGTTTGACAAGCTGGTCTCTGCAAACAACCCAGACCCTTTGCACTGTCAGTTAAGTATGAGCCCGACGATACTAAGCGCCGGCTGCTACTATGCAAGGGAGTGTACCCCTGAGTTTATGGACGGCTGTGTGTAGGAATGTGCATTCTTGATGTTTCCAAGCACCCCATGTACTACTATAACACCATGAAGTCCAGATATGGTGACGGCCTGCGTCTGCTGTGTACTGATTAGGACCCGCTACTGGTGGATATCCGCACAGAGGACGTGTACACAGGAGAATATCCGACACTTTAACACGAGCAAAACTATTCAGAGAATCACGCACATCGATTAGAAGGTCTTGGGCAAAATGTAAGATGAGTATGGCAGAGTAACTATCAAGGAGTATGTAGGTCTGCACCCTAAGATCTACTTAATCCTGATGTCTGACAGGGGGCGAGATCAGAAAGGCGAAGGGAATGAAGAAGGTTGCACACGCAATACATGGAGTCTCTGTTCACACAGAAGCAGTTCCGCCATGGAATGAACATGCTATGTAATGGTCACAAGATATATGGGCTGCACGTCAACAAGGCGTCACCTTCTCCGTTTGTTTCAAATCGGTGGGTAGCCACAAACGACGTAGACACCTTAGCCTAGAGGATGAGTTGTATGCTGGAAGGAGTGTGCGCTTTTGTGTATACTTGGCGATGGATGGAGGAGAATGATTTAATTATTAGGATATTAAAGCTTCACCTTTAAATCCTTAACACACAGTCATATTTAAAACACACGCACCTGTAAGTAATAGTCACTAGCTATATTTGTTTCAGCATCCTCATAATAAAACCTTATTAGTATCACTCGATTAGCTATATTTGTTTCACACTTGTCAACGATTAAACGCATTGTGTTCTCGAACATTGCGGTGTAGTCTCTTGACTACTGGCGCAATCGCTGTCGTTAAATAAGAATTGTTTGTCGTACAATTTCCTCCCAATGTCTAACTCATTGAGTTTCCCCTTTTGGCGACGCGAACCCTATTCATAACGAACGATACAATGGATCATAACGAACGATACAATGGATCATAACGGACGCTGACTAAACGCACTTGTTTTGCTTGGCAACCGTATATTTATGAACTCATATCGGATTTAGAAGCAAGAATAGTAAGCAATTTGGATTGATATTGTTCCATCGACCATGGAAAGTGGTACCATAGCGTGGAAAACTTTTCTTAGCTGCTGCAAATAATCTCCTCTCGATCGCAATTAACAAAACAACGTTAACGAACACTGAGCGATAATATGGTACGAGCTACCGGGCCATATTTAGCCGCGAATGATGAGTGGAACCAGTGGCGAGTTAAGGCTAAAGCTCGTAGAATGGTCAATAAAAATGCTTGTATTATATATGGAAATATGGCCATCCATTAGCTATTTATCTCACAAGCTTGGCTACTATAATATCGTGGTTTAGGGTGAATGTCCGGGTGGGGGTGGGTGGGGGGGGGGGGGCACTTGGCCTAAACTCGGATAGTGGTGTGCCGCGGGACCTCGAAAACCCGTACCCGTTGTACAATTTGAAAATGGAAAATAAAATGTCCCGTCATACAAGGTATTATGTGGATGTATAACGCATAATCCGTCGTACGTCGTAGGCAAGATAAAAGTTGCGGGTAAATCTCAAAATGTTATGTGCTTCCAGCTCTGCCTTTGATCGTTGATATAGGGGATCTTTACCTGTTATCGCCTTTATCTCAGCACATACCGGCTTGGCATTCCGGGTATGTGTCTCAGTGGCACGGGCCAGTAACAGCCATGGCCGCTCGGCTTATGACCATGGGATGGGGGTGTCTCGCAGGTGGTTTGAGCCTCGGCACTTTGTACAATCTGTGATTTTGCGCACACACAAGCAAATGACCAAAACCTTCACAAAACAGAGAAAAAAAGCCTAAGACGGGCAAAAATTAGGCCGCTGATGCTGGGGTCGATCCTCGGCACTTTACTATGTGAAAACGAAAGGACGCTGGTCATTCACACAAGACTACCAAGTGGTACAAAAATGATCCTGTCCAAAGAAGACTGGGGCAGTGTTTATCCACACTAATATGGGAGACAAATGGATTTGAAAGTAGGAGTGTAGACCTCTAAATGAATTTGTCAAAATTGGATTTGCGTAATATTTCATAGACGGTTTGATTACCATAATGAAACTTTAAAACATTTCACAGATGGTTCGATTATCTTAATGAAACGATAACATTTCATAGATGGTTCGATTAGTGTAATGAAACTTTGACATTTAATTGACGAGGAGCAACTAATACATTGTGCAACTTATACTTGAGTCAGTACAGAAAGATAATCATCAGGTATAATTTCTGACTTTTCTTAGGTCCATTACTCTGTTTAGTAGTATGCTCAATGATTGTATTGTTCCTTTGGCTTGGATTATAAGTTTCCTCAACTTAATTTTATTTGACCTATGAACTCTCATGGCTTGTGATTGCTGGCAGTTGTAATTATGAATTATCATGGCTTGTGATTGCTGGCAGTTGTAATTATGATCTCTCATGGCTTGTGATTGCTGGCAGTTGTAATTATGAACTCTCATGGCTTGTGATTGCTGGCAGTTGTAATTATGAACTCTCATGGCTTGTGTTTGCTGGCAGTTGTAATTATGAACTCGCATGGCTTGTGTTTGCTGGCAGTTGTAATTACGAATTGTCGTGGCTTGTGTTTGCTGGCAGTTGTAATTACGAATTATCGTGGCTTGTGTTTGCTGGCAGTTGTAATTATGATGTCTGGAGTAATGTTCCAGGTGCTGGTATAAATGGTGCAGAAGAAGAGCAAATATGGCTTCAACTCGGGTAACACCCTCCGCCAATCTCCACGCAAGAATACCGGAGGAATCATATCTTGCATCAAATTTGACGTTGAGAGATTGGAAAGTCGGCTAGCATCAATCTGGGGCAGTTTGGAACAATACGAGCGAGCAGAGTGGCTGATTCTGAACGATATAATGGACAATCATATGTGTTTGTTTGATGAAACTCAATACGAAATTTCCTTGAACAAGAAACAGGGCTGGCTGAAATGGGAAGCATTGGAAATGAGCCTGAAGAAACTCCTGCAACTACAGGCAGTGTGTAAAGTGACTCACTTGTCAGCATGTGTTCATAAGCGCCACAGTGGTATCCTGCATCTGTAGCTCAGCATCCTATGCATCACAGGGCACCAGTGACAGGCAGGCAATCTGTGATTTACAGCACGTTGCTAAGCCGTATCGGTTTAACACACGGGGCATTCAGAGGAAAGTCGGTCCTCAAGTTAGTGGAAGGTCAAGGTCACTTGCCCAGGCCCAGATCAATGAATATTCTGCAAGATATAGGCATGTATTGCCTTTCTTTACTTTCCTTACTTGTGGAAAATCACATAATATAACCATTCATTTATCACCAATGTTTAAGAATGCGTGATATAAATACATCAGTGTATATGTGTGCATGTTTGCGATGCCTGGCTGTTTAGGATCCAGCCGGGGATCGG
Source organism: Urechis unicinctus (assembly GCA_034190875.2). Taxonomy (NCBI): domain Eukaryota; kingdom Metazoa; phylum Annelida; class Polychaeta; order Xenopneusta; family Urechidae; genus Urechis; species Urechis unicinctus. The sequence continues at coordinate 6,204,272 of CM067343.1, read as the reverse complement.
GGATGTGATGTATGAGATCGAAGACAACGATTATTCCATACTGCCTTACACCAAACACAGCAAACAGGATGAAAAGGTAAGAAACACTCTCAAAGGGATATTTTATAGCAATTTCTTGAACATTGTGTCCTTATTTTTATATTTCATGTAATTTTTGGATATCTGGTATAAACCTTATGTCACGTGATATGTCAGGTTAATTGTATAAGCTTTGTAAATGATTGAAGTACCTCATGTGAGGATGTTTATATAAGCTTTGTGTTTCAGACATCCCAGAAAAAGTCTACAAAAAGATGAAAGGAGTTAAGGAAAAGCAAAAATATTGGCTCTTGGGGGTGTCCGATCAAGAGATTAAAAGGGCCACTACCAATCTCTCTGATCTTGGTATTTCCAGGAAGTGCCGTAGGAATGAGGCTGCTGTCGACACCAAGTTGTCATGTGTCAGCCGAAATAGTCGTGAATGGAAGGCCAGATGTCAAGGTGATCACTTCAAGGTCAAGAAAATGAAACAGGTGGATTTGCATAAACAAATAGAAATCAAGAGGAAGATGAGAAAAGCCAAAAGGGAAGGTACAAGAGAAGAAGAGCCAGATGAGGATTCTGTGGACGATGTCAAGTCCGTCCGGAACAAATCCACTTTTGCGGAAATACTCTGTAAAAGCTTGCCTGATTGTCCTGAGAAAAAAGAAAGTGGTTTCACTGTGTCCGCTATGGGTGGTACCAGTGGTCTGCTGCAAGCTGCTGTAAAAGACACAACAACCAAACAGCCAGCTCCCTGCTCATCTCCACAAATCACTGTTACAAATGCTCAACGTAAACCAAGGAAAAAGGTCAAGGTCAAATTAAGTAAAAAAGGCTTAAGTTATGACGGAGGTAAAAATGATTTCAAGATGGAGGCATACCTGAGAGAAACATGGGGAGGAGACTGTGGTCATTTGAGGGGAGAAGCCGGGACAAGATTGACACTGCATGAAATGACCTCCGCTCTGCTTCATGGAACCAGCAGTGAACGGCGAGCGCTATTTGCCGCCTGTTCTCCCCCCAATGACCCTCCTGACCAGGTGCCTGATAGACGGCCAGCAACAAGCAGCTTGCGAATCTTCCCAACTGAGCTCACTGATTCTGACCAGAGGGCAGAGAAAAAGACAAATCCCAAGATGAAAAATACACTTGGAGAAACACACACAGAACCAAGGCCTCAGCAAAAGAAACGCCGCAAGAAGCGTGCAAATCAAAACCTCTCCCGGCCTCTGTTTCTTAAATTGAAGGCTACATCTGTTGAGAAAGCATGTCTTGAAAAAAGATTTCAACATGTTTTCTATGATGAGCAGTCCTCCTCTCCTAGACTGTTTGCAATTGACTTGACTAGTGAAATAACCAATTCTAATGTGAGAGCAACAGCCGTTCAACAGAAAGCTGGTTCTCCTACAAGAAATGGTTGTCAAGACATGAGCTTGGTAGCCAGAAACTCAAGTGCTATTCTGGTGTTTGAATTACTCTCGGATGAACAATGCTTCAAAGTAGGAAATGGTTGTGCCACTGCTGCTGTACACAATGGGTGTGCCACTGCTGCTGTACACAATGGGTGTGCCACTGCTGCTGTACACAATGGGTATGCCACTGCTGCTGTACACAATGGGTGTGCCACTGCTGCTGTACACAATGGGTGTGCCACTGCTGCAGTACACAATGGGTGTGCCACTGGTGCAGTACACAATGGGTGTGCCACTGGTGCAGTACACAATGGGTGTGCCACTGCTGCTGTACAAAACTTCCATTTAGCAAGGTGAGTTAAACATTGAACTGGTGACCTGGCTGTGTTTCTGACCTCCATTTAGAAACTGGGAATTTACTGGTGGAAAAGTATGCAGTTTACACGATTGATGATGTTCCCTTTTGACTATTTGCTTTGCTTTTATTACAACATGGTTTTGATTCTACAGAATGCACATCAAGGCTTTTTTAAACAACAGAGGTCAAACTATGTTGTGTCAGCGTTTGTCAGAAAACCTACAGTCACATCTACTGTACCCTGTGTCAAAAGTTGTTGAAATTTTCATTGAGGTCTTCAAAAACTTAACAGCTGACAAGTAAGTGCAATCAGTGTCACTTGTGGTTAGACTTCTCCTGTAGGTAAATCCAGTGTTCTTTATCAAGTATTTTATCATTGTTGATTTGTGAATGTGGTGACAGGTATCAACATAGATTAGGCGCTGCAGGCAATCAGGGCAGACCACCTCATGCTTTGCATCACTCTCTGTTTGACTGGCTGCGTGATGTTGGTGGATGGCAGTATACAACATGCTCACAGGACGAGGCTGTCATAGCAACCTCCGCAAGTCTGGTCAGTATCAGATGTCCCCAGACTCACATGCATGACAGACATCCTACACTGTCAGGTCAGTATCAGATGTCCCCAGACTCACATGCATGACAGACTTCCTACTCAGTCAGGTCACTCACATGCATGACAGACTTCCTACACTGTCAGGTCACTATCAGATGTCCCCAGACTCACATGCATGACAGACTTCCTACTCAGTCAGGTCAGTATCAGATGTCCCCATACTCACATGCATGACAGACTTCCTACACTGTCAGGTCAGTATCAGATGTCCCCAGACCCACATGCATGACAGACTTCCTACACTGTCAGGTCAGTATCAGATGTCCCCAGACTCACATGCATGACAGACTTCCTACACTGTCAGGTCAGTATCAGATGTCCCCAGACTCACATGCATGACAGACACCCTACACTGTCAGGTCAGTATCAGATGTCCCCAGACTCACATGCATGACAGACTTCCTACACTGTCAGGTCACTATCAGATGTCCCCAGACTCACATGCATGACAGACATCTTACACTGTCAGGTCAGTATCAGATGTCCCCACACAACCCGTATGACAGCCACCCTACTCAGACAGGTCTTTGCTTTGTACATGTTGCTGAATCTGACAGTGCTGTTCCAGTATCAGATTACTCCAGACTCACAGGCATGACAGACATCCTACAATGGATGTCCCCAGACTCCACATGCATGACAGACTTCCTACTCAGTCAGGTCAGTATCAGGCACTGATTTACATCACCTGAAGCATGTTGCTAACGGCAAGAGGCAGCCTACGTCTCCACAACAACCCACTACATGTGTATCCTGCGGGGGAAGGGAGGGGATGTTTTCTCCGGAGCAGCTGCAGTCCGACCCCACGTCTGCTATGAGTGTGACCATGTCCCGTAGCATCAAGATAGCCTGCTGTGGACATCGATTGTGCCTGGCCTGCCTCACACGCACACTACAAGAGTATTATGCTGCCCACACTTTGTCTTGTCGATGTCCAGTAGGTTCTATTTATAGATCATATAGTATTCCACCAATTCAGAACATATTCACTCCATATTGCAAATTGAGTTGTTTCTTCTATCATTGATTTTTTCACTTGTAAGTCGCTGTCCATGAACCAAGTCGTAGCTGGGTAATAACTTGATCTGATCTGGCTGTTGCCAGGCAGCAGGGTGTGGTTGCAGTGTGTACAGCCTGGTGTTGCTGCTTGGAATGCCTTTAGCCATGTACCGCTGCCATGCCCAGCGCTGTCTCAACCAGAAGATAAACTCACACCCACTCTGGCACAGGTGTCCCTCTCCACACTGTGATAGAGCTGTGAAGATCACCGGCACTAGTAGGTTGCATAGCATAGAGCTTAGATCACCATTGTGAAGCCATATCTGGCATAGATAACATAACACATCTGAAAGGCATGTCAGAGTAGATAGCCATCTGAAAGGCATGTCAGAGTAGATAGCCATCTGAAACGCATGTCAGATTAGATAGCCATCTTCATGTCAGAGTAGATAGCTATCTTGATGTCATGTCAGAGTAGATAGCCATCTTAAAGTCATGTCAGAGTAGAAAGCCATATTAAAGTCATGTCAGAGTAAATAGCCATCTTAAAGTCATGTCAGAGTAGATAGCCATCTTAAAGTCATGTCAGAGTAAAAAGCCATATTAAAGTAATGTCAGAGTAGATAGCCATCTTAAAGTCATGTCAGAGTAGATAGCTATCTTGATGTCATGTCAGAGTAGATAGCCATCTTAAAGTCATGTCAGAGTAGATAGTCATCTTAAAGTCATGTCAGAGTAGATAGTCATCTTAAAGTCATGTCAGAGAAGATAGCCATCATAAAGTATTGATAACCATGTTAAAGTCATGTCAGAGTGGATATCCAAATTGATAAGTTGCACGAGTGTAGTATACCTTGTTAAAGCCAGTTGACACCAAGCATGGCTGATGGGTGCCACATTTTATTCTTTGCTTGTTCTACCCAGGTGTGTTGGAGTCTGAGATACCAGTGGAGTGTTCTTGTGGCGCCATCTGGTGCTTCCACTGCCAGGCTGCGGCCCATTGGCCAGCATCGTGTAGTGAGGCACGTGGCTTCCTCACATCCTCACAGACGGGTAACCCTTTATCACTTGTCCCCATGTGGTAACAGACCCGACTCAATGCGTGTCACGCGTCTCTCGTTATCTCTAACCATTGTGGTTCCTCGTGTGTTCCAGTTCATGACCTCTCCCCGTGTGATGCACCCTTCCTTAAGTACACCTGCACAGTATGTGGTAGTCACAAGGCTCCCTACCCTGAGAAGGCCCCTGCACCTCAGATGGAAGGCTGTCAGTGTGTGTTCCGCGTGTGTAAGAAACACGTCCATGAGTTGGGGGGCGCACCTTCAGTGACTTCATCAAAGGAAAAAGGTTCAATTAACACCATGTGTTTACTAAACTTCAAAGTAGATATAATGCAATGTTGTCTTTGTTGCCATAGACGACTGACACGTGTTGCGCTGATAGATATCTGTTAACCCTGGCTCCGATTCCTCTCTTTGCATTTTGCTTAGATTCATCAACAACCACATATAGGTTCACGTTGATCCTTGCCTGATATTTTGGCTGATGATAAAGTTATTTGTTACTTAATTCTTTGCAAGCCATGTGCTCTTCCATGTCTTCTCAATCACCCATAATGATCCCCTGATTATCTCCCACATCTCATTGCCCATAATGCTCCCCTGGTTATCTTCCACATATTCTAATTACCCATAATGCACCCCTGGTTATCTTCCCCATCTTCTCATTACCCATAATGCTCCCCTGGTTATCTACTACATCTTCTCATTACCCATAATGCTCCCCTGGTTATCTTCCACATCTTCTCATTACCCATAATGCTCACCTGGTTATCTTCCATGTCTTCACATTACCCATAATGCTCCCCTGGTTATCTTCCACATTTTCTCATTACCCTTAATGCTCCGCTGGTATTCTATTCCCTTAGGTCTTGAGTATGGAGACTTACAGAGACTCACTGCTGACGTTGATGTTCCATCACTGCGCCCTCTACCATCATGATCAGAAAGCTACCTGGCACTGGCCGGAGGTGGAGGTCAAGGTCATGAAGCTGGCTCGCTGCGTAGCGGTCAGTGTGCTTTCTCATGCCATATCTTGTTATTCCCTCAACAAATGTATGCTGGGTAAACTTATTCACTATTTGTGCTGTAGAGGTCAAGAACTGGTATGTCTGGCCGAGTGCGGGATTCATCAATTGTGATGAGAGGTGATAGGGGTCATGGAACAATTCCCTCACCACCACCAGCCGCCCGTCCCCCTGCAATGAGAGGTGATATGAATCATGGATCGATTCTCTCACCACCACCGGCGCCCCGCCCCCCTGTAATAAGAGGTGATGGAGATCATGGATCGATTCTCTCATCACCACCAGCCCCCCGCCCCCCTGTAATAAGAGGTGGATCCATTCCCTCACCACCATTGGCCCCCCGCCCCCCTGTCATTCGCAGAACGCCCTCCACCCACCGCCTCAGACCGTGTGTGGTCACAGAACAGCTGCTACTCAGCCTCCTGCAGCAGTTCCTTTATCAGGTAGCCTTGCTTTCCGACCGTGCGTGTTGTCAACTTTGTAATGAGCGGGTGGATTATCGTATGTATGATTACGATTACCAGCAAGTTGTGAAGAGGTGAGTGGATCGTTTGTTGAATGAAGGTGTGTCATGGCTGCAGGGGCACTTCCTTCTGGAGCCAGTCTTCGTGCTGTTGATGAATCGAGGTGTGAGACACGAGCCGTTACGAGAGCTAGCCGCAAGCGCTCTTGCGCTGCAGGCAGTCATACTCCAGATCAAACAGGTGCTTTTATACGTTCCTATTTTCAGATGATTACCTCATTGCTTAACCACCAAACCACATGTAATACTAACCACTCAACTTAACCATCAACCACATCCAACACTGACCACTCCACCAAACCACAACCAACACTGACCACTCCACCAAACCACAACCAACACTGACCACTCCACTAAACCAAATCCAACACTGACCACTACACCAAACCACAACCAACACTGACCACTCCACCAAACCACAACCAACACTGACCACTCCACCAAACCACATCCAACACTGACCACTCCACCAAACCACAAAACCACCACTAATGCTCCACCACACTCCACCAAACCACATCCCACATGCTCACCACTCCACCAAACCACATCCAATGCTGACCACTACACCAAACCACTTCCAATGCTGACCACTCCACCAAACCACATCCAACACTGACCACTCCACAACCGACACTGACCACTCCACCAAACCACATTCAACACTGACCACTCCACCAAACTACATCCAATGCTGACCACTCAACCAAACCACGTCCAATGCTCACCACTCCATCAAACCACATCCAATGCTCACCACTCCACCAAACCACATCCAATGCTCACCACTCCACCAAACCACATCCAATGCTGACCACTACACCAAACCACTTCCAATGCTGACCACTACACCAAACCACATCCAACACTGACCACTCCACCAAACCACACCCAATGCTGACCACTCCACCAAACCACATCCAACACTGACCACTCCACCAAACCACATCCAATGCTGACCACTCCACCAAACCACTTCCAACACTGACCACTCCACCAAACCACACCAATGCTGACCACTACACCAAACCACTTCCAATGCTGACCACTCCACCAAACCACATCCAACTAATGAGTGATATTGGTGCTTTCACTCACCACCTACCTACCACATCCCTTTCTGGTCCCAATCTTGCATTAAGTTGAAGCTGTTGCTGTCGTTAAGTTATATCAATTCACTTGAATCATTCAATGCTATTTCTTCCAGCTTGCTGTTTACCTGATGTTATATATGACCTTGATGTGACCCCTATGATTGGTTGACCTTGACCTTTATGTGATAGGTGTACAGTGAGTTGGAGATAGTACCATCCACACGCCAACTTGTTGTTCTGCGAGGGTTGCAGGAAGATGGACGCAAGATACTGTTGCTCACAGCACAGCAGGCTCGCAGTCTCTCAAACACACCTTGTGGCTCCGCTTCGGCTTCGACCACTCAACGATTGCTTCCTGGTCTAAAAAGTCATATCTTATAGGCATCCCATGTACACATTGTGAAGTTAACTACCTCTCATGGCTGACTGGAGCCAACTGATGTGTTGTATGATCAGAATAGCAGAATGTGTCATTGAGCCAAATGATAAAAAAGTACATATCTAGACCAAGTACTCAATTATTCACTTTATTAATACATCGTACATCTGATGAGCATAAAATTGCTTGACTGCCTGCTTTAAAGGCAGGCAAAATATCTGTTAGCGTGTATTGCAATATTTATTAGAGGCCATTTTGGTGATGTTTTTAACTTATTTAAACAATATTATGCCTATAAATATATAAAGGGTAAACTCATACTGCATGCATAGGTTAATAGGTTTATATAAAGGGTATACTCATACTGCATGCATAGGTTAATATGTTTATATATTTGTATATATATATGTCAGCTTTCTTTTACTTCATTTTCTAACTGTTGCCATATTCACTTGAACAATCGTCTTTATTGCAATTTGTATTGACTCACGACTATTTATGCTGTCGCGTTTGTTTGGGAATAATGGAGAAACTAAGCATGCTCTTTGCTGTACAAAAATATCCTTGCTCAAATTCGATTTTTCAGGCCTCCAATATAGTTAAGCCTCTCCTTAAACTACATGTTAACTGTGTAAATAGTTAATACATATTTGTTGATTTTCTGTTTGTAAACACTTATTGTTTACTTGTTTTACATTGTCTACATTTAATCAGATCATATCTACTTTGCTCTAGTCTTTCCAATTTTGTTTTGTAATATACCTAATTTGGGTCATATCTTTGATTTTTTTTAAAATTTGTTTGTAAACACCGACCTTTGTGGCAACATCTGCATTCGGTTAGCGGTAATCAACTTACCTCAACTTCCATATTTTGTTTCTAACATAATCCATACTTACATATTGTTATGCATTCTACCTCAACTTCCATATGTTGCAATTTCTGTTGTCATATCAGAAACAATTTGTTTCTGCCATTTACACAAGTTCGATCAACTTTCTTGTTTTCTTCAACACCTCGTTGATTATTGCCATAAATATATTGTTAAAGCTTGTTGTATAATAAACATTATGATTGTTTTGCTCCATGTGCAATGAAGAGTCCCCGTGATGATGAGCCATTTGTACTAAGAAACAAATTTATTTTCTCCTTTATACATGGAATAGAACCACTGACCAGCAGGTGGCTCACACAACACTATTTACATTCATCAACATAAGGGGGGTCACTACGTCAGTTCTACTAAAGCTTAGACATCGTACTGTTCTCCCAGAGGGTAGTCTATTGCTTATTCTATGGTAGACACAAACAGGCAAACTAATAATGCAGGGCAAACATCACAACAGGAAGTGATCATAGACCAACAGGAAGTGGTCATTGACCACTATATGAACACCTATTCTCAATTGTGACCTGATTAACGACAAACTACAAAGGTGGCTAGTTGATTACTAGACTAAACAATCGATGCAAATGCAGTGCTTTATAGCGGCAAAGTGAACAGCAGTGGTTCTATGACATTAGATTGGTGTTCTGCCACATCACTTGACAATGATGGCAGCTTTCTGGCTGCGGTTGGTGAAGTTGTTATTGCGTGTACAGATGTAATGATACTCGCCGCTTCGGAAGCGGAGCAGAGCGCCCTCGTAAGAAGCGGGGGCGTTGTCCAGCTGGTTGTTGAGCTGTCCCTTATTCTGGGCACTTTGGCTGGCGCTGTGGCAAGGATTGGCCTTCAGGCACCTAGTCAAACAGAGACAGGTCAAACAGAGACAGGTCAATTAAGACAGGTCAATTAGATACAAGTCAAGCAGAGACAGGTCAATTAGACACAAGTCAAGCAGATACAGGTCAAACCAATGTAGGTCAATAAGAGACAGGTCAAACAGAGACTGGTCAAACAGATTCAGGTCGATTTGATAAAAGTCAAACAGACATAGGTCAATTAGAGACAGGTCAAACAGAAACAGGTCAGTAAGAGACAAGTCAAGCAGAGACAGTCAAACAGAGACAGGTATGATCAACACAAGCTTCCCAAAAAATTGTGTTCATCGTTACTGTGTGGTGGAGCAATTCATTCCAAAAGCTCAACAACACCATATGACATTATTCCAATGATGAAATAACTACTGCTTAAGTACATACTGAAAATAGCCTGCAGATGCCATAGAGACAGCCAGGTCCTCGGGTTTGACTTCTTTGTGACCGTGGTGGATCCAGATAATCTCACTTTGATTCCACATGGTCGTCTGCTCCATGGGCAGTGGGAAGTTCTCGTTTAGGTTGTGCACCTGTACAATGTTGCTTCTGTCTGTACCTGTACATTACAAATCCATCACTTAACAGACATGGACCAACACTTCGCAACCAGTATCTACATATAGATATACCAGAAAACTAGGATCATGCCACGACAATGAGGGAGACAACCTCATGAGGAAGCCTGGTGAATCCTGGAGACGACCTCATGAGGAAGCCTGGTGAATCCTGGAGACGTCCTCATGAGGAAGCCTGGTGAATCCTGGCGACGACCTCATGAGGAAGCCTGGTGAATCCTGGAGACGACCTCATGAGGAAGCCTGGTGAATCCTGGAGATGACCTCATGAGGAAGCCTGGTGAATCCTGGAGACGACCTCATGAGGAAGCCTGGTGAATCCTGGAGACAACCTCATGAGGAAGCCTGGTGAATCCGGTAGACGACCTCATGAGGATGCCAGGTGAGCCTCGGAGACGACCTCATGAGGACGCCAGGTGAGCCTTGGAGACGACCTCATGAAATTACCAGCCGAGCCTCGAAGACGACCTAATGAGGATGCCAGGCGAGCCTCGGGGACAACCTCATGAGGATGCCAGGTGAGCCTCGGAGACGACCTCATAAGGATCACTTTATATAATATATGACGTACCTCCTCGACCTTCTCCTGCGTCCCCGGCCTGCCCGTCCCCAGCAGGGTTACCATTCTTATGGTTATTGGAACCTGCATACAGCAACACAGACAAACTCATATCATGAACTGAAGTAACTCTGCATACACTAACTCACATCAAGACAAAAGCAACTCTGTCTATGTGGTCTAACACTTACTCATATCATAGACAGGACCAACTCTGTCTGTCTAACACTTACTCATATCATTGTCAGGACCAACTCTGTCTAACACTTACTCGTATCATAGACAGGACCAACTCTGTCTAACACTTACTCATATCATTGTCAGGACCAACTCTGTCTAACACTTACTCACATCATAGACAGGACCAACTCTGTCTAACACTTACTCGTATCATAGACAGGACCAACTCTGTCTAACACTTACTCATATCATTGTCAGGACAAACTCTGTCTAACACTTACTCACATCATAGACAGGACCAACTCTGTCTAACACTTACTCACATCATTGTCAGGACTATTATGGAGCGGCAGAACTGTCTGGGGGCATTATGTGGAATGTTGCAAAGAGCAAGAAATAAAGGGCAACCATTTCTCAACATGAGTCAGAATACAGCAACAATACAAAGCTGGCACTGAAGCATCATAACGCTGGCGCCGGAGCATCATAACGCTGGCACCGGAGCATCATAAAGCTAGCACCGGAGCATCATAACGCTGACCTTTGCAATGTAACTAAGTTGATGAAATCATGACAGTAAGCAGGTCACCTGTCCACTGGATGTGAACCAAGTCTCTCGGAGACAGCTCCAGTCTGTTAGGGGCGAAATCATACTCGACGGCCGGGTACACCTGCACTATGTTGCCGCGCTTCCCGCGTACATTCAGGTTAAAGATTCTGAAATCAGCACAGGAATAAAGATATCTTCAGTTCTGTCAAGTAACATGCCTGATTTACTGCCAATCACCCCCATCTGAGACTTAGCAAGGCTACACTAACAACACAGAGTAGAGATTTATAAGTACATACTTATATATCCAATATTTGTGCAAACTGAGAACTAATGGTGGTCCATGTAGACTGGGTATGATGGGGATATGGTTTACCTCTCATTGTTGACGCCATCCGGTCGCTGCCTTATAAGGAACACATGGCTTCTGTCTTGGAAGGTGCGACCGAACTGGGCTGTGTTGATGGCCAGACGCAGTGGAGTGTCAACCCCAATCTCTACATACGGGTTCTGCTGAACAGGTGACTGCTGCCCTGCACCACTAATCACAACACACAGGTAAACTCACTACAGTACTGCTTATCACAACACACAGGTAAACTGACTACAGTACTGCTTATCATAACACACAGGTAAACTGACTACAATACTGCTTATCACAACACACAGGTAAACTGACTACAGTACTGCTTATCATAACACACAGGTAAACTGACTACAATACTGCTTATCACAACACACAGGTAAACTGACTACCATTCTGCTTATCACAACACACAGGTCAACTCACTACAGTACTGCTTATCACAACACACACGTAAACCCACTACAGTACTGCTTATCACAACACACAGGTCAACTCACTACAGTACTGCTTATCACAACACACAGGTAAACCCACTACAATACTGCTTATCACAACACACAGGTAAACCCACTACAGTACTGCTTATCACAACACACAGGTAAACTCACTACAGTAGCACTCATCACAATGTACACCCCATTAAACTGACACCTGGCATGTTAATGTACCAGGCTCTGTCCATGCAGTTAACATAGAGAAGTGTATAAGTAAGAAGAGTTCAGAGATACATGGTTGAAAGCTCTCTTACGGATCTTGATTGTGGCTGGAATCTGTCTGGAACGGATCGTAATCATCTGTTGTAATGTTGTACCTGAAACACAGCAAACCAGTCTTCTTCTTACAGAGGAAATTCCAGCAAGAAGAAATACAGCAAATGACAGAGAGCCAATGACAGGGAGACATTGAAATGTGACCAATGTCAACAAATGATGGCAAATGATAGACTGCCAATGAGAGCCAATGAGAGCCAATGAGAGCTGACAGAGGTAGGAGAGCAGCATAGACCACTCACCTCATTCTGAATACACATCTTTTGTCTTGGTTTGAGGGGAAATGAGGCAATGTCCAGGTATATGTAGACGCCAAACCTTCACGCCCGTTGCCCAAATGATTGGATCTGAAACCACCATGTACATTCAGACAACATAAGATTCCTGCGAAATTTGGAAGGATGAGTGTGGATATTCATAACTTAGGGAATGTGTAAAAACCACGCGATCACTATGGGACTCAAAGTGACAACTGAGCGTTAGTGCACTACACTGAGCGTTAGCGCACTACACTGAGCGTTAGCACACATCACTGAGCGTAAGCGCACTACACTGAGCGTTAGCGCACTACACTGCGGGCCTATAGCGAGAGAAGAGGGAAGTAAGCTGCTGGTCACCTGGTCCACGGGGCCTGCGAGCATTCAGGGCCAGGTGGCGCCACCAAGCACTTCTCGGTCACACCGTCATTTGTGTTGTAGGGGATTCCCCATTTGTAGACCACTCCCTTGCCGTTCTTAGCCTGGCATGCGGCCCGACTTGGTGCTGTCAAGTCAACACAATACTTGACAGAGCCACACAATAACAACTTGAGGACTGCTCTAGATTGGAGATACATATTCTTATAAATCATCATCTCAGCCCCATGCAAGTCACGCGAAGCGCTGACAATGGTATGAGGTGACCTTCACCTTCGTCTACTTCCAGAAAGCTATGCAGCTCCACCCACAGGCCGCCCTTGGTCTGGCAATCAGCCTCGTTGTTCCATTGAGAGTACCACTTCCTGTCATTGGGGCTCCAGAACTCAATACACTCATGGTAGGGCTTCACGTTAAAGCTCTTCTCACGGAAGTGGGAGCTGCAAATGGAGAAACACTGAGGTGACTACTATCCTAATTAATTAGGTACAATAACTGACGATTGACAATGCTCTATGTCATATTGTGGTCTTCTGTTATGGATCAGGTATTGGTGAGTAGTGTCAGATAGGAGCGGGTATTGGTGAGTAGTGTCAGTAGATAGGAGCAGGTATTGGTGAGTAGTGTCAGTAGTTAGGACCAGGTATTGGTCAGTATAGTCAGTAAATAGGAGCAGGTATTGGTGAGTATAGTCAGTAGATAGGAGCAGGTATTGGTGAGTAGTGTCAGTAGATAGGACCAGGTATTGGTCAGTATAGTCAGTAGATAGGAGCAGGTATTGGTCAGTAGTGTCAGTAGTTAGGACCAGGTATTGGTCAGTATAGTCAGTAGATAGGAGCAGGTATTGGTCAGTAGTGTCAGTAGATAGGAGCAGGTATTGGTCAGTATAGTCAGTAGATAGGAGCAGGTATTGGTGAGTTGTGTCAGTAGTTAGGAACAGGTATTGGTCAGTATAGTCAGTAGATAGGAGCAGGTATTGGTGAGTTGTGTCAGTAGATAGGAGCTGGTATTGGTGAGTAGTGTCAGTAGATAGAAGCAGGTATTGGTGAGTTATGTCAGTAGATAGGACCAGGTATTGGTGAGTAGTGTCAGTAGACAGGATCAGGTATTGGTGAGTAGTGTCAGTAGATAGGAGCTGGTATTGGTGAGTGGTGTCAGTAGATAGGAGCAGGTATTGGTGAGTAGTGTCAGTAGATAGAAGCAGGTATTGGTGAGTTATGTCAGTAGATAGGAGCAGGTATTGGTGAGTAGTGTCAGTAGATAGGAGCAGGTATTGGTGAGTAGTGTCAGTAGACAGGATCAGGTATTGGTGAGTTGTGTCAGTAGATAGGAGCTGGTATTGGTGAGTAGTGTCAGTAGATAGGAGCAGGTATTGGTGAGTTGTGTCAGTAGATAGAAGCAGGTATTGGTGAGTTGTGTCAGTAGATAGGAGCAGGTGTCAGTAGATAGGAGGTATTGATGAGTTGTGTCAGTAGATAGGAGCAGGTGTCAGTAGATAGGAGGTATTGGTGAGTAGTGTCTGTAGATAGGAGGAGGTATTGGTGAGTAGTGTCAGTAGATAGGAGGAGGTATTGGTGAGTTGTGTCAGTAGATAGGAGGAGGTATTGGTGAGTTGTGTCAGTAGATAGGAGGAGGTATTGGTGAGTAGTGTCAGTAGATAGAAGCAGGTATTGGTGAGTTATGTCAGTAGATAGGAGCAGGTATTGGTGAGTAGTGTCAGTAGACAGGATCAGGTATTGGTGAGTAGTGTCAGTAGATAGGAGCTGGTATTGGTGAGTGGTGTCAGTAGATAGGAGCAGGTATTGGTGAGTAGTGTCAGTAGATAGAAGCAGGTATTGGTGAGTTATGTCAGTAGATAGGAGCAGGTATTGGTGAGTAGTGTCAGTAGATAGGAGCAGGTATTGGTGAGCTGTGTCAGTAGACAGGATCAGGTATTGGTGAGTTGTGTCAGTAGATAGGAGCTGGTATTGGTGAGTAGTGTCAGTAGATAGGAGCAGGTATTGGTGAGTTGTGTCAGTAGATAGAAGCAGGTATTGGTGAGTTGTGTAAGTAGATAGGAGCAGGTGTCAGTAGATAGGAGGTATTGATGAGTTGTGTCAGTAGATAGGAGCAGGTGTCAGTAGATAGGAGGTATTGGTGAGTAGTGTCAGTTGATAGGAGCAGGTGTCAGTAGATAGGAGCAGGTATTGGTGAGTTGTGTCAGTAGCTAGGAGGAGGTATTGGTGAGTTGTGTCAGTAGATAGGAGGAGGTATTGGTGAGTAGTGTCAGTAGATAGGAGCAGGTATTGGTGAATAGTGTCAGTAAATAGGAGCAGGTACTGGTGAGTAGTGTCAGTAGATAGGAGGAGGTACTGGTGAGTTGTGTCAGTAGATAGGAGGAGGTACTGGTGAGTAGTGTCAGTAGATAGGAGCAGGTACTGGTGAGTAGTGTCAGAAGATAGGAGCAGCTTACTTGCAAATAGAGACATTGTCTGTAAGGACGGCAATGTCTGTCCACGGGGTGGGGTGCCAGTAGGGGTAGTAGTCGCGCTCCTCCGGACATTCGTAACCATTCCTGTTGCCGTTCGGGTTCTGACGTGTGTAGATGGCGCTGCTGTAGCCTAACCCATTGTTGTTCTTCAGAATCTGGTCGGCCGTGAAGAGTCCTGAACAAGTCAACAGTCAGTTAAGAAATGTGGATCAGTTATAAGTTGTGTTCAACTCAGTAAGGAACACCCAGTGAGACATGGCCCTAGAGCAACTGACACAAACTTCTTGTCATGGTCTGATTATCATACAACCAACCTTTATTGCGCTCCCGAACATAGCACTTGTCATACCATTCCCACGGCTCTTGAAGTCCCTTGTTCAACTCAACCTCCTCTCTGCGGCCCACAGCAGCTTCTTTTTCTTCATTTTTTGCCGGTTTTGTGTAGGTGTTAGTACCAGTGTCGTCTCCGTTACGCATGGTGAAGTGTTCCTGGTCGTCATTACCTGGTGACACATGAGGGAGGAGTGAGATGAGGAAGAGAGGAAGATTGGGGGGGGGGGGGGGCTTCATCAGGAGAGAAGAATGGGGGAGGAGGAAGAGAGGGTCGGTATGAGGAGAGAGCTGAATGTGGGGTGGAGAGGACCTCATCTGAAACTAATTGGTGAGCATATGTGCTCGCTCTAGCAATCATCGGTCGTCAGCCACGTAATTGAACCGGCTGTGGTCAGCTTGTCCTGGGAAAAAATGGGGGAGAGGGTGGGGGGCTGGGTGCTTGAGGTGAGGGGATGAAGGGGATAGCGAGATTGGCCAGGCCATCATCTGGGGACAAAGTACTTTGTGTAAGATGGTGTCGACTTGTCGTTGACGGCGCTTAGGCAAGTTGATAATCGACACGCTTCAATAATGAATTCGTTTTGACAATCATCATAACGTGACAATGCTATCGTCATCAAGTTGTCATAGCGGCACCACGCGCATACGGGCGAACGTCTGAGGAGAGAACCTGCGAACGGAATACAGAGATCGAAGAAGACATGGATGTAGGACCACTTTAACAGTCTGTTACCGTAAAACAATTTCTTACGGAGTGTGGGAGTGAGTGAGTGAGTGAGTGTTTGCGTGAGTGAGTGTTTGCGTGCGTGCGTGTGTACATATCATCAGAGGGCAACGAGCCCGACTTTGATAACAAAGCGACTATACGCGAGAGATGGCCAAGTAAAGAGCTTATCAGACGGAAATCGACCCAGTTTTCAGCGTAATGCGATATCAGCAGTTTCCATTTGTGTATGGTCGATAATTAGTCATCTTTGGGTCAGCTCCTCGGAATAATATCTGTTTGCCGCGATTCCCGTGATATCAGTGTTTATTCAGATGATGGCCTGTTGCATCGAAATGACATCACTGGATAACGTGGATTCACACGAAGCCTTCCCACTGGAGTTATTTCGAGGGAGTTCGCGATCCTAACATACGCGGCGCTTTCACAAATAAATAACCCGATAAGACATACTGATCAGACCAATAAATTGTGTAGCTCCGTTCAAGGGGTTATAACCAATAGCCTTTAGTTATGTAACTCCTTGCTCCGGTCGAACGGTAATATGAATATACTCAGACGTCTTGTAGGGCTATAAACGGTGCTGTTCACCCACTTTCGCTTCTGGCCGCATGACGAATCGTGACGCTGCCAGCGATAGCAACCTGCACCAATCGCACCCAATGCCAGATGTCAGCGAGTCATGTGTCATGGACGTCCCGTGACACAAACGTCCTGTATCATGGACGTCCCGTGACACAAACGTCCTGTATCATGGACGTCCCTTGACACAAACGTCCTGTATCATGGACGTCCCGTGACACAAACGTCCTGTATCATGGACGTCCCGTGACACAAACGTCCTGTATCATGGACGTCCCGTGACACAAACGTCCCGTATCATGGACGTCCCGTGACACAAACGTCCCGTATCATGGACGTCCCATGACACAAACGTCCTGTATCATGGACGTCCCGTGACACAAACGTCCGTATCATGGACGTCCCGTGAC
Organism: Urechis unicinctus; assembly: GCA_034190875.2. NCBI lineage: Eukaryota > Metazoa > Annelida > Polychaeta > Xenopneusta > Urechidae > Urechis > Urechis unicinctus. The sequence goes on along the minus strand of CM067343.1, from coordinate 6,186,871 downwards.
ACAAACGTCCTGTATCATGGACGTCCCGTGACACAAACGTCCGTATCATGGACGTCCCGTGACACAAACGTCCTGTATCATGGACGTCCCGTGACACAAACGTCCTGTATCATGGACGTCCCGTGACACAAACGTCCTGTATCATGGACGTCCCGTGACACAAACGTCCCGTATCATGGACGTCCCGTGACACAAACGTCCTGTATCATGGACGTCCTGTGGCACAAACGTCCTGTATCATGGACATCCCATGCCACAGACGCGTGCAGGTATAGGTAAGGTGACATATGACGCAGTGTGACGTAGAAGTGTGTAGGTAAGGTGACATAATGTGCGGTGTGACGTAGAAGTGTGTAGGTAACTTGACATCTGACGCCGTGTGACGTTGAAGTGTGTGTAGGTAACGTGACATACGACGCCGTATGACGTTGAAGTGTGTAGGTAACGTGACATATGGCGTCCTGTCCTCACCTGTGACACTGTTCACGTTGTCTTGACACCTGTATTGTAAGACCATATTACAGTTGAGCTTGTGCGGGTCACTGTCTTCATTGCCTCCGCAGCCATGCTGGTTAGTCCACTCCACGGTGAGAAAGGAAGGCCCGGACTCCTGGCCGCTCTCGAAGTATTTCTGCAAGATAAAAAGTATGCCGATATAAGAGCTGATAATGGGTGGATGAGAATGTCCTGGTCTGGGTGTGTCACCCAGCACATGAGCATGAGCTGGGTCAAGTACGACGTTATGACGAGTCACATCATGGTCAACCCCATTAAATATTAATTATATATAGAAGACCCTATCCGGCACGGTTTTAGCGACTGTGGAAATAGCACGCTCCGTGAGCATCATCCCAATTCATTCGGTAGGCGTCATCCCAATTCATTCTGTAGGCGTCATTTCAATTCATTCTGTAGGCGTCATCCCAATTCATTCTATAGGCGTCATCCCAATTCATTCTGTAGGCGTCATTTCAAATCATTCGGTAGGCGTCTATTTTCTTGCATGCTGCGGTTTTTATATGCACACACTGACAAACTAGGTAGCTTCAAGCCTTTCTGGTGCCCTGTTATGCGTTGAAATATGAGTCTCCTCTGACGACATGCAGGAGGATACAGAGGACATATTCTAGCCCCGGACACAGAGAGAGGGGGAGTGGGGGTCATGACTGGTACATGGACACCGACAAGCGCGGGTAGTGATTGACTCCACGTCGCCTGTTTACTGTCTTACAGGACGCAGAGCGGGAAGTCCGCGCGGTCTCCGCCGGGAGTCAGTGTTGGGTTTCACGGCGGTTGTGCGAGTGTCATATGTGGTCCAGCTGGCGGCTAGTGCTGGGTACCAATGCGGTGGGAGAGGCGTTTAAAATCACTAGATGATTGACTCACCAGGACCAATCGCGTGTCATTTTCTTCTCTGCCGTTCGCGGCATCGACTTGAATAAGGAACACTTTTCCACTGGGAATATATTTTAACCTTACAAAATGCCATTCCTTAAACAGCTCACTGCTTTTCTTTGGTTAGGGAGATAAGAGGAACAATTCTAAAGGTTCATGGGGGGAATTCTATCCCTAAGAGATTTCCCTTAACAAATGTGTTCACCACAGCTCTGATATATGTTAGTCTTTGTACAGAAGGATTCAATGTGACAACGCAGTTGTGGTCCCTAGATCTCGCGAAGTGGGCGAGGTCGAAAGTTGAAGCCTGGGAACAAGATTTGGAACACAGAAAGGTGTCCCACCGCGTCTGCCATGAGCACAATGATATGACGTCACAATTAGCACACAGCTAACAATGACAGGTCGGTTCACTGAAAGACAATAATGAACCTTAAGTCCGCGATGACAGCAAGGAATTTCTATATCGACAACAAAACAAGCGGGTTCTATTGATTGTGTGAATGCGGAAAAGCCAGCATGGCCGTTGTCTCTCAGCGATGACATCCGACAATTTTTAACTTGCCCTCCATCAGTTGAATGGCGCGGTTTTGCAAAGCTGAGCTAGTAAGAAGTCGTGATGTTAATTTATCACCATGTAGACTCACGACGCGACAAACGTCCCTGCTCCGACTCGGTCAGCCGTTTCAAGCATCACGATCGAAAAATCCCCCAATTTGCGTATGACCCGACGTGAGAGGGCGTGAGACCCAGTCGTGACCAAATAAGGTGGAAGCCATTACAGTGAATATAACAGCTAGGTCAGGGATTCGTGACGCATGTCTCGCTTGTCTCCGCGTGGGAATTTGGTCCTACACCCTCACCCCGCTCCTTTCTCGTGCTTTCCTTTGATTTATCGAGCGAAGACTAAGAGCGAATTTTTAACAAATGAATGCACTGTCAACAAGCCCGAAAAAACATTGCCAGCACGACTCTAACTCACCTCTGTGTCAGAACTAGTCTACCATGAACGATATATTATAGCTCAAGTGCGATATTAATCAATATATCTAAAAGGCCAGCTAACATAGGTCACGAACTTCTACATCAAACGGTGACACGATGAGGAAAAAAGCCAAGTCAGAATTGCATGAAATCCACGAAAATGTTGATTTATGATATCACGATCCCCAAGTTAACAACCAACAGCGTCAAGTGTGAACTCGTTGTAGTTTGGAGAGCACCTGCAGGTGGAATATTGTTGTTGTTAATTTACATTTTAAGCCGGCCTTATCTTCTTAAACCAGATAGTAATCAAGTCAAGTATCAGAACTGTCAGGCGAAACCACGGGTACTACAGGTGGTATAAAACACGGGCACTACAGGTGGTATAAACCCACGCACTATAGTTGGTATAAACCACAAGGTATACAGGTGGTATAAACCACGGGGACAACAGGTGGTATAAACCAAGGGCACTACAGGTGGTATAAACCACGAGGGCACTACAGTTGGTATAAACCACGGCCACTACAGGTGGTATAGACCACGGGCACTACAGGTGGTATAAAAGTCATTCCAATAAAGATGGATTATATGAAATGCTTGAATGCTCAATAACCAGGTTTTCACAGAGTACAGACATCTCCATTGTGATAATATTACACAAATGGGTTATTTTAGAACCATCAAAAGCATGTATCCAACCAGGGTCTTAGTTTAGAAAATCTGAGGTATTATGATAGAACGTAAACATCAGCTTTTTGTGTTAGCGAGGTTAATATATTAATAATTGTTCTTACAATAGTCAAACTACACTGATGACAATGTAAATGCTATAAGAACTGTTCTTTCCATTTTGGGAAGATGCTTTGTAAAGTGCGATGTAAATGATAGTCACATTATAACAATACGGTAGGGTAAAAAAAGATTGGAAATACATAATGAACCAACCATGCGATATTGCTGGGCTTCACTGCTGGATTTTTGGTCACCCACATCCCCAACATTGTATCCGCCTCGGTTGTTATTCTGAAACCATTGAACAACTTCATATATACAACCGCTATGTAATATACATTTGAGAAAGTTGGTGCGCGTGTGTGGGTTTGTGCGCCTGTATATATGTCCATCTCCTCTCAAACGGTTGCACCTACCCTTTGCAAAAAGGTCCTCATGTGCAACTTTTCACAAGGAATTTGCTGCTGTGGATTGCAGTTCAAAAGGTTGTCGTCTTCAATGTGTAAACTTGAATTTAATAATGATGAGTTTTCATAGCCATGCATTAGATACCGGACCACAATAGTGGGAAACCCTTCCATTTTGGTCACAATGGGGGGATTAGGACAGAGTAATAACCCTTCTACAGCTAGTTATGACTACTATTTGGTTAGGGCAACGCCTGGCAATCACCCAGCACACCATAACTACATCAGTCCCACCACGAGGAAGTGTGAATAGTGATCAGTAGCAGCAGTAATGTATTCATCAGTAGATTATGATTTAATAAATCATCAGAGCAAATATATACCCATCAGCCTCCAACCTGTCAGCTTCCAAAATCTGGTGAAAAGTCTACGTTAGCGAGTGACATATTACCCGGGCATATTACCTGAGAATCAAATAATCGGTTGGCGTTATTTCTGTTGGCAGATGCTTCATTGAGTCTGTTGTTAGATCCTCGGGGTACATGCAGGTATAGATCTCCAAATACAGAGGAGGCTGCCAGCAGCACTCCAAAGCAAGCTAACTTCATCTCTCTACACAGCAGTAAATCAGACAAGGATAACTGTATGCTCGAAGCGAGACTCACATGAGTCACAAAATTTTACTCAAACTTCATCCAATCATGTATCAACCATAACAAATAAACACAGGCACAGCTCATCAATGCTATCCTGTTCACAAGTAAAATATAACACTTCGTAAATTTTGACACACGTCATTACGATATTTGGTTGTAATATATGAATTATAACTGCTTACCCTTTTCCTGAATTGAATGTCGGACTTGAGCTTGTCACCTCTCCTGATGGCCAATGAAACCAAATGTGCAGACGAAACGCCTCGAGGAACAGGTGCCGTTACCTCTGACCTCGCCGAGCGAAATATGTATTCTTGGGCAATAATTCTAACTTAGCATTCATCGTCAGTCTTAATTCAGTCTTTATCAAAGAATTGTGTAATAAAACTGCATGGAGTTATTTCACAATACAACGAAATTAGATTTTTTTCTCTTGCATGTATACTGTAATCAACATATATTAGCACTATGTTTTTGTGCGAATGCAAACAATCGCAGGCCAACATAAACAAGGGGGCGTGGCGTAAATGAGTCACGGACGTTGAAAGCGTGTTAAAGCGGACAGAATCTGTGGAGAGGTGGAGAGCAGACTTCCGCGCTGGTCGTGGAATATCATTCGAAATACTTCTTAAGAGAGCAAAATGAAGACTTGTTTATTTCTTCTCCTGGTATATGTCTACCGGGCTAACGGAGACATGTACCTCCATAATCCCAGGTGGGTCAAAGTTTCCTGATATCTTGAACCAGGTACAGGCTTATTTAAACACAAAGGTGCGTTTTCTAACAGAAACGCTCGGTTCCCCTGTTGTTCGAGCTTCCGAGCGGATAGATCCAGATGGAAGATCTAGCTGGAAGTCTGGCTAGGGGAACCGAGCGACCGGTTTTGAAAAATACGTCAACGATTGAAATTCAATAATTTGAGAGTCATGCTTTTGGTCGAATTCCGAATTGGTTAAAATCGTAAATTTTTGGCCAAACTTCTTTTTCAGTCTTGGTACTGCGTATTGATCATGAAATTGTAGCTTTCTTCAGTGGTTTGCCTTCTTAATTGGATATCTTCATTCTGTCATTGTTTTTTACTTCTATCCTATTTCAACCAGTAACTGCCTATATTACTAAGCAAGGAAACTTCGCTTCTAAAAGTGCTCGGTATATATCTACAGTGTAAATATTGATCTGCAGGCTCGAATTACCTTGCCTGCCACCAAACTACCTGCGCTTGACAATTATTCATCAGATTCTTTATTAAATAAAAAAATCGAAAAAAAAGAAGGGATTTGGGGCAAAATCTGTATATGCACGTATAAGTGTATGCTCTGTAGCATGTAAGGTAACGAGGGAGGTCTCCCTTTCCTCCGTGATTAATGGCATGGATGAATTATGTTGGCGGGATGAAAAAGGAATTCAGTCAATTCATTCAACGAGCGCGTTCGGCAGTGTTCGGTTTCGCCTGACTCATGAACGCACAGACACCCAAGTCAATTCATTCAACGAGTCTAACGATCGAACACTGCCGAACACGCTCGTCGAATGAATTGACTTGGGTGTCGGTGGTCTGCAACACCACTGCACAAGTGTTGGTTAAAAGGTTATTGCATGGTCATGTGGGTGATATGGGAAAAGAACACGAGGACGCGGAGCGTCCGAGTGTCTTTCCCCATATCATCCGCGTGACCATGCGATCGCGGAGATTTATCTTTTTTCGACGCCAGTGATTTTGAGACGGATTTTAGTGTTCCTGATTAGAATATGCTTCGATTGTTTGTTGCGTAAGACTTTTAGATCAATTGCTCGACGATGTTACCTGTAACCATTTCCGCTAACGTGGTGGTTTCAGCCGGCACCGAATACGCTACAGTAACACAGTGTCGCTTTCATTGACTCCTGGCTTCTGTTTACAGGGGCAGCAATAACAGACTGGACGAACAAGGAAGAGAAAGAAACAATGCAAATCGGTAAATGACTTATATCTCCATCATAAACGTTTGTGGACAGATCGTGTTACGGCTCCAGAAGCCGTGTGGCCGAAGTCTAGCATCGGTTCTCGGCCATGTGCTTTATGCTACCATTGCCTCGGATTCGTGATTGAGTCACGTTATTCGGCTTGATAAAAAAAACTGCAGACATTGATACAGTATTCTGATCCCAAAATAATCTGTGGCATGTGGTCTATAATTTACGATGCATCGTCTTGTAATTTGTTTTCTTGTTAGTTTAACAAATATGAAAACGGCTCAGACAAGGCAATTGCGATTTGTTTTACACTGAATGAATGAATGACCGCGTGATTTGTTTCCTAGCGAGATCAGGCGGGTGGCATTGTATGAGTGACTCGGATTGTAAAGCGTGAGGAATTGTCCGACGAGATATTTCGATGTAGGGATATCGGACCGTCACCCATTGCGGGGCGAGGTAGTTCTAACTTTCCTATATCATTTCCCATGCGGCGCAGACATGAGAAATCGAGAGTGGTAAACAGCGCGGACTTTGTTTGCATACAATAACCCTCTCCTTGCGCGCGGAATGTGAATGAGATCATCAAGTTTACTCTATTAACATGGCGCTGTACAAAATACAACGAAGCAGAGAAAAAATGACAATGAACAGCGCATGCGCCAAACTGGCAGTCTTGTGTGGCAGTCTTGTAGGCAACTGCTATATATAGAGAGGTCCGTAGCCCTCAACAATGTTTTATTTATATATATATATATATATATATATATATATATATATATATATATATATATATATATATATATATATATATATATATATATATATATATATGTACGCTTTTTGCTCCTTCTGATAGAAAAAGACTGAGGAGTTATCATTTGAATACTCATTAAGTAGTAGTTTCTTAGTTGAAGAAGGTGTACGTTATTGCAGTCTGATAACGTGAGAATTTAGTCACGTACTGAGCTGGGACCTCAACATTCACTGTTTCTTTCTTTCCTTGGTGTTTTTATTGAGTGGCCAATCTAAACTTTGTCAAGGCTTGTCTGCGTTAGGGTTTTTTGATTGATTGAGCGTCATACGGGCTGTTCGCCAGTAGCTCGCGTCCAGGGAGAGTTTATGGTGTTACGCCGCGGTGGACACCCGACTGCCGAAGGGTATCACTAAATGAGGTGAAGAAGAAGGCTAGGCATTCAATTAGCAGGTGCAACATGTGGGTGCATCACCAATGAGGCTTAATAGACGGCTATTGGTAAACTTGAGGTTGATAGAATTTACTACGGGTTCAGCTACTTAACAACATATTCGTAAGGGAAAAAGGAAGTGAGCTCACCCACCATCCTAAGAAGCCCCTCCCCCCAGGCCTCGCCAAACCCCTTCTTCCATAGACAACTCCCGCCCCAACCCCAGTACAAGACTAGCTGTCAAGTTCTGCCCGATTAGTCGTGATGTTATTAATACTTGGGTCTATTGTCGTTGAATTGATACATGTTTAGGCAGAAATAGCGTTTTATAGTGAAGTTTTCTACATTGAGTCACCATGGCGGTTTTTGCGATATCACTGAAGCTATGCGACGTATATTGGCGGTCTATTATGAAGAGAGAGAGAGAGAGAGAGAGAGAGAGAGAGAGAGAGAGAGAGAGAGAGAGAGAGAGAGAGAGAGAGAGAGAGAGAGACTGCATCCGATGTGAATGTTTTAGTCCTCTGCAGTGTGATGGTAACGTGGTAGGGTAGGTGATTGACGCGGCAAGTTGGAGTATAAGTTGACATTCACGTTGCTTTCATGTTTTCAGGTTGTTCGACTCCCAGAATAACAACCGAGGAGGATATAACGTGGGTGGACTATATTATTACGCGGGATCAAAGCTCCAGATCGAATGGTAAGGAGGATCTTCGTGTGAACAAGCTGTTTGGTTTGGATCCCAACCCGATATGACTTTCATAATCAACACAATAGTATTGGTGTTATGATGGGAATGCTGCATTGGTTGGGTGGTAGGACATATTCTCATTCGATTATCAGGATATAAGTGAGTCACTGATTTGACTGTAGGTGCCTATTGGTCATTATCCGAGTTTAATAACCATTGTGGTGGGTTGAGCGATAATGGAACAACACTCGGTACTGTAACACGACCCGGAACCGTAACATGACCCGGAACTGTAACATGACCCAGGTTAGGTGATTCAACTAGATACATGTCATTCAAGTCATTCAGCAGTCATTCGTGTCGCATCATTAACCAGTAGAAAGCTCTTCTGCTTCATACAACGTCTGCCCTCGTATGTCAAGCGGTTATTTAAAAAAAAACCCTTTTTAAGTTTTAATAAGCGAACTGTCTTGAACAGACCATTGGTACCAGGAAATGGTGTAATTATTTGCTGAGTCACCGAGTAATGTTTTTGAGGTCACCATGAGGTCACCATGAGGTCACTATACGGTCCTCCATGTAACTTCCTCCTTCTATGATTCATCTCTGTAAGAACCACCTTGAATCAACCGAGCTAATGAGGCATAAAATTAATGCTTGATAGCAGGAATGGATGAAATAAGAAATCTGTATATCATTAATATGTTGGTTTGTTGTATGGACTGATGCTGTATCAGGACAAACCAGCATTCGTGTGGTACCGACAACAACCACTGTGAGATCATTATCCAGTACATGTGTCATGACAATGTGAGAGACGGCACCACCACGGCGTAAGTCCATCCTCCTAGCAATTGAGTTATTACAATGCGTCCTTTACAGTCAAATGGACGCTATGATTATTATTTATGTCGTCACGATCATGAAATGGACGTTATGATTATTATTTATGGCGTCATGACGCGAATATGGGTTCCCATTGAGAGAGTGTATTTGTGGTGCTTCAGAACCATCCCCGAGAACCCGACACAGTGTCGGAATTGGGACTGTAACACCGACACGGAGTATGGCATGCACGAAGATTACTTCTACTACATCCACTGTAAGCTGCGCGAGAGAAACAAGGGTCTCTTTACAGCCGACCAGGTTTGTTAGACCTCTGTTCCTTGCAAGTCATGGATGTTTACCAAGTATGCACTTGTTTATTGCAGCATTTCATGAGTGAATTGCTGATTTCATTTTGTTCACAGAATTTGAAAAATAAGAACAGAGCACGCAACACTCGTCAGAATCCCAATGGGAATCGCCGTGGTTACGAATGCCCCGAAGAACGTGACTATTACCCTTACTGGCAGCCCTCCCCCTGGCGGGTGAGCTTACTGTATCTTCCAGGATAACTTTAATTTGTGCCATTCCATTCTGGCCCTCGACATTTGAACTGAAGCCGGTTGTGTTGTCATGGTATCTTGTGATGTTGACAGGATATTGTAGTGATGACGAATGATGCCACCAGGTGTCCGTACTATCAACAAGAGAGTGAGAACGTGAAGAGTCGCTGGCAATGTGTCATACCTCGTTCCCTCATGATGCAGGAACGCAACGGCCACCTTCAGATCCCCAACAACCAAGCTGACTGCGAGGTAAGCCATTCAAAACATGAATTCAAATGACACATATTCTGTGGCATCAAGGTGATGAGGAATTAGCAGGACACCTTCATTTGCAGGATTTCCGTTGGCCGAAGGATGATGAGGAGGGGGTGCAGGCCGAATGGAAGGAGTTCCCTGCCCACGATGTGGACCCGCCAGTCTGCATGGAGACGCAGTTCTCCAGGGACAACCATTTGGGTAACGGGCTCGGAGGACAACCACTCAGCTACAACTGGACCGTACCTGACCTGCCTCATGAAAACTGTGCCATGAGAATCAGGTCTGTCTCATTGCTTAATGCAGCCCTTGATTGTGCAATATATGGGTTAGTTTTTATACCTATAAATAATGATGATTGAATCTGTGACTGGTGGAATTGATTGCAGATATAACATATCGACCGGTGAATACAACGCTTGGGATGCCGTCAACGCCTCCAATAACAAGCCACAGCGCGGGAGTAATTCTGCAGACATCGATCTTTCTCAGCGCTTTGGGTTTCCTGGTCAAGCTGCAGCTGAAGCCAGAGGTTACAAGTTCAAGAATAACCCAGAAGTGGAAATATTTCCAGGGATTGACAATTTGAAATTCCGTCTTGCAATAAACACAGCTCAGTTTGGCAGAACCTTCCAGGACAGGTGTGTTAAATCACCTCTGTGTGATTCTGCTGTCTCCTGATATTCCTCAAACCACTTTGTTTATTTCTACTTTTAAAAATCTGTATAGCCAAACAAACTCAATAACTTTATTGAATCTCTCTCCAGATCACACACGTTTGCTATCGTTCCACGACCAGCATCACTAGAGGGTGCTGTCATTCAGAATCTGAATGTCCGCGGGAAGCGTGGCAACATAGTACAGGTGTACCCGGCCGTGGAGTATGACTTCATCCCGAATACGTTAGACATCTCGAATGGACATCATGTTCATTTTCAGTAGGTTCAAATCTTTCTTGTGCATTTCATCATCTTAAGCTCTGACATTGGACGATGTAATTCTTTTTAATGATGTTGTTTGTTTAATTGTTTGTTTGTTAGGTGGACCGGCTCCAATACCAACCCCCACAATAATGACGGGCAGGGACGGGCGGGCACCGACCGATCCAACGTCATCATTCAGAGGGAAGCCGCCTACCCAGAAGGCTTGGGTCTCCCATACCAAAGCAGTTCCAAATATGGACATTGGGGGCGGAGCTATCCTCAGCTCATCAAGAATTCAACGTTGTTGGGGCTATCAAAAGAAGATCTGATCAACCTGGCATCCTTGCGCAGTCGTAAGCTATTGAATGAATATGTTCTCTTGCAACCGCCATTGTTAAGTCTGTTATTGTGTGTGTAAGGCACGCTTATGGCTGTCAGTAAGATCTTTGGTTGATTTCACAGATCAGTTCCGGGGTGAAATGTCAGAACTGGACGACGCTGGAACCTACTTTGACCTCGGCCCTCGTAAAATCACCATGACAGGGACCTATCATTATTTGTGCACCAGAAACAACAACTTCTCCAACCGGAGTCAAAAAGGCAGACTGGTTTGCTCGGATGCTGAACAGGAACAGCAGAGCATTGGATGGAATGGTGGTAACCTGACCCTCAATGACGGGTGAGGCCCTCTTTCCTCCCAAATCTTGTTGCTTGTAGCAGCTGCTTCATTAAACCTTTCACTGAGTTTGATATCTCACCAACATATTTAACCACCCATGAAATCTTGCCCGTGCATGATTCCTGGGAGATTTTTAAAAAAATAACTCTGTTCCCATTTGCAACTGAAAATGCTCTTATTTCTTTGTATATTAATGTGGATTTGGTATTAATGATGTTCACAATGTTGGCTTGTTTGTCTCCCTGTTATCTAGGTCCCCAAGGTAGGAATCGAGCGATCCATTTAGTTCGGTGTACACATTATGTATGCACTAACCGCAGTATGATGTTCTGTCTAATTCTACTTGTCAACTTATGCTCGACATCACTACATACGCATGTTAGATGATCCAATATAATGATGCTATTCTTGAGAATGGAGCTACATGGTTCTGATCCCTGTTACTGATTGCTAACTCCTGACACTAACTATGGATAAGGTAGTGTTCATGTCTGAGTGCATTGGGCTTCAGGTGAATTCCACATTGTGTGTCTACTTAACCCTCAGCACCACACTAAGCTGAGCTGACTGTTGGAGCATGTTAGCATGTTGGCAGATAGTTCATTAGACTGTACCACATCAGACCGTTACACATCATACCATACCACAGTAGACCACAGTAGACTGTACCACATAATACCATACCATATCATACCGTACCACAGTAGACTGTACCACATCATACCGTACCACATCGTACCGTACCACATCAGACTGTACCACAGTAGACTGTACCACATCAGACCGTACCACAGTAGACTGTACCTAAGAGCACCTCCTGTCAACTGTGACCTACTCTGGGTTCTCTCTGTTTGCTTCCAGCTCCCAATACTTCTTCTCATTCCTTACTTCAGAACTTCAGTGTGTCTTTAAGTACTCCATAATTCTAAATGAACCCCAGAAAGCATATTTTAAAGTTCTTATTGCTTTGCAGAATGTGTCTTAACAATTGTCATAAAGGCAACGTTGTCAGTGGCAGAATGGTGTTTTGGACTTGAGGAGTGTTGATCTGTGTATAGACAAGCCAGTGTCTACGTGGAACGGGGGACGTTCTCATCGCTACAGAACATGAGATTAGAGAAGTGGCCGACAGCTGCAGGGAAGGAGCGACTTCAGACGGAGGCCAAGTCTCCTCCTGTAGGTGGCTTCTCTCCTCTGTCTAAATCTCTACCATCAGGCAAAGCAGCCACAAATGCAGCTGTCTATCATCTCTTATTCATGTGTCTTGCTGCTGTTTAATTACAGGAGGATAATCTGGTGAGTGACTTTGTGGTGATCCATCCCGAGGGTAAATTGACCGACGGAGACCGTAAGATGAGTATCCATATGGCAGTGGATCCGGGCTCCACGGAGGAAGTCGTCATTTACCGCACTAGCAAGGACATCAGTACATGGACCCGGGTCGACGCCCAGTTCTCTGATGGGTTCGCGGACTTCCAGACGGAGGAAGGGGGCATGTATGTGGCCGCAGGTCATCCTAAGGCCGGTGTCATCGCTGGGGCCGTCATCGGAGCGCTGGCACTGGTTGCTATTATTGTGGTTGCCACGGTGATTTATCTGCGAAATAATCCTGAAAAAATGAGTGCTGTCCGACGTACGTTTGCATCCAAGGTTTAAGGCAGCATTAGCTGGTGCGACTAGCTCATGTCTAGAGTTCAGGGATTTAATTTTTTTCCATGTTTACTTTATTTTCTTTGTTCACCAGAACAGAGGGTTTTTCTAGATGCTAATGAACTGCAATTTAGCTAAATTTGTCAAATGTAAACCAATTTCCAATTTAGCCATTTAGTTAGTGTTATATCTCTCCACCCCCCCCCCCCCCCCCTCAGGTATTCATGTGATGCTTGGTCCCATGTAGTGTTAGCCTTTCCCCTGGTACTCTGGTGTTGCTGGCTTCCCCGACAGTGTTGCCATTACCCCGACAGTGTTACCATCTCCCTGGGTGTAGCTGGCTTCCCCGACAGTGTTACCATCTCCCTGGGTGCAGCTGGCTTCCTTGATACTTCCCATGAGACAATAGCATTAGGGCCTGTATCAAACAGAGCTTCCCTCTACCAGAACACACCCGATGCCATCCTGCTAGGTTATATTTACTCCATACTGTGTATGTGGGCAGTGTTGTCGACAGAACTAACAGCATTTATCCATGTTTATTCAAAGTAACCATGTCATCATAACACAAGGCACCGCTGGACGGTTTATTGTCAACTAAGTTTGTAAAAGAAATAAATTCTAGTTTTTCACAAATCACATGTTATTTAAGATTTACAGTGAATCTGATTGGTCCATGTACAAGAGAACGACCGTAAAAACAGCCTTAAAATTGAGACCTGGAAATGAGTTGAGCCAACATGATAATTCTATAACAATGCAGGTGTTCAAATTGCACAGGGAAATATACATTTATGATAAGCTAATCAACAAGATTATAAAGGTAAGATTTACATCAATATAAGCGAATAAAAATGACATAATTCCAATTGGTCACAGGAGTTCAACTGTAATAGCAAATCTTTGGTGAGCACAAAACATTGTCTCTACACACTCTTGAGTAATTATATATATATATATATATATATAATGTTTATGTATATAGATATATATACATAAACATGACTTTATTTGTATGTATATATTTGTTAGTGTATATATGTATATTTGTATATATATATATTTATATATATATATATAAAGAAAGAGAGACCAACAGATACTGAGAGAGAGAGAGATAAAGAAGTTTGTGTAGCTAGAATAATTACCTCACTTCAGGTATTAATGGTTCTCTTTGTCATTGTAGGGGTTGCATAAAATTCACGACATTGCATGAAGACACTTGTTCATACAGATATCAATGAAAGGAGACAATTGTTCATGTGGACATTGATTAATGGAGACAATTGTTCATGTGGATATTGATTAATGGAGACAATTGTTCATGTGGACATTGATGATGAACGAAGACAATTGTTCATGTGGACATTGATGAATGGAGACAATTGTTCGTGTGGACATTGATGAAAGGAGACAATTGTTCATGTGGACATTGATGAACGGAGACAATTGTTCATGTGGACATTGATGAAAGGAGACAATTGTTCATGTGGACATTGATGAAAGGAGACAATGGTGCATGTGGACATTGATGAATGGAGTCAATTGTTCATGTGGACATTGATGAATGGAGTCAATTGTTCATGTGGACATTGATGAATGGAGTCAATTGTTCATGTGGACATTGATGAATGGAGTCAATTATTCATGTGGACATTGATGAATGGAGTCAATTGTTCATGTGGACATTGATGAATGGAGTCAATTGTTCATGTGGACATTGATGAACGGAGATGATTGTTCATGTGGACATTGATGAACGGAGACGATTGTTCATGTGGACATTGATGAACGGAGACGATTGTTCGTGTAGGTCTTCAAGGCAAAGACACTAAGTCTATGTTACCCATGTCCATTTTGAAGTGACGAAAAACCTGGTCAAAAACAAACAAAGCAAGAGAGGAAACACATAAAAAAATATGCATTTTTTCTAATAAATAAAAAACACAAACTAAGTTTATAGGACTTAATGAGAAATGTGGCACAACTCGGTAAAAGCATGGAATCCAGAAACCTCGTTGTAGATAACTTACGGCACATATCAAACATGTTTGGCTTACCTTGATTTCTGTGTCTTCAGAACCAGTGAACAGAAGGTCACCATTCAGAGCCAGTGTGTTGACACTGTCGTCATGACGACTAAGTTTCTGAATGGGCAGCATGTTCTCAAGATTCCACAACTATCGTAGCCACAAACAAGGATAATTACTAAATGGAACAAGGAAGCGATGTGCTTAAGAAACAACATCTACCAATCAATACATCAGGATTTAATTGGCGATGACGTGGTAAGATGAGAAGGCCGTGTTACCCACAGAGGGGAGGAAGAGGTAGTAAGCTGAGGTCCTGTTACCCACAGAGGAGAGGAAGTGGTAGTGAGCTGAGAAGGTCCTGTTAGCCACAGAGGAGAGGAAGAGGTAGTAAGCTGAGAAGGCCGTGTTACCCACAGAGGAGAGGAAGTGGTAGTAAGCTGAGAAGGTCCTGTTATCCACAGAGGAGAGGAAGTGGTAGTAAGCTGAGAATGTCCTGTTACCCACAGAGGAGAGGAAGTGGTAGTAAGCTGAGAAGGCTGTGTTACCCACAGAGGAGAGGAAGTGGTAGTGAGCTGAGAAGGTCCTGTTACCCACAGAGGAGAGGAAGAGGTAGTAAGCTGTGAAGGCCGTGTTACCCACAGAGGAGAGGAAGTGGTAGTGAGCTGAGGAGGTCGTGTTACCCACAGAGGAGAGGAAGTGGTAGTAAGCTGAGGAGGCCGTGTTACCCACAGAGGAGAGGAAGTGGTGGTAAGCTGAGAAGGTCCTATTACCCACAGAGGAGAGGAAGTGGTGGTAAGCTGAGAAGGTCCTGTTACCCACAGAGGAGAGGAAGAGAAGGCCGTGTAACAGAGGTGGGACTCACCTGAACACTGCAGTCAGAGGAGCCGGTGAACAAGAACCTGCCGGACGGAGAAACGAGGGTTGCATTGATGGTTCCAACGTGGCCGGTGAGTTTCATGAGATGCTCATGTGTAGTGACATCAAACACGTGTGTGTTGTTGTTATACGTCCCTAGTTACACGGACAGACGTACAGTAAAGACAGGCGTAGACTATGACGAGGATATGGGTTTAGTTCTATGCAGAACCTAGCATAAACCTACTTACCGACTACAATGTGCTGACTAGTGACGGACATGGCATGCGCCGACCCATACGAGTGTGAAATCTTGCTTTTGAGGTTGAATTTGCCTTGACAATCCCACACTTCTATTGTGTTGTGTGATCCACTGTATAACTTATCCTGCTCAAGATTGTCACAACAACAGATAAATTAACTTCATACGATGATGTGATACTAGGCTCACTTCATTAGCTAATTAAATTTATTATTGATTGTGAAGGATCTGAAGAGACAAATGTCATATGCGTGGTGAGGTTACTACAGTACAAATTTACAGCATGACAGGTTACCCAAAATTCTCATTAATATAAATCCGTGATTTAATTACATATCTAATACATTCAACTGCGGGTTATAAGGACATCATCACATGGCGCACAGCAGAGCATAGCACAGCACCCTTTAACGCTAGAACCCCTTGTCTGGAGTCGGAGCCGTAGTCTCTCTTCTCTTTTCTTCAATTTCTTGCCTACAATCCTCTGCCTAACCCCCTCTATCTCTTGTTTAATTCAAATGATCATAATCACTGGCAGACAAACACAACCTTACCAGGCAACTCCAAATATGGTATCTTAGTGATGGTACCTTGCCATGTGGTACCTTACCAGATGGTGCCTTACCTGATAGTACCTTGTCATGTGGTACCTTACCTGATGGTACCTTGCCATGTGGTACCTTACCTGATGGTACCTTGCCATGTGGTACATTACCAGCTGGTACCTTACCAGATATGTAGTACCTTACTAGACAGCACCTTGACAGATGGTAACTAAAACCTTGGTAAATTAGGCAGTGGTACCTAATGTAATGATAACTTAGGCAGTGTTACCTAATGTGATGATAACTTAGCCTGTGGTACCTAATGTGATGGTAACTTAGGCAGTAGTACCTAATGTGATGATAACTTAGGCAGTGGTACCTAATGTGATGATAACTTAGGCAGTGTTACCTAATGTGATGATAACTTAGGCAGTGTTACCTAATGTGATGATAACTTAGGCTGTGGTACCTAATGTGATGGTAACTAAGGCAGTAGTACCTAATGTGATGATAACTTAGGCAGTGGTACCTAATGTGATGATAACTTAGGCTGTGGTACCTGTGATGATAACTTAGGCAGTGGTACGTAATGTGATGGTAACTTAGGCTGTGGTACCTGTGATGATAACTTAGGCTGTGGTACCTGTGATGATAACTTAGGCAGTGGTACGTAATGTGATGGTAACCTAGGCAGTAGTACCTAATGTGATGATAACTAGGCAGTGGTATGGTACCTTAGTTGCATTGATGACCAATGAGCGCACCCAGTGGTGGAGGCCTGCAATGCTGTGTACTTCCTCCATACTGCTGGCGTCCCACACCTACAACATACAGGTTCCATTAAGCACCGCACAACAAGGATACGATCGGAGGTTGAGGTGAATGTAAACAGCGACGATACCTTGATGATGGTGTGGGAAGAAGAGAAGAGGTAGTTATCACAGACGACCATGGCAGCAATGATGTTATCATGAGCCGGCTGTGAGATCAAAACAATAACTACATCAGCATCATCACAGAACCGGATATTTGTGTGGGGGGGGGGGGGGGGTACCCTAAATGGATTAGAAACGAAGCAGTCTAGTGATTGACATCTCACATTGACAGTTTTCACAAGGGTGAAGTCGGTCAAGGACCAGGCGCATATGGCCTTGTCAGCACCTCCACTGTACAAATACTGCTCCCCTACTGCCATGCACTGGATCTGCAACAAGGCAAGCCACCATGGTTAGTGTACGGTGAATGGGTGCCTCGTGTCAGAGTGTGCCTGAGCATCCACAGGAGGACAGGTGATCTTACCCGGTCAGTGTGCCCGGTCAATGTGCGCTCACAGCCCTTAGCCAGTAATGTGATGTTCCATAATTTGATAGACTGGTCCCCGCCAGCACTGAACAGGAAGTTGTTGTGACGCACAAGACTCCATACAGAACCACTGTGACCCCTAGCACACAAAACCAGCACTTCATACAGAGGACAGAAATGACCAAGCTGCATACGCTGTGTGAGGTTACATCACGCAGCATACTCTGTGTGAGGTTACATCACGCAGCATACTCTGTGTGAGGTTACATCACGCAGCATACTCTGTGTGAGGTTACATCACGCAGCATACTCTGTGTGAGGTTACATCACGCAGCATACTCTGTGTGAGGTTACATCACGCATCATACTCTGTGTGAGGTTACATCACGCAGCATACTCTGTGTGAGGTTACATCACGCAGCATACTCTGTGTGAGGTTACATCACGCAGCATACTCTGTGTGAGGTTACATCACGCAGCATACTCTGTGTGAGGTTACATCACGCATCATACGCTGTGTGAGGTTACATCACGCATCATATGCTGTCTGAGGTTATATCACGCAGCGTACCCTGTGTGAGGTCACATCACTTGTATACATCATCAGATGAGACACTGCGTATGTGAGGTCCACGAGAAACATTTCGCTTATGAGTAGGAGTCTGAATGCCTTCACTACCTGAGGGTTCCTATGCACTTGAATTGGAAAGGCATGACCCACTTCTCTACGCTGCCATTGGTCAAGGAGGAGAACGAGGATGAGGGGGAGCGCACCATACCCCCTCCTCCTGCTGCACACAACACCATTCTCCTGATAAGACCATTCGACAACACTGAACTGGGGGTATGAGCTGCAAACTCACCACGAAGATTGACACAATACATGGTAATATCCGGTCCATGTACAGGTTAAACACCATACCCATTGCCTGTATGCAAGCAACCCCCACATCTACTCATTATATGCAAACAACCCCCACATCTGCTCATTATATGCAAACAACCCCCACATCTGCTCATTATGTGCAAACAACCCCCACATCTACTCATTATGTGCAAACAACCCCCACATCTACTCATTATATTCAAACAACCCCCACATCTGCTCATTATATTCAAACAACCCCCACATATGCTCATTATATTCAAACAACCCCCACATCTGCTCATTATATTCAAACAACCCCCACATCTACTCATTATATTCAAACAACCCCCACATCTGCTCATTATATTCAAACAACCCCCACATCTACTCATTATATTCAAACAACCCCCACATCTGCTCATTATATGCAAACAACCCCCACACTCATTATATTCAAACAACCCCCACATCTGCTCATTATATTCAAACAACCCCCACATCTGCTCATTATGTTCAAACAACCCCCACATCTGCTCATTATGTGCAAACAACCCCCACATCTGCTCATTATGTGCAAACAACCCCCATAACATTATTCATCTCCCCATGCAAACAACTGTGCAAACAACCCCCACACCCTGCTCATTATGTGCAAACTAACCCCCATTACATTATTCATCCATTTGTCATGCAAAACAATGTGGCTGAATACACACACACCTACTACATGCAGAAAGAATTACTGTTACACATTCACCCATTTGTCATGTGTTAACAATCACTGATACACATTCACCTACTAGTTATGTGTAAAGAATTACTGATACACATTCACCCACTGGTTATGTGTAAACAATCACTGATACACATTCACCCACTGGTTATGTGTAAACAATCACTGATACACATTCACCCACTGGTTATGTGTAAACAATCACTGATACACATTCACCCACTGGTTATATGTAAACAATCACTGATACACATTCACCCACTGGTTATGTGTAAACAATCACTGATACACATTCACCCACTGGTTATGTGTAAACAATCACTGATACACATTCACCCACTGGTTATATGTAAACAATCACTGATACACATTCACCCACTGGTTATGTGTAAACAATCACTGATACACATTCACCCACTGGTTATGTGTAAACAATCACTGATACACATTCACCCACTGGTTATGTGTAAACATTCACTGATACACATTCACCCACTGGTTATATGTAAAGAATCACTGATGACCAACACCCATCACCCATGTGGTTGAATACACAAGGTGACATGGACACAGTGCTCACATGAAAGGCGCCGTCTGGTGTCCCGAGACGGAGAAATCTTAGTGCTCAATTGTTTGTCGAATTTAAGTTCCAATGAGTTGTATTTCTCAGCCATCTGTTCGACCACACTGAACAAAACACAAAGAAACCGCTTACCTGTTCAATTTGTAGCAATGTTGAGAAAATTTTTAAGAAAGAATTGGAATGTATACAGCCAAATGTATCTGTGAAAACTTTCTTTAATTATTCACGACTTTGCATATTGATAAAATAATTCTATGATATAAGAAACCAGCATCACTGATCAATGAAGTGAATGTAAAAGAGTGGAGCAGCTTAGTACTGGGTGAGTTTTGTGTTTTGATCCACGAGTTCTGTGTAGTTGGCTTGCAACGTGGACATTTGTGAGGCCATGTTTTCCACCTGACTCTGTAACTGATGGTGACTGCTTAGGAGCAGCTGTACCTACAAACACACACAGTCTAGATCAGCAGCTGTACCTACAAACACACACAGTCTAGATCAGCAGCTGTACCTACAAACACACAGTCTAGCTCAGCAGCTGTGCCTACAAACACACAGTCTAGCTCACCAGCTGTACCTACAAACACACAATCTAGCTCAACAGCTGCACCTACAAGCACACACAGTCTAACTCAGCAGCTGTACCTACACACACAGTCTAACTCAGAAGCTGTACCTACACACACAGTCTAGCTCAGCCACTGTACCTACAAACACACACAGTCCAACTCAGCAGCTGTACCTACAAGCACACACAATCTAGCTCAACAGCTGTACCTACAAACACACACAGTCTAACTCAGCAGCTGTACCTACAAACACACAGTCTAGCTCAGCAGCTGTGCCTACAAACACACACAGTCCACCAGAGAGACATAATATTGAACACCATTGTGTTATCTGTCTGACTTTGAGAAACATGATATGGAGCACCTTCACATTACCTGTCTGGGATTGAGAGACGACAGTTGCTCTGAGTGTGGGCACAACAAAACATGGTGATCCACTAGCTCTTTGCTTCCAATGAAACTGCATCCTTAAAAAACATGTCCAAGTCTCAATTAATTTTAAGACTGATTAAAAATAAAATCGAGAGAGCCATCACACCCCCACATCACACTCCATCACACTCCATCACACCCCCACATCACACCCCATCACTGCCCATCACACTGCATCATACCCCATCACCCTCACATCACACCCCATCACACTCCATCATATCCCATCACCCCCATATCACACCACATCAAACCCCATCACACTCCATCACACACACCCCAGCATACCCCATCACACTCATCACACCACATCATACCTCATCACACTCCATCACACCACATCAAAGCCCATCACCACATCATACCCAATCACACAGCATCACATCCCATCACACCCCATCACACCACTTCACTACTTGTAACACCACATTACACCTGATCACATCATATTACACCTTATTACAATGAGATGGGTTACCTGTAGCATTGTTTGGGCAGATCACATGTGTGCAGTGCTGTGGGTGAGCTGTGACTTGGTGACGGCGAATACTGCCACATCGCGCAGGGTTCACTGGACATGGCACCAGTCCATACTCACATTCCACCTCATGCTGTGCCATATCCCCTGACAACGTAAAATATTCTCCAACAATTAATCAAAACTTCTCACCCTAAAAGATCATCAATTTTATGCCAAAAATAAACAAAACTACCTCTTTAAGCATTTGTTATAACATTTAAGAACTCCAAATCCAACTTTTTAAAAGTATATACTCTTTGCAGGTCAGCTTACGGAAATGAATGATGGCTTTGCAACTCTCTTGGTTGATGGCGTAGTTCTGTGTTTCCTCACACCACACCAGGGCGTTCGGGCAATACATCTCAAGGTCATCGATTTGGGCTTCCAGCGCTCTGCAGCACAAGAACTCTTCCTCTCATACACGTTTAACATGCAGTGCATCATGCAAAGCAACAAGTGGTCAAGCAACTCTGGGAGCTTTACAATCATTGCACCCTCAAATGACAGCTTTACAATCATCACACCCTCAAATGACAGCATAACAATCATCGCACTCTGAAATGACAGCTTTAAAGTAATCACACCCTTAATTGACAGCTTTACAATCATTGCACCTGGAAATGACATCTTTACAATCAGTGCACCTTGAAATGACAGCTTTACAATCAGTGCACCCTGAATGACAGTTTTACAATCAGTGCACACTGAAACGACCAGTACATGTCAAATATAGACACATGGCTATTCAGTGCTTATCGCAGACTGCTTCCGTACAAGACCGACCACTACCCCACCTCCCGGGGAAGACAGCCTGCCTCCATAAAAGACTGTACAAGACCAACCACTACCCCACCTCCCGGGAAGACGGCCTGCTTCCGTACAAACCGGCCATTACCCCAACTCCCGGGGAAGACGGCCTGTCTCCGTACAAGACCAACCACCACCCCACCTCCTGGGGAAGACGGCCTGCCTCTGGATGTAATGAATGATGTTGCTACAACCTATACCTCAATGCAGTCATTGAGCCTGGTGCATGACTCCATGAGCTTTCAATAATTACCCTAGACCTACAAGACGTCTGCGTAGACGTCTTACCGTTTCTCGAAACAACGCAACGCAATTATTTGTAGATCGATTCAGACAACTACCAAACACCAAACATACACAAGTGATGGAGTTATAGAATGCAATGATGTTTTACTGACAATTTCATCCCTTTTCGGCTGGTGATTTCATCCGTGGTAATTATTTATAGTTCGATCAATTTGGGAAGCGGTAAAAAGTCAGAAACACAGCAACATGTTTGTTTACAAGTTCAAGACCACATGCACTGCGCATGCACAGAAAGACGACGACTCATGCTAAGCCCGGGGGGGGGGGCACTTAAGTGTAAAGATATAGTATACATGTGCCGCACGAAGGGGGTGGTTTTTTCAACATCTCGACTTTTACGACGGGTTAGACATTCGCATAATACCTTGTACGATGGAGTATACTTTTTCTCATTCTCAACGAGTACAACGGTACGGGTTTTCGAGGTCCCGCGGCACACCCCTATCCGAGTTAGGGTAAGTGCCCCCCACTTGGGATGCTAAGGCAATGCGGGAAATCGCGAGTATTAATAGTTTCCAAAATGGCAGACATCGTATCGCGATTTGTTCGGAAACGAACTATCGATGACATTTATTGAAGAGTAGCGTCGAGTGGTGGTAAGTTTTTTGGCGCGCATAGTCTATTTTTTTGTAAAGGCTCTTGATATATGTTATTTTCTAGGTACGCATAGTTGTCCTTCAACCCAGACGAGAACTTGCCGACTGTGTTTGACGAACTCTTCGTAACGGTATAAATTCATGTTACCGTTACACCGGAGCTATAATTACCCCAAAGCACTTATAAGTGCAGGCCACACTCAAACAAAAGCAATGTTATATCGCCGAGAGATAACATCGCCGTCAAATGATCACTCAATCAATGGCTACAGACGTCAATTTGATTTCGTATCCATTGGATTGAAGCTAACCTGTTGGGCACAAGAGCTGTGACGCTAACGGTCTCCGAATCTTTCGGGCAGCAGATCTCAGTATTATCGTCGCCATTTGATACACACGCCCGACAGAATGTATGTCCACATTGAACGTTGATCACAGGGTGTGTGTAAACAGTTCGACATATCGTACAGTATAAGTGAGTATTTGGTTGGGTCACAAACTTCCTCTTTGGCTCCGATGAAATGACACCTGCCATGTTTGTGATGGGTAAATGAAACCGAAACTTACTTTCCGGGGCTCTCTCGTTCTGTTCGTCGCTAGGTGTCGCGCACAGCACGCACTCTTTTACCGTCTTGCCCAAAAGACCAACAGCTGGTTTGAGGGAGCACTGGCTCTCGAACTTGGTTCTAACGAACTATACCCGCCCTCTGTTCGACGACATTTAAAGTGTGATATCGAATATATTACTTAACTAGGGAAGGCCTGGTTACATGGGCGACTATTGATTGGTGAAAAACTTGAGACAAATGGTATCTTAAAATTTCTTGATATATACAGAAGAAAAATATAATATTTTGAAAAAGTCCGATGTTATTCTGTTAGGGACATTGAGAACTGCACGAAATGTCTATTGGTATATAACCATGGTCACCATGACAGTTAATATGTAACCATGGTCACCATGACAGATTGCATATAACCATGGATGGAGGCCATGACAGCATATAACCATGGTCATCATGACAGTTAGCATGCAACCATGGTCACCATGACAGTTAATATGTAACCATGGTCACCATGACAGTTAATGTAACCATGGTCAACCACAGTGGTAACACCATGACAGTTAATATGTAACCATGGTCAACATGACAGCTAGATAGCATGTAACCTTGGTCACCATGACAGATTGCATGTAATTACTGTGAAATACCCCTCTAACGTGTCAGATGAACTGTATGACAAGATTAACTATGGTTTGTTGGATGTGTTTAATCAAAAAATTATAAGCGTTTCATCTAAAGCAATTCACATTTGACCGACTTATTCGGACTCAGACTTTTAATAGGTGGTACAAAGCATACACAACTTGCCGCCGTCAACTGTCCAAGGATCCATTTTTGCATTTCAGTGTCAAGGTAATATCAGTCATCTTATCTCATCATCAGCTGCTGCTGCTGGTCGCCCCACCATGTTTTCTCTCCCCACCATGCATTTTCTTCTCCCCCATCATGCTATCTCTCTCCCTACCATGCTTTCTCTCTCCCCCACCATGCTTTCTCTTTACCCCATCATGCTTCTCTTCTTTCCCCACCATGGTTTCTCTTCTTTCCCCACCATGGTTTCTCTTCTCTCCCCACCATGGTTTCTGTCCCAATCATGCTTTCTATCTCCCCACCATGCGTTATCTTTTCCCCCATCATGCTTCTCTTCTCTCCCCACCATGGTTTCTCTTCTCTCCCCACCATGGCTTCTCTTCTCTCCCCACCATGCTTTCTCTTTTCCCCATCCTGCTTCTCTTCTCTCCCCCACACCATGCTTTCTTTTCTCACCCCATCATGCTTTCTCTTCTTTCCCCATCATGCTTTCTCTTCTCTCCCCACAATGCTTTCTCTACCCACCAATGCTTTCTCTTCTTTCCCCATCATGCTTTCTCTTCTCTCCCCACCATGCTTTCTCTCTCCCACCATGGCTTCTCTTCCCACCATGCTTTCTCTTTTTCTTTCTTCCCCCCACCATGCTTTCTCTTCTCTCCCCATCAATGCTTTCTCTTCTCTCCCCACATGCTTTCTCTCCCCACCATGCTTTCTCTTCTCTCCCCACCATGCTTTCTCTTATCTCCCCACCATGATTTCTCTTATCTCCACACCATGATTTCTCTCCCCACCATGCTTTCGGTCCACATATCCCTCCTCCCTCTTTCTCTCCAGGAAGATATGGAGAACCACATCTCTCATTTAAAAACACACATTGGAACATGTGCCAAAAGAGCCTTTATAAAATATTATCATCGAACAAGATATTTATTCTTAAAAGTCTTTGTTATATAGTTAACACCTAAAATGATAAAACCAGAGGATAAACTGAGCTGTGGTTACCTGGCAACATGAACAGGTTAAATACGAGAGCATATCAATAATTCTGTCAAGACTAATCTATTGCTCGTCCAGATTCTCAGACGTCTATACACAATCACTGGCAGAATTGCAGATTCCATTATTCAAATGACAGTAAAAGGAGAAGCTACACACAGCCATCTCACACTCAGTCCCATTCCACACAATTCAGGCTAAAATCTAACAGTTCACATAGCATTCAAACTCTTACAGATATTGTTGATCTGAATTTGTACTTCCAACTAGAAGATGTATTTCTTGCAGTTGGCGGCACCACACAGACACCAGATGCGGCCATGACGGCTGCTAGGCGACGAGGATTTGCGACGGCTGAAACTCTGGTCGTCGCGAGCATGTGGGGATAAGCCAGGTGACATATGGGGAGCAGCGAGGAAAGTGTCGGAGTTCTCGTCCAGCAAGGTCTTCCCTAACATGCTGCTGTCTTCTGTTGACGTGTTGAGAGTGGGTTGAGGCTCAGCAGGAGGGAGCACCGAGGCAACAACAGCCTCATCCACAACCGCCTCACCATCCAACTCCATCGCGGTCTCGCCCTCATTGTCTAGACCACCACCTGCACATAGAACACAGACATCCCAGTACAAGCTGGACAAACCCACACAGACAACCCAGTACCAGCTGGACTAACCCATTTAGACAACCCAGTACCAGCTGGACTAACCCACATAGACAACCCAGTACAGCTGGACTAACCCATACAGACAACCCAGTACCAGCTGGACTAACCCATTTAGACAACCCAGTACAAGCTGGACTAACCCACACAGACAACCCAGTACCAGCTGGACTAACCCACATAGACAACTCAGTACAGCTGGACTAACCCACATAGACAACCCAGTACCAGCTGGACTAACCCACAGACAAACCAGTATCAGTAGGACTGACCCACGTAGACAACCCAGTATCAGTAGGACTGACCCACATAGACAACCCAGTACAGATGGACTAACCCACATAGACAACCCAGTATCAGTAGGACTGACCCACATAGACAAACCCATTATCAGTAGGACTACCTACAAGTCATCAAAACTGCTGAGTTATATCCAAGCAAGATTGTCACAACAGAGTAAATAATGTGCACACAGGAGATAAGTGAGATCCCTCAGGTCTTACAATTCATTGTGTAGTCGAATGTGAGCTCCTCTCCTTTGGTGATGTCTCGCTTGGCAAAGAAGGCAATGCGTGGCAAGCGCGGGTCCAGGTTGTTGATCCACACTCCGTACACCACAAGATTAGGGTCGCACTGAAGACGTTGGAACAAGTGAGACGATTGTTTAACCTATCTGAGGAGAGTGGAAGGTGGCCAGGTGAGAAAGAGTTCCTTAGGGGAGAGTGGAAGGTGGCCAGGGGAGGAAGAGTTCCTTAGGGGAGAGTGGAGGGTGGCCAGGGGAGGTAGAGTTCCTTAGGGGAGAGTGGAGGGTGGCCAGGGGAGGTAGAGTTCCAGGGATGTGATTGCCCTGGCAGCTGAAGGACTGAAATAATTTTGGCGAGAGGTTTGGTGGCGAAGAAATGTTCCCTGGAGCCATCGGATCCGCAGAAATCCGCGAATCCGCGGACAAATCACATCCCTGAGTTCCTTAGGGGAGAGTGGAAGGTGGCCAGGGGAGGTAGTTTCTTAGGGGAGAGTGGAAGGTGGCCAGGGGAGGTATGGTTCCTTAGGGGAGAGTGAAAGGTGGCCAGGGGACATTTCCAACTTACAAAAAAAATCAACAAATTCCATAAATGTCTCACCGAATGGTTGACGAAATGGGAAATGTTGCCGAAGTAACCCGCGTCAACAGTGAATGCGTTTTCCTGGTCTTGATAGTCGAGGTCAAAGAGGTAAGTCATCCCTTCCTTGTCGTACACCCTGCCACGTTTCTCTGCCTCTTCACTGGTGATCACCTGCACAACACACACCATCGGTTCCAGCTTACCCATCCACAATAAGCTCCGCACTTCTTAGCAAGATTCCATGGAGCTCTGGTCCTCATGAAATTATTCATTATGTAAAACAAAATGATGAAACTGAATCATGAAGTAGAAGATTTAACATAGTATTCAAAGGCAGTCACATAACCCTATAGTTATATAACACTGGCCTAGAAATCGGACCATTATAGAGACACACAGAAAACGTGTATTCTGCTATATTGACAAAACCTGCCACCTAACTGTATTACAACACCTTCATTGGCAGGAGCCCAGGAGGCCCTCACCCTCAAAATAACTCTCAGACCTCCTGATTTCTCTAACAGGTGGCCCTGGAGACCAGGCCATGCCCGACCCAGAGACAATCTACTGCCCATGACAGTATTACCTTATTTTGAGTAAAAACTGTAACTGGGAATTTCACTTTGCAAAATCCTGTTTTGATTATTTTATGAGCAAACAAATCATTCTTTGGAGCACCAGCTTTCATGAGCTGGTGACCGGACTGGCCAGTTCTGCTAAGTAACATTTACACCATCCCACGATTAATTGACTTGAGAAGTACAGTACTCAAGTATAGTTTTATTCTTGATGTGTCCTTCACAAGTTGAGTAAAACTACCAGAGAGTTAATGTGCATTTAGTGCGATTCCATTAGCCTACCTCTCCTAGGTACTCCATGACAAATGAACCCTTCTTGATCTTCTGCAGAGACTTGACACCCCAACCGCGTCCATCCTTGGCCCGGAAGATGCATACCTTATGTTTCCTGCCCTTCTGAACGACTCTGTTAAGGCAGTCAGGGCCACATTTACACATGCGATTGCACTCGTAGATGGGGCATCCCGGGCTGACTCGGACACGGCCCCAGCGGTAGTAAGGGAACAAGGCACCAGCTTTATCGGGGCAGCACTGCGACTGCTCAGAGATGCAGTCCGTACAATCACAGCCTACGATAGGGTCGTCACACAAGTCCACGCCTTCAGCGGCTTTATAATCGTTGATGTACTCAAAGTCGGGAGGAGGACCTTCAAGGTCGACTTTGTTCTCCACAAAGATCGGAGCCGGGTCGGTACTGACCGAATTGATCTGCTTCTCCCAAGCCTTCAGGGCCATTTGCACGTCTTTTTTCATTATTTTGTTGGCTTTGGTGTTCCGTTTTAACTTGCTGTGATTGAGGTGACTGAAGCGCCTCCGTGAAGCGTTGGTGACTATTCCTTGGAGCCGGGAAAGATTCCTAGTTGGATTATCAGAGGCATTGAGCAATTTCATTGGCGTCACCTGCACACAATCCAGAAAACAGTCAAAGGCATTCAATTCTCTGTAAGTCAAGTGTGCCAGTAGAAATGAGTATTTTCCATCAAAAGCCACGGCTTGGTATGACTGTTGACAGCGTTCGTGGCGGACCATACCCTGTTGACCTCACTGTTATTGTTAACCTGGCGATACATGACTGGCAATGACACAACTGTATTGATATACAATGCTTCTTCAGACAGAGGGCCAGACTGACAGAGGGCCAGATAGCCAGACTCTGTTCACATAAGATTACAAGTTGTGGGTTACTGACTTTGGTTTGATATTTAACGATAAAATGATTTAAGCTTACATTAAGGGGAGATTTGAAGATCTGCTCCAAAAGTTGGTCGATATCGGAAGCAGATTCTTTAGCATTGGATGGAGTGGAAACGAGGGCATTCTTGTTGGCGTTGAAACTCTCTATGAGTCCTGGACAAGACAGGTTGTCGGCAGGCTCCCACGAGTTGTGGAGGCTTCCCCATCCTCTCCATTTAATGAGGTAGTAGTCGATATCACCCTGGCAACACATATCATTCTGTCAATAACATCATTTGTAGTAGTTCCCTAAAACAACATTACAAATTGCAAGCTTCACTTCAAACTTCAAATTGAGTCTGGTACTAAGTGTGACCAGTTCTCAACCATGCCCAGATCCACTGTATGCAAGCTGGTATCCAGCTGAATTGCGGTATTCGTTGAGGGATCTAACATCTAAGGCCATGAT
Organism: Urechis unicinctus; assembly: GCA_034190875.2. Lineage (NCBI taxonomy): Eukaryota > Metazoa > Annelida > Polychaeta > Xenopneusta > Urechidae > Urechis > Urechis unicinctus. The sequence continues at coordinate 6,157,204 of CM067343.1, read as the reverse complement.
ACTAGAGTAGATAGCTGATGACTGCAGCCAGCCAGGAACCACCCGCATAATTTAATCAATATAGTGTGCAAGCAGAGATTTATTGACACTGCGGTCAATTGCATGCACATGTTGTGTCAATAAACATATATATATATATAAATAATAAATGTCACCTCTTTGGCATGTTCCACAATGGACTCCACTTCAAATTCCTCATCAGCATCATACATCAAGACTCCATCAGCCACCACTGTTCAAACAACAAATCATCACTCACTTAGCTCTTAAGGTATCCAGTGATTTCGGACAAGAGATTTTGACCTACAGTGATTTCAGTCCACTGAGAATTCAGTCCAAACTAGAACATACTTAAGCAATGCACAATACACACTACCTTATCTAATTAATATAACTATCTTCAACATATCGCTTGTAACGATTTTGTGACTGTTGACATATATTTTATTAATTGTCATGGTCACTAATCAGGCCTGCTAATCCCTCAGTGGGATCAGACCGCACCCAGATGGAAGCGATTTAAATGTGCGACCACATTGGCCACATTTCACCCAGCCCCCATGCAAGCCCAGCTGTCCTCGGCACAAATTTGTTGGGCGAATAATTGTGTTTATGAGTAGATTCTCTGAGCAGGAAAAGATGAAAGCTTCAGTTTTAATAGGTACAATGCTAAACATTGATTGCGAGCTCAAAAAGTGGGAAATGAAAGAAGTGCAAGATGTAAGCTTTCTGAGAATGTGTCACTGTGGCATTTGTCAGGGCTACACAATAAGTTATGGCGATCAACAGCTTATTGCGAAGTATGATAGAAGGTATTCCATGTATTTTCATAACTAAATTTTCGAAAAAATCTTCCATGTTTCTGTTGTGTAACTCAAACAAGTCTTAATGAAACTTCAATTTATAAAAACAATGAAGTGTTTGATGGTTGCAATGCCTGTCAATCTATCTCTCTCCTTTGCTCGATGCTTAAGACAACTACATGTGAAATAATCTCTGTTGAATCAATCACGTTTTCCACATGTCATATCAGTGAAAACATGTCTCGGTGAACAGAAAATTGAAATATATAGGCAACGGATATTTAGAAGAAAAAATGTCTTTTTTACAGCCCATTGATAACAGAGCGTTGTATATGCATTTTTGTCGTGATTCTTGTATCTGGTGGTTGGTCTGTATCACTGTGAGACGTAGCAGTCTGGAGTGCAGTGGCGTGGCTTGGGTCGTTACATGTGGGGTTATTTATCATAAAATTGAATGCCAGTCAACACAACCCCTAAACAACTCAACCCCCAGTCATCTTGACACCATGACCTCTGCAATTTCACATGAATTTGATAATTGAAGTTAATTATTTTATACAAGCACCACAGGTCCTGCTGCTGACCTGATCCCAGAGAATGATCAGGCAGGTCTCAGCCCCGGGGTGGGGGGGGGGTGGGGGGGGGCACTTGGCCTTATTCTGGATAGGGGTGTGCCGCAGGACCTCGAAAACCCGTACCCGTCGTACAAGGTCAAAATGGCCAAAAGCATACCCCGTCGTACAAGGTATAACCCGTCGTACAAATTGAAGCTGAAAAACATACCCCGTCGTACAAGTATGAGGCAAAAAAACCCGTCGTACAAGTCGAGATGCCGAAAAAACATACCCCATCGCGCGGCACATATATACTACCACTATACACATGAGTGCCCCCCCCCCCCGGGTCTCAGCCCTATATGTAGAACGAGGCATCGTGTGCCTGCTCAAGGGACCTGAGCCTGAGGCTGAGGGCCTTCACACAATTCAATGCTGCATGGTCTAGTTGGTCTGAGGTCGAGTTGGCTTGGGATCAATTCACCTGATACCATAAAAGAGCCCAAGATGGTTCTGTCTTTATGCATACCTATGGGGTGCTAGAGTTTCTATTAAACGTTGTCGTAGCAGGTGGGCCGAATTCATCGTGGCCCGAATTCCCTTACATTCACTGTTAAAAACGATTAGGCACAAGGAGCACTCCAACAGTCGAAAAAATGAGCGTACTGCAAAATAGGAGGACATTCAATCTACCAACGCCAAATTGTTTAAAACACATAATCATACAAATGAAAAAGAACGTCATAATTGGGTGTAAACAAAACACTTACTTTTTCGTACAAGCTTTTGACAGTAAGATGCCCCAAGTTTTCGAACTGTCATCTTCAACAGATAATTATTCGTTTCCTGAGATAACTTCAAGTTCTTTTTGGCACATATGCGTTCCAAATCCACTATCGGGGAAAGGACAGGGCAACTGCAGGGATTTGTTTGACTCATTTTTCGGACATGAACCGTCTTAGTACTTTAAAATCAATGAAAACTCGCGCGTTCACTGCCACATTATCGACATCCGAAGTTTCATGAATTTGAGTATGTCCACGTGTTTGGCCGTCATGAAGGCTATTTACGAATTAAATCATAACGTTATATGCACCAAGCAGAGCAACAACAAACATGAAAACAGAATCGATGCAATTATTCTACGAACAGTTTCAGTGGAAAATTATCAAGGATTTGTTATGAGATATTCATACCATTTGCAAGAACAAATGATGGAGTTGGCGAAGCAAATATGCAGTAATGTATTGGATGATTACTTGAGCAGTAAAAAAACTGATCCCTAAAGCAGTGATAAACTGCTAAGCTTTTCGTTCCTAAGGTGCGACAACCTGACTGATCACAGTGCCCTGCAAGGTATGACAACCTGACTGATTACTGTGCCCTGCCAGGTGTGACAACCTGACTGATTGCTGTGCCCTGCCAGGTGTGACAACCTGACTGATTACTGTGCCCTGCCAGGTGCCCAGGCCTCGTTTGCCCCAAGAGGGAGATTGCACTGAATAGGACTTGCCCAACCATCACCATCACCCTCATCTAACACCCCAAGATATTATTTCTTTGTTAAAATTGAAGCCAATTCTCAGTATTTTATTTCATTGTAACCATCTGAAGCTGGCCATAGGTGGCCTTGGGTGTATATAGTTCTAGAGTTATTCTTTCTGTTTCTTTTATAAGGTTTTAAGTCACGTAGGGCTAATATTCAGTTTGCATGAGGCCTTCAGCACAAGAGAGATCCATAGATAATTTAGGGCCGCCGTCTCCCTTGAAAAGAAAATGTGCTATCATAAGTGATTTTCCACTGGGTTGACATGGTCTGAGAGAATTTGTCTCTAATAACTCTGACAAAAAAAGTCATGAATGGCAAATTTCTAGATGGCAAGAAGCCATCAACTTTAGTGTGATCCATGTGTAATTTGGGGCAGCTAGCTTGTTTGAAAAATTCCACTTGCTTAATGCAAAAAAAATTATTTTGAAAGTTTTTCTCGAAGTAACTTGGGATGAAATGTCATAAAGAGAAAATTTTAAGATATCAAGTATCTATAAATATCAGAAGGGTCCATGTGTATTTGGGGCAGCTAGCTCACACTATAAAGAAACGTGCCATCAAACTTATTTTCTGTTGGCTTTACATAGTATGAGAGATTTTGTACAAGTTTTCTCAGATTATTCATGGCCATGTGCGCTGATGTTCGGTTTGTCAGGAGTCATAGTCCCTAGTTAAGTCCAAGTGAAAAGCTTGCTAAATAAGAGAATGTGCCACTCAAAGACGGACAGACAGACGGGGGAACATGGATCAAAGTTATATGCTCGGGAGCAGAGCTAACCAGCTATGAAAAGAGGATATCATGACGCCACGTTTTAAATGGTGCACAAAATGTCCAATAATAACTTTTATTATCTGCTTTTCCTAATAATTGTTTGACATTTCATACACGACACATATTTATTGGCACAGGCATCCCCATAAATCAGTCATGCAGTTTATATCATAAAATACAAAACATGATGCTCACTGTAACTGTCAGTTGCCATCAGTTGTTATCAAGGGGCAAGGAGAACCATAAATTAGACCAAATAATACATGTTATATTAACATGCTTTCATTCTGGACATCTAACAAGCCAGAACCTACCCCTATCAGCCTATGAGACTCAACGATAGTGGTTCAATAAAGATCAAGAATACAGTGTACAAGATCATCAGCTAACATCCACTGTGACGCTGGTAGATATTCCAGATGTAGGTTCTGTGCAAGTCGCGTGCAATGACCCGTCACTGAAACACAAAGACAGCTGGACTGAGAGAGAGAAACGTGACAAAGAAGCCAATCACTTATCAGCTACCTGTCTGTAGTTATATCATGAATCCAATTAGGAAATTGCAGGATGATGTGATTTAGTTCACCTCCTGATATGAAGGAGCAGCTCCAACTGTGCCCCCGCAGGAATCTCTTTTAACACCAACTGTTGATAAACAATTATTGTTCAATAATAATAATCTCTCTGGGCAATATTTCCATATACAATTATAGATAATAGATTCTTTTAAAAATATTGACAGGTCTACAGACAAAAGACATTTTGCTGAGCATAACAAAAAAATCAGCCAAGCAGAGCTTACACAAATGCGAAAGTTGCCATATATTCACAACAAGTCTACCTTAGTTCCCCCTCCTCAGAAAAGAGCAGAACATTTAATACTTGCCTTTGCCAGGGGCTGCAGAGAATCTGTCGATGACTTGGCCTGCTGCAGCAATAGGAGACTAGCACTTGTCTGCTCGGCCTCGAGACACAACTTGAACTGACATCGAGTGGGAATCGGTGTCATCTTCTCCAGAAGCATGACGCGGCTGTCGTTGGTCGACTATAACAATCAGCGTCCAATATTGAAACCCGAGCACTCGCTCCTCTTGGAGGAATAGCCAAGACACAGAGTCTGAGTCACACCTACCTGGAGAAGGATGTCTGCTGATAACGCAGGTACGCCGACCTCCTCTCGTAACAAGTTTGTCTTCCCAAGCAAGAGTCCAGCCTAAGCAAAGCACATTGTTCAATGAGACCCGGGACCAGTGTTAAACAAAGGCGCAAGAGAGAAGCCCATGGAAATCGGACAGCTACCTGCTTGGCAGCGCCGATGGCAATCACTTCATCCGGAGGAATGCTGGTCAGTAACTCAGCGTTGGGGAATTTCTCACGCAGTTGCTGCTGTAGAAGTGGGATCTTACCGCAGCCTCCGGAAACCACCACCTGTCGACAGACAAACAGGAAGAGATCAGGGCGGGCCACATCCTTAGCCAACAATGACTACATCTTACATGCTCGTGAATTTGTGAATGAATATCTCTATGTCTGCTTCTCAATTCTTATCAATATGGAGCAATATAGACTGCTTGGGCTTGGCTTGGCTTTACTCTCTGAATGTCAACAGCATAATGATTGCCGTTGGTTAGCTTTGAGTAAAGGGGTTTGGGGGGGGGGGTGGGGTGGGGAGGCAGGGTTTAGTGAGGGTTAGCAGACCACTGGGGTAAGGTAAGTAAGTTCGCCAAGGATTCTGTGTGGGCCATTGTGAGTATTTAGGTTCCAAGACCTGTATCTCCCTGGCAATGCAGAACATGGTGCTGGCAGTGCAATATAATTCCAAGGTCATTGTTAGTAAAATGATATATGGGTATGTTGTGGATGACTAGCAGAGAGCTTCTTGATACACTCTTTAATACACTGCACCAACAACACTGCACCAACAGTGTAAGAGGTGGAGGTGGTAAGTGGCAGCTCACCTGCTGTATGTCAGAGGTCGTTAACTCAGTCTTGTTGAGGACTTCTTCCAGAGTCTCATGGCACCGCTGTATAAAAGATGACGCTAGCATTTCAAATCGACTCCTGTCAACAGATAGCCAAATAACAATAACAGCTGCATTACAGGCAAAAGCTGCATCGTCCAGCCATCTGGCAAAGAAATGTGGAAAATCAGAAACTGTACAGTACATTTCTCCCACCTTGATAAATTAGAGTTAAAATCGATGCCTTCAAAAAGTGAGTCTATGGAGCAATGGGCTGACTGCATGGTGGAAAGCACATGGATACAAGTCTCCGAGGCATTGCGCAATTTAGCCAGTGCTCGGCCGTTCTCAGAACAATCGCATTTCCACTTCCTGCCAACACACAAACAAAACAACTGGATATGCCGACTCTCCGAGCAGTTAATAATAACTCGTCACAAAAACCCACAACACTCACTTCTTGAACTCCTCGGCAAAATGCTTCACAATCAGCTCCTGCACTTGCTTCCCGCCCAGGTTTTTATTGGATACGGTGCCGAGGACATGATACATCCCCATGGTGACGCGGACGACGGTAGCATCTACTCCACTGCCTCCCAGTCTGTAGACCAGCACCGTGCTAACCAACACAAAGTCAACATCAACACGTCACAACGTACTCATGGCCGTTAAATCACTTGACGAGAAAGTGGACGTCCGATGATCACCTATTGAGTGAGTTGTTTGTCTGGCCGATGTCATAAGCGAGAAGGGCAGCAGCTGGCTCACTGATGACTCGCTGAACGCTAAAGTCACCTTTCTGGGCTGCTTCCCTGAAAATCGTCCGACACTGAGCTGAACTAATGTGTTTAGTGTTGGAATGCTAAAGTTGAGAGAAAGACGCTTGGTTAGAGAAATAGAGCAGGCCAAAAAACAACAAATGTTCATTAACGCTAGATCCCTTACAAATCAACTGCTTTAAAGACTCACAATATAGCATCTGTTTGTGGTGTGATAAAGTCGAGTGGGAGGGCGAGAACTGCGTCGTGGGAGTCGGCCGCTCCTCCATGGCTCTCAGCAATATCTGGTGCAGCAAACATGCATCTTAATGAGGGCTATATGTGCTGGCAGAGACCCGGCCAAACCTCATTGGACAGGTTATAATTTCCCCAAAAACTTTCACCCCGTTCACAAATTTTCATTTCTTACAACTCCATGAAACTGTGTTTCCGCCATAAGTGTCAAGAGTCACCTTAGGGAAACGTTGTTGTTTAGTGCTGCTGTGTACATTAGTACCGTATCACATAGCATCCCAGCATGGTCTTTCATACATATGCATTCGACATGTCGCATTGTGATAGCATGACAGACTGTCAAAGCATTTCCCTGCCATTATCCCATTATGATACGAGGCTAACATGCCCCTGCCATTATCCAATTATGATATCCAGCTAAGATGTCCCTGCCATCGACTTAGTGGGAAGCTTTTTCCATAGAGGAAAAATTGACTGAAAGCACATTGACTGAAAGCACGCCCACCACTTGTTCTACGACTCAGTTTGTTGACAACATGGGCACACAGGACAGTAGCCGGGTAGAAGTTGAGCCAGGAACTACGGGGCCAGGTCATGGAGACACATGCATATGTATAAAAGGGTCTTAATTTCTATATTCTGGGCGATAGAAGACTCGAGAATGGTGTCACGGTGCCTGGCGGCCATTACGTGCCCCCTGACAGACGTGGATGAGATGACTCACCCATCATCTTCCTGAAGACGACACTGGCTACATGCACTGGTGAGAAGTAGCATGTCTTGTCTTTATACTCCACTTCATATACTAACTTATTCTCCCTCTCCACAATCTTCAGTGAACACAACACATCACAAAAGAAAGCCATGATATTAGTTTGCAGTTTATCAACACCAGAACAATGCACAAATGAAGAGGTCGGGCCACGATGACCGAGTGCTGAGGACAAGCAGCTCTACCTCGACCTTGCTTGTCTTACCTTGACCTTACTTGTCTTAGCCACTTCTTCAACCTCACTCTCTGACCTTGACCTCCCCAACAGCTGCTTCACGTTAATCACGGTGTTGGATGCATTCCTAATCAAGCCCTGTTTAGCTGCTATTCCAACAGCCTTCAGACAAGAGACGAGAAATTAGTCATAACAAATCAAGAATGCATTATGTTACTATAACCTGACTTAAGATAATGAACAATTTCCTCACAATAGAAATTTAAAAAGTGAATGATTTGTCACCAGAGACATGCCACACACCTGTAATACAACACCCACACACTTGTTATACAACACCCACACACCTGTTATATAACACCCAAACACCTGTTGTATACACCCACACACCTGTAATTCAACACCCACACACCTGTTATACATCGCCCACACACCTGTTATACAACACCCACACACCTGTTATACAACACCCACACTCCTGTTATACATCACCCACTCACCTGTTATACAACACCCACACACCTGTTATACAACACCCACACACTCACTACAAAACACAACCACACCTAACACACAAATCAGCACATAAAATACAAAACAGCGGCAGCCTCTATCACCCACTACACAACACCATTCTAATCAACACCTGACCCACGTACCTGTTCATGCTGTGTGAACGCCACTATGGCCGGGGTCACCCTGTCTCCAGCATCATTAGCTATAACATCCGTCTTCCCATCCTGATATCAACATGCAAAAAAACTCAATGTATTCCACTGTACAAACTCTATGGAGCTTCATTTTATAAAAGAAACAAAAGCAAAGTTACCGTTAAGTCTCGAATGTGAAACACACCCGTGACAAAGGAAAACCCCTTCTTTGGCATTGAAAATTAGGAAAAAAAATATTATTCACAAATACACGGTAGATGACCTTGCAGTCAAGTTCACATACTGCAAATATGCTGAAGGTCTGATATTTACAAATACTATGTATGACAGCTTTCCTACTTTAGCGAACAAGGTTATCAACAATTGAATTGAATGAAATGACATCCGTATGGCTTTTTCAAATGGATAAAGAGTAGATTGAAGAAATATTTTATGATTGACTAGTCCACCACATTTGGCTTGGCATGAGGTAGGCCTCTACTGTAGACATAGAGGCCTACTATAGGTCTACCCCAACTATAGGCATGTGTATATCTCCCGATATGCGGCGGACATTTCCCGTCGCTGACGGCGTGTCCCTGCGATCGGGAATTCCACTATAGGTATTTCCACGTCTCACAAGAATCGCTCTCATTAAGTGGCGAAGAGGAATTCTGAGGAATCCCTTTGACCACATACTGGGGGATGATGTATCCAACACGTCGTTTTTGAATTTTTAAATTCTGTCGATTTGTTCATATGTACAGCCGAGTTAAGAATTTAGTCTGATTTCAAAGCACCCAAACCACTTGAAATATAATTTATACGAAACTGAAGGTAGGATATACGTAATTATAGATATGTTTTCTCAATTTGTAGCAAATTTGACGGCGATCTGTAGCGTCCAACATAGTTAAATTGGAAGATGAATTCGGGTAACCCTGTCAACAAATTGGCAAAAATCCATCATCGGGTGGCAGCCGAACTTCGCCGCAGGCAGCCGCGATTGTGACGCATACGCGGCTGATCGCTTGGGGCCAACAAAGTTGATTTTGATTCATGTATCAATCCTACCCCTAACATCCATCTATATACGGGGGAATTTCATGTATAATGAAACCCTTAGGTCAAGTTTATTTTCAAATCGATTGGAACCCTTTTGTCAAATTTTAAACGATCGATCTTGTCATGTCAGCACCGGGATACCGTATAGCTTGCCTTCACACGGCCGACTCAAGATCTCAAACGCGGCTGATCGCTTGAGGTCAAACGGTCGATTGTCGTTAATTGTTCAATCTGATATAATTTATACGAAACTGAAGGTAAGATACACGTCATTATAGATATCTTTTCTCAATTTGTAGCAAATTTGACGGCAATCTGTTGCATCCGACATAGTTAATTTCGAAGCTGAATTCGGGTTACCCTGTCAACAAATTGGCAAAATCCATCATTACAGTCGGCAGTCGATCGCTTGGGGCCAACAAAGTCGACTTTGATTCATTTATTAATATAACCCCTAACACCCATCTATATACGGGGTAATTCAAGTATGATGGAACACTTAGGTCAAGTTTATTTTCAGATCGATTAAAACCCTTTTTTGACGATTTTTAAACTTTCAAATGATTGCTCTTCTCATATCCGTGCCGGGAGGCCGTGTAGCTTGCCTTCACAAGATCTAAAAGGCGGCTGATCGCCTGAGGTCAAACAGAGTCTATTTTCTTTTTTTTTCAATTGGACCCTTTTCATACATCTATATACGAGGGTATAATGGAACACTTTGGTCAAGTTTATTTTCAAATCGATTGGAACCCTTTTGTCGAATTTTAAACTTTTAAATGATCGATCTTCCCATTTCCCATATGGCTTGCAATCACACGGCTGTATCAGCATTATGTCATATAAGAAAACATTCGATTCTAGAACTTAATATCATATGGTACTTAATTTATCTATTTGGGGTTGTAGATTACAAACATTATCAGTTACAGGCCGGTGATCTGGCCAGAAACTTCAAAGGCATTAGGAGTCTGTTAACCACGTTTGGTGTCAGATTCGATCACCGAATACATCCCGAGTTTATCACGAGTTCACCCCAGCCTTATATAAGCTGCGTATTTTCACACAAATATTCATAACCATGAAATGTGGAAAAAAAGTCTATTTCGATCACATTGTTCTAACAGTTAATCCTTTAATTAGCTGGCGGAAAACGAAGGCCGATTTTGGGACTTCAAAATTAAATTTCCCAGTCTGTAGTCATCACAGAGTCATAATTTTTGTGTCATATTAAAGGGTTTTTCAAGGTCTTTATGGTGATACTAATTGTTTGATAATGTTTGATAATGTATTAATTTTTGTCCCCATACCTACTAACTAATGATAAGATATTCATTGCAGATTTGTTGTTTAAAACTATTAATCGAGCCTCCTCGTCCAGTTGTCAAATCCGATCGCCAATAACCACCAGGGTCGAGATAACTTGTCTGATTCAAGCAAGACAGTATGGAATCAAACTTTATTCCATAAGGTGTCAGTTGTGCTTCCGACCATCGGGTACTGCATGGAAACTGAAGCGGTTACCATCACCATAAATGGCATAATATCGCCCACTTTTAGCACGAGACGTCGTAACTAAGATCCATGTAATGATTTAGGAGATTTTTAAAAGCAGAGTCAATGTTATCTTTAGAGAGTGTTTGTAAACGTATGACATAACGTACTCTGTACACAGCAACACAGGCTGTTGTTGATCCAAAACGTAATCCAAATGCAGACATGTCTTGGTCCGCGAAGATCTCATCGGCGGCGGCATTTATTCTTGTTCTCGTTAAAAAGATTTGAGTTGGCTGGCTCTTGGTCCACCGGCGGAAGTTGAGCCAGAGTCCAGGGAAAGTATCAAGCCGTTCTCTTCCCCAATCAGCGTTCGCCAACTCCGTTTCCGGTGAAATCCAACAGTTGAGCAGACAACACGTCGAAAGTTCATAAGTGATGAATTTCGGCAGCTTTTGATCATTGTGACCGCGCAGTAGACAAGACTTTCAACTGAAGAAGACTATCTTATTACAAATATTGTACTACCCAGTCGTATCTCAAAACATCTATCATACTTTCTTTGAAATCGCAAGCCGACAGCATGAAGTGGCAGACATTAGCAAACGCGGCTGCTTGCCTTGTTTTGTTTGTAACATCGGCAGCAGGGAAAATCACGGAAGCTAACGAAGATAATTGTGAAGGTTTGTATCCTTAATCCGATATGTTTATATTGCGACAACCCGCTACATCCAAGCCTTAATATAGCGTCAGACTATAGAGCATTAATGCGCTATGTGTGCTTAAAACTCGCTACTGCTTTTTGCGATGATTTACTAACTTCCATTGGCCCCAAAACTTAACCTGACTTATTAGCTCTATATATATACTGGACTATGAAATATTAAGCTGCAACTGATTCAGAAGGAGTTGCAAGTTTAGGACCACTAGCAAGGTTAGGCCCTATAGCTCGTATATATATTTATAAGTATTTGCATAAGTGTGTGTAAATATATATTTATATATATATATATATATATATATATATATATATATATATATATATATATATATATATATATATATATATATATATATATATATATATATATATATATATATATATATATATATATATATATATATATATATATATATTTGTGTTTCCGATCCTTTTATGCTTTAAACTACTTTATTTGAATTGATTGTGGTATGTCATGGAGAGAGCAGCATGAACAAGACTATCTTTTCCCCATCTTTGCATCATCTGCTGTGACAATTGAAATACCAATCTAGTCAGCTAGTCAGCTTAGATTGTTGTGTTTGGGCTAAAATTCAGAAATGAGGTTAATGCCTATTTCACTTGAAATGATTTTGTAAAGAGCTGTTCCCAATGTAACTGCTGCATATGTGCGAGACTGGATATGATTGCTATTTGACATAAGGAATCGGCAGACCAGAATATGTATGTAGGAAATAAGAAGGGCAGTTGAGTCTTGGAAACAACAGCCAATGGTTCTATTAGGGTGGCAGTCATTTGAATAGGCTTTGTATTGAGATGAGGAAAAGTGTACTGGCAATAACATGGACAAGTCAATGGATTAAGGACTAACCATTCAGGAGAGTTGCACATATGTAGGTTTGTGGCTCTTAACCTATTTCAATGATGTGTTTTTGATTTCAGTTTGTGTGAAGTTCCTTAATCGTTTTATTGATTCACTCGATGACTCCATCAAAACCGACCAAAAAGGTATTGAGGCAGAATTCAAAAGGACTTGCAAAAGCTCAAGGAAGGATGACAACAGATTTGTGAGTTACTTGCCTGATCAGTGTAGGGGTTGTAAATGGGATCACCAGTTACATTCCATGTGACCTTCTGTATTCTACCTGTGTTCACAGTGTTACTATGTTGGTGGATTGGAGGAGTCTGCCACAGGCATTGTCAGTGAAATGTCAAAACCTGTCAGCTGGGGCATGCCTGCTGAAAAAGTCTGCCTGAAGCTGTACAAAAAGGATCCTCAGATTTGTGATCTCAAATATGGTAAGTTTGCCTTCATGCTAGTATTGTGTAGTAAGCTGTCAGGTTTACATATATTTCCTATCCAGTGTTCAGTCTGTTTATGAACTATAAATGATCTGTGATTGCAGAAAAGACCATTGATCTTGCTGCTGTTGATTTGAAGAAAATGAAAGTTAGAGATCTGAAGGCAATTCTGTCTGACTGGAATGAGAAATGCAAAGGATGCACAGAGAAATCGGATTATATTGCTCTAGTTGAGCAGTTGATGCCCAAATATGCTCCAGAGGCTCATGCCAAGCGATCAAAAATAGAGTTATAAAGTACTAAAACTAGGTTAAATTAATCATTTTTAATGTACATGACTGTATGATTGTAAGTCCTGTGTTGCGGTAATAATTCACTGTGTCAGTGGTGCAGGATTAAACCTCATTTGTCCTTTCATCTCTCATCCTCTGCATTGCCAGCATTTTGTGATATCACTTGCATTAGTTCTCTCTTGTATGTCTGTCCCCAGCATCTGTTACTAACAGTATGACCGTATGGTTGTGTGGATTCATTTTTTTTTTAGGAAAATAAAGTATATGTTGCTGCTATTTAATGTTCGCTGTTTGATAAGTCAAGTTTTGCACCTCAATTAGAGTTCCTAGTATGTTACTTTGTGTACGGATTCTAATAGTCTGGACTGTTTGTATCAAGATTCTTGGTGGGGTTTTCAATCCAGTCTAAGAAGAGGTTTTTCTAAAAGATAAGAGATTTTATGACAATAAGGTATTTACTAATGTCACAGTTCAACTTAATAGATGCCAAGTACATGTTTGGCAGATTTGTAGAGTAATCTGTTCAAACTTATTAATTTAGTTAAACGCAACACATTTTTTACGACGAAAGGTAGTAAATTTTACTTGACACTGACGCATTCTCAGTCACAGTGCTGTGGCCAAATTCGCCTGGATGCAAACCATGTTGATTCTGTGTATGAATGGTAAAAATTAAAAAGACCAAATTATCCACAACATGTTATAGGTTAATTATTGGATGCTTAAATTTAACCTTTTCTTGCTTATTGCCAAGTTATATTTCAATAAAAAACCAAATTGGAAAATGCTGTAGGATCTGACTGTCTCACGTGTAAGAAGCACTGTGCAATATCAAGGAACAGTTCATACTCTCGGACCGCTATCCTCACAACCAACTTCCTTAGTGTAAATGTAATTCATTCTTACCCTTTATCTCTCCCTTCCTATTTCCTTGCCTCCCAATTTGGCTCCCCTCCACCATTTATCTTCTCGGTCATATGTTATTTTTTGCTATGCCTCTTCCCCTTGTACGCATACACACAAATCAACTGACATATGCACACATTGATAGTGACGATGATGCAAAGTTACTATTGTTGCTTCACCCCTTAATGTTATTCATTTCAACAAAAAATACCTTTTCTATGAGACATTTGCATCAATATATCACAGAGAGCGGAGGTCTGCATGGGTTTTGGCCTCTTCTCCATATCTTCCTTTCCGCAATACGCCATTGGCTGCTGGCCATGAACGTGTAATGATACTTAAAGTGATTTAGCATCTTGGTCAAATCAACCAGGTGATTGTTTTACAGTGAATATACTTCACCTCTACAGGTGATATAAATAATTTTATTGGCCAGGTTATCATCAGAATGCTTCTGATCTGCAGCAGATTAAAAAACATAAAATACTGCACAATGTAACAGCAGAGCGAAATAAACATCATGCAAGATTAAAGAATATCTGTGAAACGAATCCCTCTATGGAAGGTGAAACGGGCTCATCAGAACTATACTATGAGAATTATTTTTGTATGGTACATTTATAACTGGCTCTCTTTATTGGAAGCTCGGATCGATCACTTTCCTTCAACACGAGTACCCGCTCGTAGACGCAATCTGTCTTTCATCGGCCGAATTAACGGGGGACCAACTTCCTGCTTCATCATCCATCTTCCCCAATCATAACGATCATAACATTTGGCCAATTTAGACGCATAAAGATGTCGTCTCTGTCAGAAGAAGAGTTCGTGCGGATGCAGGTATAATAAAACACTGGGAATTCTGACAATCGACGTAACATTCAACAATTTACCTACATCTCGAAATATTTTTTTCCTATTGATGATCTATTATTGATTCAAGACATTAGTATCCACATCTTGGGGTGGGGAGGTCTATCGTATCTACTCTACTCTAGTCAAGCCTAGGGCAAGGGGAGTGGCGCTGGTGGTATTCCTTGACATTAGTTCAGAGAGAGATGCGAGTTGTTGCCACTTTTTTTACGGCACAATCGAACGTCATCTTCATTTCATGGCTTCGTGGTAGCTCCGCGCTATTTACTACTTTCGATCTCTCACATCCGAGCTGTAGGTGGCATCAGATCATCAAAACACCAGGGGCGAGTGCCTTGCCTAGTCGATCCCACTGTTGGTCTGTTGGGCTACTGCATGTCATGTTATTCTGTTGTTTATTTGCCAAACATTCCGTCCGATTGCATCAAAAGCATTGGCAGAAGCTTCAATCATGCCACAAATCTTGCTCACATGCGTCTACAGAAGTAATAATCGGGAAGAGACGACGTCTCACATGCGTATTAATCAGGAAGAGACGACGTGATAGCTTGTGCATTGTTGTCCCCTGTTGTTAGCTCATCTGAACCAAGTGGAGCTTGCGCTCCCTCTTACTCGATTGACTGTTGGTCTGTTGGGCTACTGTTTGTGGCTGTCATCAGACAAGCTACTCACCCTTGGATGGTTTTTTTTAACTTCTGATATCGCTTTCGAGCTGATAAGAAAGATGGCCAGTAATAATCAGCTTGAATTCAGAGGACTAATTTCTAATTACCAATGCAGTAGTGCAGAGAGATGCCGTTTTTTTCCCAGTATAGGCCAAAGGTTAAGTATTTGACTAAGAGTATGGGTTTCAGCTTAACCTCGCAACAAAAGGCCAGGCTTGTGCCACAATGTTGATTGCACATTTTGCCAATTCAAATGTATATATCACAATTAAGATGTGAAAAAATTGCACTCTAAACATGACCTATGTGCGAATGGTACCTGACCTCAAAGTGAATCAAGTTGGTGACTGGAGCCCACTGCCTTTTTTCTCTGGAGAATTGTATGTTTCTATAAAAAAATTAGGATTTTATTAAAAGAAATTCAGCATTACATTAAAAATAATTCAAAATTCTGCTGTAGAAAAAACTTGTTGATTACCTTGTACTTTTTGAAGTAATATTGTCCATTCGTGAAACCCATGTAATTGATGAGTCCCATTGCCTAGTTTTGACCTTATTGTGACCTTAATGTGAAACAGATTGTGATGTCATGTTTCAGACACAGCTACTGGAGTTGCGCGCATCTAATTATGAGCTGGGGAGCAAGTGCCAAAGCCAGGAAAAAGGTGTCGCTCTTTGGGTTTTCAGATAACAAATACGATTCATATGAAGGGGAAGAAAGTGGTAGCTCAGCAATTACTTTATGAATAGTACTTTTAAAATGTGATTACCATAAAATCTTGTGTATATCATGCAGAATTTATACTAAAACCTCAGTTGCTTAAAAGGGTCTTATACACAAGATTTAAAAAAGAATGTGACCTGGAATCTGGACATTGCTGAGGGGAGCATATTTTGATCGTTATGATGCACCTAACGGCTTTGTCTCAACCAAGATGCACTAAAAATGTTTGGTCTATGCAACTGTGTTATACAAGGCTTCTCCCACGTGCTGTGAAGTGTTTAACGGGGATACCAGGCAGCAGTGGGACGGTGTTTTGTGTGGATTCACTGTCAGCATGTACACATAAATCATTATTGGATATCCTTATGTTAAGTGAAGGGAAATACGGATGAGTGAAAAGTCCACGTAAATCAAGATAACTGGATGTCTCTATAACCAAACGGCGTATTGAACAGATGTATTAGCTGAGAGAAGTTTATAAATAGGTGGCCATGTATTCCGTTTGACCTGCTTCGGTGGCCAATGAGAGGCCAACTTATAAATGTTTTTAAAAAAGTAGCTTATTATGGTACATTGGTGTGTTTCTTACTATCAACATATTTGCAGTTTATGTACAGGGTCAACTAACATGTAATTTTTAGCCCAAATTGTTATGCCAAAGACACAGGATTTTGCGGTTCTTCTATGTCTATGTGATATGCTTTCAGAGCTGGTGTCTTTAAGGGAGCAGGTTGCCAATTTAGACAAAGAGCTGACCAAATCCACTAAGGTACGCTGCTTTAATTGACCAGGTTATGTTAATGACTCACATAGTGCTATACGAGTTATTGAAAAAGAAAAACTGGTTTAATCCATACTATTTGTCACTTTCAGACTTTGAATAAAAGTAAGAAAGCCAAGGTAGGTCAGATCCTAAGGCAACTCTTGATAAGGATGCCCGACTCTTCAGGATACGTAGACTGTTGAACGTGTTGTGTGTGATGACAGGAGTTTGAGCAGCTTGCCTTGGAGAATGATTTATTCCAGCGGAAATTGGCCGCCCAGGAGGAAGAATTCCGTTTACAAAACATTACCTTACTTGAGGAATTACAACGGGTATGTGTCTAATCCTGACCCATTATACAGGGGGTATGTGTCTAATCCCTGACCCATTATACAGGGGGTATGTGTCTAACCCTGACCCATTATACAGGGGGTATGTGTCTAATCCTGACCCATTATACAGGGGGTATGTGTCTAACCCTGACCCATTATACAGGGGGTATGTGTCTAATCCTGACCCATTATACAGGGGGTATGTGTCTAGTCCTGACCCATTATACAGGGGGTGTCTAATCCTGACCCATTATACAGGGGGTATGTGTCCAGTCCTGACCCACTCTCGTCGTGGCTCACGGACGGACCACTGTCCTTGTGCTCCGTATGAAGGATATCTGGGAAGGATACGGTGATGAATGTCTAACCCATTGGTTCTTATACGTATCTGCGTGTCCGTAAACTACCATGGTGTATTCTCTTTGAGCAGTTGGTAACAGCCAATGAAACATTAGAAAAGGAAAACTGTGGTCTAAGGAAAAAAGATGGCTTCTCCGTTTCCGACAAACCTGACTCCAATGCCGTCAACTCACTACAGGATGAATCCAGGCGACTTCAGGCCCAGAATTCTGTCTTACAGAAGAACTTGACAGGTAACCTCATTCTTACTATTCCCGCTGACCTACATGCAGATGGACACGGTACATTGTCTTCTGCTTACTGGTGTACATATTATTACCTGGCTACTGTGTCTGATCGTTACTTGTGTATGGGATTCTTCTCCACCAGGTTGCTTGTGTTCGGGATTACTCTCCACCAGGTTGTTGCCATGCTTTCCATGTTCTCCACCAGGTTGTTCCCATGCCTCCCTCTGTGTGTAGTTTGCCAGGAACAGCACAGCCAAGAAGTGGGAGGCCTGAGACAGCGCATTACCGACCTGGAGGCACAGTGCGTCAAACTGTCGGGTCAGAGGGTTACCCCACTGGGAGGGGGCAGGTTAGTTATCACCATGGTCATCCCACTGGTAGGGGGTTCATTTGACTGTGTTCACTTTGAAGGGAGGCTTTATGAAGTTCATTTGACTGTGTTCATTTTGAAAGGAGACTTTATGAAGTTCATTTGACTGTGTTCATTTTGAAAGTAGACTTTATGAAGTTCATTTGACTGTGTTCCCTTTGAAAGGAGACTTATGAAGTTCATTTGACTAGTTTATTTGACTGTGTTCACTTTGAAAGGAGACTTTATGAAGTTCATTTGACTGTGTTCAGTGAGAGTCGTTTCATTGAAGGGATGTCTGATGCCCCTGACCTTGTTGATGACCTAGCTGAAGGTGACCTTGCAGGTGGGGATTTGATGCACCCACTATCAGAGAGCTACCAGCCTCCAGTATCAGATTTGCCCGCAGTCAACTTGGGAGAATCCACCCTGCACAAGCAAGTTGACTCACTGACCAAGGAGCTAAGTGGTGTGTGGGCTTCTCCTTTCTGTGTAATGCCGCCATAGTGGATCTGACTTAAAGCTGTTGACTTCATGCCAGGTTTTGTTGCGGTTCAGATTTACGACTCGCATCTGACACAGAAAAAGAGGAGAACCTTATGCTGAAAGCTCAACTACAGAACCTTGAGGTTTGTTGTGTGTGTTTTTGTATTCATAGTGTCATTACATTCGTGTGAGTTAACCGCATGCAGAGAGGTGTTTGATGGTGCTTTTGGGAGCCATGTTAGTTGGTATTATGACTGGTTTGAAGGGGAGGGCAATTTGAGGGAGGCACCATACTTATATTACATGCTGATTTCTTGTCCTATGTCACCTGCCAAAATTACCTCTTTTACTATATTACCTGTGTTACCTGTATTACCTGTGTTACCTATCATATGTTGCCATTGTTTACTGCTGCATTCAGTTGAATCACCAGAACAAAATGCAGGAGTTACAGGGAGAAATAACCAAATTATCTGACAAGTTCAAGAAGAAACAAGAAAGGTAAATTTGCTCTGAAGGTCATATGATGTCATGGAGGAAACTGGCCTCCCAAGGCTCTGGGAAGTTAGGGTGGCTAGGGTATTAAGACTACAGGTGACATACTATACAGTTGGGTTAAAACTTTACTTAAACCCTTTGTCTTTGAAAAGCACTTCCAGCTCAATGATATGGCTAAAGCTATTTTGGCTTAAAAACTGTTCCATGGGGTCACAACCTGATTTGTGTAGCTATTTGTGTTATTTTTGTCATTGGAGCTTACTTTTGTTGTTGGAGAAGATGTGTGATGGTGATTGGTGTTTTCATTGCAGCCTGGTACAGCTTCAGGAAGAGAAGGAGAAGCTGTACTCCCAGCTACAGTCTGTATCTGTCTTGTCTCATTCACAAATGCACACACTTCATCTTAAAATATGTATTATAATTACCATGACATTATAATTACCATGACATTATAATTACCAGAGCGTGACGACCTGATCTGATCCCCATGACCTGTTGTAGGGTTTAGTTAGGACTGATGTTGACCTGATGTAGGATTTTGTTAGGACTGACCCTGACCCCCACAGGGTTTAGCGTGACCCCCCGACCCGACCCTGATGTAGGATTTTGTTAGGACTGACCCTAGTGTGACCCCATGACCTGTTGTAGGGTTTAGTTAGGACTGACCCTAGCATGACCCCCACGACTTGATAAAGGGTTTAGTTAGGACTGACCCTAGCATGACCCCCATGACCTGACATAGGGTTTAGTTAGGACTGACCCCAGCATGACCCCCATGACCTGATGTAGGGTTTAGTTAGGACTGACCCTAGCATGACCCCCATGACCTGATGTAGGGTTTAGTAAGGACTGACCCTAGCATGACCCCCATGACCTGATGTAGGGTTTAGTTAGGACCGACCCTAGCATGACCCCCGTGACCTGATGTAGGGTTTAGTAAGGACTGACCCTAGCGTGACCCCCATGACCTGATGTAGGGTTTAGTAAGGACTGACCTGAGCGTGACCCCCACAACCTGATGTAGGGTTTAGTTAGGACCGACCCTAGCATAACCCCCATGACCTTATGCAGAGTTTTGTTTGGACCGACCTGGCTTGACCTTGTGTAGGGTGTAGTGAAGACTGATATCTATGTGCAGATCTCGAATTGAGGACATACAGACAACAAAGGAACGGGAGATGCAGGCCCTACATGAAGACACCAACAAACTGAAGGAGGACCTCAATACTTCCAGCAAGGTAACTGTCTGTCTGTGTGATATGTGTACTGGCGTTTGAGGATTATGAAGCACTGTCTGTGTGATGTGTGTACAGGCGTTTGAGGATTATGAAGTGCTGTCTGTGTGATGTGTGTACAGGCGTTTGAGGATTATGAAGTGCAGTCTCAGTCACGCATAGGGCAGCTGGAGTCACTCATTAACACCATGGAGGGTCGCATGGAGGAGGCCAGCTTGGAAACCAATGCCCAGCTGTCAACAGCTAATCAACAGCTGCAGGACCAGATGCAGAGAACACAGGAGCAGGTGCAGCGCATGCAGGAGAAACTTAATATGTCCAGACGTGAGGGAGATGAACTCAGGGCTCAACTACAGGTATGTGGAGGTAGCTAGGTGATTTAAGGATCCTACTACAGGTTCCTAACGTTTATTCATTAACAGTCGTGGATTGGTGACCAAAGAGGAATCCCAATGAACACACAACATAGACTGCTGGCATGTCGGAATCACCTGACCTGTGTGGCGATGACTTATTGGTGAAATCTCAATAAACTCGTTGATCAGTATGACTGACGCAGCTACCAGTTAAGGGGTCCATCCATGATGGGGAGGAGGCTGTGTCTGATGTAACAGGAGGGCAAGTCAAGTCTCGGTGAGGCTACAGACAGAATCATCTCCCTGCAAGCCGAGCGTGATCAGCTGACCTGCTCTCTGCAGGAGGCCAACAGGGTCAGTACCATATGTATCATCACAGCTGGTGTTATCACAGCTGGTTTTATCACAGCTGGTATCACCACAGCTGGTGTTATCACAGCTGGTTTTATCACAGCTGGTATCACCACAGCTGGTGTTATCATAGCTGTTGTAATTAATGTGTTTACCATGCCACTATCAAAGTTTCTTATTTTGTTCTTGTAATATAATTGGTATTGTATGTGTTGTGATGGTGTGTCCAGTTGGCAGAGAAAAGGAAGTCCCTTCTGGATGAGCTGGCCATCAAATACCAGGAGGAGGCTGACCAGCATCGGGAGCTGACCAAGTCATGTGAGGAGAAACATCGTACGGAGACAGAGGAGCTGTCTGGTCACATTGACGAGCTGCAGGTGAGTTATCCCCCACACCACTCCCATCAACCCCCTTCTCTCAGTTATCCCCCACACCACTCCCATCAACCCCCTTCTCTCAGTTATCCCCCACACCACTCCCATCAACCCCCTTCTCTCAGTTATCCCCCCGACACCACTCCCATCAACCCCCTTCTCTCAGTTTCCCCCACACACCACTCCCATCAACCCCCTTCTCTCAGTTTTCCCCCACACCACTCCCATCAACCCCCTTCTCTCACACCACTTATCCCCCCTTCACCCCCCACCCCCCCCCCCCCACCCACCACCCCCCCCCCCCACCTTTTCCTCTCAGGTGTCACCCACCCCACCCCCTCTCCTCTCAGGTGTCACTCCTGCATTACCAGATGCATCATGGGATGTTTGTACTCTACAGCTGAAATTAAACTCGCTGGAGCCGGTGCGGGACATGCTGGATAAGGTGAAGGGCGACCTTCACAGCGTGGAGACGGCCAAGTCCTGGCTGGAGCGACGACTCGATGAAGCTGAGGTAAACCAGACTCACAGGCTCTGTCATCATACACACATTTCTTGATATCATGCTGGTTATAACAATTCCATGAATTACACCAGAAACCTGGTTCATTTCTAGGAACACCTGGCTCAGCTGAAGGCCGAGTCAGAGGAAGAACTTAATAAGGTGAAGGTCATACAGGAACAAGATATTGTTGCACTGAAAGAGGAGCACACAGTTCAGCTGCAGGTGTGTGTTCTTGTTGTCTGATCAGTCTGGGTGGATGAGTGGGTGGATGAGTGGGTTAAGTGATGAGTGGGTTAAGTTGATGAGTGGGTTAAGTTGATGAGTGGGTTAAGTTGATTAGTGGATTAAGTTGATGAGTGGATTAAGTTGATGAGTGGGTTAAATTGATGAGTGGGTTATGTTGATGAGTGGGTTAATTTGCTGAGTGGATTAATTTGATGAGTGGGTTAAGTGGATTAAGTTGATGAGTGGGTTTAGTGGATGAGTGGGTTAAGTTGATGAGTGGGTTAATTTGATGAGTGGGTTAAGTTGATGAGTGGATTAAGTTGATGAGTGGGTTAAATTGATGTGGTAGGTGCGTTGGTAGAGGTTGTGGGTGAGGTGAGGTGTTAGATGAATCAGTCGGGGCTGTAACGTAATCTCAGCCTGCATTTCACACAATCTCAGCCTGCATTTCACGCAATCTCAGCCTGCATTTCACGCAATCTCAACCTGCATTTCACACAATCTCAGCCAGCATTTCACATAATCACAGCCAGCATTTCACACAATCTCAGCCAACATTTCACACAATCTCAGCCAGCATTTCACACAATCTCAGCCAGCATTTCACATAATCTCAGCCAATATTTCACACAATCTCAGCCTGCATTTCACACAATCTCAGCCAGCATTTCACACAATCTCAGCCAATATTTCACACAATCTCAGCCAATGCATTTCACACAATCTCAGCCTGCATTTCACGCAATCTCAGCCAATATTTCACACAATCTCAGCCTGCATTGACTTGCTGGTGGTTATCATAAACATTGTATGGCCATTGGCTGATTTAGCATGTGGATGCAGAGAAGACAAAGATATGTGATGAGAAAGGCGAGCTGGAGGAGGTTATTGGCAAACTCAAACAGGTAGGTGGCTACTGACATATTAGTTCCACTCATAGATTCTGCTTCAAATGTGCTTGCAATTCAAATAAGTATTTCTATAGCAACACATTTCCCCATGTTTGTAGACACCATAAAACAAATTAAATTTTAGTGTGCGCTTTAATTCTACACTGTCCGTACCTTGTGTACAATTTCACTGACTGCATTATGATGTCTTGTCGATGTATAATGTGACAGGAGATCCTTGACCAGGAGGCTGACAAGAAACTCACACAGAAGAAGGGATCAACTGTGGTATGTACACCATTGATTAACCCCCCACCACCACCCTCCCTAACCCACGTGATAATTAACAAGACTTCTACTCGGCTGTTCTATCAGGGTATTATATTGGGCCATACTATTAATGTGTTCTATAAGTGTGAGCTATTAGTCTGTTCTATTAGTGTGTTCCGTTGTGCCGTTCTATTAGTGTATTCTTTTGGCCTGTTCTATTTGTGTGTTCTATTGGGCTGTTCTATTAGTGTGTTCTATTGAGCCATTCTATTAGTATGTTCTATTAGCTGTTCTATTGGTGTGTTCTATTGGGCCGTTCTCTAAGTGTGTTCTATTGGACCTTTCTATCAGCATGTTCTATTAAGCTGTTCTATTAGTGTGTTCTATTTGCTGTTCTATAAGTGTGTGCTATACGGCTTTTCTATAAGTGTGAGCTATTAGGCTGTTCTATTAGTGTGTTCAGTTTGATTGTTCTATTAGTGTATTCTATTGGCCTGTTCTATTAGTATGTTCTATTGAGCCATTCTATTAGTATGTTCTATTAGCTGTTCTATCAGTATGTTCTATAGGGCCGTTCTATTAGTGTGTTCTATTGACCATTCTATAAGTGTGAGCTATAGGGCCGTTCTATTAGTGTGAGCTATTAAGCTGTTCTATTAGAGTGTCCTGTCTGGCCGTTCTATAAGTGCATTCTATTATTGGCCTGTTCTATTAGTGTGTTCTATTGAGCCATTCTATTAATATGTTCTGTTGGCCGTTCTATTAGTGTCTTATTTTGGGTATTCCTATAATTGTGTCCTTTTGGGTATTTATATTAGTGTGTTATATGGGATATTTTAAATGTTCTTGGGGCATTTCTGTTAGTATGTTCTATTTGGTATATGTATTTGGTGTGCTTTATTGGGCTGTTCTATGTGTGTCTTCTGTTTATTATAAGGATGTTATTTTTGGGTTTTTATAGTGGGTTTAATTGGATTGTTCTATTTGGATGTTCTATTTGGTATTTATATTATTGTGCTCTATTATGCAGTTCTGTGTGGTCATTTTGGAATTTATATTGATGTATTTTATTGGGCTGTTCTGTAATTGTGTTCATTTGGATTGTTCTGTTAAGTGTGATCTTTTGGGCTGTTCTTTTTTGCTGTTCTATTAGTGTCTTATTGTGCTGCTGTTCTTATTCAGTTGAAGGATTTGAAGCGCCAGTTACAAGCAGAAAGAAAGCGCGGTGAGAAGCTTCAGGAGCGACTACAGGAGCTGCTGTCTGACACCAGGAGTCGCCAGTGTCAGTGCTCTCTACACTCTTATATGGCTGGGTTTCAACTGTTGCATGTACTATATAACAGGTTCCATAACACTGACTAACAAAGATCTATGATTGTCTGACACTTTCAATACATGCTTTATAATTATAATCATGTTTTTTCGTTAATGAAATGACCACGGAAGACTGTGTGTTTCAATAACAGCGGTGGAGGAGTTATTCCGACCTGCTGACCCCGAGCGTTACCGTGGAGACAACAGGCAAGCCAATCATGCTTAGTTCATTCATTAGTTGGGCGTCGATTGGAGATGTGACTTTTCATGATGTGAATGTGTGGTTGCAGTTCTGTTGGCTCGTGGTGTGCCAATACAAGTGGACTCAGCCGAGACATGTCTGGCTTAGTAAGATACACTCAACTCTACCTCTCATTTCATGCATTTATAAAATCTTGAGCAGATGTGTAAAGGTGGTTATTGGAGATGTTGTGTGAAGGTGGTTATTGGAGGCAATGTGTCTGAATGTGCACATTGAAGTGTGTGTGTGTGGTTATTGGAGACAGAATGGTGGTTATAGAAGCTGTTCTGCAAATATGGTTATTTGAGCCTATGAGTTATTGGAGCTGGTGGGATGGTTATTGCAGACGGTTTGTGATTGTGGGTTATTAGTGTGGTGTGCATGTGTTCATTGGAGTCAGCATGGTGGTTATTTGAGCAGGCGTGGTGGTTATTTGTGCCAATACTAGTGTTAATCATATGATGTCATTGATGGTGTTTTGACTAGAGTCCAGATGAGGATGGTCAGAGTGGAAATGCATTCCTGGAACAGGAGAACTCGGAGCTGATGAGGAGATTGGGAGAGGTCCAACAGCAGACGTGGACCTTAGAGGAAAAGGTCAGTCGATAGTATCAATACAGCAGACGTGGAAGTTATAGGTGAAGGTCAGTTGATAGTATCAATACAGCAGACATTAGAGGTGAAGGTCAGGCAATGAAGATCAGGCAATAGTATCAATACAGCAGACGAGTACGTTAGAGGTGAAGGTCAGTTGATAGTATCAATACAGCAGACATTAGAGGTGAAGGTCAGTTAGTAGTATCAATACAGCAGACGTGGACGTTATTGGTGATGGTCAGGTGATAGTATCAATACAGCAGACGTTAGAGGTGAAGGTCAGGTGATAGTATCAATACAGCAGACATTAGAGGTGAAGGTCAGGTGATAGTATCAATACAGCAGACATTAGAGGTGAAGGTCAGGTGATAGTATCAATACAGCAGACGTTATTGGTGATGGTCAGTTGATAGTATCAATACAGCAGACGTGTATGTTAGAGGTGAAGGTCAGGCAATAGTATCAATACAGCAGATGTGTATGTTTGAGGTGAAGGTCAGTTGGTAGTATCAATACAGCAGACGTGTACGTTAGAGATGAAGGTCAGGCAATAGTATTAATACAGCAGATGTGTATGTTTGAGGTGAAGGTCAGGCAATAGTATCAATACAGCAGATGTGTATGTTTGAGGTGAAGGTCAGGCAATAGTATCAATACAGCAGATGTGTATGTTTGAGGTGAAGGTCAGGCAATAGTATCAATACAGCAGATGTGTACGTTAGAGGTGAAGGTCAGGCAATAGTATTAATACAGCAGACGTGTAATTTAGAAGTGAAGGTCAGGCAATAGTATTTATACAGCAGATGTGGACGTTAAGAGGTGAAGGTCAGGCGATAGTATTAATACAGCAGATGTGGACGTAAGAGGTGAAGGTCAGGCGATAGTATTAATGCAGCAGACGTGGACGTTAAGAGGTGAAGGTCAGTTGATAGTATTAATACTATTGTGCAAGTACGGTTAGATCCTAGGCAAAGATCCCCGTCACTTTCTCGCATACTTGCGCTTATTCTCTCAGTGTCCCATTTATATTCGTTTTGTAAGTCTAAGAGCCCATCATGCGTTATGATATCCATGACCATTGTCCAGAAAACACGTCATAACGTGCGTCTTTATACCCACATTGCAGGTGCTTCATTTGGAGTCGAGTAACTCGCCTATGGCGGAGGACTTGCTGACCAAGACTTCTATCATAGAGCATTATGTCATGGAAAGCAAGGGCGGTCAGTATACCCTTCTCTTGGTCGGTGGTGGTAATAATGCTGACACAATCCCCCCCCCCCCCACCTCAACTCGCGCTACCCACAACCCCACCCGCCACGAGTAACATGGGATGCATTTGAAATTACCTAATTAAGCGATTCCATTTAACATGGAGTCCTGTCACATGTCACGCAACTGTCACTGCGTGATCCTAGTACCATACCCATGACCTTTCTCATACCGGTCACAGATCATAGTCACCACCAATGACCTATCCCTTACCCGTCACAGTTCATATGACATGACACCTGTGACCTTTGCACTTCCCTGTCACAGATCACATTACCATGTCGCCGTCAAACGATCCTGATCACAGATCACATGACATGTCCCGTCACAGTTCATATGACATGTCGCCGTCACAGATCACATGACCATGTCGCCGTCAAACGATCGGTTAACTCTGAAGAGAGTCGTGGATTTTGTGAAGGATAAGGGGGACGAGAACCTGCGGGAAATCAACCGGAAGTTACAGCGCATGCTCGAGGAAACGCTCACCAAGAACATGCATCTGCAAGAGGTAAGCAGCGCTATGTAGGTTCGTATCATAAGACAGGCGAGTGTCAAAGAGACGGGTTCTGTGTGCGCTTAAGCTCGTCTCCGTAACCTTCGGATACGACCCGATGTCTGCCCTGTCCTGCGCCGCCTCCGCAACGCCCGCTGCTACGCATGGTGTGTAGTCGGAGGGTGTGTGAGAGAATAAGGTTGATGTGTTGTGATGGGCGCAGCTCGCTGTGTTGGCTGTGATGGTGACCGCGGCATGTGTGGACGGGGTCGCGTCAGGATCTGCCGGGGGGGGGGGGGGGGGGTGGAAGGGGTTGTGTAGGTGGCGGGACATTGGTGTGGGGCGGCATCGTATGTAATCAGTGTTTGGGGGTTTAATAAGCCCTTCCAGGTGGTGTACACATAATAGTGGCGAAGATATTGGCTTGTGTAATAAGTATGTAATCAGGTTTGTATGTTTAATAAGCCCTTCCAGGTTGTGTACATAACAGCAGCGGGGGCTCAGTCCATTTATCTGAGTCATGGCCGTGCATATTAACAGCTGTATCCATAGTTACCATTATGCAGTAGTTGACGTGTTATCACACTTCCCTGACAGTGACCGGTTGTCTAAGCCACAGTCGCTCGGATCCCGGTGCCAAGCTTCCGAGCTCGGAAGTTTGGCGGCGGGAACCGAGCGACTGTGATCTTAGCTGTGATGGGATTTATCTCGGCTGTGACGTGTTATCTAAGATGTGTCGGGATTTATCTCAGCTGAGACGAGTTATCGAAGTTGTGTCGGGAATTATCTCAGCTGTGATGAGTTATCTAAGTTGTGACGGGGTTTATCTCAGCTGTGACAAGTTATCTAAGCTGTGACGGGATTTATCTCAGCTGGGATCAGTTATCTAAGTTGTGACGGGGTTTATCTCAGCTGTGACAAGTTATCTAAGCTGTGACGGGATTTATCTCAGCTGGGATCAGTTATCTAAGTTGTGACGGGGTTTATCTCAGCTGTGACAAGTTATCTAAGCTGTGACGGGATTTATCTCAGCTGTGATCAGTTATCTAAGTTGTGACGGGGTTTATCTCAGCTGTGACAAGTTGTCTAAGCTGTGACGGGATTTATCTCAGCTGTGACCAGTTATCTAAGTTGTGACGGGGTTTATCTCAGCTGTGACAAGTTATCTAAGTTGTGTCGGGATTTATCTCAGCTGTGACAAGTTATCTAAGTGACGGGATTATCTCTGTGACGAGTTATCTGTGACTAGTTTATCGAGGATTTATCTCAGCTGTGTTATCTAAGTTATAATTGGATTTATCTCAGCTGTGACAGCTCTAATTGGATTTATCTCAGCTGGTACGAGTATTCTCAGCTGTGACAGGTTATCTAAGCAGCGTCACGCAGCATGATATGAGCGTATTATGGTTTCCGTTGTATTTTCTCGGCTATGTGACTCGCCACTGTCCTTGACACTCGAGTATTTACGAGATGTGAACCTTCTATCTACCACTCGCAGTACAAGGAACCATTTGCTGGTGAAATTGATTTCTCTCGTTGGAGCTGTACGCGTCATCTCGGCGCGGCCTATCTCTTGGCCAACTACATCTCTCGTCCATCGTCCGCGGGGCTCTCGTCGCCGCGCCACACTTCCTTCTCACACCTATATATCACGTGGCCATTGATCAGGTGACCCGACCTTCGAAGGTTGTCGCCATTTCGCTTTTTGCGCTGGTTCAATGAGTTCTCTATGGTGTTTATAGCAGATGTAAGCGCCTAGGTCCTCGCCCGTGGGTCATCCGCCCCCCCCCCCAGATCATGCACTAATGGATATTTGGCCTGGAATCATCCAACCCCAGATCATCTACCAGGAGTGATCTATCCCCAGATCAATCACCTCTAGTTCATTCATCTCTAGATTATCTCTCTCTAGATCATCTCTCTCCAGATCTCCAGATCATCTCTCTAGATCTCTAGATCATCTCTCTCTAGATCTCTAGATCATCTCTCTCCAGATCATCTCTAGATGATCTCTCTCTAGATCTCTAGATCATCTCTCTTCTAGATCATCTCTCTCCAGATCATCTCTCTCTCTAGATATCTAAATCATCTCTCTCTAGATCATCTTTCTCTAGATCATCTGTCTAGATCTCCAGATCATATTTCTCTAGAACATCTACCCCTGGATCACCCCCTTTCATGATCTAGCCTAGCTCCTCCGATAGGGATCATTCCCTGTGAATCTGTGGCTTATGTTCAGGGGTCACACTCAAGAGATCTGTTGTGGCTATCTACAGGGGATCGTCCCTCAGGGATCTGTGCGGGTTATTATCTTAAGTTCAATACTTCTGTGGGTCCGGGTGTAGAATAGGCCCACTGTATCCTCCTGCATGTCGTAAGAGGCGACTGATAAGGGGCAACCTGTAACACGCCAAGTTGGCCCGGATTTCACCGAGACGGAAGGGCCTGGTCCAGTCAATCAGCTGGTGGCTACTTTCCCTGAGATAATCGTGTATTTCGCTATTTTTCCATTTATCTTTGAAGACGGCTGTTTATCCAGGTCAATCTTATGTTCATCTTTCTAGGAACCATGTTACATAGTGTTGGTGTGACATTAAACCCTATGCTTACTTACCCATTCGCTCCCTAACTCGCTCACTGACTTACTTGCGCGCTTCTGAGACATTTCACTTCAGAGGCTATGTCCAATCATGCTGAACCATCGCCGTTACGTGACCACCCTGCAAATCCATCATCTGCGCAAGACGTCAACCTGCGACGCCCCTACCCCGCCAACCTGCGACGCCCCTACCCCACCAACCTGCGACGCCCCTACCCCACCAACCTGCGACGCCCCTACCCCACCAACCTGCGACGCCCCTACCCCACCAACCTGCGACGCCCCTACCCCACCAACCTGCGACGCCCCCTAACCCACCATGGTTACCATTACAAATAAAACTAAGCATGTTTATTTGTAGTTGACGTTATCCAGTCTGTTGGTGATGTCATAACGACTCCTCCGTGACCGGCCAACAAGGAAGCACGCTACTGTCCTATATCACACACCCCCACCCCAGCCCCGACGGCCATCAGTTCGGCGTCGCACTGAAGCTCTGGGCTACTGAATCGCAATAAATTGCATGAATAATTCCACCTGCCCATCCAGAAAAGATTGGTGGTCTTTTTTATTTTTTCTATTCTTGTTCTGGCCTATTTTTTAACTGTATGAGCGTGAACCGACTCCTTACCCGGTCGTTAACGGTAATATTTATGAGGTGACGTCATTGAGGTATCACCGCGTATGATTATCAACTAACACAGTACAGGACAAAGCCGTGCAGCTGGTGATACAGCTGGTGATACAGCTGGATTTACAGTTGACAATACTGCTGACTCCGCAGGTTTTCTTGGCTCAGCCTCGCTCTCGCCCTGTTTGTATTGGTTTTGATGTCAGAATGCCTGTCCACATTCCTCGTCTGAGGCGCTGTCGCTGAGGCCCAGTCGGCTCCAAACCTCGCCTCAACGCCACAAATTACGCACATTACCGCACATCTCCACCGCCCCTGTTACAAGGGCACCGGCAATCTTGCCCACGAGAAATATATACACGGCAACAATTACCATGTTCTGTGCTGTTTGTGTTTGGTCGGGAATTGAGCTTTGTATTGACTTTCCTATATTTGCTGGGCAAATTCAATTCCTGCCAGTGACTTATCCATTAGCGCGGTTTATGCGGTGGGCTGTAATGTGGAACCTAGTGAATCCTCGGATAGCCCGTCACCAGAGCAATATTTGCCTGTCATACCGGGGCCCGCTGACGCAATTTGCTCATAGTTTTGCATCGAAACATTAATGATATCAATTAATGAGTTGTGAATGTTTTGGCGTGAACCGGATCTCTAGTTTCCATTTTATGGTCGTGTAATAGACTCGCTTGCTTATGGTTGTAACAATGTGGTCAATTTCAAGGCTGTCTTCGACAATCTTGAGTTAAGAATGTGTGCCTCCTCCTGTGCCACTCTCATTACGGTGTCCAGGCATTAATTGGGATGGAGGCAGCTTACGTATGGTGGTTATCCAGGGACCGCGAGGCGCCTCCTTGGCGGCGTTCGTTCGGCGCGCGCATCCTCTGACCTCACCCCATTCTCAAGTTGAATCAATGGGCCTAGATTTGGCCGCAGTGTTTGTAATGTTTGACACGTTGCCTATTTTCTGGTCAAGAATCAAGGGATGAGATGTTGGATTTTTAAATATTGCACTGATGATCTGTTTCCTATGCCACCCTGACCGTTTACTGATCGATTTGGAGTGTTAACCCACAACATTGACCGATTCCCGCACTGCGGCCCCGAAATGCACCACGTGTATGGTGTCTTACATGCGTATAGCAGCAGAACAGTTTCAGTGTTTTAACATGGACTGTTGCGTTATTTCTCGGTTCAATCAAAATATCATAAGTGCAGTTCATTATTGAAGGTAAATTTCTTCAAGTATTTAGATTAGGTTGTGAAAAAAAAACATAATTCAATTAACCGATGCCCTACAATTTTTGGCTAAAAATGAGGCACCTGCTATATTTGAGATTTTTATTGAGGGCGATTGATTATAGTTGAAGGGACGTGAACCATAAGCCATCTATCGCGCGTGGTAGACTCTACTAGACATCCGTAGCTGAAAACGGGTGGTGTTTGAGCGATAATACCAGGAAAATCTTAGGATTGCGACCCTCGCTACGACCCACTGAACGACCCACTGTTCGGATGTCGTTCCTCGCTGCGAATATTGATGCTTGCGTCCGCGGGCTTTAGATGCGGTAGAGTAGTGCTCGGGCAATAGCTGCCGGTTCTTATTTTCCATAATTGCTGGTGCGACATTAATCAGCACAAAAAAAGTGGCTAGAGCATGTCCGCGGTGGTCGGCTTTGATGTAGCTAGTCGAGCCATTTAGCCTACAGGTGGCAGGCCTGTGTTCGCTAGGTGCCATCCAATCATGGCGTTGATGAACGGGCTTCTTCCTCCTCATTGAGTCGCAGACAATGGCGGAGAGGGCCTTGATGGCGGCTCTGATGCCGAGCCCCCAGACGTGATACGCCTCTGTTTTCGCCTCTGTGACGTCACCGGGCCGTGACGGGACTGCTGACGTGGCTACACTGACTCAGTATTACCGTACGCGTGCCTGGGTGTCACATTTTCAAAGTTACCTAGGCAGGAATTTCCGGTTGATTACTTCTGCACATGCGCGGAATGGGATGGAACTTTCCGAATGTTGTCACCACTTTGAGAAAGTTCGTGTATGACATAAGTACCGTTTAATAAAATTGGCTTTAATTTTAAGGAATGACAAATATGAAGGGGTGGAAGTTACTTATGAAGCAATAGCAATCACTCGAACATGTATATTTTATAATACCGAAACGATACATTGACTCAAAGGCGGCTCCATTTATCTCATCTATAAGAAATGACGACAGGAACTTTCAAAATGGCCGCGTTAATTTTCAAAATGTGCTCTCTATATAATTCCGTCATTTTGACCGGTGACCACCTCTCCTGTCTCCGCTCGTTTGATCCCCGACTCCAGATCGGTTTGCGTTGCATGAGCCCGGGCGTATTTGACGTCATCTGTGACGTCACACTTGCCGTGAACGGGTTATTCTGCCCCACGGTGTCTAACTGGACGGAGCGTCAAGGGCCGCTCGGTCACGGAGGGTCAGGGGCCGTTCGGCCACGGAGGGTCATGGGCCGCTCGGCCACGGTCAGGGGCCGCTCGGTCACGGAGGGTCATGGGCCGCTCGGTCACGGAGGGTCATGGGCCGCTCGGCCACGGAGGGTCATGGCCGGGCCGGAGTGTCGGGGCCGCTCGGTCACGGAGGGTCATGGGCCGCTCGGCCACGGAGGGTCATGGGCCGATCGGCCACGGAGCGTCATGGGCCGATCGGTCACGGTGCGTCACGGGCTCGGTCACGGTGCGTCACGGGCCCGGTCGTTGATCCATTGGGGGCTATCGAAACGTGTGTTCCTCTCTTATTGTCCTGTGAAATGTAGCCCTTACGTGAGGCTGACGTGGCCGTGGAGGTTCACACCTGATGAAGCCATCGTGACGTCAGTTTCATTAACAATCTACCCCCGCCCGCTCCAGCTATCTCCAGCGCCCCTATTATCCTCGGCCTAACTCAAGCCACCCATCCAATGATGGCCGTAAGTTCCCTTAATGACATTGCTCAGGCGGTCATTCCATCCCCTTTCTAATACAATGCGACTCGATTAGTTATCCCCCCTACTGAGAGCTAACAAATTGTCAATGCTGTTAGTGGACCCTACGTCACAATACGATACAGAACGGGATCCCACGAGACCAGGCGCCCTCTCTCACTCACACTCACTCTCTCCAGGCCCGCTCTCAGCTGGGCATCAGAATGAGGTCCAGGCAGCGTGTTAGCTGTGACAGGAGGATGGCTGTGACAGGGGAAGCCGACCTCTCGCTCATCGCATGCTGCTGATGTAAATAATGAGGCCAGTGATGAGGTGCCAGGGCTCCGGGAGGTCACATCGCTACCATCCCACTGCCTTATGGTTACAATGAGGTCACATCGCTACCAACCCACTGTCTTATGCTTACAATGAGGTCACATCGCTACCAACCCACTGCCTTATGCTTACAATGAGGTCACATCGCTACCAACCCACTGTCTTATGGTTACAATGAGGACACATCGCTACCATCCCACTGCCTTATGCTTACATTGAGGTCACATCGCTACCAACCCACTGCCTTATGCTTACAATGAGGTCACATCGCTACCAACCCACTGCCTTATGCTTACAATGAGGTCACATCGCTACCATCCCACTGCCTTATGGTTACAATGAGGTCACATCGCTGCCAACCCACTGCCTTATGCTTACATTGAGGTCACATCGCTACCAACCCACTGTCTTATGCTTACAATGAGGTCACATCGCTACCAACCCACTGCCTTATGCTTACAATGAGGTCACATCGCTACCAACCCACTGTCTTATGGTTACAATGAGGACACACATCGCTACCATCCCACTGCCTTATGCTTACATTGAGGTCACATCGCTACCAACCCACTGCCTTATGCTTACAATGAGGTCACACCAACCCACTTTATGCTACCAACCCACTGCCCCTATGCTTACAATGAGTCTCGCTGGTCACCCACTGCCTTATGCTACCATCCCAACCCACTGCCTTATGGGTACAATGAGGCCTTATGGTTACATCGGTCACCATCCCCACTGCCTTATGCTTACATTGAGGTCACATCGCTACCAACCCACTGCCTTATGCTTACAATGAGGTCACATCGCTACCAACCACTGCCTTATGCTTACAATGAGGTCACATCGCTACCAACCCACTGCCTTATGCTTACAATGAGGTCACATCGCTACCAACCCACTTATGCCTTACAATGAGGTCACATCGCTACCAACCCACTGCCTTATGCTTACAATGAGGTCATCGCTACCAACCCACTGTCTTATGGTTACAATGAGGACACATCGCTACCATCCCACTGCCTTATGCTTACATCACATCGCTACCAACCCACTGCCTTATGCTTACAATGAGGTCACATCGCTACCAACCCACTGCCTTATGCTTACAATGAGGTCACATCGCTACCAATCCCACTGCCTTATGGTTACAATGAGGTCACATCGCTGCCAACCCACTGCCTTATGCTTACATTGAGGTCACATCGCTACCAACCCACTGCCTTATGCTTACAATGAGGTCACATCGCTACCAACCACTGCCTTATGGTTACAATGAGGTCACATCGCTACCAACCCACTGCCTTATGCTTACAATGAGGTCACATCGCTACCAACCCACTGCCTTATGGTTACAATGAGGTCACATCGCTACCAACCACTGCCTTATGCTTACAATGAGGTCACATCGCTACCAACCCACTGCCTTATGCTTACAATGAGGTCACATCGCTACCAACCCACTGTCTTATGGTTACAATGAGGTCACATTGCTGCCAACCCACTGCCTTATGGTTACTGTTCCAAGTCGGTTGTTGATCAAACTAAGAACAAGCGGATATCGGCAACTTTATCCTTCTTAATAGATTCAAAAAGCGATCTTATCTGCAATTTTTCAATTGTGTAAAGCCTGCATTCTTTGAGATATCATATCTCATAATAACCAGTTAACTAGAGACTATGACGAGGCTCTTCTCAACACTCGTGACTGACGTGTTCCTCCTCTTCCATACATTGTTAACCTCACCTGTTTGCGTGGTATCACCCCGTCTCATCTTATGACGCCCCTCGTCCCCACCTCGTCCTCCCATGCCCACTGACCATCGCAGCCGTGCACACCTCATACATCACCACATTCCTCCTATCATCCACCTTTTGTATGCAAATAAATGTCCGGGCAAAGTCTCCATAACAACGAGCATCAATCAGCTATTCCTGCAATTCGCCAGATCGGGATTCAAATCGCAATACCCGAATAAGGGCATATCGGAGCCGACGCTGATCGCCGTTTCTGTTGCCAGCTTGTCCACGATGTATATTTTGCTTTTCCGACCACTATTAGTAGCGATATCAAGCAATCTAGTCCCATCGATGACTCTGACAATTCTTATGGCCTTTGTAAAGTTCGATTTCTTACCTTTTAATTTGAGACCAAACATGCCAGGCGGTAGTCGCTACAATGCCAAACGATGTTGAAAACGGACAGAGTTTGAGCGATGTTCATTTTCTCCCGCAACGGGCCGCTTCCTGTCGCTTACAGCATAGAGAGAGCGCGTCACATTTCGGGCGAAAATGGAGCGATGTTACCCTAGAATGGTGGACATGCGCAGGTACTGGTCCAGGTCGCTATTCATTTGAATGTTTTTTTTACGAAGTTCGGATAATCGATGATTTGGTGTTCTCAATAATAGGAAAAGATTAAAAACGAGACATTACACAACGTGTATCTGGGGTGACGGACGACAGCGTGAGTTTGGGGTGACGGACGGCAGCGTGAGTTTGGGGTGAGTTTGGGGTGACGGACGGCAGCGTGAGTTTGGGGTGACGGACGGCAGCGTGAGTTTGGGGTGACGGACGACAACGTGAGTTTGGGGTGACGGACGACAGCGTGAGTTTGGGGTGACGGACGGCAGCGTGAGTTTGGGGTGAGTGAAAACAATGATCGTCCCCCCCCCCTCCCAATGAAGCCGACATAGCGAGGCAGACCGCCATCAACAAGGCGCCTGTTTCTCCTCTCAACCAGTTGCTTAGTGTCACCAACTCGAGCCTCTGACAACCGCACAAAGGGGGGCACCACTGCTCCGGCCCCACACAGCGCCACCTGCTGCCGACCATCTTCTACACGTCATCTAATCAGCTTTATTGGAAACGAATACAATTTCGCCAATGGGACCGTTGCCATAGTAATAAATCAAGTTTTTCCTTGGCCCCTCGTTAGCAAGGATTATCATTTGTAATGCTCGAGGATGAAGAAGTGTTTTTTCTCTCTATTCTATGCTGCGATGAAGCACAGCCATAAAACTTCCGTCGCCTGCTGATTCTGGGCGCATATCTCTCACTGCGAGAGAATGAACAAACTCGAATGTGTTGACTTTGAGATTGCTTAAAACCACAGGATCGTGACGTATGTAGTTGTCATTATGACATAATTAAATTTGGTCGTGACGCATGAAGCTGTTACTGTGAAATTATAAAGTGTGGTCGTGACGCATGAAGCTGTCACTGTGACATAAAGTGTGGCCATGACGCATGAAGCTGTCACTGTGACATTATAAAGCGTGGCCATGAAGCATGAAGCTGTCACTGTGACATTATAAAGTGTGGTCGTGACGCATGAAGCTGTCACTGTGACATTATAAAGTGTGGCCATGAAGCATGAAGCTGTCGCTGTGACATTATAAAGTGTGGCCATGACGCATGAAGCTGTCACTGTGACATTATAAAGTGTGGTCGTGACGCATGAAGCTGTCACTGTGACATTATAAAGTATGCTCATGACGCATGAAGCTGTCACTGTGACATTATAAAGTGTGGCCATGAAGCATGAAGCTGTCGCTGTGACATTATTAAGTGTGGTCGTGACGCATGAAGCTGTCACTGACATTATAAAGTGTGGTCGTGACGCATGAAGCTGTCACTGTGACATTATAAAGTGTGGCCATGAAGCATGAATGTCGCTGTGACATTATAAAGTGTGGCCATGACGCATGAAGCTGTCACTGTGACATTATAAAGTGTGGTCGTGACGCATGAAGCTGTCGCTGTGACATTATAAAGTGTGGCCATCACCGCCTCGTCTGGACTGGACATCTCCCTAACAAATCACCGCCTCGTTTGGACTGGACATCTCCCTAACAGATCACCGCCTCGTCTGGACTGGACATCTCCCTAACAAATCACCGCCTCGTCTGGACTGGACATCTCCCTAACAAATCACCGCCTCGTCTGGACTGGACATCTCCCTAACAAATCACCGCCTCGTCTGGACTGGACATCTCCCTAACAAATCACCGCCTCGTCTGGACTGGACATCTCCCTAACAAATCGGCGCCTCGTCTGGACTGGACATCTCCCTAACAAATCACCGCCTCGTCTGGACTGGACATCTCCCTAACAGATCACTGCCTCGTCTGGACTGGACATCTCCCTAACAAATCACCTCTCATGGTCGGGTAAATCTGGAACCCGGACTGAATGCGCGGTCGGTATAGATGAGGATGTGTGGGCCTTCTCTTGGCTGTTGTCCAGTTACGGCCCTAACTATGACTATAATGCGTTGTCTGCAGTAGACGAAGTATGGATGGATGTTTATTGACATCCCTCTAAAGAAAAGATGCTGCAAGTAACTTATTCAGACCCGGCATAAACATTAATAACTTGCCGCCGATAAACAATAGTGATCGGATTAGTGAGACGGCTATGGGCAGCCATATATAATCTGCTTTGAAATTCTGCATTGAACGGCCCCGGAGCAGAGCGAGGCGACCATTGCTCTGGCAGCAACAGGTTGTGCGAGATCGGCGGCGACGGCAATAACTAATCAATACGTCCACGTGTTGGCGTCGACCTGTGGTGGAGCATGCCGCGCTATCCATGTTGCCGCCGTCTTTCTCTTCAAGAGTAACGCGTTTAATTGGCAACTATGACGTGTACCATTGACCGTGGTGAACTGGTTAAAAATTGGGATGTATGATTCTGATCTATGATGAACTGGGGCGTATGATTCTGATCTATGATGAACTGGGGGCGTATGATTCTGATCTATGATGAACTGGGGGCGTATGATTCGGTCCTATGATGAACTGGGGGCGTATGATTCTGATCTCTGATGAACTGGGGGCGTATGATTCGGACCTATGATGAACTGGGGCGTATGATTCGGACTGGAAAGGAATTGGGGAGTAGAATTCGTACCGGAAATGAATTGGGGCGTAGGATTATAACCTTAGATATAAATGAAGGAAGGATTTGGATATATAATGAAGCGGGTAATGTGCCTCTGATATTACTGTCATATTTTTGTATGTGTGTACAGAACATGGAGACTCTATCACATGAGCTGGTGCGAGTGAGCGGTCAGTCCACAGACAGCTCTCAGCCGACTACTACAGAACAGTAACTCACCTGACAACAGACAGCATTCAGCCGACTCCTACACACCTGTAACTCACCCGACTACAGACAGCTCTCACCTGACTCCTACACACCTGTAACTCACCTGACCACAGACAGCTCTCAACAGACTCCTGTTCACCAGAAACCCGCCTACAGACAACTCTCAACAGACTCCTGTACACCAGTAACTCACCCGCCTACAGACAGCTCTCAACAGACTCTTACACACCTGTAACTCACCTGACCACAGACAGCTCTCAGCGGGCTCCTACACACCAGTAACTCACCCGCCTACAGACAGCTCTCAGCGAACTCCTACACACCAGTAACTCACCCGCCTACAGACAGCTCTCAGCGAACTCCTACACACCAGTAACTCACCCGCCTACAGACAGCTCTCAGCGGACTCCTACACACCAGTAACTCAACCGCCTACAGACAGCTCTCACCTGACTCCTACACACCAGTAACTCACCCGCCTACAGACAGCTCTCAGCGAACTCCTACACACCAGTAACTCACCCGCCTACAGACAGCTCTCAGCAGACTCCTACACACCAGTAACTCACCCGCCTACAGACAGCTCTCAGCGGGCTCCTACACACCAGTAACTCACCTGACCACAGACAGCTCTCAGCGGACTACAGTTAGTCCTCCCCTGGGATAGCTGACTCCTGTCATCGCATAATGTCAAGCCTGGTCAACACTCTTGGATAATCTACCTGAACCTTGACCCGCTGGCTGTTGATACAATGTACGCAGACTCTACATACTCATGGAGTCAGTGTATGCTCGGACAGCAGTTTGCCATCCATAATGTTGATTAGAAATCACCTCTAAAACATTCCAAACTATGTGCCCTCACGCAGGTGGTAAAAGCTAGTCCGATTTTTCATTAGTCATCAGGTGTTTGTGTCATGTTTATTGTGGTGGTGTCAAAACCACATTCATAGATTGCTATTGATATGTGAATAAAATGACGTTTCCCTTGTGGCGTGGGAGGCACGAATCAGCCTGGGGATCCATGTGCAATAATAACAAGCCATTTTAACCCTATGTCATGTACATAAATGTGTTTATCCTTGCAACCTGTTTATGATATAAAAGTATCCATTGGAAAGATTTGAATTGATGTTTTATGTAATTAACTGCCGCTGTGTGACCCGATTGAGGTCGGTGGAGGAATGTGCCTCCGCAGAGTAACATTCCTGCCTGTCTCGGGTCGCACCTGTCTCGGGTCGTACCTGTCTCGGGTCGCACCTGTCTCGGGTCGGGGCTCCGACTTCTAAGCCGCTGTGGACTGGCGTGCATCGAGTCTCGTTCCGCCCACCGATACACGGCAGCCTCGCCGTCATGCACTCACCACCATGCTCCAATACGCCGTCACGCACTCACCACCACCCTCCAATACGCCGTCGCACACTCACCACCATGCTCCAATACGCCGTCATGCACTCCCCACCACGCTCCAATACGCCGTCACGCACTCACCACCATGCTCCAATACGCCGTCAAGCACTCACCACCACGCTTCAATACGCCGTCACGCACTCACCACCACGCTCCAATACGCCGTCATGCACTCACCACCACGCTCCAATACGCCGTCACGCACTCACCACCACGCTCCAATACGCCGTCACACACTCACCACCAAGCTCCAATACGCCGTCACGCACTCACCAATAATACGCCGTCACGCACTCACCACCACGCTCCAATACGCTCACGAACTACGCCGTCACTCACCACCACCACGCTCCAATACGCTCACCACCACGCACTCACCCAATACGCCGTCACGAACTCCACCCGTCATGCTCCACCATGCTCCAATACGCCGCCCACCACGCTCCAATACGCTCACTCACACCACCACCATGCCCAATACGCCGTCATGCACTCACCACCATGCTCCAATATATGCACTCACCGCATGCACTCACTCACCACCACGCTCCAATACGCCGTCACGAACTCCACCACCACGCTCCAATACGCCGTCACCGTCTCCAATACGCCGTCAACTCACTCACCACCATGCTCCAATATGCCGTCATGCACCACCACCATGCTCCAATACGCCGTCACGAACTCCACCATGCTCCAATACGCCGTCACGAACTCACCACCATGCCCAATATGCCGTCACGCATGCACTCACCACCATGCTCCAATATGCCGTCATGCACTCAACACCATGCTCCAATACGCCGTCATGCACTCACCACCATGCTCCAATACGCCGTCATGCACTCACCACCATGCTCCAATACGCCGTCATGTACTCACCACCATGCTCCAATATGCCGTCATGCACTCACCACCATGCTCCAATACGCCGTCATGCACTCACCACCATGCTCCAATACGCCGTCATGTACTCACCACCACGCTCCAATACGCCGTCATGCTCTCGCCACCACCGACCTGATGGCAGGCTTTTACAGCATTGCATTCACTGTAACATCATATATCTTTGCCAACAGAAGCATCAGGCTCTAGGCTGACTTGGCCAGTGATGACATGGAACACAGCACGATTCTATCCATGCCGGTTGCCTCTCATTGGCTGGCGCTCTCCTACATTCACATGCCCCACGTGTTTTTAAAACTCGGCCCTTGCGAGTATTGACGCTTTTGTTTGTTAAATTCCCTTACCGTTCATCGCTCGAGTGTGTTCAATGCGCAGAAGGTTTAGTTAAAGGTTGCCATGGAAATCGCTCGATATGAAAGGACTTATCCCAGATTTGGGGTTAATTGGGGGTCTGGGGTCTGGTCGGGTGTCTTGTTGGCGCGTTCTGGGCCATATTATCGTCAGCACCCGCCGTCGTGTGGCGCTGCCCTCGCTTCAGCCCCCTATCATGTCTTGGACAGCAGGAGCGGAGGAGAGATGCATTTTACAGGGCGACCCGGTCGCCAAATGACCGTGTGTTGGAGCGAGCTTCCCCAAACTGACGTTAGGAGGCGCCACCAAGTACCATTCATTGCGAGTCTTCCCGAATTACCCAAGATGTCTATTTATTTCTGTTAATGCACTCTTTTTCACCACGTATGACGGACTTTTATCGGGTGTCAATCGCTGGGTGAGGCTTACCATGGAATGAGATAATAATTATAAGATATGATTGCTTGTAGTATTTCAAAATTTCTTAGACATGTTCTGTTCCCCGCCACATCCACGTTGATGACCAAGTTTCATAAAAAACGACCGTGTTGAGAGTTGTTTTCGTGTGGAACAATACATCAGCCAGAATGTGTGGTGTTGTTCGGTTCGTCCATACTAAACTCGGTGATAGCGCACACGCGGCGGGTGATGGGCGTTCTAAGCAGCAGGCTTTCTTAGAGAACGAGAAATAGCCGCGCTATTGATTGCTGGGGATGCTGGCCGCCTATCGCACCACGCACTGATGCAGCATACCGCTATGCGGGCCTGTTAGCCCCCAGAACCTGACAGATGCAACTGTGCGGTCAGTATGGCTGTCTTTTGTGGTTACACATACCTTATCATTTATCTATCAAGCTTCGTCGCCGAATAAACAAGGCCGTCATCGTCTGTCTCATGGAAAGGCATATTTGGCGCCATCCTGTCACGTGGAGATAAGCTAGTACACATTGTCGATAGGATGCGCCCGCTGACAGAGTGACATGCTCACTTCCACACTCTATTTTATGCAAATATGTTACCGGCTATTACCTATGTTGTGAACGGACAATCCGATCTCGTCGGATTTATGCTCGTTCTGTGCAGAGAGGATATTTGGAGTGTATTTCACGACGACTGTGGCGACAACGCGCGGTGTGCGAGCGTCGCGCGATGCGGCAGCGTCTAGAGGTGTTCGTAGGGAAGATCGCGCTGGATTAAATCATTCTTGCGCCCCTCGAGCAAACAATGGATTGGATGGAGCATGGCACTCGGCAGATATAGAGGGTGATTTCGTTCGCTACACAGTGATATGTAATGGATAGAAATGATTGTCTATGAAAGCCGCTGGGTAGATGTGAACTAGACGTGCTGCTGCTGTTTCTTCTGGCTGTATTGCGAAACTAAAGGCAATTCACTTCCAAGTAGTAGTTGCACGAATATGGCTGGTTTAGACTGATTCGGCGGAATATGGCTGGTTTAGACTGATTCGGCGGAAATACAACGTCAACGCTGCTAGTGCCCATGCCCCGAATTGACATCGCTACACCAGCATGTTGGAGGAAGTCAAGCCGTTAACAGGGTTCGTATCTGATTGCCTGCATGTCACTACCTCCATATTCTAGCGGCGAAAACGCTCATTCGTGGAATAAATTTCATCTGTTATTTAGCATCCAAAAGATTGCGGAGCACATTTGGCTAATAGATTGTAGGATATATTGCCGTGCGTGACCCTTCCTTGCCCCCATCCCTTTCCAAACCCACCCCCCCCCCCCCTCCAGCGATGTCTGATCTGGCCGAGAGAAGATGAAGGACTCTCCATCTCTCCATCTCTCCTCCATCAGGAATCCATCGAGGTTCCCGTGTATAGTTCCTGATTGGAGAAGCTATTCCACTGTGGTGTACATTGG
Source organism: Urechis unicinctus (assembly GCA_034190875.2). Lineage (NCBI taxonomy): Eukaryota > Metazoa > Annelida > Polychaeta > Xenopneusta > Urechidae > Urechis > Urechis unicinctus. The sequence continues at coordinate 6,113,603 of CM067343.1, read as the reverse complement.
GAATATATATTTGTGGGAAAATTGATGAAGAAGGTGAAGCGGTCAGCAGATAGCGTGGGCGGTATGGGGTGGATGGATACAGTGGGTAGAGTAGGGTGATTTGATTCAGTGGCCTGATTGAATGATGATCCGTGGCGGGCGATGATCTAGACTAGAAGAATGATGATAACTCTACCGTGGATGGAAAGCGGGTGTGATGTTTAACTCCACGACTAGAAGGAGGTTTAGGGGACGCCACGACAGGGTGATGTTAACTCTAGCCAAGGAGAGGCCACGACCCAAAAAGTGAACAGGAGGTTTAGGGGACGCCACGACCAGAAGTGTGAACAGGAGGTTTAGGGGACGCCACGACCAGAAGTGTGAACAGGAGGTTTAGGGGACGCCACGACCAGAAGTGTGAACAGGAGGTTTAACAGACGCCACGACCAGAAGTGTGAACAGGAGGTTTAGGGGACGCCACGACCAGAAGTGTGAACAGGAGGTTTAGGGGACGCCACGACCAGAAGTGTGAACAGGAGGTTTAGGGGACGCCACGACCAGAAGTGTGAACAGGAGGTTTAGGGGACGCCACGACCAGAAGTGTGAACAGGAGGTTTAGGGGACGCCACGACCAGAAGTGTGAACAGGAGGTTTAACAGACGCCACGACCAGAAGTGTGAACAGGAGGTTTAACAGACGCCACGACCAGAAGTGTGAACAGGAGGTTTAGGGGACGCCACGACCAAAAGTGTGAACAGGAGGTTTAGGGGACGCCACGACCAGAAGTGTGAACAGGAGGTTTAACAGACGCCACGACCAGAAGTGTGAACAGGAGGTTTAGGGGACGCCACCAGACCCACGAAGAAGTGTGAACAGGAGGTTTAGGACCAGAAGTGTGACGCCACGACCAGAATTGTGAACAGGAGGTTTAGGGGTTTACGCCACGACCGAAGTGTGAACAGGAGGTTTAACAGGACGCCACGACCAGAAGTGTGTGAACAGGAGGTTTAGCCGCCACGCCACGACCCACGAAGTGTGAACAGGAGCCACGACCAAAAGTGTGAACAGGAGGTTTAACAGACGCCACGACCAAAAGTGTGAACGGGAGCTGGTGTGCACACGGGGGGATTGTGTGGGGAGCTGGTGTGCACACGGGGGGATTGTGTGGGCAACTCAGTCCCCTCCAGTCTGTACGGCGTTTTATTTGCCTGCTTCATCCCGGGAGTCAGTGTGGCATAGGCTTGTACGTACACGTCAAGCCCCCAAGCGCACCCTTCTAAGTACGCGGTCACAGCACAATACGCTTTTTCCCCCAGCATTCTACTCATGGCGCGTTGCCTCTTTAATCAGTATTTGCTAGCCACAAACCCACTGTTGAGTCAGCTATTTTTAGCGCCTGTTCGCTGGGGGTCGTTTCATGAGATTTGAAAGGAGACCTGGGTCGTTCCTGCCGCCCCAGAAAGCACGTGGTCCGCCGTGGGAATTCAAATGAGCTGATGTAGGTATCTGTCTATGGTTGTTACAAAGGACTACTGATTACGGCGGGGTTTCCCTTCTTGGAGTCTTGATAAGCCGATAAGCAGTGCTGCCTGGGAGAATTGTAAGCTATGTTTATCTAGCACAAGATGTATGCGTTCTTTTAGAGCTGCTGCTATCGATCACAGGCCGCTCTGGTGTTGCCAGATGGCTGCATGCTAATCGCGATATTAATGCGAGGTCTGCATGCTTTATCAAGGCATCTACGCACACTCTCATTTCGTTTTTGCAATAGCTGCTGTCATAAATATCTTGCGATTTGAAGCAGGTTATTTGGGACTGGCGTTCATGGCCCGTCTTCCCACCCCTCAGCCACTGTGCTGGCCATCCCCGGGGCCCTATGTAAAACAGATAAACCCGTGTTACAGTAGGTAGGTCCGTGTTACAGTAGGTAGGTCCGTGTTACAGTAGGTAGGCCCGTGTTACAGTAGGTAGGTCCGTGTTGCAGTAGGTAGGTCCGTGTTACAGTAAGTAGGCCAATGTTACAGCAGGTAGGCCCGTGTTACAGAAGGTTGGTCCATGTTACAGAAGGTAGGTCCGTGTTACTGTAAGTAGGCCAGTGTTACAGCAGGTAGGTCCGTGTTACAGCAGGTAGGTAGGCCTGTGTTGCAGTGGGTAGCCCCGTGTAACAGCAGGTAGGCCCGTGTTGTGTCTAGGCTGAATTCATAATATCAAGAGAAATTATCCATAACACTGAATTCGAATTTAGAAAGCCGTGCAAGGAAAGCGATGAAGCGCAAATGAATGAGTGATTTTGTTTGGTGTACACAGCAGCGTTGCAATGGCCATGTGATGTCTGCGCCAGTCGGTGGTCTATTATTGAAGAGGTTGTTGGAGGAAGTGGGGGGGTGGGGGGGGGGGGGGGTGGTGCCGGACAGGCCGACTAGTTCACTCTGCTTGTGGTGGCTTAGATCGCCTGAACATGGAAGATTTCCCCTCAACTGGTGACAGTATATCATCACCTCAACTGGTGACAGTATATCATCACCTCAACTGGTGACAGTATATCATCACCTCCACTGGTGACAGTATATCATCACCTCAACTGGTGACAGTATATCATCACCTCAACTGGTGACAGTATATCATCACCTCAACTGGTGACAGTATATCATCACCTCAACTGGTGACAGTATATCATCACCTCAACTGGTGACAGTATATCATCACCTTTTACGAGGCGTTCTATCGTTTTTATGCGCAAGGAACTCACTAAAGCATTGGGAGCTCACCACACCAAAGTATAGAGAGCTTACCACACCAAAGCATAGAGAGCTTACCACACCAAAGCATAGGGAGCTTACCACACCAAAGCATAGGGAGCTTACCACACCACAGCATAGGGAGCTTACCTCATCAAAGCATTGGGAGCTAACCTCACCAAAGCATAGGGAGCTTACCTCACTAAAGCATTGGGAGCTCACAACACCAAAGCATAGAGAGCTTACCACACCAAAGCATTGGAAGATCACCACCCCAAAGCACAGAGAGCTTACCACACCACAGCATAGGTAGCTTACCTCATCAAAGCATTGGGAGCTAACCTCACCAAAGCATAGGGAGCTTACCTCATCAAAGCATTGGGAGCTTACCTCACCAAAGCATAGGGAGCTTACCTCATCAAAGCATTGGGAGCTTACCACACCACAGCATTGGGGCTGGGAGCTTACCTCATCAAAGCATTGGGAGCTTACCTCATCAAAGCATTGGGACTGGGAGCTTACCTTACCAAACGAAGCATATGAAGCCAGTCACACCAAAGCGTAGCAAGCTTACCACACCAAAGTATAGAGAGGGAAAAAAATTACGAGTGGGTCTGAATGGGGCCATGTCAGCATAAAGTACAACTGAATGGGGACATGTCAGCATAAAGTACATATATATATATTCTATCTAGAGAGCTTACCACACCACAGCATAGGGAGCTTACCTCATCAAAGCATAGGGAGCTTACCTCATCAAAGCATTGGGAGCTTACCACACCACAGCATTGGGACTGGGAGCTTACCTCATCAAAGCATTGGGAGCTAACCTCACCAAAGCATAGGGAGCTTACCTCATCAAAGCATTGGGAGCTCACAACACCAAAGCATAGAGAGCTTACCACACCAAAGCATAGGGAGCTTACCTCATCAAAGCATTGGGAGCTAACCTCACCAAAGCATAGGGAGCTTACCTCATCAAAGCATAGGGAGCTTACCTCATCAAAGCATTGGGAGCTTACCTCACCAAAGCATAGGGAGCTTACCTCATCAAAGCATTGGGAGCTTACCACACCACAGCATTGGGTTTGGGAGCTTACCTCATCAAAGCATTGGGAGCTTACCTCATCAAAGCATTGGGACTGGGAGCTTACCTTACCAAACGAAGCATATGAAGCCAGTCACACCAAAGCGTAGCAAGCTTACCACACCAAAGTATAGAGAGGGAAAAAAAATTACGAGTTGGTCTGAATGGGGCCATGTCAGCATAAAGTACAACTGAATGGGGACATGTCAGCATAAAGTACAACTGAATGGGGTCATGTCAGCATAAAGTACAACTGAATGGGGACATGTCATCATAAAGTACAACTTAATTGGTCATGTCAGCATAAAGTTCAACTAAATGGGGACATGTCAGCATAAAGTACAACTGAATTGGTCATGTCAGCATAAAGTACAACTGAATGGGGACATGTCAGCATATAGTACAACCGAATTGGTCATGTCAGCATAAAGTACAACTGAATGGGTCATGTCAGCATAAAGTTCAACTGATTCTGTCATATCAGCATAAAGCACAGCTATATATGTATATGTATATACATATATATATACACATTTAAATGTATATATATGTATATATGCCTGTATATACATATATATATATATATATATATATATATATATATATATATATATATATATATATATATATATATGTGCATATATATTATGTATTTATTTAAATATATACATATATATGAATATTTATATATATATATATATATATACGCACACACACACACACACACACACACATATATATATATATATATATATATATATATATATATATATATATATATATATATATATATATATATATATATATATATATATATATATATATCTACAACAAAGATGTTGACGACTCTTTACAGCTAGGAATACTGACTTGAGCTGGTGTGTTCTAGGAAATCATTGCGCGTGAGCAGCTACTTCATACCTAAGTGAGTCAGTTCGTTGGCATTTGATGTTTGTGTGAAACGTTTCACGTTTACAAGTAGACGAGATGGGCCTGCCAAGTGCCTTATCAAATCATCAAGTCATTTGTGCATTTGCCAGTCAGAGAATCACGGTGTTAATGTAATTGACGTTCACTCGGATACACTCCATCTCGGCTGACGAGCCACTAGTTAGGCGACATTGTGTGGTGGTAGACGTGAATCAATAGCTCGGCTGTATGCTAGTGAATTTTGCTGATTAGCAGGGCGATGTGGGGGTGGGGGCGAGAAGGGTTGTAACGCGCCCTGTGGAAAAACCATGATTTCCTACTCCTTCATGTTCAGCACAGTGACCAACAACGCCAGAGGGCGTCTTGCCTTGGTCACTCGATTGCAGCCTAAGATCGGATGCATTCGCCTAACATGGATATGTTTCGTATTACTCATCTGAGTCGCTCATTTGAGGGACACTGATTATTTAAGGTCCGAAGAAGGCTTGATTGGTGATTGAAGACCTCATGCGCCAGGGGAAGACGGCGAAGGGCGTGATTGGTGACCTCATGCGCCAGGGGAAGACGGCGAAGGGCGTGATTATTGACCTCATAGCCAGGGGAAGACGGCGATAGGCGTGATTGGTGACCTCGTGCGCCAGGGGAAGACGGCGATAGGCGTGATTGGAGACCTCATGCGCCAGGGGAAGACGGTGAAAGGCGTGAATGGAGACCTCATGTGCCAGGGGAAAACGGCCAAGGGCGTGAATGGAGACCTCATGAGCCTGGGGAAGACGGGGATAGGCGTGATTGGTGACCTCATGCGCTAGGGGAAGACGGCGATAGGCGTGATTGGAGACCTCATGCGCCAGGGGAAGACGGCGAAGGGCGTGATTGGTGACCTCATGCGCCAGGTAAAGACGGCGAAGGGCGTGATTGGTGACCTCATGCGCCAGGGGAAGACGGCGAAGGGCGTGATTGGTGACCTCATGCGCCAGGTAAAGACGGCGACGGGCGTGATTTGTGACCTCATGCGCCAGGGGAAGACGGCGAAGGGCGTGATTATTGACCTCATGCGCCAAGGAAAGACGGCGAAGGGCGTGATTGGTGACCTCATGCGCCAGGGGAAGACGGGGATATGCGTGATTGGTGACCTCATGCGACAGGGGAAGACGGCGATATGCGTGATTGGTGACTTCATGCGTCAGGGGAAGACGGCTAAGGGCGTGATTGGTGACTTCATGTGCCAAGGGAAGACGGTGAAGGGCGTGATTGGTGACCTCATGCGCCAGGGGAAGACGGCGATAGGCGTTATTGGTGACCTCATGCGCCAGGGGAAGACGGCCATGGGGCATGGTTGGTGACCTCACGCGTGAGGGGAAGACGGCGAACGGGCTGAATGAGGATCCCCCCCTTCCACACACAGGGTAGAAACAAACATATATCCCTGCCCCCAACCCATACAAAGGGTAGAAACAAACATATATCCTCTCCCCCTGCCCCCCTACCCACACACAGGATAGAAACAAACATATATCCCTTCCTTCCTCCACACAGGACAGAAACAAAACAAATATCCCCCCCCCCCCCCCCCCCCCCCCCCCCCCCCTACACACACAGGGTAGAAACAAACATATAAACCCACCCCTAACCCACATACAGGATAGAAACAAACATATATCCCCTATACCATTACCCCCCCCCCCCCCCCCCCCCCCACACACGCACACGCAGGGTAGAAACAAACATATATCCCTTCCCCTTACCCACACACAGGGTAGAAACAAACGCACAATCTCCCTCCAAGTTTCAAACATTCATATTGAAGCAGCATTCAACAATATTCATGTAGAGGAGGTATCAAGCCTTGATTGGGGAGGCATTCAATAATGACCATATATATTTTGTCGCATTATTCCATATAGAATGTAAGTATTAATAAAGGATGGCCGACGTCTCCACCCCACTGTGGGCGTTGATGGGCCGACGGTCCTCCTCAAGGGCTTATCAATGGGCAAACGTTCCTCCTTGAGTGCTTATCAATGGACAGACGTTCCTCATTGAGTGCTTATCAATGGGCAGAAGTTCCTCCTTGAGTGCCGACGTTCCGTCTCGAGAGCCTATCAATGGGCCGACGTTCCTCCTCGAGGGCTTATCAGTGGGCCGACGTTCCTCCTCGAGGGCTTATCAATGGGCCGACGTTCCTCTTTGAGGGCTTATCAATTGACCAAGGTTTCTTCCCAAGGGCTTATCAATGGGCCGACGTTCCTCTTCGAGGGCTTATCAATGGGCCGACGTTCACTGATATACTACAGCAGCAACGTGGCGAACGTCGGGTAAATAATGACGTTACTACAGTGATGATATGGGTTTCATGACCGTGTGGTTATGGTGGTCATGGTGATGTGGTTATTGGTGGTCATGGTGATATTAAAAGCGGTGGTTATATCCGTCACCAGGTTATTCTAACGACTGCGTGTCGTCCGGTTACGTGTACCGCAGTCACATGACTTAGTCACATGACCTAGTCACTTGACCTCGTTTGTTCAGACTCGAACCAGTCCGACGTTCATCCCACTTGACCCTCATCCTTCCCCCATATAACGACCTTCATCCGTCTTTCCTCATCAGCCCATGATAAGCCCTAGAGACGCCGGGTGGGCTGTGTCATCCTGTCAGTTGGTCTCCTTCACATCCATGGAGTTGAGATGACTGGCTGCGGTCGATGTGTGGCGGCTGATCGCGACAGAACAGTCGACCCAGTAGCGTGTACTTCCCGCTTATTCTGCTTGTACATCGTCAGCCAGCTATGTCGCCTCGACTTCGACGACAATATATCAAATGTTTATATCCATCCCTTACTGCCTCCCCCCACCTCTCCATCGCTTACACACAAATGTTTATATCCAACCTTTACTGCCTCCCCCCACCTCTCTACCTCTTACACACAAATGTTTATATCCAACCTTTACTGCCTCCCCCCACCTCTCCATCTCTTACACACAAATGTTTATATCCCAACTTTACTGCCTCCCCCCACCTCTCCATCTCTTACACACAAATGTTTATATCCCAACTTTACTGCCTTCCACCACCTCTCCATCTCTTACACACAAATGTTTATATCCCAACTTTACTGCCTTCCGCCACCTCTCCACCTCTTACACACAAATGTTTATATCCCAACTTTACTGCCTTCCGCCACCTCTCCACCTCTTACACACAAATGTCTATGTCCATCCCTTACTGCCTCCCCCCACCTCTCCATCTCTTACACACAAATGTTTATATCCAAACTTTACTGCCTTCCGCCACCTCTCCACCTCTTACACACAAATGTCCCATCCTCTCCACCTCTCTCTTACACACAAATGTTTATATCCAACTTTACTGCCTTCCGCCACCTCTCCACCTCTTACACACAAATGTTTATGTCCAACCCTTACTGCCTCCCCCCACCTCTCCATCTCTTACACACAAATGTTTATATCCAACTTTACTGCCTCCCCCCACCTCTCCACCTCTTACACACAAATGTTTATATCCAACCTTTACTGCCTCCCCCCACCTCTCCATCTCTTACACACAAATGTTTATATCCCAACTTTACTGCCTTCCGCCACCTCTCCACCTCTTACACACAAATGTTATATCCAACCTTTACTGCCTGCCCCCCCCCACCTCTCCACCTCTTACACACAAATGTTTATATCCCAACTTTACTGCCTTCCACCACCTCTCCTCTCTTACACACAAATGTTTATATCCCAACTTTACCCCACACCTCTCCATCTCTTACACACAAATGTTTATATCCCAACTTTACTGCCTTCCGCCACCTCTCCACCTCTTACACACAAATGTTATATCCATCCCTTACTGCCTGCCTCCCCCACCTCTCTCTATCTCTTACACACAAATGTTTATATCCCAACTTTACTGCCTTCCGCCACCTCTCTCTCCACCTCTTACACACAAATGTTTATATCCAACCTTTACTGCCTCCCCCCACCTCTCCACCTCTTACACACAAATGTCTATGTCCATCCCTTACTGCCTCCCCCCACCTCTCCACCTCTTACACACAAATGTTTATATCCCAACTTTACTGCCTTCCGCCACCTCTCCACCTCTTACACACAAATGTTTATATCCAAACTTTACTGCCTCCCCCCACCTCTCCATCTCTTACACACAAATGTTTATATCCAAACTTTACTGCCTTCCGCCACCTCTCCACCTCTTACACACAAATGTCTATGTCCATCCCTTACTGCCTTCCGCCACCTCTTACACACAAGCCTGAACGTGCGATCGGTATCGAATCTTCCTTGGTGCCGGTCTGACATTTGAAAGAAACCAACAAGGCATGGCCAGTGTTCAGAAACTCGAAACAGAGAGACGTTAACTTGAGATGCAGTAAGGCAGGAAATGATACGCGGATCCAGGGATCTTCCAACTGGGCTGTAAATGATCCTTGATTCTGGATCTTCCAAAAAGACATTAAATGATCCTTGAATCGGGGATCTTCCAAAATGACATTAAATGATCCTTGAATCGGGGATCTTCTAACAGGGCTGTAAATGATCCTTGATTTGAGGATCTTCCAAAAAGACATTGAATGATCCTTGATTCGGGGATCTTCCAACAAGTCAGTAAATGACCTTTGATTCGGGGATCTTCCAACAGGGCAGTAAATTATCCTGGAATTCGGGGATCTTCTGAGGCCTGGTGAGCATCTGGTTGGGTGGCGCACTCGTGACCTCGCCCGCTTTCTCAAAACTGTAACGCACCACGTTATTGGCGATCAAACACAGCTTACGGCACAGCTTACTCGGGTCGTTCCGGAACATATGTACCACGTTATGGCTCAGCTTAACCAGAATTGCCGATCAATCGCCAGACACACGACTAACAGATCGCGTCAACTCTCGGAGCTCAACAAGCTCTGCTAGAGTTAGTCCCACTGGGCCGACGTAATGCACTTAGTTAATTACACAGTGATAAGGCGTATGGTTAAGTAGCGAAGGCGGCAACGTGACTCTCGCTCGACCCGCAAAGCCTCGTCGGCAAATTAACAGGCGCTCGGCTACCCGATGTGAAACTTCCGAGCGCCGAGCCGTTTACCATAGCTTACGGAAGCTTTGCATCAGGAACCGAGCGCCTGTGGGCAAACGCGTCCTCGAGTGGATTGATGGTGGTCTAGTTTAGTGTTGAGGGTAAGGTGAACTTGATCTCACTTCGATTCTGTGTGAAGTAAACCTTAGTGACGGCACCTGTAATCTGACGCTGATATAAGAAGAAGCATCGTACTTTCGACCCATTTGACCGCTGGTCTTTATAGACTGGGGACGGAACGCTGCGATGTGGAGGCGATGCTACCACTATAGTAAAGGTGGCTGCATTCAGATTGGTTTGAATAAAAACAAACTCGAATAACGGCGACGATTTGAACACAGAAAAATCCGCGGTACATTTTCAAAAACCCGTGGCAAAGTTAAAGCTTTCACATTGCTTTGGGATCAGGAATTGTTTTCACGAATCAGAATTGGACAAATCACATCGGTTCGTAGTTCTAACGCCAGTTTGTGTCCCTGTGTGGTCAAAAATTAAGATGGTGGACGCAGTAGAATAGTTGTGGTTGTCACTGGGTCAAATATGACCAATAACGACACAGCTCCCTTATCATTTGACCATTCAGTAAGTAGTTTACAAAGTATAACCCCCCCCCCCCCCCCCCCTACGGTAAACAGATCCATCCAGAGATCTTTGGACGCGTATCGAAATATAGCCCTGCATACTGAGATCTCCACACGTATTGATACGAGCCTTGACCTGATGACGTCACATGGGTGGGATGTCGTAGCGGTAAATACAACAAGAACGGCTGCAACGACTGCAACTACTGCTGCAACTACTGCAGCTGCTGCAACTACTGCAGCTGCTGCAACTACTGCAGCTGCTGCAACTACTGCAGCTGCTGCAACTACTGCAGCTGCTGCAACTACTGCAGCTGCTGCAACTACTGCAACTACTTCACCTACTGCAACTGCTGCAGCTACTGCAGCAGAAACGGAAAGGCTCGTGCTGTGGTAGTTCCTGCTGGGCCCCACCAGGTGCCGTCCCCCGCCTCTCAGTGACAGAGTGGTCACCTGTAGTGATGGTCATTGTTGATTACAGAACCTATATTTGATGGTCACTGCCGACATTTGCTCCACTATTAGTTGTCGTTGTTGACTCTTGTGCCAATTTCAAAGACCCTTGTTGAACGTTGTACACATATAATTAGGCATTGCTGGTCGCTGTACCAATATGAAAGGTCATTGCTGGTCGCTGTACCAATATGAAAGGTCATTGCTGGTCGCTGTACCAATATGAAAGGTCATTGCTGGTCGCTGTACCAATATGAAAGGTCATTGCTGATCGCTGTACCAATATGAAAGGTCATTGCTGGTCGCTGTACCAATATGAAAGGTCATTGCTGGTCGCTGTACCAATATTAAAGGTCATTGCTGGTCGCTGTACCAATATGAAAGGTCATTGCTGGTCGCTGTACCAATATCAAAGGTCATTGCTGGTCGCTTTACCAATATCAAAGGTCATTGCAGGTTGTTGTACCATATTAAAGGTTGTTGCTGGTCGCTGTACCAATATTTAATGTCATTGCTGGTGCTGTACGCTGTACCAATATGAAAGGTCATTGCTGGTCGCTGTACCAATAAATGAAAGGGTCATTGCTGGTCGCTGTACCAATATCAAAGGTCATTGCTGGTGTACCAATATCAAAGCATGTACCAATATCAAAGGTCATTGCTGGTCGCTTTACCAATATCAAAGGTCATTGCAGGTTGTTGTACCATATTAAAGGTTGTTGCTGGTCGCTGTACCAATATTTAATGTCATTGCTGGTCGCTGTACCAATATGAAAGGTCATTGCTGGTCGCTGTACCAATATGAAAGGTCATTGCTGGTCGCTGTACTAATATGAAAGGTCAGTGCTGGTCGCTTTACCAATATGAAAGGTCATTGCTGGTCGCTGTACCAATATGAAAGGTCATTGCTGGTCGCTGTACCAATATCAAAGGTCATTGCTGGTTGTTGTACCATATTAAAGGTTGTTGCTGGTCGCTGAACCAATATTGAAGGTCAATGGTGTTCGCTGTACGAATATTGAAGGTCACTGACGACCGCTATACCAATATTATAGGTCATTGATGGTCGCTGTACGAATATTGAAGGTCATTACTTGTCATTGTACCAATATTAAAGGTCATTGCTGGTTGCTGTTCGAATATTGAAGGTCATTGTTGGCCGCTGTACCCATATTAAATGTCATTGATGGCCGCTGTTCCAATATCAAACGTCATTGATGGCTACTGACTGTCGTATCATTATTGTTTGTATGTTATCGTGGTCGGACCGTCTTATGGCGATGGTCATTCGGTTGGTTTGGTGAATACTGACTAACAATACTGTCGACAGCTGTAGGCTGCTGTAGGCAGCTTTAGGGAGCTATAAGGAGCTTTCGGAAGCTGTAAGGAGCTTTAGGGAGCTGTAGGGACCCGTAGGGAGCTGTTAGGAGTTGTAGGGAGGCATAAGAAGCTGTATAGAGCTTAAGGAAGCTGTAAGGAGTTTTAGGGAGCTGCCGGGAGCTGTAGAGAGCCGTAGAGAACTGTAAGGAGCTTTAGAAAGCTTTAGAGAGCAATAGGGAGCTGTAAGGAGTTTTAGGTAGCTTAGCTTAAGGGAGCTGTAAGGTGCTTTATGGAGCTGTAGGGAGCTGTAGGTAGACGTAGGGAGCTTAAGGGAGCTGTTAGGAGCTTTAGGGAGCTGTAAGGTGCTTTATGGAGCTGTAGGGAGCTGTAAGGTGCTTTATGGAGCTGTAGGGAGCTGTAAGGTGCTTTATGGAGCTGTAAGATGCTTTATGGAGCTGTAAGGTGCTTTATGGAGCTGTAAGGAGCTTTAGGAAGCTGTAAGGTGCTTTATGGAGCTGTAGGGAGCTGTAGGTAAACGTAGGGAGACGTAAGGAGCTGTAAGGAGCTTTAGGGAGCTGTAAGGAGCTGTAGGATGCCGGTCGGTCAGTGAATGAGTGACGGATAGATCGAGTTCTCACCTGTCAATCTGAGCCACCTACCTGAGCCGGCCACTAACCCGGTAGGCAGGACGGTTAATTATCACGTTGGAAATAAGCCCCAATAAGCCCGTATGGAGCGGGGAGGCCAGGTATTGATCTGCTTCCGCTGTTCCGACCACAGGATGGGAGGTGGTGGGGGTGGGATACGGGTACGACGGTATGTATGCAGCGCCATGTTGCCAGATAGCGAGCCTTGTGAGGCGTGGGGTGGAGACAGACAGAACAGGTTGCAAGGGCACAGTGACGAGGGCACAGTGACGAGGCCACAGTGACGAGGGCACAGTGACAAGGCCACAGTGACGAGGGCAAAGTGACACGAATGACCGAGTGAGAATATGTAGAGAGACATACTTGTCAAGCAGCAATAAGAAGTGCGGTAGCGGCAGCTCTCCTTGCTCCCGCGCTGCCTCCGTCTCCACACCCGACCCCATGTAGGCGGTTAGAGAGGTGACGTTAGTGGCCCGCTTTATTAGATTAGAACAGCGATGGGTCTCATTTGGTCCCGGGAGTTGTGTCTTACTCGCCATAACCCCGATTACATGACATGATGAGAGAATAACGGGGTTAGCTGTTACTGTTGTTTGCTCGAAGCCTATGTCGTTCTAGGCGGGTCATTACATGGCGAGTATGTCACACTTGGCGGGTTACAACGTCGTATCTACGTCACCATTGGCGGGTTACTACGTCGTATCTACCTCACCATTGGCGGGTTACAACGTCGTATCTACGTCACCATTGGCGGGTTACTATGTATATATGTCCCTGTTGGCGGATCATAACGGGAAATCTATGTCTCGCTTATAGGGTCATAACGTGATATCTATGGCACACTTTACGGATCATAACGAAAAATTTGTCCCTCTGTATGAATCATAATGAGTGTCACTCTTGTCGAATATGATTCAGGCGGAAGAAATATAGTATTAACGAGCAGAATTGTGGGCTTGGAGACAAACAAGCCCAGGCCACTAATACACCGATCACCTCCCCGGGAACATCACTGTATGCATCTGTGAATGGTCTTATAGCAACATGTATGAGACTAAGCAGGGACAGAATATACAGCATGCTATATATACAAAAGTATGCGAATACCCCATCTTAACTCTCACCATGCCCCCTAACTCTCACCATGCCCCCTTACTCTCATCATGCCCCAAACTGTCACCATGCCCTCTTACTGTCACTATGACCCCTTACTGTCACCATACCCTCTTACTGTCACCGTGCCCCCTTACTGTCACCATGCCCCCTTACTGTCACCATGCCCTCTTGCTGTCACCATGCCCCCTTACTGTCACCATGCCCCCTTACTGTCAATATGCCCCCTTACTGTCACCATGCCACCTTAATGTCACGCTGCCATCCTTAATGTCACGCTGCCATCCTTATTGTCATATTGTCACCTTGCTGTCACCATGCCACCTTAATGTCATTGCCATCCTTAATGTCACGCTGCCATCCTAAATGTCACGCTGCCATCCTTATTGTCACGCTGCCATCCTTGCTATCATACAAATCCCTGTTCTATTACATTGTCAACCATATGATGCACTGACCCCATTCCACAGCCTCACCCAACCCCCCCCCCCCCCACCAACAACCCCCCCCCCCCCCCCCACCCAATCCTTACTATCATCTTCGTATCATTGCCTGACCCGTTAGTTGGCTTCCCTTGTTCACCTCTCCACCTTAAAGACCCCCTTTCCCCTCCATGGAAGGCCCTGTGGGTTGCACAGGTTACAGGTGTTCATTTGTGTGGGGTCCTGAAGCCAACTTAATCAACAGAAAATAGCTGCTAGGATTTGACACACACTTGTGGCCCGCCTAGCTGCAGAACCGCTCGTAGTTGGATGCAGTGGCGGGCGCTCGCTCGCTTGTATCTCTATGTGCATATATTATGTTGCCGCTGGCACGTAGGGTGGGGGGTGGGGGATGAGGGGAGCTTACTGGGTCGGCGGCGAGTTGGTGAACGCTGCAGGACGTACGTAGCACGGCGAGAGTTGGGAGGAAGAGTTGGCGCAGAAACACGGCAACCTGGCCGGCCGCCGTTAGATCTGCCGACGTTCAATACAAGAACATATATAGTGGATTGACTTGCGCACACACAGAGCCGCGTTGCCGGCCAGCCAAACCCATGCTCTTTCTCTTGGCAAGCCAACAAAGCACCATGCAGAGTGTATTATAAAACCTGCCAGCGACCAGTCACTGGGCGACCCCACAGCTTACTCATACACACGCCTGGATATCAAAGCTGGAACATAAGCGTTGGGTCTGGTCAATAGGATTACCAGTGGATTAACACGGGACGTGGTTAACGTCAGCTGTGACGCGCTCGTCTGCTCGTCAAGTCATAGAGTCGAGCTGCGCCGTGTAGGGTGGTGGATCGCGGACATATCGTAATCACAGGCTGTATCGCAGAATACTTCATCTCACCAACCAACTCGCACAATACAACCAAGCTTACCATCACCTAACCCGAGGGTCGAATAACTAGCAACGAGGAAACCATGATGTTGGGGTCATATCAAAAGCACCAAACCCCACTGGTTGAGCTGTGCTGACCCCGGTGAGCGCGCGTCTCTTGGGTTGCTATCTCCCTATGGCTACTGAGCCAGCGTGTTCGCTATTGGATATATATAGCTGGTGTGGCCACGGGAGACGTGAGACTCGTGGAGGAAACAGCTAAAGCACATGGGATTATAAATGTGTGTATATCTAGAGAGATTGCATCTGGCATCAGGAGCTAGGGTCCATTAGTCGTAAGTGTGAATCGTGTTAGCCGTGGCAAGATCGTTCGCGGCCGCAGAACGCCAGGGCCCCAATGCTTGTAGCTCCTAACAGGTGCCTGTCATCTCGATCCGCCGCTAGGGCATGTTCTACTGGATGGAAAACAATGGTGAAATAATGCTACCCAAAACACAGTAGGATTGCGTGTGTATCCCGTTCGAATCCACCGGCCGTCCCCGTATGCATCCATCCGTACACGCCCGGACATCCCAATGTTCGCCGTCCCCGCATACACCCGGCCTGCGCATACATCCGGCCGTCTCCGTATGCGTCTGGCCATCTCCGTATACTCCCCGTGTACATCTGGACGTCCTCGAATACACCCGGCCATCCCCGTATACATTTGGCCGTCCCCGTATACATGTGACCGTCCCCGTATACACCCGGCCATCCCTGTATACATGTGACCGTCCCCGTATTCATACGGCCGTCCCAGTATACATGTGACCGTCCACATAAACATGTGGCCGTCCCCGTATACATGCGGCCGTCCCCGTATACACACAGCCGTCCCCGTATACGGACGGCCGTCCCCGTTTATATGTGGCCGTCCCCATATGCATGCGGCCGTCCTCATATACGTGTGACCATCCCCGTATTCATGTGACCGTCCCCGTATACGTGTGACCGTCCCCATATACACGCGGCCGTCCCCGTATATAGTTGACCGTCCCCGTATTCATGTGACCGTCCCCGTATATAGTTGACCATCCCCGTATTCATGTGACCATCCCCGTATATAGTTGACCGTCCCCGTATTCATGTGACCGTCCCCGTATTCATGTGACCGTCCCCGTATACACATGTCCGTCCCCGTATACCCCGGCCGTCCCCGTATACAGTTGACCGTCCCCATATACATGTGACCGTCCCCTTATACATGTGACCGTCCCCGTATACATGTGACCGTCCCCGCATACATGTGACCGTCCCCGTATACATGTGACCGTCCCCGTATACATGTGACCGTCCCCTTATACATGTGACCGTCCCCGTATACATGTGACCGTCCCCGCATACATGTGACCGTCCCCGTATACATGTGACCGTCCCCGTATACATGTGACCGTCCCCGTATACATGTGACCGTCCCCGTATACATGTGACCGTCCCCGTATACATGTAGGCGGCGGCTTGATTTACCACAATGCATCGTTTATTAATTATATAAACATAAACATATGGAGTTGATAGATCGTGTATTGATGTGGTTGTGTCTGTCTTGCAGCAACATGGCATCGGTTGCGGCCTGGCTGCCCTTCGCCCGGGCGGCGGCGATCGGATGGGTTCCGATTTCACATGGCCCTATGCCCCCTCCGCCCGTGAACCGAGACCGAAACCACGCGGACGAGAAGATCCGCATCAATGTGAGCGGGCAACATTTTGAAACATGGCAACATACACTCGACAAATACCCCGACAGCCTACTCGGCTCCAATGAGAAGGAATTCTTCTTTGATGAGGAATCTAAGGAGTACTTCTTCGATCGGGACCCCGATCTCTTCCGTCACATATTAAATTATTACCGCACAGGTAAGCTGCACTACCCAAAGCATGAATGCATCACGGCGTACGACGAGGAGTTGGCCTTTTACGGCATCATGCCTGACATTATCGGCGACTGTTGCTACGAAGATTACAGGGACCGGAAACGGGAAAATAGCGAGCGGCTCATGGACGACCGCGCCTCCGAAAATGGCGACAAAATCCCCACCACAACGCTCAGAGAAAAAATGTGGAAAGCGTTCGAGACGCCGCATTCGTCGACAGCGGCGTTGGTGTTGTATTATGTGATCGGTTTCTTTATCGCTGTGTCCGTGATGGCGAACGTGGTCGAGACGATCCCGTGCGGGAACATCCCGGGCACGAACAGGAACCCGCCCTGTGGCGAGCGCTACGAGGTCATCTTCTTCTGTCTGGATACGGCCTGTGTTATGATTTTCACGGCTGAGTATTTGTTGCGTCTGTTCGCGGCTCCCGACCGCTGTAAGTTTATGCGCAGTGTGATGAGTATTATTGACGTGGTAGCCATTCTACCCTACTACATCGGACTGGGGATCACAGACAATAAAGATGTCTCTGGCGCTTTCGTCACGCTTCGAGTCTTCAGAGTCTTCAGAATTTTCAAGTTCTCGAGGCATTCCCAAGGCTTACGTATTCTGGGATATACATTGAAGAGTTGCGCCAGTGAACTTGGCTTTCTCCTTTTCTCTCTCACCATGGCTATCATTATCTTCGCAACTGTCATGTTTTACGCCGAAAAAAACGTCAAGAACACGGAATTTACGAGCATCCCCGAAGCCTTCTGGTACACCATTGTCACCATGACAACGTTAGGGTGAGTATGTTTGTATATGTAGTTGGCACTTATCAATCAGAGCATACCCATATCGCACAGACGCCTGTACTAACCAGGCCTCAGTGAACTGGTTCCATGTGGACGTAAGTAGGTCAGGACTACAAACGCTGCTGCCGGAAACGAGACTGCATCATGTCGGTAAAGCTAACTTCCGCCTTCGCCTTTGCTCTCTTAAGAACTAATTTGCAAACTGTAATGCGGAATCTACCCTTATATAGAACAGTGACGCGGAATGTACCCTTATATAGAACAGTGACGCGGAATGTACCCTTATATAGAACAGTGACGCGGAATGTACCCTTATATAGAACAGTGACGCGGAATGTACCCTTATATAGAACAGTAACGCGGAATGTACCTTTATATAGAACAGTGACGCGGAATGTACCCTTATATAGAACAGTGACGCGGAATGTACCCTTATATAGAACAGTAACGCGGAATGAACCCTTATATAGAACAGTAACGCGGAATGTACCCTTATATAGAACAGTAACGCGGAATGTACCCTTATATAGAACAGTAACGCGGAATGTACCCTTATATAGAACAGTAACGCGGAATGTACCCTTATATAGAACAGTAACGCGGAATATAACCTAATGTAGAACTTCCTTTGAAAACAACGACGTTATCTACCCTTACACAAACCTGACTTGACCAATGATGCTGCATGTACCCTGATGTAAAGCTGACTAGACAAAAAAAAATGGATCTTTAAGATCTAACTTGACAACCAATAATGAAATATACTCTTATATAGAACAGACAATAATGTAACAGACCTTAAAATACACTTACTTTCTCACGGGGATCGCGTTTGGCCCCAACGCGCCATTACTGACGCGGGAAGCATTTGGTCCCGACGCGCCATTACTGACGCGGGAAGCGTTTTGTCCCGACGCGCCATTACTGACCCGGGAAGCGTTTTGTTACTACGCGCCATTACTAACGCGTTTTGTCATTACTGACC
Source organism: Urechis unicinctus (assembly GCA_034190875.2). NCBI lineage: Eukaryota > Metazoa > Annelida > Polychaeta > Xenopneusta > Urechidae > Urechis > Urechis unicinctus. The sequence goes on along the minus strand of CM067343.1, from coordinate 6,094,637 downwards.
CGGAAGAAGAGAGTTTTGTCCCGACGCGCCATTACTGACCCGGGAAGCGTTTTGTCCCGACGCGCCATTACTGACGCGGGAAGCGATTTGTCCCGACGCCCCATTACTGACCCGGGAAGCGTTTTGTCCCGACGCGCCATTACTGACCCGGGAAGCGTTTTGTCCCGACGCGCCATTACTGACCCGGGAAGCGTTTTGTCCCGACGCGCCATTACTGACCCGGGAAGCGTTTTGTCCCGACGCGCCATTACTGACCCGGGAAGCGTTTTGTCCCGACGCGCCATTACTGACGCGGGAAGCATTTGGCCCTGACGCGCCATTACTGACGCGGATGGCGTTTGGACACGACTCACCATTACTGACGCGGATGGCGTTTGGACACGACTCACCATTACTGACGCAGATGGCGTTTGTGCTTTGCTCACATTGACGCTTTATTGCCAAACACATACGTAATGTAGACAGCTCTGTGGTTCAGCCAGCGATGCTGCTGCCACCCGGCGCTTCAGCCAGCGTTGCTGCTGCCACCCGGCGCTTCAGCCAGAATTGCTTCTCCAACCCGGTGCTTCTCCAACCCGGTGCTTCAGCCAGCGATGCTGCTGCCACCCGTTGGTTCAGCCAGCGATGCTGCTGCCACCCGGCGGTCCAGCCAGCAATGCTGCTGCCACCCGGTGCTTCAGCCAGCGATGCTGCTGCCACCCGGTGCTTCAGCCAGCGATGCTGCTGCCACCCGGTGCTTCAGCCAGCGATGCTGCTGCCACCCGTTGGTTCAGCCAGCGATGATGCTGCCACCCGGCGCTTCAGCCAGCGATGATGCTGCCACCCGGCGCTTCAGCCAGCGATGATGCTGCCACCCCGGCGCTTCAGCCAGCGATGATGCTGCCACCCGTTGGTTGGATTCAGCCAGTTGGTTCAGCCATGATGCTGCCACCCGTTGGTTCAGCCAGCGATGCTGCTGCCACCCGTTGGTTCAGCCAGCGATGCTGCTGCCACCCGTTGGTTCAGCCAGCGATGCTGCTGCCACCCGTTGGTTCAGCCAGCGATGCTGCTGCCACCCGTTGGTTCAGCCAGCGATGGTGCTGCCACCCGGTGACCGTATTGCCCCCATATGGGTAGAGCATTTACGACTGTGTTTGCGAGCTATTATTGAATTGCGCGGAGTGATCATTGTTTGTGTATGCGGGTAGTCAGTCGGTCCGTTGATTGCTGTGCGGACTAAGGTTCGGACAGAGCATCGCTCATACCAAACGAAACAGCTGGTCGGCTGCACCAGTCTTTGAATAGAGCTAACATTGTTTATTGTCATAAAGAAACGCGCGTGTCATTAGGAGACCACGTGATGCTGAATATTCACGCGTCCATAGTTCAACCTGTTCGATTTTGACATCATTCCTGATGATGTATGTTTGGCAGGCGGGCCTTAAATCAACAACTGCTATATTCATTTCCAATACGTTTTAAGTGTGTGGGCAGTTGAATGTGTGCAAGTAAGGGTGGTGGATGAACAATGAGCAAGCGATAGATTTGATCCTGGTACGGGATTAACTAAGCAGATGTGACGCAAACCAAGCTTAGTGGCGAAGGTGTGACGTAACCCCAGCTGGATGATATGCAATGCAACATAATGTGGGTGAAGTAGTAATATACACTATGGGGTTACCAGCGTAGCAAGCTCATAAGCAGTTTTAATCCCTATTAGTATTGAGTATTACCCCTTAAACAATAGGATTTACAATATATGTTACGTAACCCTATATCGATGGAATGAGATGCAAGCTCATATGGGTGACGTAGATGAGACGTTACTCGCTATTGTTAATATGAGATGCAACCTCATCTGGGTGACGTAGAAGTGACGTAGCTATACCTGTGTGGCATTTGTGATATAGCCCCATCATGGTGACGAAAATGTGACGTAACGTGACGTATGAGACGTAGCCCCACCCGGTGACGCACATGTGATGTTACTCCATCTGGGTGATGTAGAAGTAAAGTTATCACATCTTGGTAACGTCACTTATAAGTGACGTTATCACATCTTGGTAACGTCACTTATAAGTGACATAATCACATCTTGGTAACGTCACTTATAAGTGACGTTATCGCATCTTGGTAACTTATGGGATGCAACCTAATCTGAGAAACGAAAATGTGACATAACTCGAGTGAGTGAAACAGATGTGACGTTACCCCTTCTTGAATGACGTTAATGTGAATTAACCCTATCTGTGAAGCGTAGATGTGACGTAACCGTATGTAGGTGCTGACTGGGACTGATTGGTGTTGGTCGATATCACGTGCGCACACGACGTCGCCTGGGGCCAAAAATGATGACCAATTGACCGACGAAGAATCACTTTCTCGTGTGAACGGATTCTCACCACGTAAACGAACAATGGGGTTGCAAACATGGGTTGAGCTTACAGAACAGGCAGTTCAGAATTAATTGCTTCGATTATAGTGCGTATATTTATCAAATCGATGTTGTTTCGCCAATGAAACCAGACGTCAATGGAAAGAGTAATAACCAGCTGGATTGATCAGAGGAAAACTCATTTTTGACCCAATTCAAGAAGGTGAAATTGAAGCTCTTTGTGTCTCATATTGAGATGGGTGCTGTCTGTGTCGGAGGAGGTGATGGGAGCTGTCTGTGTAGGAGGAGGAGATGGGTGCTGTCTGTGTCGGAGGAGGAGATGGGAGCTGTCTGTGTGTCGGAGGAGGTGATGGGTGCTGTCTGTGTCGAAGATGGGTGCTGTCTGTGTGTCGGAGGAGGTGATGGGTGCTGTCTGTGTCGAAGATGGGTGCTGTCTGTGTGTCGGAGGAGGTGATGGGTGCTGTCTGTGTCGAAGATGGGTGCTGTCTGTGTGTCGGAGGAGGAGATGGATACTGTCTGTGTCGAAGATGGGTGCTGTCTGTGTGTCGGAGGAGGTGATGGGTGCTGTCTGTGTCGAAGATGGGTGCTGTCTGTGTGTCGGAGGAGGTGATGGGTGCTGTCTGTGTCGAAGATGGGTGCTGTCTGTGTGTCGGAGGAGGTGATGGGTGCTGTCTGTGTAGGAGGAGGAGATGGGTGCTGTCTATGTAGGAGGAGGAGATGGGTGCTGTCTGTGTAGGAGGAGAAGATGGATGTTGTCTGTGTCGAAGATAGGTGCTGCCTGTGTGTCAGAGGAGGTGATGGGTGCTGTCTGTGTCGAAGATGGGTGCTGTCTGTGTCGGAGGAGGTGATGGGTGCTGTCTGTGTGTCGGAGGAGGAGATGGGTGCTGTCTGTGTAGGAGGAGGAGATGGGTGCTGTCTGTGTCGGAGGAGGAGATGGGAGCTGTCTGTGTCGAAGATGGGTGCTGTCTGTGTCGGAGGAGGTGATGGGTGCTGTCTTTGTCGTAGATGGGTGCTGTCTGTGTTGGAGGAGGAGATGGCTATTTCCGGTTTGGGGATCCTGCTGGTAGAGTTGTAGAGACAAAGTTATTACTGCTTGCAACACACTCAATGCCGCTTTTGACACGACTGGGGCTATTGCTTTCGTAAATTGTTGATTACGTGGGTTTGACGACGTAAGAGGCACGATGACGAGCAAAACCAGCGGCCATTATCATGTGACGTCATTATTTCCCCACTACTTCATCACGTGACCGGGTTCTCCGAATCGTGTTTTGTATTCGTTGACTTGATGTCGGCGCATGCGCATACATCTGTCTGCAGCTCGTCGAACTCGCCTGTCTGGCGCTTAAGTCCATCCAACCAGCGAGGCGGGTGTGCATCACAAGTCCCTGGGTACGGACGGCAGCATTGCTTGTAAGACGCAGCATGAACATACCATCCATTCTTTGCTGCGATGATAATGATACACGGCAATAATGTGAAAATGCTCGACCCTGCTATTACGGACGAAGTGAAAATGCCTAATATGTCTCTCCCGGACATCATGATGATGCTTAACCCGTCTATTACGGACGACGTAATAATTATTTACCCGCCTGTTACAGACGACGTAATGATGCTTCTTTACCCGTCTATTACGGACGACATGATGATCATTTACCCGTCTATTACGGACGACATGAGGATCATTTACCCGTCTATTACGGACGACATGTTGATCATTTACCCGTCTTTACGGACGACATGATAATACTTTACCCGTCTTTTATGGACGACATGGTAATGCATTTCACGTCTATTACAGAATGGGAAAAGGAGAAACCAGACCTGCCTTGTTCAAGTCGAGGAGGGGAGAGAGGTGACTGGTTGGGGGAGGTGCGGATTTGAATGGGGTAGGGGTGATAAGTGATTTGTGGGGTATGTGTGGATGAATTTGGGTGGGGAGATACAGGTAGTGATCGCTGGACAAAGGTCAGTTTTTTGTGCTGGAAACTCGACTGTCGGTGTAAGGCTTGCATTGGCCCAATGCTCAAGTGTTAAGTGGGACGGGGGGGGGGGGGGGTTGCGGGTCTGTGGGGGCGCGCGATGTGGGTGCTCGTATGTGTCTGCAGATTGCTGACATGACATCATAATGAATGGGCGTGTATAGACGTGCTTTGGGTCAGTGGTCACTGTTGCATGACCGACAACTACGCGTGGCTAGAATGAGAAGTACATATAGGCATCGCTAGGGAAATCTCAATGTGTATCCTCCTCTCATCCGGTCCCATGACAGCCGCGCTGTACCCTGGCCTACATGCGGACGAGCTGCTGCCATCGGCGGGACCAAATGGTAGGATGATGCAGCGGAGGTTTTGAGTTAGTGGGGGTGAGGATGACGACTCGCTTTTGGTAGCCAGGCAACGTATGACTACAGCACAGCGCCAGCTGCCACCTACACCCGCATACCGGGATTGTCGCATCAAAGCTGCTTTTCCAAGAAGTATTTTCATTTCATAACGGATGTATGCGTAAATTCAATGCGTTTATTACCGTGCGAAGTTAGCGAGTAGCAGGTTATCTAGCCGTGATGTGCCCTTGACTCCCCCCCCCCCCCAAACCCCACCTCCACCCTCACCCAGACACCCCTGGGGTGCCCTTAATAAACGCCCCAACCCCCTTCCCATACTCACACATCCCGGAGGTGGGGTGAATGGTTATTCTTGTGGTATTGAGAGTTTGTAAGTTGTGGATTGCCCCATGACATACATTACTTGGGATTGTTGAACATGTCGACTCTGACATGCACCAGCAGCCCTCGTAGAGCCAGACGGGTTGAGCCAGACGGGTTGAGCTATCAATGAGGCGCCCTGATGTCGTCGACCATTGACCAGGCTCCTGGCGACTACCAGTGTCAGCATGTAAACACATCCACTCTCACACAACCCTCTTCCCACCGTAAACCAACTCCTATAACCCTCCTCACACCGTAAACCTGCCCTCCACCTACATCACCAACCAACACCTATAACCCTCTTCCCACCGTAAACCTACCCTCCACCTACATCACCAACCAACACCTATAACCCTCTTCCCACCGTGAACCTGCCCTCCACCTACATCACCAACCAACACCTATAGCCCTCTTCCCACCGTAAACCTGCCCTCCACCTACATCACCAACCAACACCTATAGCCCTCTTCCCACCGCAAACCTGCCCTCCACCTAAACCACCAACCAACACCTATAACCCTCTTCACGCCGTAAACCTGCCCTCCACCTACACCACCTACCAACACCTATAACCCTCCTCACACCGTAAACCTGCCCTCAACCTACACCACCAACCAACACCTATAACCCTCTTCCCACCGTAAACCTGCCCTCCACCTACACCACCTACCAACACCTATAACCCTCTTCACGCCGTAAACCTGCCCTCTACCTACATCACCATCCAACACCTATAACCCTCTTCCCACCGTAAACCTGCCCTCCACCTAAACCACCAACCAACACCTATAACCCTCTTCACACCGTAAACCTACCCTCCACCTAAACCACCAACCAACACCTATAACCCTCTTCAAGTCGTAAACCTGCCCTCCACCTACACCACCTACCAACACCTATAACCCTCCTCACACCGTAAACCTGCCCTCCACCTACACCACCAACCAACCACCACCTATAACCCTCTTCCCACCGTAAACCCGCCCTCCACCTACACCACCTACCAACACCTATAACCCTCTTCCCACCGTAAACCTGCCCTCCACCTACACCACCTACCAACACCTATAACCCTCTTCCCACCGTAAACCTGCCCTCAACCTAAACCACCAACCAACACCTATAACCCTCTTCACGCCGTAAACCTGCCCTCCACCTTCACCACCAACCAACACCTATAACCCTCTTCCCACCGTAAACCTGCCCTCCACCTACACCACCAACCAACACCTATAACCCTCTTCCCACCGTAAACCTGCCCTCCACCTACACCACCTACCAACACCTATAACCCTCTTCCCACCGTAAACCTGCCCTCAACCTAAACCACCAACCAACACCTATAACCCTCTTCCCACGCCGTAAACCTGCCCTCCACCTTCACCACCAACCAACACCTATAACCCTCTTCCCACCGTAAACCTACCCTCCACCTTAACCACCAACCAACACCTATAACCCTCTTCACACCGTAAACCTGCCCTCCACCTACATCACCCACCAACACCTATAACCCTCTTCCCACCGTAAACCTACCCTCCACCTAAACCACCAACCAACACCTATAACCCTCTTCACGCCGTAAACCTGCCCTCAACCTACACCACCAACCAACACCTATAACCCTCTTCCCACCGTAAACCTGCCCTCCACCTACGCCACCTACCAAACCTATAACCCTCTTCACGCTGTAAACCTGCCACCAACCAACACCTACAACGCTCTTCACACCGTAAACCTTCCCTCCACCAACACCACCAACCAACTCCGACAACCCTCTTCACTCTTCCGACAACTCGAGATTTATTCCTGTCTCTATCGCCTGGATGAGCTACTGGAGGGCTAGAATATCTGATGTAGAGGTTTATTTCCTTTCCCTATCGCCTGGATGAGTTACTGGAGGGCTAGATTATCTGATGTAGAGGTTTATTTCCTGTCTCTATCGCCTGGATGAGTTACTGGTGGGCTAGATTATCTGATGTAGAGGTTTATTTCCTGTAGAGGTTGGTGGGCTTTCCTAGTCTCTGTCGCTATCGCCTGATGAGTTACTGGTGGGCTAGAATATCTGATGTAGAGGTTTATTTCCTGTCTCTATCGCCTGGATGAGTTACTGGTGGGCTAGATGTAGAGGTTTATTTGATCGCCTGGAGAGTTACTGGTTTATTTATCTGATGTAGAGGTCTCTATCGCCTGGATGAGTTACTGGTGGGCTAGAATATCTGATGTAGAGGTTTACTTCCTGTCGCTATCGCCTGTATGAGTTACTGGTGGGCTAGAATATCTGATGTAGAGGTTTATTTCCTGTCTCTATCGCCTGGATGAGTTACTGGTGGGCTAGATTATCTGATGTAGAGGTTTATTTCCTGTCTCTATCGCCTGGATGAGTTACTGGTGGACTAGATTATCTGATGTAGAGGTTTATTTCCTGTCCCTATCACCTGGATGAGTTACTGTGCGTTGAGACTTGGTGCCAATCGTTGAATATGGGCGAGACAGAGAGGCGAAGTAGACGCGCCGCTATAGGCGTGTTGTTGTTGGTTGTGAGGGGGGAAGATAACTTATTCTTCTGCAGCTCAGTGGTTTTAGTGGCCGTGCTAGGCATGCAGCCTTGAATGCCAACATGTAGGCTGCTATTCGTGTGTCGCCCCCCTCGCCTATGCATCGCAGTTGCATGCTTCGTGGCACACCAACGCTGCCTTTTTTTTCTTCTGTACTTTCAGTTTGATAACTGTCTGTCTGCTTTCCTCAGCTATCCACAGTTTCTTGTCGGTAAATGGCTAATTCTAGACCAGTTCACCTTCTTGATTTGATGTTTGAAGCATCACATGAATCCGACTAGCTCAATGACAGCCTTAATCAATCTCAACCTCCTCCTTGCCCATAAACACCTACAAATCCGACAAAGGGCGCATTGGCCTGTGGTTTGGCCCGTCTGACATTCGCAGAAAGTAACTGATCTGAAATATGATGCGAGAGAAGTAGTGATCGGTTGCGTTATGGATCTCGACTCTGGGTCTGACCTAACCATGAAGTCACTCTGTCTGACATTAATCTGCCTGAACTCACGCTGACCTCCCCGTGCCTGGCATCACCCTGCGCGACCTCCATTCTGACCTTACTATGAATGACCTGACGCTGACCTCACCCTATCTAACCTCACATGGATCGATATCCCTCTATCTGACTTCACTGCCTGACCTCATTCTACCTGACCTCACCTTGGCTAACCTCACACTTTCTGAACTCACACTGTCTGACCTCACTCTGCATCACCTCACTCTGCCTGACTTCGCTCAGTCTGACCTCGCTCAGCCTGACCTCACCCTATCTGACCTCACACTATCTGACCTCACACTATCTGACCTCACTTTGTATGTCATAACTCTGTTTGACCTCCCCCTGCCTGACCTTACTTTGTCTCACCTCACTCTGTATGACATAACTCTGTTTGACCTCACCTTACCTGACCTCACTCTGTATGCCATAACTCTGTTTGACCTCCACCTGCCTCACCTCACTCTGTTTGACATAGCTCTGTTTGACCTCACCCTCTCTGACCTCACCCTATCTGACCTCACCCTATCTGACCTCACCCTGCCTCACCTCACTCTGTTTGACATAACTCTGTTTGACCTCACACATTTTGACCTCACACTCCTTGACCTCACTCTGACTGAGCTCCCCTGCGTTGTTTGAACTCACACTGTTTGACCTATCTCTGTCCGCACTTTCTCCACATACCCACCCTCGGCCATCGCGACCTCGCGTGACGTCGGCTCTTACTTCTGATGTCGACATAGAGGCTGTGCTGCTATGACACTAAACATTCTGATCTCATTCCCGGAAAGGAATGAAATATCACATTTGCTTCAAGGATATAAAAGTAAGATATTATCAAGAGGCAGTATAAACACGACAATGATCGGCCTGAAGATCCCCTCACTGGCGACAAATTGCTGAACGTACCACGTCATCAAAAATGGCGTTTGAAAGAGGATACGAGCGCCCTGTGTGTATGACTTAACACCACCAAAGGCTTTAATTAGTCTCGGATCGGACTGCGCTCAGTGTCCGTGCAGTCCCGGATCGGACTGCGTTCAGTGCCCGTGCAGTCTCGGATCGGACTGCGTTCAGTGCCCGTGCAGTCTCGGATCGGACTGCGTTCAGTGCCCGTGCAGTCCCGGATCGGACTGCGCTTAGTGCCCGTGCAGACTCCATAAATATCGCTGATCTAGCTGTGTACCTACGCGTAATGCTACTAATGCAGTTACATAGTCATTTCTAGATTTCCTGAATGTATTGCTGTAATGGATAAACCACGTGATATTCAATCTTGAGATCTTTACGCAGAATCGGGCCACGCGAAGTGACATAATGCAGAGCTTTGGCTTATTTATATCCGCTTTGATCTCTAATTAATCAGTATCTAGAGATCAAACGGAGATCAGTTCCACGTAAACAGCTTTGATCCCAGTGTGGTTAGGCGCTAGTTGCTTATATTCTTCATTAACATCGCTCCACTTTCGTGACTAATCTCCCGAGACATTTTGCGTTAAAATCGTACGTGGCCGATCTCCGAGGCTTGTTTTCCTGTATTTCATTCTACTAATTTATATTGGTAATTTGTGGCCCAAATGACACGAATGTGAAGACCGTTTGGGCGTGATAGATTCAATGTTTAGGGACAGAGCGCTGACTAGGAGGTAGCCTGCGGGTCGCGCACTTGCCTCTCACGTCGTGCTAAAATTAGAAACTAGTCTGGCGGTGAATATAGCAGGTGATTTCTGCCGCCAATCGGATTCCTCGATAGGGATTCGTCTTAAAAAGGATCTAAATTAATCGACTGCATGAACCTGACTCCGGAGTCCCAATCATTCCAGCTCCGTATCCAACAAACGCCGACTCTCCTTCCCCGTCGTCCAGTGTTTCAACGGTCGGCTCCTAACTGGCTCCAATATCTCTCTTAGCCCTCTCGACTTCGTTACACATTTTGACCCTCGTTTTTTGCCCCTCGTTTTTTGCTATCTTTCGTTTGTTACACATTAAGACCCTTTTACGACTCCTTCGTTACACATTTGTGGCCGGCTTTCGTGGCTCAGTGGTAAACTGCGGCGGTCCCATCTCCAAAATTGTATGCACCCGACCCGGTAGCTCAACAGTATCGTACTGCACCTACGTCGATGACTTAACTATCTTTCTGCCTAAATCCATCCCCCACACCTGCTAACATAGACTGAACTATCTTTCCTCGTAGATCCATCCCTCACAACCTGACTCGACTATCTTTCCTCCTAGAACATCCCTCACACCTGACTCGAACCATATCTTGCTAACCTCCTATCTTTCCTCTAGATCACATCCCTCACACCTGCTAACATAGACTGAACTATCTTTCCTCCTAGATCACATCCCTCACACCTGCTAACATAGACTGAACTATCTTTCCTCCTAGATCACATCCCTCACACCTGCTAACATAGACTCGACTATCTTTCCTCCTAGATCACATCCCTCACACATGCTAACATTGACTCGACTATCTTTCCTCCTAAATCACATCCCTCACACCTGCTAACATTGACTCGACTATCTTTCCTCCTAGATCACATCCCTCACACCTGCTAACATTGACTCGACTATCTTTCCTCCTAGATCACATCCCTCACACCTGCTAACATAGACTGAACTATCTTTCCTCCTAGATCACATCCCTCACACCTGCTAACATTGACTGAACTATCTTTCCTGCTAGATCACATCTCTCCCACCTGCTAACATTGACTCGACTATCTTTCCTCCTAGATCACATCCCTCACACATGCTAACATTGACTCGACTATCTTTGTTCCTAGACCACATCCCTCACACCTGCTAACATTGACTTAACTATCTTTTTTCCTAGACCACATCCCTCACACCTGCAAACATTGACATAACTTTCCTTATTCCCAAACCCATATTTCAAACCCACCAACATTGACGTAACTATCTTTCTTCCTTAATCACCCTGCACACCTGTAATGAAAACCTGTCAATGCTTGGGGTTATTCACGGGTTGTAAGTATGGTTACACGCCAAAACACAGCCCAATCTGTGTAGCTTTGTCCTCGAGGAGGCGGTTGCCGCATGTCTGTTACTGGCGTTAGGCAGCGACTGCGTGGCGTGCTTGTCGGTGTCGGTTTACCATTGGCCGCGGGGACTATCATGTCAGCTAAGCGCGGGGACAGAACTTTATCCATAAGCTGACATGATATCAGAGTTAGAGGAGCGGGAACCAACAGTGTTTTGTCATGCACAAAGGATTTACGTGAGGCTGTCTAGCTTGATCTGCATGATCGATAGAATAAAGAATGCCCAGGAGAAGTGAGATAAAGATAATGCCCAGGAGGAGGGAGGTAAAGGTAATGCCCAGGAGAAGTGAGGTTAGATAAATGCCCAGTGATGTAAAGGTAATGCCCAGGAGAAGTGAGGTTAAGGTAATAATGCCCAGGAGAAGTGAGGTTAAGGTAATGCCCAGGAGAAGTGAGGTAAAGGTAATGCCCAGGAGAAGTGAGGTAAAGGTAATGCCCAGGAGAAGTGAGGTAAAGGTAATGCCCAGGAGGAGTGAGATAAAGGTAATGCCCAGGAGGAAGGAGGTTAAGGTAATGCCCAGGAGGAGTGAGGTAAAGGTAATGCGCAGGAGGAGGGAGGTAAAGATAATGCCCAGGAGGAGTGAGGTAAAGGTAATTCCCAGGAGGAGGGAGGTAAAGGTAATGCCACAGGAGGAGTGAGGTAAAGGTAATGCCCAGGAGGAGTGAGGTAAAGGTAATGCCCAAGAGACGTGAGGTAAATGTGATGCCAAGGAAGAATGATGTAAAGGTAATGCCCAGGAGGAGTGAGGTAAAGGTAATGCGCAGGAGGAGGGAGGTAAAGGTAATGCCCAGGAGGAGTGAGGTAAAGGTAATTCCCAGGAGGAGGGAGGTAAAGGTAATGCTCAGGAGGAGTGAGGTAAAGGTAATGCCCAGGAGGAGTGAGGTAAAGGTAATGCCCAAGAGACGTGAGGTAAAGGTGATGCCAAGGAGGAGTGATGTAAAGGTAATGCCCAGGAGACGTGAGGTAAAGGTAATGCCCAAGAGACGTAAGGTAAAGGTAATGCCCAGGAGGAGTGAGGTAAAGGTAATGCCCAAGAGACTTGAGGTAAAGGTGATGCCAAGGAGGAGTGATGTAAAGGTAATGCCCAGGAGGAGTGAGGTAAAGGTAATGCCCAGGAGGAGTGAGGTAAAGGTAATTCCCAGGAGGAGTGAGGTAAAGGTAATGCCCAGGAGGAGTGAGATAAAGGTAATGCCCAGAAGGAGTGAGGTAAAGGTAATCCCCAGGATGAGTGAGGTAAAGGTAATGCCCAGGTGACGTGAGGTAAAGGTGATGCCAAGGAGGAGTGATGTAAAGGTAATGTCCAGGAGACGTGAGGTAAAGGTAATGCCCAAAAGGAGGGGGGTAAAGATAATGCCCAGGAGGAGTGAGGTAAAGGTAATGCGCAGGAGGAGGGAGACATAGGTAATGCCCAGGAGAAGTGAGGTAAAGGAAATGCCAAAAAGAGCGAGGTAATGGTAAATTGGGAAATTGACAGGGGTAGGGTCCTACCAGGGTCACGTGACCAGATCCTCTGTACATCCAGTCGTCGTGTGTAGTTCGCAGCGGTATTATTATTGTAGCTTTGAAAGCATCGACATTATCTGTTTTAGATTAATATTGAAGGTAATCATTTATATAATAAATAGCAATCGGCAGAATTAATGGCATATTGCGATTATTTCCCAGCTAGGGAGTCACTGGGGTAGTCCATGCACGGTTCCGACATCCTACGCCTGTCAAATAGAGTCCAATCCGATGTATTCGTAGAACGTCTTCTTCTGATGCTAAATAGTATTATTATAGCAATATACGTCGCTTTAAATGTTTGAGAGCCGCCATTGAAGGCCACCAGCCTCGTTTTGGGAGCGATTCACTGGCACCTCCTGCCTTGTCTTTGAGGTAGACTCGGCAGCCAAGGGACCAGAAGCTATACATTAAGTAGGTGCTGCTCATCGTGAAGCAGGTGCGGCTGCTAATTAAGTGTATGAGGAAAGTGAAGTTTGCATGCACACAATTAGACCAGTCAACTTCTGTGCGTAACAAATCTCGTTCACAGTGTCTGTGTCGGGGATCAAGGCGACTGTATCGGGGAACAAGGCGACCGTATCAGGGAACACGGCGACCGTATCAGGGAACAAGACGACCGTATCAGGGAACAAGGCAACCATGTTAGGAACCGCAGTATCTCACATCCATCGATTAAGGGGTAGTCTTTGATGCACCTCTGGAAATGCTGATGACCTATACTTGCATATCTCTCGTTTATTCCAGCGAGAATTGTTGCTCCCAGTGGCGTTGAGTTCAACCTTTCATTTTCTAATCTTTTCTTGTGCCAGTCAGTACCTTGTGGCAGCTTGTCCGTTGCTTGCTACATCGACTTTATGATCTGTTCTTATGAGCCTCAATCAGACACCGCCTCAAATACTTACCTTAATCAGGCGCAGCACTACGAACCTCATTAAGGCGCCCACAGCGCAGCACCACGCACCTCATTTAAGAAAGGTTGAGCGTGAAGCTCCTGACGCCGATACGTCCTCCATTGACGTCGTCTTAACCAGATAGCAACATCATCATCATCATCAGCAGCAGCAGCAGCAGCAGCAGCATCAGCAGCAGCATCAGCATCATCATCAGCATCAGCGCCTTGAAACTTCTCGCAGTCAGCTGACTCACTTCAACGTGTCTCATTTCGAGATGTAATTCACGACTGGCTCTGTTGACATTGACAACAGTTGCCATGGTTACCAGGACGTTAGCGTTTGCTTCTTGCTGCAGCCAGGTAGAGATGCCAACTGACATTAGTATCTGTATGATGAAGAATGCGGTCGTGTTGACGCGTGCTCTGGCCGTCTGTCCGGGCCTTAGTCGCCTAGAGAGCTTTCTAGGGGCATCTCATTTGATCCGGGAACTCCACATGAGAAACAACGCAATACTCTCACTGAATACGCTTACATACTGTTTGCGGTCAAGTGTTACAGAACAAGCTAGGTAGGTTCTGAAGTGGCCCGCCACCAACGGGTCAGCTGCCACTCACCACTGAGCCATGTCCAACTGACCTGCAGCTGATGTCGGGGCACGCTGTCATCAATAGTCGACGACGACGACGGGACACGCTGTCATCAATAGTCGACGACGACGGGGCATGCTGTCATCAATAGTTGACCACGACGACGACGAGGCATGGCGTCATCAATAGTCGACGACGACGACGACGGGGCATGCTGTCATCAATAGTTGACGACGACGACGACGGGGCATGCTGTCATCAATAGTCGACGACGACGACGACGACGGGTCATGCTGTCCTCAATAGTCGACGACGACGACGACGGGGCATGCTGTCATCAATAGTTGACGACGACGACGACGGGGCATGCTGTCATCAATAGTCGACGACGACGACGACGGGCATGCTTTCATCAATAGTCGACGACGACGACGACGGGGCATGCTGTCATCAATAGTCGACGACCACGACGACGACGGGGCATGCTGTCATCAATAGTCGACGACGACGACGACGGGGCATGCTGTCATCAATAGTCGACGACGACGACGACGGGCCATGCTGTCTTCAATAGTCGACGACGACGACGGGCCACGCTGTCATCAATGGTCGTCGTCCCAATGATCCTCGCTATACTCAACTACCAATGAATTCTCAATAGCGTGAGAAATATTTGCATTGACGCAAACCTGCTGTGACGGACGTTGGGGGGGGGGGGGGGGGGTGGAGGTACGGGATGATGGAAGTGTGATGACTGCCGCGGAATACCTCAGTTAATTTGTAGGTGGTAGCAGACCCCGTGTGATCCCTTCTGACGAGATCCGTCAGGCTGGTATCCGTTAATCCTTATCTCTGGTCGAATCAATCGGCAATCACGCGTCCGTCAGTCTGTTCGTTGATCCTTCTTCTATCCAACCGTCAAGCACCAGGCGGCACCCTACGTAGTCTACTCATCAGCGCCCCGTGAGAGCTGATGTCTCCTCGACAGCGCACCATGAGAGATTAATATTTCCTCGACAGCGCACCATAAGATAGATTAATATCTCCTCGACAGCGCACCATACGAGAGATTGTTGTCTCCTCGACAGCACGCTGATGTCTCTTGAATAGCTCTGTTTGAGAGATACTGATGTCTCTTAAATAGCTCTGTATGAGAGATACTGATGTCTCTTAAATAGCTCTGTATCAAAGATGCTGATGTCTCTTAAATAGCTCTGTATGATAGATGCTGATGTCTCTTAAATAGTTCTGTATGATAGATGCTGATGTCTCTTAAATAGCTCTGTATGATAGATGCTGATGTCTCTTAAATAGCTCTGTATGAAAGATCTTGAACTTGCAAACCCGAGCAGGAGGTTCTGCTGTGTTTCTGACTTTTTAGGTCTGCTTGACATGGAATGGATGAAGCAGAATTCGATGCGCGACAATAGCTAATGGGATTCTGTTGCTCTCGTCAAAGAAGATTGAGATAGGGAGTTGCGGCGTATGCCATGTTGTGTCGGGAGCGTGATGCGATCTAAAAATATGCTCAGTGGCGTTGTTTCGGGGAGAGATGGCATTGGCGCTGAGCTTACGTCGACTGGTCCCAGATCCCTTAGCTGCATGGCTGCTGTCGCTAGTGCTAGTTTAGTTGGCATGTCGAGTCTTTTCATAGGAGTGGCGTTCGGGATCTGTTGCGGTGTTGTGAAGTTTCCTGTAAGCGGATGAACATAGTGTGGTTAATGGGGTATGACGTCATAGCTATGACGTGTGACGTCATAGCTATGACAAGCTGGCATGGCCCACAGCAAGTGCAATAACTGTTGCGCGAGTTGAAAGCTTTATATCAGCACGGTATAGGTTGAAATCGGCTCTGTGACCGGTGGCGACCAGGATCATCTGGGGATCTTAGAGAGGGTCTGTGACACTGGCACCGGGCTGGAAGATCCTGGAGAGGGATTGCTGGTCGGCTTTGGTCAAACCCCTGCGGTATCTTATGCATAAACACCTTAGTAAGCGGATAGAGGTTCGTGTGTGTTGGTTGGTACCAATTCAATGCTTCAGTATATGGGGGTATTGCTGCAACGATACGTATTTACATCCCGAGGGAGGTGTATATGGTGGGTAGTCGGTGCAGTGGAACAACGCTTTTACAGCTCCCCCACTCGTCACCGCCCCCTCCCACTCGTCACCGCCCCCTCCCACTCGTCACCGCCACTCCCACTCGTCACCGCCCCCTCAGTTTGGGGACGACAGGGTCATCGCTGGCCGTGCTGCAGCTCCCTCCTATGCATACAGAAACGTTAATGTCCGCGATAAAACGAATTAATTAATTTTTGGTTGCAAAAATTATGCGTGAATGAAAATTCAGAGATTAATTTATATTGATTACGAACGGTTTGATCCTCAAGTCGAAAAACGCGTGAGCCTTCCGCTGGCCAGAGTTCACTTTTTTTGCCTCTAACGATGGCCGAGTGATCGCTCATCTTCCGGAAATAGCGCAGTTGAGAGTTGCCTTAAATAGCGTTTGAACTTGAATAAAGTACCCTTTTGGGTGGCAAATGTCGGGGCGGTTGGTTTTGTTAAGTAGAATGACATATTTTCAATGGATTTGGGTCACAACAAGCTTGTAAACGGGACTTTTGGCTAGCTGGTGGCAAAATGATTACCCCCTTGGGTTTATGTATGTTTATGGCCAATGCTAACCCCTGTGATGAAGATAGCAGGACCAATGCTGACCCCTGTGAGGAAGATAGTAGGACCAATGCTGACCCCTGTGAGGAAGATAGTAGGACCAATGCTGACCCCTGTGAGACCCCTGTGAAGATGGCAGGACCAATGCTGACCCCTGTGAAGAAGATGGCAGGACCAATGCTAACCCCTGTGATGAAGATAGCAGGACCAATGCTGACCCCTGTGAGGAAGATAGTAGGACCAATGCTGACCCCTGTGAGGAAGATGGCAGGACCAATGCTGACCCCTGTGAAGAAGATAGCAGGACCAATGCTGACCCCTGTGAAGAAGATAGCAGGACCAATGCTGACCCCTATGAGGAAGATGGGCAGTACGCATAAGCGCCAATTCATTCGCCTTCCTCTTTTCTTCTGCCTCCATGAATTATTTGTTATTGTCAACAGGTGGAATGTACAATATGGCGGCAATAGTTACGCCAATCGATAGCATACGAATCTGTCCATCTGCGTGTATGCGACTGCAAACAAGCGAGTCGCTCCTAGAACATGCCTCCCAGCTTTTCGTGCCGATTTCTACAGAGCCATCCAGATCGCGCACGTATACACTAGGAATGCCGTGTGGTTTAAAGCGATATATAAATTGGTGTATTTTGATTCTTATAACAAACTACCACAACGGCTATTTTCAGCTATTGCCAAGTAACGTGTTTGGGGCCAGTGGGCTGCGGGGCCGTGGCATACCACAGGTCGATAGCACTGGACCAATACGAATGGCTCCTCTAATCCGGGCTCATGAGTTGTGCCACACATAGCATTGCCTGTTGGATGATAATACACTCCAATCCCTAGATCCGTTAAACGGTTTAACCTCCAAGCCTTGGTTCCTGTTGATGAAGTTTCCTGCATTAGGGATGCAGCCCTGTTCCACGGCTATAAATTGAACTATGATCCCTGGAATCACGAAACAAGCCTGTTGTCTCAATAAAGCTCGCAGTGTCCATAAGGGCGTCACCAGCCTGAGGTACGCTCCACTGTAGCGTCAGCAGTCTGCGGACTGCCCCACAATAGCGTCAACAGTCTACTGTCCGCTTCACCCGGCGGTCCGCCCTGGCCTCATACACCCCATACACACACCCCCCCCCTTCAGCCGCGCTTTCTTTCTATGGATTCTATTTAAGCTCTTTACAAACTTAATCACTATATTCCTACAATGGGAGAGCTTGTTGTATTAACCCTTGGCTGAAATGATTCACAGAAAGTGGGAATTAGCTAAAAGCCGCCTACGAGCAATAAAATTTGCTTGCACAATTGTTGCGATACGGTGTGTGGCAGAAACACTGGGATTTAACCCCGGGCAGGCGATTTGGCTGAATATGACGAGGTGGGCGGGGAAGAGGATCGGGGGGGGGGGGGTGCTATGGGGGAAGCGGCTCTTGGTGTCTATTGAGGTACATCCTATCTTGCCTGCTGCACTCACACCGCGAGTCGTGCGTGGGCGTTAATGAATGTGAACCTGTCGTCTTGGCTGTGTTGCTTCCAGGTAGATTTACATGAAGCATGCATCATGTTAACTTTGTGATAGGCGCTCCAAACCTTCGGAGTGTAACATCGTATTTGATGTAAACGCGCGTTTTGGGCGAGGAGAGGTCGTGGTTAGAGAGTTTCTTAATAACTGATCGGAAATCTCGCTATGGCTGTATGCCCCGTGTGGCAGCGGTCCACTTGTGCTGTATGCCCCGTGTGACAGCGGTTCACTTGAGCTGTATGCCCCGTGTGGCAGCAGTCCAGTTGCTGTATGTCCCTTGTGGCAGCGGTCCATTTGTGCTGTATGCCCCACGTGGCAGCGGTCCAGTAGCTGTGTAGCGTGTATAACACTCATCGGCCACAAGCTCATCTCATCCACTATGGCAGCCTGGTCACACTCAGTCGACCCCCGCTAGTGGATGCTAACAGGGTGGCTGTCCGGACACGTCGTGTGAAGTCGTACAACACCAGGTGACATGTTTACCTGGGATTTATCTGAGTACCTTTGTTCGCTTATGCCCCTACTGACTCGGACTATGTCATCATTGTTGTTGCTTCGTGTAACTCCTTACGAGCCTCGCGGAGACGGCACTGCGGCGGCCAGTGAAATCAATAGCCGAGAAAGGGCCTGTTGCTTCCTTCCCGCCTTAGCCGAGGAAGGTAGACGGTTTACTGTGACAATTGAAGGCGTTTTTCTGGGAAGCGACGTGCTATATAAAGCCCCTGGGTACCTGTAATAAGTGGGGAGACGTGATATATAAAGCCCCTGGGTACCTGTAATAAGTGGGGAGACGTGCTATATAAAGCCCCTGGGTACCTGTAATAAGTGGGGAGACGTGCTATATAAAGCCCCTGGGTACCTGTAATAAGTGGGGAGACGTGATATATAAAGCCCCTGGGCACCTGTCATTGGAGAGGAGACGTGCTATATAAGGCCTTAGTACCTGTCATTAGGGAGGTGATGAGCTGTATAAGCCCACTTTGCGCCTGTCATTAGGGAGGTGATGAGCTGTATAAGGCCCCTGAGCACCTGTCATTAGGGAGGTGACGGCCTATATGAGGCCCCTTAGCACCTGTCATTAGGGAGGTGATGAGCTGTATAAGGCCCCTTAGCACCTGTCATTAGGGAGGTGACGGCCTATATGAGGCCCCTTAGCACCTGTCATTAGGGAGGTGATGAGCTGTATAAGGCCCCTTAGCACCTGGCATTAAGGAGGTGACGGCCTATATGAGGCCCCTTAGCACCTGTCATTAGGGAGGTGATGAGCTATATAATGCCCCTAAGCACCTGCCATTAGGGAGGTGACGGGCTATATAAGGCCCCTTATTACCTGGCATTAGGGAGGTGACGAGCTATATAAGGCCCCTAAGCACCTGTCATTAAGGAGGTGATGCGCTATATAAGGCCCCTAAGCACCTGTCATTAGCTAGGTAACGGGCTATAATGAGGCCGTCACCGCAGTTGTCTGAGTGTGTGGCAGAGATAACCTGTCCCATGCATCAGCACCAGAGCTATTGCGTGAACACTGATGGGTCACCTGAGAGTTTGGCAGGATGGCGTGCTGTCTGGTATGGTAGCGCGTCGTTTGATATGGTGGTGCATTGTTTGGTAAGGTCGCTCGGTCAGGTGGTGTGTCGGGTGTTAAGGTAGTGCAGTGGTTGGTTTTGTGGTGCGTCGTATGGGTGTATTGTTTGCTGGGGTGGTGCGTTGTTTGTTGGGGTGGTGCGTTGTTTGTTGGGGTGGTGCGTTGTTTGTTGGATAAGTGGGTTGTTTGTTGGATAAGTGGGTTGTTTGTAGGGGTGGTGTGTTGTTTGTTGGGGTGGTGTGTTGTTTGTTGGGGTGGTGCGTTGTTTGTTGGGGTGGTGCGTTGTTTGTTGGGGTGGTGCGTTGTTTGGTTGGGGTGGTGCGTTGTTTGTTGGGGTGGTGCGTTGTTTGTTGGGGTGGTGCGTTGTCTGAATTAGGTGCGTTGTCTGAATTAGGTGTTTCGGCCGCCTCTCGTTTATTTGTAAACGCTTTCGTCGAGACATTTAGCAGGCGGCTGCATAATAACAGAGTTGAACAGTTGTGAAGAAGGGAAATTGCTAATTCAGTACCAATCGAGTCGAGAATTCCGGCCTCGTTCCCGTTCCTATCTGTTCTATAGTGACACCATCTTGAATGAACGCGCGCTGAGGCAGTTCTGATTAAACGCAAGATGCAGGCTTGTTGATACGAGGAGAGGTTGGTGAATGGGATGCAGGCGAGAGCTTGTTGATACGAGGAGAGGTTGGTGAATGGGATGCAGGCTTGTTGATGCGAGGAGAGGTTGGTGAATGTGATGCAGGCTTGTTGATGCGAGGAGAGGTTGGTGAATGTGATGCAGGCTTGTTGATACGAGGAGAGGTTGGTGAATGGGATGCAGGCTTGTTGATACGAGGAGAGGTTGGTGAATGGGATGCAGGCTTGTTGATACGAGGAGAGGTTGGTGAATGGGATGCAGGCTTGTTGATACGAGGAGAGGTTGGTGAATGGGATGCAGGCTTGTTGATGCGAGGAGAGGTTGGTGAATGGGATGAATGGCTTCAAGCTATGACCATCTAGGCTGATACCAGGGCATAAGTCGCTAGCTATTTTCACGTGGCCTTATTTAGAAATAAACATCTGCGTCACGTAGAAATCGTGTAGATTTGCATAATATGAGATCCACCTCGCAACGCCATCTAGCGAATTGGACAAGAGACTCAACATCCGGTCAGGCATATAAACCTGGATCACGCGAGCCCTTCATGATGCTATAGAGGGAATTTGGTGCACTAACCACATTTGGGTATTACATTTAGGTAAGAGCCTCCGCTTGTGTGTCCGAACCATGATGAGTTGGAATGCCCTTAGGTTGCAGTTGCGCCGAAATGTAATGTAAACGCTTTCGTCGAGACATTTAGCAGGTGGCTGCATAATAACAGAGTTGAACAGTTGTGAAGAAGGGAAATTGCTAATTCAGTACCAATCGAGTCGAGAATTCCGGCCTCGTTCCCGTTCCTATCTGTTCTATAGTGACACCATCTTGAATGAACGCGCGCTGAGGCAGTTCTGATTAAACGCAAGATGCAGGCTTGTTGATACGAGGAGAGGTTGGTGAATGGGATGCAGGCTTGTTGATACGAGGAGAGGTTGGTGAATGGGATGAATGGCTTCAAGCTATGATCGTCCAGGCTGATACCAGGGCATAAGTCGCTAGCTATTTTCACGTGGCCTTATTTAGAAATAAACATCTGCGTCACGTAGAAATCGTGTAGATTTGCATAATATGAGATCCACCTCGCAACGCCATCTAGCGAATTGGACAAGAGACTCAACATCCGGTCAGGCATATAAACCTGGATCACGCGAGCCCTTCATGATGCTATAGAGGGAATTTGGTGCACTAACCACATTTGGGTATTACATTTAGGTAAGAGCCTCCGCTTGTGTGTCCGAACCATGATGAGTTGGAATGCCCTTAGGTTGCAGTTGCGCCGAAATGTAATGGGGATGAGGTAGCCTGGGGGAACCATGGCTGCATACGTCATTCACTCTCGCCAGTATATAACCCAATACAGGCGAGGTGCCCCCTTAATCCCAGCGTCAGTAAGTGGTTCTCTGATGCTGAGAGAGCTTGGTGAAGTGAGTCTACCCGTGGTGGCCACGAGGAATCGCCTTGATGATACAATTGACCGGCCTTAATGTTGGATAACTCGTCAATTGATGATGTACGACGCCGTCACGGGCTGACGCCGTCATGGGCTGACGCCGTCACGGCCTGACGACGGGCTGACGACATCACGGGCTGACGACATCCACGCTCTGACTTCGCCATCACAGGCTGTCAACATCCACGTTTTTACATCGCCATCACGGGCTGACGACTTAACGGGCTGACGACATCACGGGCTGACGTCCGTCACGTTCTGACTTCTATAATTATAACTTTATTTATTGCTTTATAAAATGCCATTATCAATTATTTTTCAGTTTATCGATCAATAGCTCATCTGATGCTATAATCTTTTCTATCCGATGCTATAATCTGATTTATCCAATGCTACAATCCGATCTATCCAATACTACAATCTGATTTACTACAATCTGATTTATCCAATGCTTTAATCCGAGCTTTATCCAATGTTTTTAATGAGTTCTTTATCCAAAGCAAAAATCATCCAGTGCCATAATCACAATCTTATTCAGTGATATAATCATTGCTTTATTCAATGCGATAGTCGGTTATCCATTTATCATTGACGAATTTGAAGTCGGATGTCAATTGTTACCGTCACTGAAGGGGCCGGATTAATACACAAACATGGGTAACCCAGTCACTGAAGGGGCCGGATTAATCAACAAACGTGCTTTACTCAGTCACTGAAGGGGCCGGATTAATCAACAAACGCGCTATCAATGGTCGTAAGCACGGATTTGGCTTACAGGTAGGTTACCGTGCTATACTACAACTCGCCGAGGCCCACACACACTTGATTACAACAATCGCTTGTATATAATACTAGCCAGCCCGATGCTAAGCGCTAATAGTCGCAACCTAGAATGGCTCTTATCTTTGCCAGCTGCTTGCTGATAACGGTCATCTATTCCGCTCCTAGCGCGATAGCGGCTTCCGTGGCCTCGGCTCAACCCACTCTCCCAGTCCCCTGCTCTTGTGGCGTTGCTTGGAGTGGGACGCAATTGGAATCGGGAATATCTTTTCTCGACGTGGCTTGTGTTAGCACTGGACGCTACACCAAAAGCCACTTCCAACAAAGAATTATCAGCCTATATATATATATATGTTATGCATCAACCGTTAGAAGAAGGAAAGTGCTTTGTCGTATCAGCCTTGACGTAGTCGGGTATAGTTTTGCATTTGTCCGCCTATCAGCATTGACGCGTGTTGTCTGCCTGTGTTTGCCGCCTTCGCGTGGGACATCAAATGTCGTCTTTGATTCAATGTCATCGTTGGCGTGGGACATCAAATTCACTATCTGAATATTCTTCATCATAATCATCGCCATCTTCACAATTGCAATAACCATCAATATCATCATCTTCATCATCATCATCATCGTCATCATCTTCATCATCATCGTCATCATCATCAGCATCATCATCATCATCATCATCATCATCATCATCATCATCATCATCATCATCATCATCATCGTCATCATCATCATCATCATCGTCATCATCGTCATCATCATCATCATCATCATCATCATCGTCATCATCATCATCATCATCATCATCATCATCATCATCATCATCACGGCCATAATCAGTTATTGCTTCATTCTGTTTCCGGCGACCGACTTTGTGGAAGCATTTGTCATCCACATCATTTGTCATCCACATCATTTGTCATCCACATCATTTGTCATCCACATCTTGTAACCCGTTGTTATTACGTCGCCATAGACAGTAAAGGTGATTCCGCTGCGCACAACAGCTGCTGCTGTTGTTGTTGCTGCTGCTGTTGTTGTTGCTGCTGCTTGTTGTTACAGCTTGTTGCTGTTGCTCCTGCTGCTTGTGCCGTTGCCCGTTGATCTGACGCAGACAGCGAGTCGTCCAGGGCCCGCTTATCCTGTGTGTGTATATCTGTTGTTTTTAGCACGTGCTTATCACACATTCGATGCACAGGTCAACGGTTAGTTGCGGGTATCGACAGTACAGAGTTAGCAGGGGTGGTTAGCAGGTTAGCTATTGTCGCGTTAGTGGTTAGCTGTTTCATGTGTTAGTGGTAGGTGAGCGGCTAGCTATTGTCGCGTTAGTGGTTAGCTGTTTCATGTGTTAGTGGTAGGTGAGCGGTTAGCTATTATCGTGTCAGTGGTGAGTGGCTCTTTGAGTTGAGCGTGCCGCCGTCGGAGCGACGCGCGTCGTCCTTGCACGACGTCCCCGTGTTACGCGCGTCGTCCCTACACGACGTCCCCGTGTTACGCGCGGGCTACCACACTATTCCGCGCCTCGCAAATTCGTTCGGACCGATCCGATTCGGTGCGAAGCTCGATGGTGCGTTAGTCGTGCTGACTGGCTGCACCTGGCTAAGAGTGCGGCCTCACGGGAGCTCATGGTAGAGGGGAGGAGGGGGTGGGGGAGAGGTCCGTGGAGAGCTCTCAGGTCGGGTTTAAGGAGGAAGTACATAACATTTGTTTGATATAGTCCATAGCGCGCCTGCCTTCCCAAGGCCAGCTGTCCACACAAGCGGGGCAGAACCAAGACCACTTGTCTATCGCGCTCTATCAATTGACCCGTGGCCCTATATATATATATATATATATATATATGCGTATGTGTATATATATATTTGTAGTTGTGCGTATGTGGGGGTATGTGTGGGTATTTGGGTATGTGTATGTGTGTATGTATAGTATGGGTGTATGCGTGTGGGTATTGTATGTGTGTGTGTGGCCCTGGGGGTATGTGTATGGGTGTGTTGTGGTATAGGGGTATGTGTATGGGGGTATGTGTGTGGTATGGTATGTGGGTAGGTGTGGGGGGTTTGTGTGTGTGTGTGGGGGGGGGTGGGGGGGTATGTGGGTGGGTGGATGTGGGTATGTGTGTGTGTGTGGGCGGGGGTGGGGAGGCAGTGTGTAAGGCGGATGAATGTCAGTAGATAAGTGATTGTCAGGAGGATGTGACTCAGGAGGCAGTGGTATAAGGCGGATAAAGTGTCAAGAGGAAGTGATTTCAGGAGGATATAGTGTCAGGTGGATGTAGTGTCAGGAGGATGTAGTGTCAGGAGAATGTAGTGTCAGGAGGATGTGATTTCAGGAGGATGTAGTGTCAGGTGGATGTAGTGTCAGGAGGATGTAGTGTCAGGAGAATGTAGTGTCAGGAGGATGAGGTGTCAGGAGGATGTGGTGCCAGGTGGATGTGGCGTCAGGAGGATGTAGTGCCAGGAGGATGTGGCGTCAGGAGGATGTGGTGTCAGGAGGATGTAGTGCCAGGAGGATGTAGCGTCAGGAGGATGTGGTGTCAGGAAGATGTAGTGTCAGGAGATGTGGCGTCAGGAGGATGAGGTGTCAGGAGGATGTAGTGCCAAGAGGATGTAGCGTCAGGAGGATGTGGTGTCAGGAAGATGTAGTGCCAGGGTAATGTGGCATCTGGATGATGTAGTGCCAGGAGGACGTGGCGTCAGGAGGATGTGGTGTCAGGAGGATGTGGTGCCAGGAGGATGTGGCGTCAGGAGGATGTAGTGCCAGGAGGATGTAGTGTCAGGAGGATGTGTGCCAGGAGGATGTGGTGTCAGGAGGATGTAGTGCCAGGAGGAGGATGTGGTGTCAGGAGGATGTAGTGCCAGGAGGATGTAGTGCCAGGAGGATGTGGCGTCAGGAGGATGAGGTGTCAGGAGGATGAGGTGTCAGGAGGATGTAGTGCCAGGAGGATGTGGCGTCAGGAGGATGTGGTGTCAAGAGAGTGAGGTGTCAGGAGGATGTAGTGTCAGGGAGATGAAGTGCCAGGAGGATGTGGCGTCAGGAGGATGAGGTGTCAGGAGGATGAGGTGTCAGGAGGATGTAGTGCCAGGAAGATGTGGCGTCAGGAGGATGTAGTGCCAGGAGGATGTAGTGTCAGGAGGATGTAGTGCCAGGAGGATGAGGTGTCAGGAGGATGTAGTGCCAGGAGGATGAGGTGTCAGGAGGATGAGGTCTCAGGATGATGAGGTGTCAGGATGACCTGGTTTCAGAATCCGACCTTACAATGAATTATGCGGCTGCTAACGACATAGCGCCGTGTGGGATATTGACGCATTGAGGGATACAAATTACCCGGATGAGGAGCTACTTTTTGGACAGGGTTAACTCTGAAGTGATATAGTGTCGTGGCTATAGCCGATGACGATATTGGGCAGCAGCATGTCTACGGGGTGGGAAGCTGGTGTGGATGGAGGACGCTGACATTTCTCCATACGCTCTGGTGTTGGCCTTTAGAACTGTTCGTCTCAATTAATCGTAAATTATCATCCAGTTTGCTGGTCAGTTTGTCATTAGTGGGAGTTCTGCTGCCAGGGGGCGCTCCGTGGCTTCTATTGGACGACCAGACGCTTAACAATTTAGGGTTGGTTGTGACGTAGAGATGCCATTTAAAGGACAGGTGGTGTTGTTTGTGACGTATTACGCAGTGATCATTGCTTAATGGACCAGTGATACATTGCTTTGTGACATACTAGCAGACACCAGTTGATTCCCAGATACTGCCGGTGTGACATTGCTTCCCTCATATACTGCAGTGATTTTTGCTTCCCTCACATACTGCAGTGATCAAATTGCTTCCCTCACATACTGCAGTGATCACTTTGCTTCCCTCATATACTGCAGTGATGACATTTACTTCCCTCACATACTGCAGTGATGACATTGCTTCCCTCATATACTGCAGTGATCAGATTGCTTCCCTCACATACTGCAGTGATGACATTGCTTCCCTCACATACTGCAGTGATGACATTGCTTCCCTCACATACTGCAGTGATGACATTGCTTCCCTCATATACTGCAGTGATGACATTGCTTCCCTCACATACTGCAGTGATCAAATTGCTTCCCTCACATACTGCAGTGATCACTTTGCTTCCCTCATATACTGCAGTGATGACATTGCTTCCCTCACATACTGCAGTGATGACATTGCTTCCCTCACATACTGCAGTGATGACATTGCTTCCCTCATATACTGCAGTGATGACATTGCTTCCCTCACATACTGCAGTGATCAAATTGCTTCCCTCACATACTGCAGTGATGACATTGCTTCCCTCACATACTGCAGTGATCAAATTGCTTCCCTCACATACTACAGTGATCACATTGCTTACCGTGATGCCTGTTTGGTGTTGCTGTGCTACCCAATGCATTATACAAGACTAAAACCAGCATCCGGGCAACCTTTTGCCCCCTCGACTGATTCAGAAGAGCTGTACCAGCGATTTAGACCCCCAACGAAGAGCAACGAGGTGGAGTTTGTGGTCAGCACACTCCTCAACAGGTCGCGAGAGTTTGAACTGCACAGTGCTATCTTACACCTCTTGCTGCGTCGTGCGTGACGCTCAGCGTGATGCGGGGTATGTCAATGATTCCACCCTGACTGTTATCGTCAGCATGACGCGAACCATCTCCACACCACTTCAGCTCTACTGATCGCTTACCTAGCCTTAATGAATTATTGATCAGGTAAACATTGCCACGTTTATTCCAATCAGCAGCCGCAGCAATCTCTGGTGGGAAACGCTTCAGATGTCCTCCCAAAGCCGCGCCAGTTTTACTTCTCATATCGAACATCCATCTAAACTGACGGATCTACGAGCTAACGTAATCTTACGATGGACAGTAATCGTCGCTCGCATGCGTCATCCAGCCTGGTCAGCCATCCATCCATTCCGTACGTCGTCAAGTTTTTTCCCATCCGGCGTCATTAGCAATGAGATTGTATGAGGAGGTGACTTTATGCAAACTGTTTTAATTTTTTTTGCCGTGACAGTAATTGCTTTGGGAGTATATTGGATGTAATTTACCGGGGTTTGGAAGGGGTAGGAGGGAGTATTGGGTGATATCAGCTTGGCACTAACCTCCAATGAAAGCGTTGTGATATATGTCTGCTTGGCTCTAACCTCCACTGAGAGCGTTGTGATATCTGTTTGCTTGGCACTAACCTCCACTGAGAGCGTTGTGATATCTGTCTGCTTGGCACTAACCTCCACAAGGAGCGTTGTGATATCTGTCTGCTTGGCACTAACCTCCACAAGGAGCGTTATGATATATGTCTGCTTGGCGTTAACCTCCGCAGGGAGCGTTGCGATAGCTATCTGCTTGGCACTTACCTCCGCAGGGAGAGATATGATATCTGCTTGGCGTTGTGATCTCAGTCTGCTTGGCGCCTAGCTTCTCGATGAGCCCTGTGAAATCAGCCTGCTTGGCGCTAACCTCCACTGGGAGTGCTGTAACTCTAGTACCACAATGTAATTGAAATAAAGATCAGTAGTGTATTGTAGATCATTTTCCAATCCCATGTATTTACCTTTACAGCGATGCCGCGCTCTTTAGCTGTAGTTTTATGTTGTAACGACCTTGAAATTACAATAGCATATACGAAGACACCACGTGGTTGTTTGCGCGCGAACCTCGTCTGCTTTTGAAATTCGCAAGATGGCGCCCCACACCACCACCGCCTCATCCTCTTTGGGCCGCTCCTGATAAGACCTGCTCCTGATTCTGTCCACCAGGACGCCCCCGACCCCTGGACGTATCCTTACTGCCCAGGTCCTATGCGTCGACGTGCCACATTATTTGTCATTCGCAATTACAAGGACGCATCCCAGGTGTCTTACAACACCAGCATTTGTGATCCGGAAGTGCGTTCAGTCTTCACGCCGCTTGTCAAGCGCGAGGTGTGTTCAAGATCTAGCCTGACACCACGGCCATGCGGCTCACCCATCACCCAATCCAACGGTTCCTTTTCTATCTTCCGCTCTTGGCTTTTCCCAATACTTCCCATTGATACACTTTGGTCATGTGGAATCGGAGACTTTGTAAGACGAGGCAACAGTGATATATTTATAAGTATTGATGGTGATCTACAAACAGGGTGACTTGTGTGACGCATCGTTAGGTACCGAAGCTGACGCCTTAACATACCATTAATAATATTTGTGATTGATTTATACCGTTAACTTGTCAGTAACCTATTGGATCATACAGTTGTCAGTGGCCTAATCTTGGATTTCTTTATTGGTGACGTCATCTTTCATTACTTTGTCCCTGACTTTATTCAGCCTGACGTAAAAGATGACATTATTCAGTATGACATTATAGATGACTTTATTCAGCCTGACGTTACATATGACTTTATTCAGCCTGACGTTGTCGACTAATCAATGCAGCATTACATGGACTTGTTGCTGAGACTGGTGCTCTCTCCATCAGCACCTCGCTCTCCATCAACACCTCGTTCTCGGCGGTGATATTACCGCAGCCTCACCTCAATTCGTTCACAGTGCAGTTGCGCTGGCTTTTATTCTGTGGGCTTCGAAGACCAGGACCCTAGCAGGCCCTTGCGTTCTGGGATATCTGGTGATATATCGTGTTGGTTAGCGGTCCCAAGAGCGGCCGCCATCTTCCCACGGCCACCAAATGTACCGCTCGATATAGGAGTACCCCCTTTTTTGGTTCTCGTCCTGAATAGGATGAGCGAATTGTATTCATTTGCGTCCTGACCACATTGCTTGCTTGAGGTTTGCCAGATTGAATGCGTTGGTGAATTTTGACTGGACCGATAAGGAGCTCTTTGCTTCCACTAGGCGTCATGCATTCCTAATCCAGCGCGTTAAATAATCGCTCTTTCTCCGTCTGCTGTGTAGACATCGATACCGAGGCCACTTGACAATGTTTACCCTCATGCAAACCCTATTGAAGACCTCATGTTGGACACTAACGTCAAGACGTAACCCTCTGTGGTCCCTAGCCCTTGGCGAAGCTTGATCACCGGGCTTTTCATGTTAGCGTCGCCGCCAGCCGTAGCGGGGGCTGTTAGCGCGCGACTAGCTGCCTCTGTCGCCGCGTCTCAATCACGCGTCGAAATACTGTCACCAATGAACGGGATGGTGAGAAATGGTTCCTTCTCACCTGGGGCTTGTTAGCATATTTAATCAATAGGTAGAATGTTCGTGCTGTGATGTGGAGTGTCCTGGTTAGGGTGCATGGGGATGGGGAGAGGGAGAGGGGGGTTGAATGCAGGGAGATGACGTCCGAGTGAGGGGGGGGGGGGTGGTGGGGCGTTGTGGTGGCGGGGTGGGGGGGGTGGGGGGTATGTGGGTGTTGATGGATCGGTGAGGGGAGGGTGAGGGCGTTGGTGTGGGCTGTGTAAGGGTGGAAGGACCAGTCGGTGCGCATCATCGGGGTTTTCATCATCATCATCATCATCATCATCATCATCATCATCATCATCATCATCATCAATGTCATTATCTTCATGTTCCAAGTCATAATTATCACGATCATCGTCCAGGCATAGCGACAAAACAAGGGTTGTGTGTGTGCACGCCAGCAGTCCACGTCAGAACGTGTCAGACGGTCATTATCAATAGCCGGGTAGCAGGCGCAGTGGCTGGCAGCAGATATGGGGCTGGATTTGGCGGAGTGATCATCTCGCGAGAACGCATTGGCTCTACAAAAAGCGCCCTTCTATTTCTGGCTGACATAGTGCCAGAGTGATAGCAATACGCTCGCTCACGCCACGGCGAGCTAGTCGAATTGCCTAACACAGGCCCGCACCTCACCGCTAGTTAGTGCCGGAAATATTCCTTCCATTAAGTATCGCCCTCAAGGGCTGTAAATCACAGCATCAGCTCCGATCAATCAGCAATAAGATGTTTCGCGAGCGTAAACCAATGCGGTCCAACGAAGAATCGTTGCTCGGCTCGTGACACGACCTACTTGTGACACCCTCTACTTGTGACACGCCCTACTTGTGGCAAGTCCTACTTGTGACACCCCCTACTTGTGACACGCTCTACACGCTCTCTACTTGTGACACGCTCTACACGCTCTACTTGTGACACGCTCTACTTGTGACACGCTCTACTTGGGACACGCCCTACTTGCGACAAGCCTTGCCTGTGACACGCCCTACTTTTGACAAGCTCTACTTGTGACACGCCCACTTATGACACTGTGACACTGTGACACTGTGTGTGTGTAGGGTGGGGGTGGGGTGGGGTTTGCGCTGTTGTACAGAAGCATACAGAAAATAAAACCCGGCTTTGTTGAAATCTTTTGCTTTAGAAATCGGTTGAAAGTTTTGTGGTTTGTGAAACAAACATGTTGTGTTTGACGATCAATAATCCGACATATGATTGGTGGAGCGGACAGCTGGCAAGCTGTTTTCTTCTTCACTGCCATGTCGATCGTGGTACTGTTTAACAGGAACAGCTTTCGATGGTTTTGGTTGAAGTAATTGTATGTATGTCATATTTTAATTTTAAGCATATGGTACAACACCTACAATCGACCGCTTTGATCTGCATTAGCAAGCAGAAGGTCAATGATAGTTACATCTGATGTGGGCTAATGGTATACTAAAGAGTTTGAGTTTTAGGCGTGTTTCGTTATCTCATTATAGATTATTTATAGATGACCTTATTTGACAACAGGGTCATCTGGTTTTTAAAGTCCCGTTAGACTAAATATCACGAATTTGCATTTTTTATCCCTCTACCCACACAGGACCTAACTAACGAATCGTTAGTCTGGCGTAATACAGCATTCTGTTGGACCTTCCAATTTTTGTCCATTCATGACGTCATAGAACACCATGGCCATTGTACAACATGGGATAGTTTTAACTATGACGCAATTGTACACCATTGATTGCGTTGTTGATGTTGTCACTATGGGGTTGTGTTATTGATGATGTTATAGTTCACTATGGGGTTGTGTTATTGATGATGTTATAGTTCACTATGGGGTTGTGTTATTGATGATGTTATAGTTCACTATGGGGTTGTGTTATTGATGATGTTATAGTTCACTATGGGGTTGTGTTATTGATAAGGTTATAGTTCACTATGGGGTTGTGTTATTGATGATGTTATAGTTCACTATGGGGTTGTGTTATTGATGATGTTATAGTTCACTATGGGGTTGTGTTATTGATGATGTTATAGTTCACTGTGGAGTTGTGTTATTGATGATGTTATAGTTCTATGGGGTTGTGTTATTGATGATTGTGATATAGTTCACTATGGTTGTTGTGAGGTTATTGATGATGTTATAGTTCACTATGGAGTGGTTTATTGATTGTTATAGTTCATTGATGATGTGATATAGTTCACTATGGGGTTGTGTTTATTGATGAGGTTATAGTTCACTATGGGGTTGTGTTAGTTCACTATGGGGTTGTGTTATTGATGATGTTATAGTTCACTATGGGGTTTGTGTTATTGATGATGTTATAGTTCACTATGGGGTTGTGTTATTGATGATGTTATAGTTCACTATGTGTTATTGTTGTGTTATTGATGATTGATGATATAGTTCACTATGGGGTGGGTTATTGATGAGGTTATAGTTCACTATGGGGTTGTGTTATGATGATGTTATAGTTCATATGGGGTCACTATGGGGTTGTGTTATTGATGATGTTATAGTTCACTATGGGGTTGTGTTATTGATGATGTTATGGGGTTGTGTTATGATGAGTTATAGTTCACTATGGGGGGTGGTTATGATGATGTTATAGTTCACTTCACTGGGGTTGTGTTATTGATGATAGTTCACTGTGGAGTTGTGTTATATGATGTTATAGTTCACTGTGGGGTTGTGTTATTGATGATGTTATAGTTCACTGTGGATGTGTTATGATGATGTATAGTTCACTGTGGAGTTGTGTTGATGTGTTATTGATTGATGATGTTATAGTTCACTGTGGAGTTGTGTTATTGATGATGTTATAGTTCACTGTGGAGTTGTGTTATGATGATGTTATAGTTCACTATGGGTTGTGTGTTATTGATGATGTTATAGTTCACTGTGGAGTGATGTTATAGTTCATGGAGTTGTGTTATTGATGATGTTATAGTTCACTGTGGAGTTGTTATTGTGATGTTATAGTTCACTATGATGATGAGGTTATAGTTCATCGTGGAGTGTGTTATTGATGATGTGTTCACTGTGGAGTTGTGTTATTGATGATGTTATAGTTCACTATGGGGTTGTGTTATTGATGATGTTATAGTTCACTATGGGGTTGTGTTATTGATGATGTTATAGTTCACTATGGGGTTGTGTTATTGATGATGTTATAGTTCACTATGGGGTTGTGTTATTGATGATGTTATAGTTCACTATGGGGTTGTGTTATTGATGATGTTATAGTTCACTATGGGTTGTGTTATTGATGATGTTATAGTTCACTGTGGAGTTGATGATGTTATAGTTCACTATGGAGTTGTGTTATTGATGATGTTATAGTTCACTGTGGAGTTGTGTTATTGATGATGTTATAGTTCACTGTGGAGTTGTGTTATTGATGAGGTTATAGTTCACTATGGAGTTGTGTTATTGATGAGGTTATAGTTCATTATGTGTTTGTGTTATTGATGAGGTTATAGTTCATCGTGGAGTTGTGTTATTGGCTACGTTAATGATGTATTGGGACGAGTATCAGGCAAATTCCTCATCTTAGCAAAGAAGATAAAATCATCCTTCAGTTCGCCCTTATCACTGCCCATTAAGTTGGAGTACACGGCTTATTCGTCAGGGGGCGTAGCTGATGTTCATCGGTTGGGGGGGGGGGGCATTCGCGTGGGTGTATCGACGATTTCCATATTGCATTGAAGATGAAAACCACCAACCATTTGTGAGTTCAAGACGAAGTACCTTTTTTATAACGAGGTGATCTGAAGTCAAGTGAGCTCTCTATGGAAGCCCAGGTTCACTACATCACTATAACAAGATAACTGAAAATTATAAATCTACCCGTCAGATTTCTAATGGACCCAATATATAAGGCCATTCATCCCTAATATTGACCAGCGGAAACAGAGGCAAACTGTGGGGTTAGTGTGCTGAGGGAAGCAATCCGTGAGTTAAATCTTCACAGGGAAGTAATTCGTGAGTTACATTTTCATAGGGAAGCAATCCTTTAGTAATGTCTGCTCGGGGAAGCAATCCATGAATTAAAACGGCCGAGGGAAGCAATCCACGGGTTGATCAGAAGTACGCAATTCATGGGATGGTCAGCGGCAAGCAATCCATGCGGTTTGTCGGCGAAGGGAAGCAATCCAAGGGATAATCCGAGGCTATCAAGGGTTAGACTGCGACGGGAAGCAATCAATGGGGTGATCAGAGGCAAACACAGGTGATAAGAAGCGAGTAATTGGTAGGAAGGAAGCAATGCGTAGGGTCCATCATTGTATATGAACCCCTCACCAGGAGGCGCCAGCTGTCAAAGCTAACCTCTCTGTCTATTCTCATGAATCGACACAAACAGACGACATTCATTCCTCATCGCTAGCCTCCTACCTGGGACTAAGCAAGTTACTAAAGAAATTTTCGTCGATCCGTTTAGTTTGGCTTTAGAATAACACCACCACCCCCCCCCCCCCCCCCCCCCACCCCCGTGAGGCTCATCCGGGTAATAGATTCATGACACCACCGCTTACAGTGCATATTCATCCTGATTAGATATCTTTGTTTCTTGAAGCCTGTTGTCACGATTTGAGCTAGATATCCGCGACCTTGTGGCGGATAGGAGCGAAGCTAAATATCTCATTTGGTCCAATTTTGTCGTTGCCATGGTAACCTTTGAGTGGATGACTTGTGGTCTCATCTTAGCTCCGTCATCAAGCTGAGTGTGTATCACCGGGAACGCTGTGTAACACCATGAACGCTGTGTAACACCATGAACGCTGTGTTACACCGGGAACGCTGTGTAACAATGGGAACGAAGCTGACTGTGTAACACCGGGAACGCTGTGTAACAATGGGATCGAAGCTGACTGTGTAACATCGGGAACGCTGTGTAACAATGGGAACGAAGCTGACTGTGGAACACCGGGAACGCTGTGTAACAATGGGAACGAAGCTGACTGTGTAACACCAGGAACGCTGTGTAACAATGGGATCGAAGCTGACTGTGTAACATCGGGAACGCTGTGTAACAATGGGAACGAAGCTGACTGTGGAACACCGGGAACGCTGTGTAACAAAGGGAACGAAGCTGACTGTGTAACACCAGGAAGCACACAGCCGGCATTTAGAGGAAGCACGGAGCCGGCTTCAGAGGAAACACAGAGTCGGCGTTCAGAGGAAACACCGAGCCGGCGTTCAGAGGAAACACCGAGCCGGCGTTCAGAGGAAGCACCGAGCCGGCGTTCAGAGGAAAAACACAGCCGGCGTTCAGAGGAAGCACCGAGCCGGCGTTCAGAGGAAGAACCGAGCCGGCGTTCAGAGGAAGCACGGAGCCGGCGTTCAGAGGAAGCACGGAGCCGGCTTCAGAGGAAGCACACAGTCGGCGTTCAGAGGAAGCACAGAGTCGGCGTTCAGAGGAAGCACGGAGCCGGCTTCAGAGGAAGCACAGAGTCGGCGTTCAGAGGAAGCACGGAGCCGGTTTTCGTTCAGAGGAAGCACAGAGCCGGCGTTCAGAGGAAGCACGGAGCCGGCGTTCAGAGGAAGCACACAACCGGCTAAGAGGTCCAGGGTCAGGGAGTAGAGAAGACTCTGTTACCTGTGATTTATTCCTCTTTATTGCCATATTGAGCTGATTGATGTCATGTAGAACTGATTGATGACATGTAAAGCTGATTGGTGCCATGTAGAGCTGATTGATGCCATATAGAGCTGATTGGTGCCATGTAGAACTGATTGGTGCCATATAGAGCTGATTGGTGCCACGTAGAGCTGATTGCGCCAGGTAGAGCTGATTGGTGCCATGTAAAGCTGGTTAGTGCGGCCAGATGACCTGTCCACCCACGTCAGTCCTACGCAAATACGTGAAGGTTGTATCTTAACATCTCGAGGCGGACTTGTCGATGGTCACTGGTCATTACAGGTGCGACTTACAACAATCAGTTGTCCCGCCACTCTGTTCAAGCGACGCGTAATCAGGCGATCATCGCCGGCGTCGTTCTCTACTCGCAATAACATGCAGGGTCAGGTGAGAAAAACAAAGTGGGATTACGAAGCACTGTGTATGATTGGAGGCGCAGTGTATTATGGGAGGCGCAGTACATGACGGGAGACGCAGTGCATGATGGGAGACGCAGTGCATGATGGGAGGCGCAGTGTATGATGGGAAGCGCAGTGCATGATGGGAGGTGTAGTATAGGGACCCGTGCTACCAAGTTAAAACCAGAGAATCAGCAGCTAGGTATCGATGTATAACGGTATAATCATGATATTAAACGTTTGTTTCCAGGTACGGTGATATGACACCAAAGACTATCGTTGGCAAGATCGTGGGAGGTGTGTGTTCGTTGAGTGGTGTACTCGTCATCGCACTTCCTGTACCAGTCATTGTCTCCAACTTCAGTCGAATTTATCATCAAAACCAGCGCGCTGACAAGCGGAAAGCCCAGAAGGTAGGCCCCGCATACCGCCATCATTTCCAAACTGCTCCTCGCAATAGCTATTTTTCCATTACTTGTAGCTATGGCAACATAGCAGTTTTGAGCTGTTTAGCGGACATTATGATATTTCTGTGGTACTATATCCGACCGTCAGGCCGACCGTCTGTCAGACCGTCCGTCCGTTAGACCGTCCGTCCGTCAGACCGTCCGTCAGACCGTCCGTCCATCAGACCGACGTCCGGTGACCTATTTTTTGTGTGGGTGGGGCCAAATCGTTTGATGAGACCTTAAATTAGATCGACTCTCCTTACCCTTGTCCTCAGTTCCAAAGTCACATCCTCCAAAAACCTGGGATAATGGCACTCGCAAACACCTTTTAGGATATGTTCAAATAGCAGATCAATGTGATGAGTCCCTCCGACTGTGCGGCAGTTCGTCCGTTCGTCTGTCGGAAGCAGGCTTAGCATTCTTGGAGTCAGGAGTTAAAATGAACAACTGATAAACTGATCCATTGTTACTCCTTGTGGCAAAATATGAAGTATGGCAGGAATTAGAAATGTTATTAATGACCTTGACCTTACTGAGTATGACGTGTTTTACCCAAAAGGCTTGTGGAATGTTATAAATGCACTTACCGACATATTTAAGCAGGCTTCTCGTTTGTGGCTCAATTTCTGGGCTAAAGTTGTATCTTGGGTTGCCTGTTAGTCCGATTAGAATGAGTCATTATAAAATCATAATTGTTGTTATTTAGTTTTGCTGTAACGTTTGATTGAGATTTACGTCCCTAGCAGTATAGCTTTTACGCCTATTGGATTTTTTCGCTAATTTTTTATAATCTTGTTTTCGCTGTTAAAATGACTCCTGTTGTAATTCTTTCTTCGAAGTGAGAACGTCAAAGTGATGCATTAAGGATATCGGGGCCTTAAAAGCAACCTCCGAACTTTGTTTTTTGAGAAAAAAATGCTAATGGCTAGCGACTGTATCAAGTAACTACGCAGGCACAGCTCTGTCATTGCTGTTATTATCGCTCAAACACGTGTTTAGCTTCGGGTGATCAGTAGTGTCTACCATGTGCCATATCCGGTCAGTTCATGAGGCCCCGCTACAAATAATCAATAGGATTTCTCAAGGGACATGATATGGCGGTCACCGATTGGACTCATCTTGACTGATATCCTCTCCAAAAGAAGTTAAGAAACGGTCAGTGAAGTAAGGACTTTTCACTGAGGAACTTTGATGATTTTAGATGAGATACTTCTTCAAGTTTTTGTGTGCGAGTGAATGAGGCGGCGAAGCTGTTGGCTGTTTCATTGTGGCGTCCGTCTCCTGAAACGTGTCAACAGTTTTGCATACCGGGAATTCGCTCGTTGTGGGTGTTGGTGAGCGGGCTCTGCGGCTACATCACGACGGAGTGAGCTACAGTGAGCGAGGGGGGAGACGTGCTGCTGCCCCTGATAGTGAGGCTGGGAGTAGCGACTTGTAGCAGCCCTGATTAATCTTGCAGGTGGAGCTGTCGCACGATCTGGCGCCGCGGTGAAAGCAGGCGCGCGTCATCAACTCGCGGATAAGAACGGCTGATCAGATCTTACGATCAGCGACCGCTATGCAGTACATAACGACGTGTGATGCGACAGGGCAGATTGGGGAATGTGCACTGCTTGCATGTCGACCCTACACAGACCTCTACCACGGCTGATAGTCCAGTCTATTTATAGACACTCCACCATCACCAAGCCAATTGCCTCCTTGTCTTATTGACGGCTGCTTGATGCGGGAAGCAACTCGGCTCGTAGCTCTCCAGCAGAAAACGAGGTCAGGCTAGTGTTGGGCAAGATCCTGTAACCAACGCACCC
Source organism: Urechis unicinctus (assembly GCA_034190875.2). NCBI lineage: Eukaryota > Metazoa > Annelida > Polychaeta > Xenopneusta > Urechidae > Urechis > Urechis unicinctus. The sequence goes on along the minus strand of CM067343.1, from coordinate 6,056,312 downwards.
CCTTCCCCCAACCAACCCCCTCCCTCAACCACCCCTCCCAATCATGCCCAGTTCTCCGTCCGCATTCTTAAGCAAATCCCATACCAAATCAAGCTGTCATAGCACTGCCAGCTTTTCGCCGTCGGGGCTGGGTAAGCTTCTGTTGTGCCTGTGTCAATATGTCGTCGGTGTAATTGTCCCACCGGTGTCAATATGTCGTCGGTGTAATTGTCCCACCGTTGTGGCCGGTCTGAGCTGTGGCGACCTGATCCTTCTAGCCTCACAGCTGGTGTAGGGGGCGTTGACCTGTGACGACCTGATTCTTCTGGCCTCACAGCTGGTGTAGGGGGCGTTGGGCTGTGACGACCTGATTCTTCTGGCCTCACAGCTGGTGTAGTGGGCGTTGACCTGTGACGACCTGATTCTTCTGGCCTCTCAGCTGGTGTAGCGGGCGTTGGGCTGTGACGACCTGATCCTTCTAGCCTCACAGCTGGTGTAGCGGGCGTTGGGCTGTGACGACCTGGTTCTTCTGGCCTCACACCTGGTGTAGCGGGCGTTGACCTGTGACGACCTGATTCTTCTGGCCTCACAGCTGATGTAGCGGGCGTTGGGCTGTGACGACCTGATTCTTCTGGCCTCACAGCTGGTGTAGCGGGCGTTGGGCTGTGACGACCTGATTCTTCTGGCCTCACAGCTGGTGTAGCGGGCGTTGGGCTGTGACGACCTGATTCTTCTGGCCTCACACCTGGTGTAGCGGGCGTTGACCTGTGACGACCTGATTCTTCTGGCCTCTCAGCTGGTGTAGCGGGCGTTGGGCTGTGACGACCTGATTCTTCTGGCCTCAAACTTGGTGTAGCGGGCGTTGGGCTGTGACGACCTGATTCTACTGGCCTCTCAGCTGGTGTAGGGGGCGTTGACCTGTGACGACCTGATTCTTCTGGCCTCACAGCTGGTGTAGCGGGCGTTGGGCTGTGACGACCTGATTCTTCTGGCCTCTCAGCTGATGTAGCGGGCGTTGGGCTGTGACGACCTGATTCTTCTGGCCTCTCAGCTGATGTAGCGGGCGTTGGGCTGTGACGACCTGATTCTTCTGGCCTCACTGGTAGCGGGCGTCTGTGTAGCGGGCGGGCTTGGGCTGTGACGACCTGATTCTTCTGGCCTCACAGCTGGTGTAGCGGGCGTTGGCTGTGTGACGACCTGATTCTACTGGTGTAGCGGGCGTTGGGCTGTGACGACCTCATTCTTCTGGCCTCACAGCTGGTGTAGCGGGCGTTGACCTGCGACCTGATTCTTCTGGCCTCTCGACCTGATTGGTTCTTCTGGCCTCACAGCTGGTGTAGCGGGCGTTGGGCTGTGACGACCTGATTCTTCTGGCCTCTCAGCTGGTGTAGCGGGCGTTGGGCTGTGACGACCTGATTCTTCTGGCCTCACAGCTGGTTAGTAGCGGGGCGTTGGGCTGTGACGACCTGATTCTTCTGGCCTCACAGCTGGTGTAGCGGGCGTTGGGCTGTGACGACCTGATTCTTCTGGCCTCACAGCTGGTGTAGGGGCGTTGACTGTGACGACCTGATTCTTCTGGCCTCACAGCTGGTGTAGCGGGCGTGGGCTGTGACGACCTGATTCTTCTGGCCTCTCAGCTGGTGTAGCGGGCGTGTGACGACCTGATGGCCTCTCAGCTGAGGGGGCGTTGGGCTGTGACGACCTGATTCTTCTGGCCTCACACCTGATTCTGGTGTAGCGGGCGTTGGGCTGTGACGACCTGGCCTCTCAGCTGGTGTAGTAGGGGGCTTCTGGACGACCTGATTCTCAGCTGGTGTAGGGGGGCGTGACACGACCTGTGACGACCTGGTTTCTGGCCTCACAGCTGGTGTAGCGGGCGTTGGGCTGTGACGACCGACCTGATTCTTCTGGCCTCACAGCTGGTGTAGCGGGCGTTGGGCTGTGACGACCTGATTCTTCTGGCCTCACAGCTGGTGTAGCGGGCGTTGACCTGTGACGACCTGATTCTTCTGGCCTCTCAGCTGGTGTAGCGGGCGTTGACATGTGACGACCTGGTTCTTCTGGCCTCTCAGCTGGTGTAGCGGGCGTTGACCTGTGACGACCTGATTCTACTGGCCTCTCAGCTGATGTAGCGGGCGTTGGGCTGTGACGACCTGATTCTACTGGCCTCACAGCTGGTGTAGCGGGCGTTGGGCTGTGACGACCTGATTCTACTGGCCTCTCAGCTGGTGTAGCGGGCGTTGGGCTGTGACGACCTGATTCTACTGGCCTCTCAGCCGGTGAAGCTGTGATTATCTGTGATTGTCAAGTCAAGAGGCAAAGCTACTATTACTGAATGAACTCATTATTTATGTTCAATATTCTCAAAATATTATCGGTTGTTGAGTCTTTTTATGGATATTTCAACAACAGATTAATGCTTATGTTTGCGGCACTCAATTGTCCGTGGGCGGTTTATGGTTTGGGATATATATTTATGATATATTTCTCAGAAAAAAAGTTCTAATTGTGCACTGTTGTTTTAATAGTGGATGCGGTCCATAAGAGCGATACTGGGAGTCCGATGAGCACACCACTCACGTGGTTTATTTGGGCGATAATGAACGTTGATTTAGCACGCAATACATATGGTGAGTCTGGACGATAATGGGTATTGAATGAGCACGCCACGCACATGGCGACTTGAGGTATTGACAAAGCATACCACGCGCATGCGCCACCGCATACCGTCACTCGTGTCACGACTTGATCCCAGATCCCAGATCCATGACAAACACGTCAAGCCGCCGGTGTTCCATTCTGCTTCGGGTGCCGTAACTGTCAGAGCAATCATAAATTCATCCAAATTGTACCTCATGAATAATGCAACCACAGTCTCATCTTTTATTAATTTCCCATCGCGAACTTAGAGAGGAAGGATCCTTGATACATCCACAACCTTTAAAGGTGTTAACGTGGGGTGACAAAAAAATCAACCTTGGAATTATTTATTTATGGCCATCACATGGCGTCGATGTAAGCTAGTGCGGCGGTGGTTGCATATTGCCTGGCTGAGAATGACGCTTTGGTGGACGTTGGTGACCGCAGAGCTCGTATGGTGTGGGTTTAGCGACGTGGATTCGAATCTCAGAGACGCCATGCTTATGTTCCCGTGTGAACAATGTCGAATTGGGAATGGTTGTTAAGGATTTGATGAGTGGTTGACTGGAGTTGATGGGTGGTTGACTGGAGTGGATGGGTGGTTGACTGGAGTGGATGTCTGGAGTGGATTGGTGTTTGACTGGAGTGGATGAGTGGTTGACTGGAGTGGATTAGTGGTTGACTGGAGTGGATGACTGGAGTGGATTGGTGTTTGACTGGAGTGGATGGGTGGTTGACTGGAGTGGATGAGTGGTTGACTGGAGTGGATGAGTGGTTGACTGTAGTGGATGAGCAGTAGATTGAGTAGTTTCCTAGGCGGTGTAAACGGCTGACTGGGATGGATCGGTTGATGACTCGAGGTTTTATCAGGCGCCTTGCGTTACATGTGTGGGTTGGGTCTGGAGAAGAGACGTGTGGTGGGGCTGTGTGGGTTGGGTCTGGAGAAGAGACGTGTGGTGGGGCTGTGTGGGTTGGGTCTGGAGAAAAGACGTGTGGTGGGGCTGTGTGGGTTGGGTCTGGAGAAGAGACGTGTGGTGGGGCTGTGTGGGTTGGGTCTGGAGAAGAGACGTGTGGTGGGGCTGTGTGGGTTGGGTCTGGAGAAGAGGTGGTGGGGCTGTGTGGGTTGGGTCTGGAGAAGAGGTGTGTGGTGGGGCTGTGTGAGTTGGGTCTGGAGAAGAGGCGTGTGGTGGGGCTGTGTGGGTTGGGTCTGGAGAAGAGGTGTGTGGTAAGTTCCTCGCCAGTGAAGCGGTTCAATCCATGGTGATATTGAAGGGAAGTCTGGTTTGGTGAGGGGAGGGACGGGTACAGCATGACGACAAGGCAGTAGTGCTGAGAACGGGGCGCACTGAAATACGGCCTGATACCACGTACCAAACCTCAGTTTTTGATCATATCCCATTCACTATAGTTTGGCCCCAATCCTCTCCTATTGGGTTGGAGATTTATTTGATCCTCTTTGCTTAACGTTGGTGTGTTTTTTTCCGAACTGCGCTCGCGCAGTGGATATGGTAAGGCTAGACGGAAAGGAAAATCTCTTAAATAAAATTGAAAATCGTCGTCGGCTCCCAGCGATTGTTGCAGATCCTTGCGTTTCAATATGAAGATGACAATAGCGCTCTCTGCTTTTTGGCTCCAATCTGTTCGATTTGAGTAAACCACTCGCCACGCTTTACACGCGTATTATCTTTGCCAGGACATTTTCTCTCAACTTGATGTTGTGGATGTGATTGTATAACGAGATGGGCAACGCGGGTAAGAATGCGGCTTCGTTTGTTAGACTCGGTGATGGCGAGACTTACCGTGGGCACTACGGCGAGACTTACCGTGGGCCCTGTGGCGAGACTTACCGTGGGCACTACGGCGAGACTTACCGTGGGCACTGTGGCGAGTCTTACCGTGGGCACTACGGCGAGACTTACCGTGGGCACTGTGGGGAGTCTTACCGTGGGCACTGTGGGGAGACTTACCGTGGGCACAGTGGCGAGACTTGTGGGGAGACTTACCGTGGGCACAGTGGCGAGACTTACCGTGGGCCCTGTGGCGAGACTTACCGTGGGCACTGTGGCGAGACTTAGCGCGGCCACTGTGGGGAGACTTACCGTGGGCACTGTGGCGAGTCTTACCGTGGGCACTGTGGAGAGTCTTACCGTGGGCACTGTGGCGAGACTTACCGTGGGCACTGTGGCGGGACTTACCGTGGGCACTGTGGCGAGAGACTTGGGCACTGTGGCGAGACCCGTGGGCACTGTGGCGAACTGTGGGGCACTGTGGCAAAACTAACCGTGGGCACTGTGGTGAACTGCATCTGGGAAAAGCCGACGTGGGGATGTGGGGGGGGGGGGGTGGGTGGGTGAGTTAGCTTGCCCATGTTGCTAGGAGACGGTCGTCCTGCAGACCATGTCGATGAGCTATATATCAGATCGTATTGCTCTGATGATGGCGTGTATGAATGATTTGCGGTCTTATAAGCTCATTATTGCCTTCAAGCAGCGGAGTTGGGCCACATTGGCCGCCCGCGTACTCGGCCGGGTGGGCGGCGGATGGGGGTGATCAGCATCAGAGTGTCGTCTGCTTTTGGGAACATCCTGACGATAACGCGCGTGGTGCTGTGATTTCTCACGGCCGCCTTTCATTTTACAGCTCCACATAGGGACAGTATTGCTGCTTAATAAGTGTAATGTGTTGCCATGTAAACCCGATTATTACAAACACATTGAGGGCTGCTTTAAAGTCTTCGCCTTAACGTAGTGTGGCAAGGAATCATTCTCCGTTTCCTCTTCCTCAACCACAGATCTAAGCCCCAAATTCTACCAAGCCTGTCTCGTATTCATTATGTCCCGTGAGCTCTACCAAGCCTGTCTCGTATTCATTATGTCCCGTGAGCTCTACCAAGCTCGTCTCGTATTCATTATGTCCCGTGAGCTCTACCAAGCTCGTCTCGTATTCATTATGTCCCGTGAGCTCTACCAAGCTCGTCTCGTATTCATTATGTCCCGTGAGCTCTACCAAGCCTGTCTGGTATGCATTATGTCCCGTGACCTCTACCAAGCCCTTCTCTTATTTTTGACGCGATCTCAAGCTCTCACTTGATACAGCAACTAAGGTAGGCCTCTTTCGAGAAGTATGCGGACATATCAGCCAAGCTAAAAAGGCAAATATGTGATGAAGGAAAGCAAGTGAGGAAGTGATTTGATGAAGGAAGGCAAGTAAGGCGGTGATGTGATGAAGGAAGGCAAGTGAGTCGGTGATGTGATGAAGGAAGGCAAATGAGGCAGTGATGTGATGAAGGAAGGCAAGTGAGTCGGTGATGTGATGAAGGAAGGCAAGTGAGGCAGTGATGTGATGAAGGAAGGCATGTGAGTCGGTGATGTGATGAAGGAAGGCAAGTGAGGGAGTGATGTGATGAAGGAAGGCAAGTGAGTCGGTGATGTGATGAAGTAAGGCAAGTGAGGCAGTGATGTGATGAACGATGGAATATCTCCATGAATCACCGCGACCTGGTCACAGCAAGGCACGACGGAACTTTGCGCGGCAGTCGGCTCCCATTAGGTGAAGGTCGTCAGTTGGATGTTTCGACCATTACCAGTTGGATGTCTCGACCATTACTAGTTGGATGTCTCGACCATTACCAGTTGGATGTCTCGACCATTACCAGTTGGATGTTTCGACCATTACCAGTTGGATGTCTCGACCATTACCAGTTGGATGTCTCGACCATTACCAGTTGGATGTTTCGACCATTACCAGTTGGATGTCTCGACCATTACCAGTTGGATGTCTCGACCATTACCCGGTGGATGTCTCGACCATTACCAGTTGGATGTCTCGACCATTACCAGTTGAATGATGATGGAGATATGTGTAGCACGTGAACAAGACTCGAGTTAGTTGTGGTTGCTGATCGGCTCCGACCCATATTCAGCTATAGTATGACACTGCTGCCTCCACGATTAGCACTGGCCTGTGGCGCCCTCGTGTGTGGGTGTGATATCAACAGCTGTAACTGCCACCGCTAGGTGGCGCCAGGAAGCCACTCACTTTGGCGGGGTCATCCATCTCCATTGACAAGTCTATGGTTGTATTGGTATGGGAGGACGTGCGATGACAGCTCCTGGTCCACTAACAAAGAGTGATTTGTTATGTGGCCATGTGAAGATTAAGGGAAGATAGGGCTATATTATTATGCACTGACCTAGTCAGAGCCTAGTGCTTGTGGCCTGGCGGGAGGGTAAGGGCGCATTGTGAGGTCTTATTTCAAGTAATTGCTTAACAACAACAGTGACTTAGTGCATGTGTGGACTGTAGCGTACAATGGTGGTTGTGCACCATCTCGCATCGGTCAGTGTAGCGTACAGTAGCAGTTGTACATCGCCTCATATCAGTCAGGGTAGCGTAGTGTAGTAGTTGTACATCGTTTTGCAGCAGTCAGTGTAGCGTACTGATGTAAATGAATGCTTTGATTGCCCGCTGTTACACGGGCTCAGTCAGCCGGCTTATATCGTCATATATATCTGCCACCTTCAAGCACCAAGCGGTACTACTCGTTAACTAGATACCAGCTCAGACGCTAAGTATAGTCATGCAAGTTTGGTGAGGGAGTTATGATTCCTCGTCACAAACACTGGCTCCGTCTTGTGTCAACGTTAGACCAAGACACTGGCCCCGCCTCGTGTCCACGTTAGACCAAGACACTGGCCCCGCCTCGTGTCCACGTTAGACCAAGACACTGGCCCCGCCTTGTGTCCACGTTAGACCCAGACACTGGCCCCACCTTGTGTCCACGTTAGACCAAGACACTGGCCCCGCCTTGTGTCCACGTTAGACCAAGACACTGGCCCCGCCTTGTGTCCACGTTAGACCAAGACACTGGCCCCGCCTCGTGTCCACGTTAGACCAAGACACTGGCCCCGCCTTGTGTCCACGTTAGACCCAGACACTGGCCCCACCTTGTGTCCACGTTAGACCAAGACACTGGCCCCGCCTTGTGTCCACGTTAGACCCAGACACTGGCCCCGCCTTGTGTCCACGTTAGACACAGACACTGGCCCCGCCTTGTGTCCACGTTAGACACTGGCCCCACCTTGTGTCCACGTTAGACACAGACACTGGCCCCGCCTTGTGTCCACGTTAGACACAGACACTGGCCCCGCCTTGTGTCCACGTTAGACACAGACACTGGCCCCGCCTTGTGTCCACGTTAGACACAGACACTGGCCCCCCTTGTGTCCACGTTAGACACAGACACTGGCCCCGCCTTGTGTCCACGTTAGACACAGACACTGGCCCCCCTTGTGTCCACGTTAGACACAGATACTGGTCCCGCCTTGTGTCCACGTTAGACCCAGACACTTGTCCCGCCTTGTGTTCACGTTAGACCCAGACACTGGCCCCACCTTGTGTCCACGTTAGACCCAGACACTGGTCCCCCCTTGTGTCCATCGTGCGATGTATGTCCGTAAACGCCATTTGAATTGGTTTGGGAATGCGCGGACAGCGTTCTTCTTTTCTTAATCGCGACCAATTCTTATCCATATTGCGCGTTATGATCATAATGCACAAAGTACATTGATTGAGTAAGACATGATAGTGTATAATTGGTGCGTTATGATCGATTGAAATAATCTGCTTTCGCTATGTGATAAACACAATCAATCCTTAGCAGTTCCACTAATTCTGCCTTACTTGCTATTCATGATTTCTTGATATCTGCTCGTGTGAACAGAAAGCGCGTCTGGCTCGTATCCGTATGGCCAAGAACGCATCGGGCAATGCATTCATTAACAGCAAGAAGAAAGCGGAGGAGGCTCTGCTGGCTCGGGAGATGGGGCTAGAAACAACGGAGACGAATAATGACGTGTTCGCCCTCCAACACCACCATCTGCTCACCTGCTTGGAGAACACGACGGTAAGTGGGCTGCCCGCCTCATTCTCTTCTCACCTGCTCTGGTAACATGACGGTAAATGGGCTGTCCGCCTCATTCTTTTCTCGCCTGCTTGGAGAACACGACGGTAAGTGGGCTGCCCGCCTCATTCTCTTCTCACCTGCTTGGAGAACACGACGGTAAATGGGCTGCCCGCCTCATTCTCTTCTCACCTGCTTGGAGAACACGACGGTAAGTGGGCTGCCCGCCTCATTCTCTTCTCACCTGCTTGGAGAACACGACGGTAAATGGGCTGCCCGCCTCATTCTCTTCTCACCTGCTTGGAGAACACGGCGGTAAGTGGGCTGTGCGCCTCGTTTTTTTCTCACCTGCTTGGAGAACACGACGGTAAGTGGGCTGTCCGCCTCATTCTCATCTCACCAACCACTCACAAACTCAATATCTAACAGTAAAAGTTGATTGTAGCATCTGCATCAGACATCGCGCGCTGCCATGCATGTCTTAAGCCAGCCTAATATTACCGATCAGGTGATTGACGAGCTTGACCAGCATGCTGCCTGCCTTCTATTGCAGGATCGTGAGTTTGTGGAGATGGAACAGATCCACAACGGAGCTCCCACCAAGCCCTCCAACACCCCGCCTCTTACCCCCAGCCCATCCGTCGTGTCCGTGGACAGGCGCTCGGGCTCGGGTTGCTGCAGCAGGCGTCCATCTCACAAGAAATACCAGGTAGAGGCGTCGCCTCGCGTGTGTCAAGTGCTGCGCGTCTCTCTCTGTCGTGCCTTGTCTGACGTGCGGTGCTCTTCCCCACACCAAACCATAACTCTTTATTATTTCCTTATATTCCTTATTTTCTAAAAACAACATCCGTATTTGTTGCGTCAACGTTTTTCAAAAGAACTCTTTTTGCTCATACCATTCGGAATTTTTCTGGAGGTAGTAAATTTGGTAAACATTATGAAGAAACCGAATTCTAATTGTGTTGTGTTTTCTATTCGCACGGCACGAATGTCATGTGTTGCCGTGAGCGAGTTGGGGGTGGACGCTAAGCGCCCCGTTCTCTCTCTCTCTTTCTCTGTTTATTCTTGACTATATGCATCTGTTGATGTGAACATGATTGTATATTATGGTTATATCGACATAGTTCTCTTGCCATTTTCATATGACTCTATGTAATTATCGCCTGGTGGTCACTACATGAATGTGTTCTCATCGTAGGCTAAATCTGCCAAGGTATTTACTGAGCTTACAGTAAGTAACTCAATGTAGTGGCACCTTTTTCTACACTTCTAATTAAGCCCACGTTTTGAATGACAATTATTGGCCTCACTTTATGATGTTTAGCAGGGAGCATCTGGTTGTTTGTGAATGTTTAGCAGGGAGCATCTGGTTGTTGACTCTCTATTGTTTCCACTCGTGGCCTTTACGTTGGCAACTCATAATTCTCTACTTGGTTTCATGTGTTTAATATCAATTAGCTTTGTCTCCGGTTACAATCACCTAGACTAGTCGATGTTGTACCATTTCTACTTGTCACATTCAGTGATATTTCTCAATGCAGCGCGGTATAGCACTTGTTCTCGATTTTGTCTAACTGGTTATTCCACGATCGTTTGAGCCTGGCTATTTGGGCTTGATATTAACATGACGACTTGCTCTTGCACATCGTGGCTGTTAGTTTGTGTGTTAGCACTGCGTGTAGAGTAGCAATCGGCTTTTGTTTGTAGGCGCCCAACCGCACGACCACCCTCGAGCGCGGAACACCACAAAACAACGAAGTCACCACCGCCTATTTTCCTTAACTCACTGACTTGGTCCGGTCTCCACCGGCGAGGTTTGTCCCCAACACCCACCTAGCCTCGTTCTCACCTACTAGCCTCGTTCTCACTGCCTCCAGTCTTGTCTTCTTCCCTGCACTGCTTCGTCCTCGTATCAGCGCCTACCATAAGTTATCTGTGCTTGATACGCGCGTTCAGTTGCCTTGTAATACCTCGCATGTTGACTCACCTGTAATCATCGTCACCCCAGTTGCTTTTTCAGAAATTTCATTTTGCCCCCCTGCTTTGAGGCGCCCCCCTGGTGCCGGTGGTGACATGCATGATGTGGAGAACGCGCTTAGAATCCGAGCACGTAATGGTTTTGTAATAAGGTAGACTGTTGTAGCTGCTCGCCATCTGTTATGTGTTGTATGACATGGTATGCTGAGGTCGACGCGACCAGCTTCTAGCAGTTGCGCTTGCTAGCTGCCTCTCGATCTTGCCTTACTCAGAATACGTCGTGCTTTTGACGTAAAGTTTTGTAAGAGGCTGTTTCTTAGATGACAGTTTTTAGATTACGGTGATAAAATATAGAGCTACGAGGTCAAGTAGAATCGTGACCTTGACCTGCCATTGGTTGATTGATACACACCTGTCTTCACCTGTGTGCTGTCGTATACATGTGCGGATGTGACGTGTTATGTTGTGTTTTTATGTTTTGTGGAACACATGTGTCTACCACAGTAAATGTGTGCGTAAACGTGTTTGCTTTTGTTGTTCCATATACCATTAATGTGGTCATGTGTATCGTGCTTTGTACCTGTACCTGTTCATTGAGTTCCTCATTTCGTTATCTGTATGAATTAACACCTGAGTCAATTGTGTTTTACTCGTGTGTGTTTACATGTACGATTATTGACAGACCTGTTTACCTGAACGCTGATTTACGGACCTGTTTACCTGTACGATCATTAACATTCATGTTGACCTGTACGATCATTGACAGACCTGTTTACCTGTACGATCATTGACAGATAAGTTTACCTGTAAGATCATTAACATACCTGTTTACCTGTACGGTCAATTACACACCTGTTTACCTTTACGATCATTGACATACCTGTTTACCTGTACGATCATTTACAAACCTGTTTACCTGTATGATCATTTACAAACCTGTTTACCTGTATGATCATTAAAATACCTGTTTACCTGTGCGATCATTGAAAGATCTGTTTACCTGTACGATTATTTACAGACCTGCTTACATATAACATCATTAACAGACGTGTTTAGCCGCACGATCATTAACATCCCTGCACGTTGATTGATAGACCTGTTTATCTGTACGTTGATTGATTGATCAGTATGCCTGTACATTGATTAACAGACCTGTGTACCTGTACTTTGATTGACAGACCTGTGTACCTGTACTTTGATTAATAATTCTGTTGAGTGTCTATGTTTACAAGTGTGTTCATATACTCCAGTACTTACGTGTCTTTTGATACATATATGTGTTCGGAGATAGAAGTGCGTTTTATTAACACCTGCTTAGCTACGTATTAATAAACCTATTCATTTGTCTGTGATGGTATACACCCGTGATGGTATACACCTGCGATGGTATACACCTGTGATGATATACACCTGTGTGTCCCTTTGTGTTGATGCAGCAAACAAGGACATCTCCGGAATCTGGAATGGATGAAGTCAATGATATTCAGTTTCGACTCCCGACCATAAACAGCAATCGAGCTTCACGCTCCAGTCTGAACGCTATCACCCCGGGCTCATCCGGCAACAGCAAGGCCAACAACACCACAGTAACCACAGCTATTGTAGCTATTCCACCCACTGGTAATAGCTCATCCGAGATGGACTCACTCTGCTCCTCGTCCGAACGAAACCCCAAACACTCGACAGTGAAGATCTCGGCACTCTGACAGTAGCACTCGCTGCGCGTTCTCGCTACATGGACGATTAGGAAGTGGTGGTGAGGATGCGGGGTCCTAGCTGCTGCTGCTGTTGCTGCTTACTCGCGGTCCATCATCGGGATGCGGCGGCTGACACATCCTGCAGGGGAGAAAGAGTCTGCTCAACAAAGGGGGATACCAATGCATTCAACTTGCACAACTGTGCCAAAAGTCTTATTGGTACAAGACTCGCACCGGCAACCTTAGCTCAACTATCACATTTCACATGCTACTACGTTTTCTCGACTGACCAAGCCATCCATGTTGGTCTTGACGTAAGATGTTATAGATTTGGTGTAGATCACTTCTTAGATAGGATGAAGAATGTTTGAAACTCGCCGTCTCTCGTCACTCGCCTCTTCCCTCGATGTCTGCTCAACCGGGAAACAGCCAGCGAGGCTCGTGCTGTTTCCCTGCCGTGCCAGACAAACAGCCTCTCACTTGAAGTGTTTCTTTCTCCATGTTAGCTACGGCTGGTACCCGCTGAAGTGGTACCCGTTGAAGTGGTACCCCATATTCGCTGTGTTAATCTATCTCTGGACATTTACCTCTACCGACTGGGGCGACTTGCTTGGCTGACATGGAAGGAGTGTTGTGCATATTGTGAGAGTTTCATGCACACGTTCGTGCCAATAACGTCTCATACACACGTTAGTGCCAATAACGTCTCATACACACGTCCGTGTCAATAACGTCTCATACACACGTTCGTGCCAATAACGTCTCATACACACGTTCGTGCCAATAACGCCTCAGACACACGTTCGTTCCGATAACGCCGGTATCTGGCGTGGCAACACTTGTACCAAGTCCGTTCATTACAGACTCCTCTTATCCTCATCAGACGACGTCGAACTCCGTCAGACCACTAAGTTATCCTCGTTAGACGACGTGGAACTCCGTCAGACCACCAAGTTATCCTCGTCAGTCGACGTCGAACTCCTTCAGACCACCGACCGACGTCGCCATACCACAATAGAAGAATGAGCGCAGCTGGCGCATTAGTCGCTTCTCGTTCCGTTGTTGTGTACCGGCTCCTCGTGTTGATCGGCGGCTTTTCGGTAATGAGTGAAGTGAGGAAAAGCAATGTATCACCTCCCCAGCCCCCCGCCCACGCCTGTATGGGTTAATGACCACTGGCTAGCGCTCCACATGAAGGAGTTTTTTTTCTTTAATTCTGTCTAAATTTACATTTTTATTCTAATACGATGCATGTATGCCCCACACGCGCACGGTTATCAAAGTGGAGCCCCCTGGTGGCCGCTCTTAATGACGGATGACGAAGCTCAATATCAAAACTAGAAACTCGTACTTTGCTGTATATAACCAAAGGGATTCTGGGTAATTCTTCTTCAAGTCCGATCATTCCTTTATCGCTTATTGCGCTGTATATAACCTGGACAATCTCACTCCACTTTCCAAGTATTATTCCTTATTGTACGCGCACGCTCCCCAACGGATCTTTTGTTTTCTCACACGTTAGCTTATGATGCGACGATAGGTTTTGTTTACAGGACTCACTTATTGGCTTTTATTTATTGTGTGTCTTTTACGATCACGTGGTTTAGTTGCACGTGACCCACGTCTCACGAGACTCGTATACAGTCGTTCATTGGGTTCCATGACAAGATTGTCACGTGGGCGTGATTCTACGAGAACGTCTCGTTTTGGATCAATAGTTGTCATATGTTAGCTAGAATGCGATATTGCCCGTCGTTAGTAGAGAATTGTGAATAGGACACAAGTGACCGCTCTACTTGCGGTTGTTGTGGCGTTGTGTGACAAATGAGACGGGTTCTTTCCGATAATTGGTTGGTCCGCTGACCGATGCTTTCTCGTTGTGGGTGTGCGTGGGTAGCCTGGCCAGTGCGCAGGCGTCAACCCTACCTCATTTGTAAATCACATCTCTATGAGATGCGTTATAGCGTTATGTTCAGTTCATGTGGTGTATTGTTTGCTCTGCTCACCTTGACCTCGTGCACTAGCACTTACTTTTGAAACCCGTGTGAGTTTCAGTTCGCCGCAATACCAAAGCTCTACCCCGCCGTATCGGTCGCGTGGTACTGCGTGCAATTCAACGAAACAGTCTTATTAACGTTTTGTAAAAAAAGAGCTGACAGGTGTGTGCTCTCAAGTGCGCACACTACGAGAATGCCACTAATTGGCTGAACTCTAGTTAGATTTCTCATTGTGATGTCACCGGTCTGTGATACGTTATGATGAGGTCGTAGTTAGTATGTCAGTTCTGACTAAGTTGATGAATGATGTTACACTCCGCTAGCACCCCATGCCCCCACCCCCACCCCAGCGCTGCCCTCACCGTGTTGGCTTGTACCGTGTTCACCTTAGTTCCCTCTTCTAGACACGTGTTAGACTTTTAAGTTGTTGAGAGTTGGGATGTAAATGGACCTTACTTGCTGTCATCATGTGTGCTTATAGCGTGCGTTGTGTCTTCGGGCGTATCACTATGGTAACTGTGGTTGCTAGGTTACGTTGATGATCTATTGTGGGTGTCCTCGTATTCACGGATTGTTTTCTCTCCTAATTGAAGAAGACTTTAAGATTCATACTGCGTTGTTCACAGCACACCCTTGCCCGCAACATTGCACCTTGTGACCCCAACCGACAGTCTTTAAAGAAACCATTTCTGGCTTAATTTACCTGCTTTTTTTCTTTTCTGGCTCCCTTTCTGATTGAGCAAAGAGTATCTTAATTAGCATCCCCCGGGGTGCAAACTTAATATTTCCAAAACATCGCAATTTGCAACACTAAGACTTATCCCGTTATAGAGCCGTGCACTGACAATTCATTAATATTCATTGGTAGTTTGTATGTACATATATGAATATTCATCTGCCCATTGGGGTTCGTTAATAGTCATTTTTATTGCTTATTATCGGCATTTGGATAATGGTAGAAATTTTATCATAACATTTTAATATTCGTTGTTATTTATAGAGAATATTGCTCTATTTATTATTGTTATTGAATGGACCCCCAACAACGCGTGTGTGTGGTCCGTTTGTTGTGTTTTGAGAGTTCTAGGCCAGTACCGTGTCGTGAAAGTTGACAAATCTATAATTAGCTGTGCATTTAATTCTATTCAATCCACCTTCCCAGTTTGACAGCCTTTGTGTCCATTTTATCATCGTATCACTGTCATATTGCCAAAATTCGACAACAACCTAGGAAAATTGAGGGATGACGTCAGCTGTGACGTCACCGATCACCCGGATACTCTGTGAGTGGCCGTTATTTGTTTTCTTGTCGGAGATCAACCCAGAGTTTAGCGAGAATTCCAGCGCGGTGTATATTGATATTATTCCACATAAGTTCTTCAATGAATCCATGCATTAATAAAAAAAATGATAACAAATCGTTGTTGTTGTTAATTGGATCGTCCTGCTTTCTCCCTATCTCACAAGTGTATCTCAACATTAGTGTGCAGTAGTGACCGACATCTGGCTCACTAACTGTATATTGGATACCTGGTACAGGAACCTCAAATATACACAGAGAGCCATATTTTTACTGATAGTTCATGGTGGGTGTCATCATAGTGTGAAGGTATGACGTTATGACTGCGTAAAGACGAAGGAAAAAGAGCTAAGATACATCCTAATTGTCAGTTGCCTCATTAATCAGCTAGCTATTTACGCAGGTAGACAATCTGCTGATGATCCCCGCTTTTTGGAACAGGACTGCCGAGATATGTTGTTTACTGGTAGGCTGAGGAGCCCCATCATGTTTCCTTGTTATCATTCACAAGGCTACCCTGTGAATAGTGACCTCTATATTACTGAATATATAAGATATTCGTCCGCAGGCGGAAGTTAGGCATCCATACATGACGACAAGTATCAACCTACGGCAGCACATCTCCCCGTCTACACTGTGTTGTTGTCCAACAGCCTCCCGTTTCTCTCGCGCTGCTTGACCTCAGCCTCCTGTTGCTCTCGCGCTGCTTGACCTCAGCCTCCTGTTGCTCTCGCGCTGCTTGACCTCAGCCACCTGTTGCTCTCGCGCTGCTTGACCTCAGCCTCCTGTTGCTCACGCGCTGCTTGACCTCAGCCTCCTGTTGCTCACGCGCTGCTTGACCTCAGCCTCCTGTTGCTCTCGCGCTGCTTTACCTCAGCCTCCTGTTGCTCACGCGCTGCTTGACCTCAGTCTCCTGTTTCTCTCGCGCTGCTTGACCTCAGCCGCCTGTTGCTCACGCACTGCTTGACCTCAGCCTCCTGTTTCTCTCGCGCTGCTTGACCTCAGCCTCCTGTTGCTCTCGCGCTGCTTGACCTGTGCCTCTTGTTGCTCTCGCGCTGCTTGACCTCAGCCTCTTGACCATCATGTTATCCTGCCCCGCCGTCTCTCAGGCAGTTTCGGTCTGAGTGTAAAATGCCTCGCATGGCCGAAGTCCTACCTCTCAGACGGCATGCAAAGTGTCAGCGTTGAAGGCATGTACTACGAAACACACCAACTAGCGTGTGATGTGCCAGTTAAAATGACAGTACCGACATCAGATGAAAACCGCCTGTGATGTGCGTCCCGTGTCATTATGTATGCCGGTAGCGGTTCATGAACCGAGCAAGTTCTTATGTCGGTATTTACACAATCTGGCTGTGTTAAGGAGCACAATGCTCTTCACATACAGGAACTAACATTTCCCATCCATGCCCTTATTCCACACGTAGATGATTCAGACCTTGATCCTCTTTTGATCCGTGTAAATTCTTTACATACCCTATCCCTTTGATCTATTCGATTGTAACAACAACATTATATACCTTTTGATGTAGAGCAATACCCCTGAATTAAATCGAATTGACGCTAATACCAGGTGTCTACTTACCTATTACACTGGACATAGTTGGAATTATCTCAGCTTGCTTATCCCGCCCGATGTCCACCTGACAACACCCCTGGAACCAATCACTCACTTTCACTACAATCAGGTGATTGGTTGTGACCGGTTATAATAGTCCGTGCGCCTGGCTATAAGGAGTGGTCGAGTTTCAGTCAGTCAGTGGATACAAAGTGGGGTATTGGGGGCATTTGGGGGAAGTATCTTCCCAGGAAGCATCGAGACAGAGACTACGCCGAAGCAATAAACCGACATTTTCTAAATCATACAATTCTTCTAGTTTGCACAACAACCTTGCTGGCCAATCGACTTCTAAGAAACTACAAAAAGACTCTTAGAATACAAGTGTCTTACAGGAACACCAACCTGCAAGGGGTCTTCGATCTACGGACAAAAATCTGCTGCAAGTCCCCAAATCTCCATACATGACCTCTTGCGTTGCCAAGCGTTTTGACATGGTGGTTTAAATCTGATCTAAAGACATTTCTTTTTCATCAGTGCTGTAAGCATGTCCAGACACAGTGCTTATGGACAGGATTATTTCTTGGAAAAATGCGCATTGCAAATGCCTAATATGTATACACACATATATATATATATATATATATATATATATATATATATATATATATATATATATATATATATATATATATATATATATATATATATATATATATATATATATATATATATATATATATATATATGTATGTATGTATGTATGTATGTATGTATGTATGTATGTATGTATGTATGTATGTATGTATGTATGTATGTATTTATGCTTGTATACATGTATGTATGTATGCATGCATGTATGTATGCATGTATGTATGTATGTATGTAAGTAAATACGTACGTATGTATGTAAGTACGTACGTATGTAAGTATGTATGTATGTATGCATAATGTATGGATAAATGGATGGATGGATGGAATGTAAGGGAATGGCTGATCCTTTCTTTCAAAACTCCCGTGTCCGGGTCGCAAACGATGAAGCCACCACAGACGCATGCTCCCGTAGACCTACCTGGACGGAGCCTATTGGTATGCATTACTTGATATGCACATTGTTATATGTGTCCGCAGGTTTAGTCAGGTCACCTTCCGTGATGAGTTGAAGGATTACGCCAAGTAATAACCAACCAGGTCTTCCTCCTGTGATGTGGTTAATTAGAGGACATGACAGACTACATGTTTATGTGTGATGCCGTCGCCGCCGCGATTAGAGAACGTGGCTCGGTGTTTGACGATCACATCGATGCAGTAGCACATCTCTAGCTGTGCCGAGGAGCACAATGCGCAGCACATCTCTAGCAGTGTCGAGGAGCACAATGCTCAACACATCTCTAGCAGAGTCGAGGAGCACAATGCGCAGCACATCTCTAGCTGTGTCGAGGAGCACAATGCGCAGCACATCTCTAGCAGTGTCGAGGAGCACAATGCTCAACACATCTCTAGCAGAGTCGAGGAGCACAATGCGCAGCACATCTCTAGCTGTGTCGAGGAGCACAATGCGCAGCACATCTCTAGCAGTGTCGAGGAGCACAATGCTCAGCACATCTCTAGCAGTGTCGAGGAGCACAATGCGCAGCACATCTCTAGCAGTGTCGAGGAGCACAATGCTCAACACATCTCTAGCAGAGTCGAGGAGCACAATGCGCAGCACATCTCTAGCTGTGTCGAGGAGCACAATGCGCAGCACATCTCTAGCAGTGTCGAGGAGCACAATGCGCAGCACATCTCTAGCAGTGTCGAGGAGCACAATGCGCAGCACATCTCTAGCAGTGTCGAGGAGCACAATGCTCAACACATCTCTAGCAGAGTCGAGGAGCACAATCTTCAGCACATCTCTAGCTGTGTCAAGGATCACAATGCTCAGCACATCTCTAGCTGTGTCAAGGATTACAATGCTCAGCACATCTCTAGCAGTGTCGAGGAGCACAATGCTCAGCACATATCTGGCTATGTTAAGGAGCACAATGCTCTTCATATCTCTAGCAGTCTTAACACCTTGAGGACATCCATGCTGCGTCTGGTATCGCTAATTCTCTTGTTAAGCTCTGAACCCATGGAGCAGTTACCAGCTTTAATTGCCACATCTGTTTCTAGATGCTTTTCCAAACATTAGTTAACGAAACTGTATAGATAGTGTATATATTTCTTGTAATCTCCTAGGCTGCCGCTTGTCATACATTATCCAGCATAAGAACTCTTCAGTACGCGAGTGATCGTGATGTACACAGGAAGAGTCCCTATTTAGGGTACTACTGAACTATGAGATCGAGAGCAGAGTACTACTGAATTATTAGATCAAGAGCCCCTGATTGGGGTACTACTGAATTATTAGATCAAGAGCCCCTGATTGGGGTACTACTGAATTATTAGATCAAGAGCCCCTGATTGGGGTACTACTGAATTATGCGACCAAGAGCCCCTGATTGGGGTACTACTGAATTATGCGACCAAGAGCCCCTGATTGGGGTACTACTGAATTATGCGATCAAGAGCCCCTGATTGGGGTACTACTGAATTATGCGATCAAGAGCCCCTGATTGGGGTACTACAGAATGTGAGATCAAGAGCCCCTGATTGGGGTACTACTGAATTATTAGATCAAGAGCCCCTGATTGGGGTACTACTGAATTATAAGATCAAGAGCCCCTGATTGGGGTACTACAGAATGTGAGATCAAGAGCCCCTGATTGGGGTACTACTGAATTATTAGATCAAAAGCCCCTGATTGGGGTACTACTGAATTATTAGATCAAGAGCCCGTGATTAGGGTACTACTGAATTATTAGATCAAGAGCCCCTGATTGGGGTAATACTGAATTATAAGATCGCATGTCTTACAAAATGGCGCGCAGAGATAAACTGCCTCGATGTTTGTTTTACCTCTTCTTTGTCCTCACACGAGACGCTGTGACGTGTAACTGGGGTTGTCACGTGATGGGCTTTATTGATCCTGATTGGGCGAACCTCAAAAACCGATTGTAAGGCGATGGCATGACGTCAATAGTGTGTGGCATGCGAACTCGCGAATACCTAAATTAGGTCAATCCCTACTCTGTATATTCACTTTTGATTAACAGCAAAACCAACCACAATTGTTGGACAAAAACCACAGAGATCAAGGCTGTGTAAGGTAAGTATGAGGTGTAACGGCGAACCTATACGAGTGTGTTGTATGGTACCTACATGTGGATGCTACTGCAAACCAACTCGAGTATTTTTCATGGTGCCTACATGTGGGTGCAACGGCGAACCTATACGAGCGTGTTGTATGGTGCCTTCACGTGGGTATTACCCATACCCTTCTCTTTATGGCTATCGCCGCTTACAGCTCGGCATTCAAGATGGATAAAGGCGGTGGCATATTTATCTTCAAACTTGTCAGAACCGCAGCCCTCCCTATTTCGAATCGTCTTTGAATTCACGGAAACATTTGCAAAAACAGACGGCTCAGTATAGCTGTTCTTATTGGCCAACAGCGATGTGTCTTCTATTAGGGGTTTCAGTTGCCATGGAGAAATTTTAACGCCACTCGTTCTAAATTTGAGCTCATCCAGTTCATCCTTGATACGCAAGGCGAACGAAGGGATGGCGTTCGACCTGTTCTCAAACAATTCATAATAATGGGATGGAAAGACATCTTAAATGCTGGATTCCTTGGGTCGGATCTTAATTTGATGGAATAGTTAAAGGCTAAAGTTGATCGCGTCTGATTTTTAATGTAGCTGGCTTCCAAATGGAGACTCTGCATGGAGGAGGTCCTTAACGCTCTGAGACAAATCCTCAGAGCTTGAATTCGGACTGTCTCCCATTTGTTCAAATAAAAGGGACGGGGATTGCCGTATATTGCAGAGCATGAGGGCTGCTCCCCAATCCGTATTCAACACCATATGGAGGAGATTTAGGGCTTTAAGAAATTTCTTTCGGAGGTAAGAATTGTGGAACTTAATATTGAGTTTCTGGTCGATAGTTTTCCCTAGAAACATCGTTTCGTCTACCACTTGGATAGCATTGCCGTCAATTGCCACAGCTTGATCAGGTCTTGTAGGTTTGTGTTGAAGAAAGGCATGCAAACAGCTTTGGTTTTCTACAATTTCAAACAGTTTTGATCAACCCATTTTGCATATTGCGATGCTAAGTGAGAGCAGCATCTAAATAGTTTGCATCTTTTTGGAATGCCTCAGATTCCCAGGTTCAATTAAAACTGATGGTTTCTCCCGAGAAACCACACTAAGTTGATATTAATCTTTGCAGATGCATTTCGTTAAGGCAATGGAACGATAGTTCGTAGAGTTGATGTTTTCGTTGCAAGGCTTGGATATTGAAATAACAACAGCTTCTCCGTTACTATCTGGGAATGCCTCTGTTTCCCAGGTTCCATTACAACTGCACAGTCAGTGTCCATATATCTTATGACACCTAAAATATGATTTTTTAATATAAACTGAACGAATCGATGCGGATCGAATGGTGTTGGAATTTCTGGCCTACGATGAATAAAAAAAGAGATATTTAACGTTCTTTGGTGCGAAGCCGTATTTCGTGAGTGAAGCTAGGTCAACCGAAAATGACGTATATGGATGAACAAAGGTTCAGCCGCCCAATTCAGCTTCCATAGAAACCACGTTGTCAACCGTGTATTTATAACTTAT
Organism: Urechis unicinctus; assembly: GCA_034190875.2. Taxonomy (NCBI): domain Eukaryota; kingdom Metazoa; phylum Annelida; class Polychaeta; order Xenopneusta; family Urechidae; genus Urechis; species Urechis unicinctus. Next base: position 6,034,553 of record CM067343.1, on the reverse strand, counting down.
TTAGTATGGATAAGTCATGCCGAAGCGCTGCGTGGCTGCGATATGTTCGAATATTTCTTCAGGAAGCGTTCGATTATTCAGTTGCCCTAGGAAGGAGAGGTTGCGTTACAATGGCTTTCTCAAGTGCGACGCACAGGGGCAGATTGGCCGGTCCGAAAACTTACTCTCGTTTTTTTTGTAGCGAGCATTTTGGACCTGAATGTTTTGACTAAGCACTCGCAGTGAGAGATGCTCTCGGATATGGGTTAAAAAACATTCCGGAATATTCTACCAACTGCTATTCCTACCATATTCATGAGAGGTTGCACGGACTCGCCAGTAGTCAGGAGGTCTAAGGCAGCTGGAGAAAAGCGTGTTCCAAAAGATGCGCTGACGTTTTTTTGCAATGTTTAAAATATATATATAGTTTACTCAGCTATGTAATGACGCCCCCACAAACCCAGGCAGTGAGAATATGTGATGTATAAATATATATTTAGAAATCCATTCCTTTTGAAACCATCAGCAAAATAAGTATAACTAAGCTAATCCTCTAATAAAATAATCCCTTAACGAGTATAGCGTCTTGGATTAGCACATTTATGTTAGATGTTTACTTTTTTTCCATAATTTTGTTCTATAAACAAGTACTTTGTTATGATTTTCAGGTTCTGGAAACAATGTTGCTTGTCTTGCCTCCCCAGGAAAAAGGGAATCACTGTGGTCCTGCTCTGGTGATCCTTAAATATTCTCCGTTTGGATGCTTGATATGTACATATAATGTTTGGTGGTCTGTTCCAGTCCTGTGTTCATTGGCCTTTGACTGGTCGAAAGGGATGCCAAAGGTGGTTCAAGCCAGGTGTTGAAGCATATCATTTTATAATTTGGACTAAAAAGACCTAGAGATCCTTCAATTTCCTTGAAACACAACAACAAGTTATTGTTAAATTGATCTTTCTGTCCTTAGATACGAGTTGTGCCATGGAATTGGGAAAAAATATCACCAACAAAACATTGTGTAGGGGCATCATGTTGCTTTCAAGCAATGCCCAGACCTCCTACGCTAAGGCTTTTCACAGTCTTCTGATACAGTTCGCTCCAAAGACCTATGCTTTCAGTTATTCTTGTCTGCTTTGCCAGTAAATCTTTCATCACTCCCAATCTGATTAGCTTAGAATTTGGTATCCTTTAAATGTAGGATTGTTTTTTTAATTTTTATGGGACAAGTTTTATCTGGTAAGGGATTCATTAACAAAAATAAAGTGGAATAAACTAGCTGTTTAATTTCTTGAAGTATCTTTCCTTATGCCATAAATTCTTGTCACGAGTGAAATTAATTTACTGCTGAATCCCACTGACAGCATCTGATGAATCATGAAACATGTTCAGATCAATGATTGCAACTATGCATTTCAATGAAAATGTTTGCGGAGGTCACATGGTGAGAAAAGGGATTGTTTATAAATATTACTTTTTATATGAAAATTACAATTTGCAAAAATTTTGGCCAACAACAATCACCATATGCAAGGTCAGTGATATAAATGATGAGGAGATAGAAGCACTAGAAACTCAACCCAATCGATCTGAACTCCACATTTTATATTCCAGAACAGCACCAATCAATAACAAGTGTAATGCTTCCAGCTGTAAATGTATTTATATAATGTTATACTCGTATAAACACTTTTCCATGTGTTCCATGTATGGATAGTTCAGTCTGAATTGAAAATATTGTAGTTTTTGTTGTTTAGGGGAATAATTTTTTTAACATAAATTTACAACTTGGTGTTTGTTGTCTGTCAGTACTTACTTGTTTCACTTGTGTGTCTCCATCACATTTAGACATGCAGCATCAAAATTTGGATGCTGTGTCACACATTTAATTTCGGGTAAATTTGCTATTTTTACCATCACTTTCTCCTGCTCCACACAGCTTTCGTCAGCTGACACTTTCCCTGACGGTTTGCATTACCCCAACCGTCAGGTTTTATTGGGAAGAGGAAGTACATCAGCATTCCCCGTACAAGTTGGCATATCTGAGCAGCCTCCACATTGGCACGTGAAATCAGGGTTTCAAAACCTATAAAATACATACCAGACTCTGTCTAAGACTAAGATCTACCGGAGCACATAAGTTAATTGGATTAAACTAGGCAAGGCACTCGCCGCTGGTGTTTCGATTATCTGATGCCACATTCTACAGCGCGAATATGAGAGATCGGAAGTAGTAAACAGTCCCGACGCTGTCAGATGCGAAATTTCTTTGCATAAGATTAAACGTGCAAGGCCAAAGGTGCTTGATAAAGTAAGATCGATAAGATAGCTACGTGCAGTGATTATGATTCCAATGGGAGTCACCAATAATTGTTTTGAAGACGGTCCATGTTCCGATTATTGCTACTCGGAGCACGAGAACCAGTCCAGGTCACTGTCAGATTCGCTAGCGCTGTTTTCGGCCAGATATGGTTCGAATCTGTACGGCACATTACCAGCTGCATTATCGGGATTTGAGTGCTCAAGCATTTGTGACTATTCCACCCAAAACTCCATCGCCAAATCGTACAAATCAATGACATCGCTCTCCGAAACTTCAACATTCGCCATTGTTTACGTGAAAAATGCGGACTTGTCAGAGACGAGTTCATCACGAGATACCGGGCCGAAAATTTGGAAAATGGCGTGGGGTGTCGAAAAAGCGACATTATATTTCAATTTACGTTAGGTTTGGGTGATTGTTCGAAAATTGAACAACAAAAACCGAGTAAACGCCACTTATTTACTTTCATAAAACAAACAATGGAAAATTGATGTCATAGGCACTTTAAGGCTGCCAGATCTGTTATGTATTTGCATTGGATCTTTGATTTGTCTTTCGACGATTCATTTTGTGATTTCGATTTGGGTTTTCTGGTGGTTTCTTAATCATACTTTGTGAAGGTTATGCAGGGTGGTCAGACAGTGTTCATGATTCTGCAACAGCGGTAACGTATGGATTTGCAATAGTTGTTCTTAGAATCAAGCCGCTGCAGTTGTGTGCTGTCTTATAACACATCTAGTACGATTGTGTCTCGACTGACAAACAACAGCACTTGGCTTAGTGCGAATATAAAAATGAAGAAGCAAGAGGCTTGGTGGAGTCACTGTCCACAAGAACAAGAGGCTTGGTGGAGTCACTGCCCGCAAGAACAAGAGGCTTGGTGGAGTCACTGCCCGCAAGAAAAAGAGGCTTGGTGGAGTCACTGCCCACAAGAACAAGAGGCATGGTGGAGTCACTGCCCGCAAGAAAAAGAGGCTTGGTGGAGTCACTGCCCGCAAGAACAAGAAGCTTGGTGGAGTCACTGCCCACAAGAACAAGAGGCTTGGTGGAGTCACTGCCCACAAGAACAAGAGGCTTGGTGGAGTCACTGCCCACAAGAACAAGAGGCTTGGTGGAGTCACTATTACCCGCAAAAACAAGAAGATTGTAACTGGACTCACTGCCCACAAGAACAAGAAGCTTGGTGGAGTCACTGCCCACAAGAAGAAGAGGCATGGTGGAGTCACAGACCACAAGATCAAGAGAAATTGGTGGAATCACTGCCCACAAGAACAAGAGGCTTGGTGGAGTCACTGACCACAAGATCAAGAGGCTTGGTGGAGTCACTGACTACAAGATCTTGGTGGAGGCACTGACCACAAGAAAAAGAGGCTTGGTGGAGTCACTGCCCACAAGAACAAAAGGCTTGTTGGAGTTACTCACCACAAGATCAAGAGGCAAGGTGGAGTCACTGACCACAAGATCTTGGTGGAGTCACTGACCACAAGAAAAAGAGGATTGGTGGAGTCACTCACCACAAAATCAAGAAGATTGGTGGAGTCACTGACCACAAGAAAAAGAGGCTTGGTGGAGTCACTGCCCACAAGAAAAAGAGGCTTGGTAGAGTCACTGCCCACAAGAACAAGAGGTTTGGTGGAGTCACTGACCACAAGATCAAGAGGTTTGGTTGAGTCACTGCCCACAAGAACAAGATCAAGAGCAAAGGGCTCACTGGAACAGCTCGGTGCCCGCAAGAACAGGAGGGTAGGTTGAGTCCCCGCCCACAAGAATAAGAGATTCGGTTGAGTAACTTCCCACAAGAACAATAGATTTGGTGGAGTCACTCCCACAAGAACAATGAAATAAGGCTAAGATGTATGGTTAAATAATGTACAGTAGTATAAATCATGTACAGGTCCGGGTCAGGCCTTGTCGTATCTGTGTTCGTTTTTGTCTTTGAGTTTCCACAGATGTATAATCAAGGGGACATAATAGAGCCCTACAAAGGGACATCATGGAGTTTTCCCGAACAATTAGGAACTGCGTACCACAGAATGGTAGGAGAGAACCATATTGCTTCAGAGCCTGATTGCTACACAATGAACACAATAAACCAAGTCAGAAGATTTTGAATGATGCACATAAAATGGTTTTCAACCTCTTATAATATAAAATTGGCCGACAAATAGAACGTGCACCATCTTTAGTATTACCAATCGAATAAATATGCATAGCTGTTTGTAACTGCTACACTCCGATGGTTGTTTTGCAATTAAATGACGTTTCATATACATTCAGGTTGGTCAAGCATTTTTACAAAAGATTTACGTCCGATGCCTTCACCAACACGTGTAGAGGCCAGAGTAAATCACACTGACCAGGGTATCAGCTGATGTGATGCTTTGGTGTTCACTTCAACAGTAGAGTAAATCATTTCTGGCTGTACAATGTTGACACAAACGAGCACCTCAATCGGTGTCCCTCTCAGTGGATTCATTTATATGAGTTGATTCTCTATTCCATCCGATGATTGATCACATGACAAGTAATTCAGGTCAACATTATTGCTTGCCAAAGCAATCCAAAGCAGATAAAAAACCACGATGTTTCCTGGAACATTAGACATCGCGCATTTTGGAGAGGGCACATTCATAATGCTCAAGCCAACCCAAAACGTCTTTCTTTGTATGTGATTACAATGTGATCGTTCTTTATCCACATGTGATGTGCCTTTATGCCGACGTTGCCCCACGTGGAGAACACAAACCTTGGTGCGTTTTTATACATTATAAGGTCATGCAAACGAGGTCACGAGAATCATTTGCTCTCTCAAGTCAGCTGACCTCACTCGCTCGATGATCTCTTTGATTTGGTCGAGTCAAAGATTTTATTATAATCGAGAAACATGGATCTCCATGCGTCGTATTTAGATGGATTAGGGCACAACGTGACTGTGCTGTTGCCTAACTGATAACTCATTAACAACATGCAATCCAAACATAACACCCGTGGGTGAACCCGCTGATAGGCAAGATAAATCAATTCAATCAAAGTTTTTTTTAACTACCTGGCTTTCTCTAAATTAAAGAGTGCCCTCGCTAAATATCACAGGCGTAGGCGGCATATCAGAGATACGGCTGCTCCCTAGAGGCTGGGTCATCGAAACCGAACACTACCGAAAGCGCTCGTTGCATGAATTGACTTGAGTGCCTCTGTGTGTGTATGTGTGTGTATATATGTGTGTGTGTGTGTGTGTGTGTGTGTGTGTGTGTGTGTGTGTGTGTGTGTGTGTGTGTGTGTGTGTGTGTGTGTGTGTGTGTGTGTGTGTGTGTGTGTGTGTGTGTGTGTGTGTGCGAAGGGGGTGTGTGGTTGTGATGATAATCCCGGCTGTGTTATGCTCTGAATTACATCACCAAATAAGCGTAATACAGAATCGTCGCTTCATTGATGTGGTCTTCAAACTTCTTTTGAAGATGAAGAATAACATATGGCCTGTCACAGTGAGCGTAAATATAACGTTAACCAACAGCGATTGTGGCAACTTATACTTCAACACATGAAAAAAACAACATTTCTATAAATAGATCGTGCACAAACATAGTTGCAGATAAGAATGCTTCGCATAATGACATATTTGGCATGACATGCGGTGTTTGAATGACGATTTGCTGAATTACCACATCTATCAAATTTGTGCAGTACGTATTACATGGTCACAGTGAATTGCTGCATGCTCTGTACATTATTAGCGAATCATCTTCACCAAAGATCCATTATTTCGGATGCTTGTTACGACAAAGTCATAATGGTCCCTACATGTCACGCTAATATATGCACTAATTCAGCCGATAATGAAGCTATTTATATCCAATCATTACATTAGCGTAGATAGACATGTCATGGCTCTGTTTTGGCGAATTGCTTCTGCTGTGATTATCCATTAAGTTGTGACGTGAACTCGCGCTCTGCGTTGATAGCGAGCGCCTAGGTACACAGTTAGTGAGGCTTCGTTGTCGTGCAGTGACTAAATGCTATTACATTCCTGTTCTTGCAACGGTAAAAACAGGTGAATAAATATTGACATCGTTTACACCACTTGTATGATTCTTTATGAGTACATTCTAAAAACATTATCCAACATACACCAGCCTTACTCACAGCAAACATCAGCACTCTCTATGCTACACCAGCATACAGCAAACATCAGCACTCTCGATGCGCCACCAGCCTCATTAACAGCAAACATCAGCGTTCTCTATGTTTCACCAGCCTTACTCACAGCAAACATCAGCACTCTCGATGCGCCACCAGCCTCATTCACAGCAAACATCAGCGTTCTCTATGTTTCACCAGCCTTACTCACAGCAAACATCAGCACTCTTTATGCTACACCAGCCTTACTCACAGCAAACATCAGCGTTCTCTATGTTTCACCAGCCTTATTCACAGCAAACATCAGTGTTCTCTATGTTTCACCAGCCTTACTCACTGCAATCATCAGCGTTCTCTATGTTTCACCAGCCTTACTCACAGCAAACATCAGCACTCTCTATGTTACACCAGCCTTACTCACAGCACACATCAGCGCTCTCTATGTTTCACCAGCCATACTCACAGCAACCATCAGCACTCTCTATGCTACACCAGCCTTACTCACAGCAAACATCAGAACTCTCTATGTTACACCAGCCTTACTCACAGCAAACATCAGCACTCTCTATCTCTATGTTCACACCTTTATGCTACACCAGCCTTACTCACAGCAACCATCAGCACTCTCTATGCTACACCAGCCTTACTCACAGCAAACATCAGCGTTCTCTATGTTTCACCAGCCTTATTCACAGCAAACATCAGCGTTCTCTATGTTTCACCAGCCTTACTCACAGCAAACATCAGAACTCTCTCAGAACTCTCTATGTTACACCAGCCTTACTCACAGCAAACATCAGCACTCTCTATGCTACACCAGCCTTACTCACAGCAAACATCAGCACTCTCTATGCTACACCAGCCTTACTCACAGCAAACATCAGCACTCTCTGTGCTGCACCAGACTTACTCACAGCAAATATCCGCATTCTATATGATCCAACGATTTCAAGCAATCTTCTTATTCCGCATTAAGTTATTCAAGTGCCTATGACACCTAAATATGATTTTTGAGTATAAACTGAGCAAATCGATGCGGATCGAATGGTGTTGGAGTTTTTGGCCTCCGATGAATAATAAAAAAGATATTAAACGTTCTTTGGAGCGAAGCGGCATTGTGTGCGTGAGCCGAGGTCAACCGGAAATGACGCATATAGGAGAACCCAGTTTCTGCAGCCCATGTGTGAGCCGTGAATTTGTATCTTGTTTAGTCCGGATCAGTCATGCCAAAACGCTGCGTGGCCGCGAATTGTTCGAACATTTCTTCGGGAAGCGTTCGATTATTCAGTTTTCCTCGGGAAGAGAAGTTGCGTAAGCAATGGATATCACAATTGCGGCGTGCAAGGGCAGATTGGCCGGGTCCGACAACCCACTCGCGTATGTGTAGCGAGCATTTTGGACCTGAATGTTTTGACCAGGCACTTGCAGTGAGAGAAGCTCTCGGATTTGGGTACAAATGTTCCCGGAATATTCTCCCAACTGCTGTTCCTACCATATTCATGAGAGGTTGCACGGTTTCGCCACCAGTCAGAAAGTATAAGGCAGTCGAAAAAAAGGGAGCACCAAAAGGTGAGCTGACATGTTACAATTTATAAAAAAATGCATTGTTTACCCAGCTAGATAAAGACGCGCCCCCCCCCCTCCAACCAACGCAAGCAGTGAAAATAAGTGGTGTATAAATATATATTTAGAAATCCATTCCATTTGAAAGCATCAGCAGAATTAATTTAACTAAGCTAATCTTCTAATAAAATAATGCAACATAGTATCCAAAATCGCTTAGATGTTTACTTTTTCCATACTTTTGTTCTATAAACAAGGATTTTGTTCTGATTATCAGGCTGTTGAGACATTGTTGTTTGACTCACCTCTCCAGGAAAAAGAAATTTCATTGAAACACAAAAAAATTCTTACAGTTAAATTGCTCTTTATGTCCTTAGATACGAGGTGTGCCATGGAATTGGAAAAACTTATCACCAACAAGAGATTGTGCAAGGACATCAAGAGACTATCAAGCAATGGCCAGACCTCCTACATAGAGGCTTTCCACAGCCTTCTGATCCAGTTCGCTTCAAAAACATATGCTTTCAGTTACCCTGGTCTGCTTTAACGGTAAATCTTTCAACTATCCCAGTCTGCTTGGCTTAAAAGTCGGTAACTAGTAAGATTTTACCCTTCTTTCAAATGTAGGATTGTTTTTTAGTTCTATGGGACGGGTTTTACCTGAAAGTGGATCCATAAACATAAACAAAGTGGCTTAAAACAGCTGTTAAATTTCATGAAGTATCTTTCCTCATGTCATTCATTCTAGTCATGAATGAAGTTAATTTACTGCAGAATCCAACTTATCACAAAACATCCGATGAATCAACATGAAAAGCACAACCTTATACTATAAACTGATAGAAAGGTTCATAAATGATTTCAGATCAAGCATTGCAACTATGCATTTCAATGAAAATGCTGGACGACAATAAAGAATAACAGCCCAGAGTGAGGACTTGTACAGCCTTCACTACCCCAAACACAAGGGAGGAGGTCACACAGTGAGGAAAGTGCTGAATGATCCAACTGATGGCAGGGATTGTTTTTTTTGTGAAAATTATAATCTGTACTCTCAAATGAACAACTAACACATATATACAAAACAGGCTATGTTGAGGATCTTTTGGCAATGAAAGTCTGCATATGGAAGGCCAGTGATATAAATGATGAGGAGATGGAAGCACTGGAGATCCCACCCAATCTGAACTCCACCTTCGAGATCCCAGAAAAGCACCAAGCAGTCAATCAGTTCCGCTCACGCTTCTCTGAGTGCTAGTTTCATCTGAATATCCCACATAATTGTTTGTCTCCTCTGGAAGTGTGTTTCAGATAATTGATGTCACACAGGATAGTATAGGGATACGATTGTTCTTTCCAAGATAATGGTAGCACCATCGGATGAACTGCATATATCCAGTGTAACGCTTCCATCTGTAACACACAACCATACACAAACCCTTAAACATCTTTACAGTGCTGAATAAATATTTATATTTTAACCCATACATAGATTTGATGATTGAGTCACAAAAATAATGTTATCCTGGTATAAACTGTATTGATAATTCAGTCTGAATTGAAAACGTCATTCATTTGAGTAAAAATGACCCAGTAGTTTGAGGAAGTTTTTTTAACATAAATTTATAATTTGGTGTTTGTTGTCTGTCAATACTTACTTGTTTCCGTAGTATGGACCATGATGCTGCTTGTAGGCGTAGTACGCGGTCTCCAACACATCTTCATTGAGACAAACAGCATTAAAATTTGGATGCTGTGTCACACATTTAATTTCTGGTCAATTTTCTATTCCAACCATCACTTGCTCCTGCTCCACACAGCAGATATTTTTCCCTGGCAGTTGGCATGGTTGAGCAGCCTCCACATTTGCACCTAGGGTTTCAAAAACCTATCAAATACATGCCAGACTCTAAGACTAAGATTAGGGTGGTCAATGAAAAGGGTCGTATTACATGTGTAAATGTTCCACCAAGCAAATTTGATAGTTTTATCGGGATGACAGAAATTTAAAAAAAAAGTATTTTAAGCATGACAACACGTTTTTCTTACAAATCAGTAACGTAATATTACAGTGCAAGCTCCAAGCTGTTATATACGAATGCTTATATATATATATATATATATATATATATATATATATATATATATAGAGATATATATATATATATATATATATATATATATATATATATATCTATATATATATATATCTCTATATATATATATATATATATATATATATATATATATATATATATATATATATCTACATAATACCATTTGTACACTCTTTTCCTCCTATTTGTACTCTGTTCTTACTATTTGTACCCTCTTTACTTACATTCGTACGCTCTGTTATATGTGTTATATATATATATATATTTATATATATATATATATATATATATATATATATGTATATATATATATATATATATATCTCTATATATCTATATATATATATATATATATATATATATATATATATATATATATATATATATATATATATATATATATATATATATATATATATATATCTATATATATATATATATATATATATATATATATATATATATATGTACTTCTGCGCTTTAGCCTTGCGTTGCCACCGCAAGAAACCTTGTAAATGTTACCGATTTATATTTTGGTGGTTTATGTCATCCAATAATGTGCCCTGAACGGCAAGTTGTTATATGTGGTGTCTCTTATATTGGCTTTGTCTTGGTCATAAGCTCTGGAGGGCGATTTATATTGTCTATAATAACGCTCCAGTTACCAGGGCAACCAAGCTGAGATGTGATGTTAGGTTGGCCTGCTTCAGTGACATGAAGAGTGACAAATATGTCGGCTAGCATCACATAAATATCGCCATTTCTCAGCTTAAATCTTACCAAGCGGAGCTCCACAAAAGGTAAGCCCTGTTTCTGGACAGTCGTTCGATAACAGCGCCAGCTCGGCTTTGTTTCCCCAGCATCAGTCCTTGTGAATTCTGCCGCTCACGTTTTATTCACAATAAACCAAACATCAACTATTGTCACTCCCCCACCACCCAACACGTGAGCGAGTGAGCTGGATCGATATGAAGAAATGAATGATTCACGCCCTGGAAATCAGTTCATGTGGACTGAAATATGCAACTGTACGGAGTTAGTCTAGGGAGTTTGTTCTTATATCAATTGTCTTCAAATAAAAGCAGTTTTCCATTAAGGGATGATGACCATGTGCCGGATACCATGGCGTGCAGGTCATGCCTTGATGAGAGCTACCTGCTGGTAACCATGACGATAACGAATATATATATTTATATATAAATATATATATTTATTATATATATATATATATATATATATATATATATATATATATATTATTTATGTATATATATATACATATACATATTTATGTATATATATATGTATATATATATATATATATATATATATATATTTATATATATATATATATATATATATATCTTTTATATATATATATTTATTTATTTTCATGATCATAACAATAGGTACGATTATTGCCATTCCTGCAATTAGCATTGCAATAGCACCGATAATTGCTATTACACCATTGAGCCTCACAATAGGACGATTATCGCTATTCCACCACTGAGCATTACAATTGGTACGATTTATGCCATTCCACCAATGAGCCTTACAATAGACAAGATTATTGTCATTCAACCATTGAGCATCACAATAACAACGATTATGGCTATTCCACCATTGAGCCCGACAATATGTACGTTTATTCCCGTTCCACCGATGAGCCTTACAGTAGGTACGTTATTAGCATTCCACCAATGGATCTTACAATAGGTACGATTTATGCCATTCGACCGGTGAGACATTAGTTAGGATTATTGACATTCCACCAATGAGCCCGACAATAGTAACTGTTTTTGCCATTCCACGCAAGCGACTTGAATGGAATACGAAGCAATGTGCCTCATTCCAGTCGGTTTCCATGGCCTGGTGGTTAGCTGCGTTCAATCCGTAGGTTGAATCCCTGTGCTGGAAAACCTGGCTTGTTCTACGTGAAAAGAGACCCGCTGGCTCGTTGGTACCGCGATGGAACTTCGTCCCAGCAGCCTGTGTTCCGCTGCCCGGTCTGGGCAACGGGCTGATCCTAAGTGGGCTCTGGCACTAAAAGGGAGCTGTCTTGCACTCATCCAGAACCGTGTCGATCTCGCTATGTTCTTGAAAGTGACGTAAAACCCCACTATAACTATTGAAATTATCACAATATACTGCCTCGGTGTAGTTTTAACGCTATGGGTTCCCAGACAGGATCATAGCTTAATGGTAGCTGGGTTCACAGTAAATGTTGAAGACGTGGAGGAAAGCAGCGAAGATGTCAAAATCCTCAAAACCAATTCACGCCATATAATACAGGTGCAGGGTCAAAACTGTGACTAAAAGAAAACAATAATATTCAAACAATGTACCAGCATATTTTACTAAATGCATAATGTCTCATAAGTGCGTGTACTAGTGATGCTCTAACACTTTTTCATAAAACGGTGAAACGCGAATAGTATGGACAACTGCTTTTGTTAGAAAGAACATCATAGATAGGGCTCGAATACTATTTTGAGCAATTGTGTTTTCACGAAGAGGTGCGAATAATTTGGCTGGTCGGGATGACAACAGTAAGTTTGGTGATGCGTCGCATAAAACAACTAGAAATCTGTAGACCACATCAGAATGAATGGTACCAGGGGACAATGACCGGATTGAGATGTGGGGCCGTGTGGCACCGTACATTGTGCTGTGTCTAGTTGAAAATGCCCATCATGCATCATCGTTATTGTGTAAAAAATGGTAAGAACAGAGCGTACAAATGGTAAGACCAGAGGGCACACATAATAAGAACAGAGGGTACGATGGTAAGAACAGAGGGTACAAATGGTAAGAATAGAGGGTACAAATGGTAAGAACATGGGGTACAAATGGTTAGAACAGAGCGTACAAATAGTAAGAACAGAGAGTACAAATGGTAAGAAAAGAGAGTAAAAATAGGAAGAAAAGAGTGTACAAATGGCAAGAATAGAGGTCACAAGAAGTAAGAGCAGAGGTTACAAATGGTAAGAATAGAGGTCACAAGAAGTAAGAACATGGGGTACAAATGGTTAGAAAAGAGGGTACAAATAGTAAGAACAGAGAGTACAAATGGTAAGAATAGAGGGTACAAATATTAAGAACAGAGGGTACCATGGTAAGAACAGAGGGTACAAATGGTAAGAACAGAGGATAGAAATGTTAAGAACAGAGCGTACAAACGATACGTACAGAAAATAATTTTTTTAAATAATATACAGCCCTGTATCATTTCTGCATGCGGAACACTTCGGTGTGATTTTCAGCCTAATCAACATTTTAAACACAAATCATGTTTGTTTTATTCCGACCGGGAAGATGAACTTCTTTGAAACGGTTTTCTTAAGAAGCTGGATTGAAAGAGGAAATTTTATTTTGGTTTCAGAGATGGTCAGAAACATCATATATAATTACCTTGAAAGACGCAATATTCCCTGACGCAATATTTCCTGACTAAGTGACTTTGTCATTAACAAAGTCTACATACTAGTTTGGATTTCGTACACGGAAGCAGCCCCTTTACATTGTCGTAATTTCCAAGCTGGACGTTCGCGCCATTCAAAAGAAGCACAAATGTCCGTGCAAATCTGGGTTCATGAATATCGTCGTGTCTATCTATCAAGAGGCCAGCTCCTACAACAAGGAAACTAATTTAGATTCACTGCATCCGTTGGGCACTCTATCCTAATTTAGTTGATTAGTAGCGCTATGATCAAAGCGGTTGATAATGACACGCGCAGTGGTACTTTGATCTCACCGACGACGAGATGTTCGTGTCGTCAGTATGTGATCTTTTGTAATGGTCTCTGATGGGTATGGATCCATTTACGAAGCCTCAAAGAACGACAGGCAACGAGCTCATTGCGTCCCTGTGTAACAGAATCCCTGCACCTCCGCATTCCGTTGTGTCACAGTATTGCCATGAATGAAGAACAATGTGATTGTGTATTCAACATTGGGTGCGACCAGGAGTAGTCATCGCCAGCGTACTGATGTTTTCGCTCCTTTTTGGGAGTGCTAATAGGTCTAGTCATCATTGTGGATTTTATTTTATTGTTTGTCAGTCTGTGTTCCAACTCATTCTGACGCAGCATAATTCAAGTGGGTTTTAGCATAACGAATAACCTCAAAGCATAACGAATAACCTCAAACCATAACGAATAACATCAAATCATGTGTCGAATGCACAAGAGCCACTATATATAAGGCGTCATTTCCGTCAGCTACAAACGACAAATGTGATAAAGGTGAGTGGTTTATCTCAGTCATTATGCACCCAGAAAACCATCAGTCAGTCCGTGTGCCGAATAGTAATAACCTGCCATGTATGGTCAGGTTTGTATTGATATTACAGCTGCTCATTTGTTACCACCAGAGAACATAGACGTGAAGACACCTGGAATTGTTCACAAATCGGTCTGATTTGTCATGAAAGAAGCGAATGCAGGGTGAGTGGAGAGCTCTTACCCTATAACTGTAAAGAAGCTCCAAACAGTTGACGCGCATGTGGAACATCCGGTAGTCGGCGACCTGTAGACAGCAGGATCGCAAGCTGTAGACAGCAGGATCGCAAGCTGTAGACACCAGGATCGCAACCTGTAGACACCAGGATCGCAACCTGTGGACACCAGGATCGCAACCTATAGACACCAGGATCGCAACCTGTGGACACCAGGATCGCAACCTGTGGACACCAGGATCGCAACCTGTGGACACCAGGATCGCAACCTGTAGACACCAGGATCGCAACCTGTAGACACCAGGATCGCAACCTGTGGACACCAGGATCGCAACCTGTGGACACCAGGAGCGCGACTTGTAGACCAAGGATCGCGACCTGTAGACACACGTAGACATCAGGATCACGACCTGTAGACACCAGGATCGCGACCTGTAGACACTAGGAGCGCGACCTGTAGACACACGTAGACACCAGGATCGCGACCTGTAGACAGCAGGATCGCAACCTGTAGACACCAGGATCGCGACCTGTAGACACCAGGATCGCGACCTGTAGACACACGTAGACACCAGGATCGCGACCTGTAGACACCAGGATCGCGACCTGTAGACACCAGGATCGCGACCTGTAGACAGCAGGATCGCGCCACGCTATGTTACTGTTCGTGTTGTGGCTTTGCACCTGTGGATAGTTCATGATCGCAATTGCCTGTAGACACAAACGGAAGTAAAGGCGCACCTATTAACTTTAGGAACTCACCGACGCGATGGGGCATATGACAGACCTGTACACACCAGCATGCATCATACACTAAGATGACTCACCTGTCAGCATGCATCATACACTAAGATGACTCACCTGTCAGCATGCATCATACACTAAGAAGACATACCTGATTATCTGATAGCGAGTGTGGGGATTGTCATGATGTAGTAATAGGCCATTCTGTGCTTATCTGGTCTGATCATTCTGCTGATCATGCATTTATGCGTGGAAATAATTTCCCAGAACATGCAATGAACGGAGAAAGACGTCATATGTTCCTAAAACAAGCCGTTACGTATCATATAATAACACGTCATGCAGTAACGCACCAAGTAGTTATACGTTATGTAGTTACATGTATTTCGTTACCTGGCATGGTATCATTGAGAAGAGGCTAAGTGACAGTGTCCAAAATAGCCCTGATGAACGAGTATTTTATCGCTTGATACAACATTGTCCTACAAGACCATGTGCTTTAAGAAGACTGCTACAGAGATATGTAATGATACCACCATATCCCCCCAACAATATCATATTCAAAGGGGATATAAACTTAAACACAGACTGTGTATTTACTGAGCTTATAAGGTGAGACAGATCAGACATAATCCGAAAGAGTCCTTACAACTAACAGCTCTCACCGAACGACTGTTTTGCGGAGCTTTAACGAGGTTGTTTACGAATGGACTGAGGCATCGTTCACCAGTCACAAAAGGGAAAGACAATGGCCCGATTCACATCTCTATCGCTATCCATTAGAACGGAGCAGTGGCACTTAACAGCCGCAGTCTGTTCATTAGAGTTATTCGCATCTAACACCTCGCAGAACACGAGGAGATCTGAAGCCCTAGTAGTTGATGTGCAGCTTTAAACAACACATGAATTAAACGTCAATGAATCATAGACACATAGCTTCCATTCATTAAGAGCTCATTTTAATTTGTGCCTAACCCGGGCATTCGCTCCAACAAAGCTCTATAGCCATCGATCAACAATACTGCTACCTTCTGACCCTTACAATCAGCATTTCAGCCAATTTGTATCAGTCACAATCAGCATTACAGCCAATTTGGGTCATTTATAATTATCTTTACAGCCAATTCGTGTCAGTCACAATCAGCATTTCAGTCATTTTGTGTCATTTACAATCAGCATTAGTTTCTACATTCTACATTAACCGCGCCATCGCTCCTGCGCCTGTCTGGTCTCTTGTAATGTCAGTAAGATAATCTATTCCTCATGCTAACCAGGTATTCAATGCTTTCTCTTTAGAATCGTCTCTAACCATGAAGCTAATGTGATTAATTCAGCAATATCACAGCAGCGCTCACCGAGAGCGGTGGATTGGATCAGTGACCTCTGTGAATCTTTGCCAAATCAACTCCATTGCGAATTGTTAACCCTGCACGTATGCCTGCCAATGTGTATTGTATTCAAACCATGCGCCTTTTGTCACAATGTTTCTTTACACGTATAAACAAAGGCGTTTTGATATACGACTCCATTTATCGATTGAAGCAAAGAAAGGGGTGATTTATGGCGACTGTTGCCATCCTGAAATGCTGTACACCGTAATCGATCACTTAAAATGGCCATCGCTGGTTGAACGCAATGCGCTAAAAATGCGCTGTAATTTATTATTATTGTGAATGAAGTGCAGCACACTGCAGATCAATTGCATTGTACAGTAATGACCTTACTGCCGATACAGAGCACAATATATGACGACGGTTGAATTTAGTCCTCACAACCGTTGGATACACCTCAAACATGTGCGCGACTCATCTCTTTGCTCAATTTTATCCACCAGTTGATTACAGTAAAAACTGAACTTGTCCTTTATAGCCATACTACAGCCACAGCTCCACACCATAGTGGCCATACTTCAGCCACAGATCCACCCCATAATGGCCATACCACAGCCACAGATATACCCCATAATGGCCATACTACAGCCACAGCTCCACCCCATAATGGCCATACACAGCCACAGCTCCACCCCATAATGGCCATACTACAGCCACATATCCACCCCATAATGGCCATACTACAGACACAGCTCTACCCCTTAATGGCCATACTACAGACACAGCTACACCATAATGGCCATACTACAGCCACAGATCCATAATGGCCATACTACAGCCACAGCTCCACCCCATAATGGCCATACTACAGACACAGCTCCACCCTATAATGGCCATACAACAGACACAGCTCCAACAGATAGGTGTCATGGATGGCTGTGTGAACTCAGAAAGGCGTCATGGATGGCTGTGTGAACTCAGATAGGTGTCATGGATGTCTATGTGAACTCAGATAGGTGTCATGGATGGCTGAGTGAACTCAAAAAGGTGTCATTGATGGCTGTGTGAACTCAGACAGGTGTCATGGATGACTGTGTTATTTCAGAGTGTAAGGTGGGGATGTACGTCAGATGTTGTTTCCAGCTTTTGAATGAGGGTATCGTTTTCGTTATAAATAGACGCCATTGCTTCGATGCTCGTTAAGTCGCCAGATAGTGGGTGCCTTTGTCTGGATTATGACAGTCGTTTTCAGTCGCGTTTTGCGGCTGTCCTGTGATTGTTGCTGCCTCTTATCATGAAGGTATAGGCTTGTAGGGTTCAACCGACTGCCACCGCGCCAGTAGCCAAGAAACAACGCCACAGTATAACGCCACCACGCCAGTAGCCAAGAAACAACGCCCCAGTATAACGCCACCACGCCAGTAGCCAAGAAACAACGCAGCAGTATAACGCCACCACGCCAGTAGCCAAGAAACAACGCCGCAGTATAACGCCACCACACCAGTAGCCAAGAAACAACACCACAGTATAATGCCACCACGCCAGTAACCAAGAAACAACGCAGCAGTCTAACGCCACCGCGCCAGTAGCCAAGAAACAACACCACAGTATAACGCTACCACGCCAGGAGCCAAGAAACAACGCCGCAGTATAATGCCACCACGCCAGTAGCCAAGAAACAAAGCCCCAGTATAATGCCACCACGCCAGTAGCCAAGAAACAACGCCCCAGTATAACGCCACCACGCCATACACCAAGAAACAACGCCGCAGTATAACGCCACCTCGCCAGTGACCAAGAAACAACACAGCAGTATAACGCCACCACGCCAGTAGCCAAGAAACAACGCCACAGTATAACGCCACCACGCCAGTAACCAAGAAACAACGCCCCAGTATAACGCCACCATGCCATACACCAAGAAACAACGCCGCAGTATAAAGCCACCACGGCAGTAGCCAAGAAACAACGCAGCAGTATAACGCCACCACGCCAGTAGCCAAGAAACAACACCGCAGTATAACGCCCACGCCACGCCAGTAGCCAAAGAGAGAGAGAGAGAGAGAGAGAGAGAGAGAGAGAGAGAGAGAGAGAGAGAGAGAGAGAGAGAGAGAGAGAGAGAGAGAGAGAGAGAGAGAGAGAGAGAGAGAGAGAGAGAGAGAGAGAGAGAGAGAGAGAGAGAGAGAGAGAGAGAGAGAGAGAGAGAGAGAGAGAGAGAGAGAGAGAGAGAGAGAGAGAGAGAGAGAGAGAGAGAGAGAGAGAGAGAGAGAGAGAGAGAGAGAGAGAGAGAGAGAGAGAGAGAGAGAGAGAGAGAGAGAGAGAGAGAGAGAGAGAGAGAGAGAGAGAGAGAGAGAGAGAGAGAGAGAGAGAGAGAGAGAGAGAGAGAGAGAGAGAGAGAGAGAGAGAGAGAGAGAGAGAGAGAGAGAGAGAGAGAGAGAGAGAGAGAGAGAGAGAGAGAGAGAGAGAGAGAGAGAGAGAGAGAGAGAGAGAGAGAGAGAGAGAGAGAGAGAGAGAGAGAGAGAGAGAGAGAGAGAGAGAGAGAGAGAGAGAGAGAGAGAGAGAGAGAGAGAGAGAGAGAGAGAGAGAGAGAGAGAGAGAGAGAGAGAGAGAGAGAGAGAGAGAGAGAGAGAGAGAGAGAGAGAGAGAGAGAGAGAGAGAGAGAGAGAGAGAGAGAGAGAGAGAGAGAGAGAGAGAGAGAGAGAGAGAGAGAGAGAGAGAGAGAGAGAGAGAGAGAGAGAGAGAGAGAGAGAGAGAGAGAGAGAGAGAGAGAGAGAGAGAGAGAGAGAGAGAGAGAGAGAGAGAGAGAGAGAGAGAGAGAGAGAGAGAGAGAGAGAGAGAGAGAGAGAGAGAGAGAGAGAGAGAGAGAGAGAGAGAGAGAGAGAGAGAGAGAGAGAGAGAGAGAGAGAGAGAGAGAGAGAGAGAGAGAGAGAGAGAGAGAGAGAGAGAGAGAGAGAGAGAGAGAGAGAGAGAGAGAGAGAGAGAGAGAGAGAGAGAGAGAGAGAGAGAGAGAGAGAGAGAGAGAGAGAGAGAGAGAGAGAGAGAGAGAGAGAGAGAGAGAGAGAGAGAGAGAGAGAGAGAGAGAGAGAGAGAGAGAGAGAGAGAGAGAGAGAGAGAGAGAGAGAGAGAGAGAGAGAGAGAGAGAGAGAGAGAGAGAGAGAGAGAGAGAGAGAGAGAGAGAGAGAGAGAGAGAGAGAGAGAGAGAGAGAGAGAGAGAGAGAGAGAGAGAGAGAGAGAGAGAGAGAGAGAGAGAGAGAGAGAGAGAGAGAGAGAGAGAGAGAGAGAGAGAGAGAGAGAGAGAGAGAGAGAGAGAGAGAGAGAGAGAGAGAGAGAGAGAGAGAGAGAGAGAGAGAGAGAGAGAGAGAGAGAGAGAGAGAGAGAGAGAGAGAGAGAGAGAGAGAGAGAGAGAGAGAGAGAGAGAGAGAGAGAGAGAGAGAGAGAGAGAGAGAGAGAGAGAGAGAGAGAGAGAGAGAAGGAGAGAGAGAGAGAGGAGAGAGAGAGAGGAGAGAGAGGGAGAGAGAGAGAGAAGAGAGAGAAGACAGAGGAGAGATTGTGATGTGTAGCTTATCCGCCATGACAACGCCGGTGGTTGTAACCAAACACTGGTGGGTTATCCGGCAGGAGGCTTCGAAGCAGCATGCCACCCAAGTAACGGAAATAAGCCATGTATATATTGCTCTTCTAGATGGCTTGGCGGAGGAAATAATGCCTCCTTGGAAGTTTCTTTACGACTCAGTGACGTAAATAGACACTCCAGGCTATCATCGACGAGTGCTTGAGGGACATGAATAAACCGACTGGTACACTTCTGTTGGAACGCTCACTCAATAGTGATTAAACACATGGTCTGGGAATAAATATATATCTATATAAATATTTCGCTGGTCCAAAACGACTTGCAGTGTAAAAGAACCCCGCATGACCGGAAACCCCTCTATCAGGCTAACGAACACTTCTTCAGGCATAAACCTCTGATAGTTATCGGCTGACAGCGCTTTGAACGCGCCATATGAAATCGAGTACAAGCGATACGATCTACGATCGCGCGTCGTCCTTAATTGAAAACAGCGCCCCAACCCGCTCCCGTGTAGCACAATTTCCACTAATAGTATTACTCTCTGACCCCATTTATTCAACTTACATAGATATCAGCGATTTGTACCTCCTCGCTTCGATTTTGCAAGACGCGGCAGAGTTCAGTTGATTGGTTGCTAACCTCGTTTGTCAAATACGTCACGATCGAAGTTCGGATGCGCCGAGCGTCTTATCTACATCCGTGGCTAGCTGGTTCCTACGAACATACAGATTGTGATATTGCTCCTGTCAGCCCGCAAGGAATTCTCATACTAGCGCTACTCACAACGAAGAAAAAAGCTTTGTCCTCTTCATAACTCAGGACAGATACAAAATTATACAATATATATATAAATATATACATATACATATATATATATATATATATATATATATATATATATATATATATATATATATATATATATATATATATATATATATATATATATATATATATATATATATATATATATATATATATATATATATATATATATATATATATATATATATATATATATATAACCTAAGGGCCACCAGCTAAATTTCTGGGCCATTTGAGCACAGACAATCTCATAATTGATGATATTAGCTTAAATTCCATTACAATGCATTAATAGCGGTACAAAAGTACCTGCTCCTTACTTTATGTAGAAGAAGAGAACCAGACGCATGACCAGGGTCTCTTACAATTTGTGGGGCTCCCTAGCTGTCAATTTATACTAACTC
This sequence comes from Urechis unicinctus, assembly GCA_034190875.2. NCBI lineage: Eukaryota > Metazoa > Annelida > Polychaeta > Xenopneusta > Urechidae > Urechis > Urechis unicinctus. The sequence goes on along the minus strand of CM067343.1, from coordinate 6,013,106 downwards.
ATGAAATATTTTACTGTTCCAGGCCTATTACTCACTCACTTCCCCCATTCAACTGCTTGAAACCCCCCCCCCCCCCCCACCTCTCCCTCCCAATGAAGCAATCACTCATTACTACATGCATTGTAATGCCTTGGTTGCATCTGAATACCTTTTGTCGGCAGATATATGAGCGTCATTATACCAAAGAATCATAACTGTTAGTGCCCAGGTTGTGTCTTGCGACCGGATCCATCTGCAAGAAGCTAACTTTACGCCCAGATGTATGTTAAATTGACCCCCAGACATTAACATGCGTGAACGGCGTAGATATATAACAGGTTATACATCTGCATCTAGCGGTTCGACGCTCGGAAATTTGGCATCGTGAACCGAGTACCTGTGATTATGGATAACAGGAGCCAGATAATGGCGGGTACCGCATCCATTCAAGGCCTTTGAATAGGCTGAGGATTGAGGAATTATTTGAGTAACAGCGCTATCAATGACTGGGATATGGATAGTCTGTTGGGTCACCCACAAACAAGACCATGTTTCCTGGAACATTAGACATCGCGCATTTTGGAGAGGGCACATTCATAATGCTCAAGCCAACCCAAAACGTCTGTCTTTGTATGTGATTACAATGTGATCGTTCTTTATCCACGTGTGATATGCCTTTATGCCGACGTTGCCCCACGTGGAGAACACAAACCTTGGTGCGTTTTTATACATTATAAGGTCATGCAAACGAGGTCACGAGAATCATTTGCTCTCTCAAGTCAGCTGACCTCACTCGCTCGATGATCTCTTTGATTTGGTCGAGTCAAAGATCTTATTATAATCGAGAAACATGGATCTCCATGCGTCGTATTTAGATGGATTAGGGGACAACGAGACTGTTCTGTTGCCTAACTGATAATTCATTAACAACATGCAATCCAAACATAACACTCGTGGGTGAACCCTCTGATAGGCAAGATAAATCAATTCAATCAAAGTACCTGGCTTTCTCTAAATTACAGAGTGCCCTCGCCAAATATACACAAGTAGAAACTAACGTCACATTCAATGATTGCGCCAAAATATGAATATTTAAACCATATTGCACTAACAAAAAGACAAACGTCTCCATGACAGAACTCTGAACTCTGGAAACTGACAAAATAGGCCGAAACGCGATCAAGTTACAGCCAAAACTGTTTTCAAATTGTACCGATCGGTGGTGTGTGTGTGTGTGTGTGTGTGTGTGTGTGTGTGTGTGTGTGTGTGTGTGTGTGTGTGTGTGTGTGTGTGTGTGTGTGTGTTGCGTGCATGCGTGTTTGTGCGTGCGAAGGGGGTGTGTGGTTGTGATGATAATCCCGGCAGTGTTATGCTCTGAATTACATCACCAAATAAGCGTAATACAGGAACGTAGCTTCTTTGGTGTGGTCTTCAAACCTCTTTTGAAGATGAAGAATAACATATGGCCTGTCACAGTGAGCGTAAGTATAACGTTAACCAACAGCGATTGTGGCAACACTCTTATGAATAAGTGCGTAGTTTCTCAGAAACAATATTTTTGTAAATAGATCGTGCACACACATAGTTGCAGATTAGAATGCTTCGAATTATGACCTATTTGGCATGACATGCGGTGTTTGAATGACGATCTGCTGAATTACCACATCTATCAACATCACACGGCATCTGACAAATGTATACGCATTGCACAAATTTGTGCGGTACGTATTACTTGGTCACAGTGAATTGCTGCATGCTCTGTACATTATTAGCGAATCATCTTCACCAAAGATCCATTATTTCGGATGCTTGTGACGACAAAGTCATAATGGTCCCTACATGTCATGCTAATATATGCAATAATTCAGCCGATAATGAAGCTATTCATATCCAATCTCTACATAAGCGTAGATAGACATGTCTTGGCTCTGTGTTGGCGAATTGGTTCTGCTATGATCATCTATTGCGTTGTGACGTGAGCTCGCTCTTTCCGTTGCGCCTAGGTAAACAGTTAATAAGGCTTCGTTGTCGTGCGGAGACACTTTGCTAGAACATCGTGTTCTTGCAATGGTACAAACAGGCATCGGTGGGTGAATAAATATCGACATCGCTTACACCACTTGTATGTTTCTGTATGAGTACATCATAAAAACATTATGCAACGTACACCAGCTAGTCTGCGTCCCAGACTCCAGGGGTTCCGCTACGCTTCTCGCCCTAGAGTCTACGAAAAGATAAGGTCCTAAACTGGCGCGTCCGAATATTCATTAGACACGTTCGTTATTCTTCGTGACCAATCAACACAAAGGTTGTGACCCGGATTGACCTTAATTGCGCGTGTCTGGCTTGTGATACGCACCCTCGGTTCTATGTGACGTCATGGACATTGTAGTGGTCTGCGTCCAATGAGAACACATTGAATGTCTTCTGGAATTATTGGGCGTCTCAAAAGTTCAAATTGACACCACAACAAGAGCTTTAATCTTAGCTGCACGATAGTATGCGTAATAGTCAGTTAAAAAGAACCAGTTGTGTGTCTGCTTCTCTCGCCGACTGTGTGATTAACGGTGCCACTCAGCGTGAAACAACAAATCGGAGTGTTGTAGAATGTGTGCCCCAATCATAAAAAATCACTCGTCCGGTTGGACAAGTTCTTCGGAACTTGTAGAACTAACCAATGAGAGACAACGACTCAAAAGTACCCGAGAGTGACCGAGAGACACGGCTTGTGATTGGAGCATCCCAAATCTGGGATGCCTGTCCAGTTCAAGACATTAAGGTCTCCCAGACCTGAAGGCGAGACTATTGAATATCAGTAACATGTTAACAGCGCCCGCAGCCATCAGGCTAGGGGACCTTGACTATACACCAGCCTTACTCACAGAAAACATCAGCACTTTACGTTTCACCAGCCTTACTCACAGCAAACATCAGCACTTTACGTTTCACCAGCCTTACTCACAGCAAACATCAGCTTTCTCTATGTTACACAAGCCTAACCACAGCAAACATCATCACTCTCTTTGTTTCACCAGCATTACTCACAGCAAACATCACCATTCTCAGTTTCACCAGCCTTACTCACAGCAAACATCACCACTCTCTCTGTTTCACCAGACTTACAGCAAACATCACCACTCTCTGTGTTTCACCAGCCTTACTCACAGCAAAACATCGCCGCTCTCTGTGTTTCACCAGCCTTACTCACAGCAAACATCACCACTCTCTGTGTTTCACCAGCCTTACTCACAGCAAACATCACCGCTCTATGTTTCACCAGCCTTACTCACAGCAAATATCAGCTCTCTCTATCATACACCAGCCTTATTCACAGCAACTATCAGCTCTCTTTACTATACACCGGCCTTATTCACAGCAAACATCAGCGCTCTTTATGTAACACCAGCCTTACTCACATTAAATATCTCCGCTCTCTAGTTATTAATAGGCCCATCAACTCGGCATTATGTATTTGCCTGATTATCTGTCAATAGCTAGTTAGGCTGTGCGATCCTAGAGGCAGTAAGAGATACCAGCCTAGCAGCCCGGGTCGCGTAGGAAGCGCCAGCCTAGCAGCCCGGGTCGTGTAGGAAGCGCCAGCCTAGCAGCCCGGGTCGCGTAGGAAGCGCCGATATCGCTCTGTTGCGCCCATAGTTACAACATATATATTTGTTTCAATTTGTGTCATAGGAAGCCCATCCGTTATGTTAATTGCACATAATGCTAGGGAAGAGAATTGGATTACAGGGTATTTAGTAAGAGGCTATTTCGACGGAGCATTCTATCCCAGCAACGGAAATGAGCCATGTGTATGTTGCTCTCCTTAATGCTATGGGTGAAGGTAAAAATTGTTACACGTTTTGTCACGAATCGATAACGTAATATTACAGTGCAAGCACCAAGCTGTTGTATACGAATGCTCACAGAATATATATATATATACATATCATTTATATACATATACATACATATATGTTTAATATATATATATATATATATATATATATATATATATATATATATATATATATATATATATATATATATATATATATATATATATATATATATATATATATATATTACGCTACAGATGGATGAGTACATCTGTAAGACAGACAAATAACATTCTGCTTTCGAAATACACATAAATCGATCTCTCTCCGAGAATACTCTCGATATGGTATATTTAAAACGAATGCTACTTATGCTCTTCTGCCTTGCGTTGCCACCGGTAGAAACCTTGTAAAGTTATCGATTTATATTTTGGTGGTTTATGTCATCCATAAAGGAACCCTGAACGGCCGGTTGTTATATGTGGTGTCTCTGATGTTGGCCTTGTCTGGGTCACAAGCTCCAGAGGGCGATTTATATTGTCTATAATTACGCTCCAGTTACCAGGGCAGCCAAGCAGAGACGTTAGGTTGGCCTGGTTCAGTGACATGTCGAGTGACAAATACGCCGGCTAGCATCACACAAATATCGCCATTTCTCAGCCTGCATCTTACCAAGCGGAACTCCACACAAAGGTAAGCCTCGTTTCTGGACAGGCTCGTCGTTCGATAACAGCGCCAGCTCGGCTTTGTTTCCCCAGCATCAGTCCTTGTGAATTCTGCCGCTCACATTGTATTCATAATAAACCAATCGGCAACTATTGTTACTCCCTATCCCCCAACACGTGAGCGAGTGAGGTGGATTGATATGAAGAAGAGTAGTATAGATAGTGGCGGTTCTGGCCCCCCCATCGCGCAAGCCTGTGAGCGGGATCGATATGAACAAATAAATGATTCACGCCCGGAGAATCAGTTCATGTGGACTGTAATATGCTACTGTACGGAGTCATTCCCCAGAGTTTGTTTTTATATCAATTGTCTTCAAATAAAAGCAGTTTTCCATTAAGGGATGATGACCATGTGCTGGATACCATGGCGTGCATGTTATGCCTTGATTAGAACTACCTGTTGGTTACCATTACGATAACGATTATATATATATAATATATAGAGAGATATATATAGATATATAGAGAGATACCATTACGATAATATAGATCTATATAGAGAGAGATTATATATATATATATATATATATATATATATATATATATATATATATATATATATATATATATATATATATATATATATATATATATATATATATATATATATATATATATATATATATATATATATATATATATGTATTCCCGGGGAACGTAAGACATGGTAAACAAAAGCTGAAAGCTGCTACAGTCGATGTTTTGGATCGATATGCGTCAGCATCTCCAGTGTCATGATAACCTGGAGTTTTCTTACGATCACACCTTAGTCTGTACACGGAATCAATCACTACAACTGACGTGTTGCAAAACTTAGGTGAGAAAAGGATTACTGTGATTGATAGTTAGGCATGTGCACTCTGACTAACATTCAAACCATTCCATCAATGATCATAACAATAGGTACGATTATTGCCATTCAACCAGTGAGCTTTACAATAATTAGATGATTGATATTCCACAAATGAGCCTTTCAGCAGGATAATTTATTGCTATTCCACCAATGAGCTTTACAGTTGGTACGATTATTACCATTCCACCAATGGACCTTACAATAGGTACGATTATTCATTACCATTCAACCAATGAGCCTTACAGCATGTACGATTATTGCCATTCCAATAATGAGCCTTTCAATGGGTACGATTTAAGCTATTCCACTTATGAGCCCTACAATAGGTACGATTATTACCATTCCATCGATACGATTATGCCATTCCACCGATGAGCATTACAGTACGTGCGATTATTTGCCATTCCTCCAATAAGCTCTACAATAGGTACGATCAATGCCATTCAACCAATGAGCCTTACAGTAGGTATGATTTATGCCATTCCACCAATGAGCCTTACAGTACGTGCGATTATTGCCATTCCACTAATGCATAAACAACGCCAGTCCAACTCAATGTTGGCAACGTTGACAATTTAAACCACCATTCGTACAAATTACCCCGACGTATGTTCAGTTGATCTCTCTGCGTTGCTTGTTGAGTAATTGCCAGCCACGTTTATTCGTGTCACGTGTCACGTTTACTGGAGCGCGGCGTCAACCTTGTTAATTAAAGGAATAAAGGCTAACGTTGATGTACATATATCACACCTTTACTTCCCTGCCTTTAGGGTTTTACATGCGTATAAGGACCCAAGCTGGACAGTATTCAACTCGACGCAAGCGACGTGAATGGAATACGAAAGCAATGTGCCTCATCCTAGTCGGTTTCCGTGGCCTGCGTTCAAACCGTAGTTTGGATCCCTATGCTTGAAAACCTGGCTTGTTCTACGTGAAAAGAGACCCGCTGGCTCATTGGTACCGAGATGGAACTTCGTCCCTTCGTCCCTTCAGCCTGTGTTCCGCTGCCCGGTCTGGGCAACGGGCTGATCCTAAATGGGCTCTGGCACTAAAAGGGAGCTGTCTTGCACTCATCCAGAACCGTGTCGATCTCGCTTCGTTGTTGAAAGTGACTTAAAATCCCACTATAACTATTGAAATCATCACCAATATACTGCCTCGGTGTAGTGTTAAATGCTATGTGTTTCCAGACAGGATCATGGCTTAGGTATAGCTGGGTTCACAGTAAACGTTGAAGACGTTGAGGAAAGCACCGAAGATGTCAAAAACCTCAAAGCCAATTCACGCTATATAATACAGGTGCAGGGTCAAAACTGTGACTCAAAGAACACAATTATATTCAAACAATGTACCAGCATATTTTACTAAATGCTAAATGTCTCATCAGTGCGTGTACTAGTAATGCTTTAACACTTTTTCATAAAACGGTGAAACGCGAATAGTATGGATAATTCTAAGACAACTACTTTTGTTAGAAAGAACATTCCATATAGGGCTTCTCGTTGTCGAATACTATTTTGAGCAATTGTGCTTTCAAAAAGAGGTGCGGAATATAATTTGGCTTGTCCGGATGACAAAAGTAAGGTTGGTGATGCGTCGCGTAAAACAACTAGAAATCTGTAGACCACATCAGCATGAATTGTACCGGGGGTAAAAGACCGGATTGAGACGTGGGGTCGTGTGACTTCGTAGGTTGTGTTGTGTCCAGTTGAAAATGCCCATCATGCATCATGAGTATTGTGTAAGAAATGGTAAGAACAGAGCGTACAAACGGTTAGAACAGAGGTAACAAATGAAAAGAACAGAGGGTACAAATGATAGACCAGAGGGTACAAATGGCAAGACCAGAGGGTACAAATGGTAAGAACAGAGGGTACAAATGGTTAGAACAAAGGGCACAAATGTAAAGAACAGAGGGTACAAATGGTTAGACCAGAGGGTACTAATAGTAAGATAAGATAAGATAATTTATTAGCCCTATTCGGGAATTTGCTTTACAGTCTACAATTGACTCGTGTCTCTCTCTCAGTCTCCTCGTGTCCCAGCCCCTGCTAGGCCCGTGTTTTGGCAGGAAAATTCTAAATGGCGCTGGAAGACGGGTGCTGTGATGAAGAAGCAGTGACCCGCAGATATCGAGCAGTTCCTTCCTGGTGTAGGACACCATATGCTTTATTTGCACACGGTCGTCACATGATCGGCAACTGACGTTCATAGTAAGATCAGAGGGTACATATGTAAAGAACAGAGGGTACAAAAGGTAAGACCAGAGGTTACAAATGGCAAGACCAGAGGGTACAAATAGTAAGACCAGAGGGTACAAATGGTAAGAACAGAGGGCACAAATGTAAAGAACAGAGGGTACAAATGGTAAGACCGGAGGGTACAAATGGTAAGAACAGAGGGTACAAATGTTAAAAACAGAGGGTACAAATGGTAAGACAGAGGGTACAAATGTTAGGAACAGAGGGTACAAATGGTAAGAACAAAGGGTACAAACGATACGATCAGAAAATGCGTTTTTTTAATAATGCATAGCCCTGTATCATTTCTGCATGCTGTACTCTTCGTGTGATCTTCAGTCGAATCAACTTTCCAAACACAATTCATGTTTGTTAAAAACGGAAACTTCTTTGAAAGTTTTCTAAAGAAGCTGAATTGAAAGAGGAAATTTATGTTGGTCTCAGAGATGACCAGAAACATCATGTATTCACCTTGAAAGACGCAATATTCCCTGACGCAATATTCCCTGACTAAGTGACTTTGTCATTAACAAAGTCTACATACTAGTTTGGATTTCGTACACGGAAGCAGCCCCTTTACATTGTCGTAATTTCCAAGCTGGACGTTCGCGCCATTCAAAGGAAGCACATATGTCCGTACAAATCTGGGTTCATGAATATCGTCGTGGCTATGAAGAGGCCAGCTCCTACAACAGGGAAACTAATTTATTCACTGCATCCGTTGGGCACTCTATCCTAATTTAGTTGATTAGTAGCGCTATGATCAAAGTGGTTGATAATGACACGCGCAGTGGTACTTTGATCTCACCGACGGACGAGTTGTTCGTGTCGTCAGTATGTGATCTTTTGTAATGGTCTCTGATGGGTATGGATCCATTTACGAAGCCTCAAAGAACGACAGGCAACGAGCTCATTGCGTCTCTGTGTTCTAGAATCCCTGCACCTCCGCATTCCGTTGTGTCACAGTATTGCCATGAATGAAGAACAATGTGATTGTGTATTCAGTTATGTCGCGGTATTAATATGAATGAGGAACAAGGTGATTGTGTATTCAACATTGGGTACGACCAGCAGTCCTTACAACTAACAGCTCTCACCAAACGACTTTTTTGCGGAGCTTTAACGAGGTTATTTGCAAATGGACTGAGGCATCGTTCGCCTGTTACATATCAGAAAGACAATGGCCCGATTCACATCTCTATCGCTATCCATTAGAAGGGAGCAGTGGCACTTAGCAGCCGCAGTCTGTTCACTAGAGTTATCCGCATGTAACACCTCGCAGAACAAAAGGAGATCTGAAGCCCCAGTAGCTCCCAAAATGCAGTCTGGTATTTGTACCCTTCTCATATATTGCTCACGAGATGAACACATATTAGTTGTCAGTAAATATAATAAAAAGACATCCAATAATAACAATAAACATCGCATTTAAACAACACATGAATTCGTCAATGAATCATAGACACGTCGCTTCCATTCAATAAGAACTAATTTTACTGTGTGCCTAACCCGGCCATTCGCTCCAACAAAGCTCTATAGCCATCGATCAACAATACTGCTACCTTCTGACCCTTACAATCAGCATTTCAGTCAATATGTATCAGTCACAATCAGCATTACAGCCAATTTGGGTCATTTATAATTATCTTTACAGCCAATTCGTGTCAGTCACAATCATCATTTCAGTCATTTTGTGTCATTAACAATCAGCATTTCAGTCATTTTGTGTCATTTACAATCAGCATTTCAGTCATTTTGTGTCATTTACAATCAGCATTACAGTCATTTTGTGACATTTACAATCAGCATTAGTTTCTACATTCTACATTAAGCGCGCCATCGCTCCTGCGCCTATCTGGTCTCTTGTAATGCCAGTAAGAGAATCCATCCCTCATGCTAACCAGGTATTCAATGCTTTCTCTTTTGAATCGTCTCGAACCATGAAGCTAATGTGATTAATTCATCATATTTCTAGCTGTATCACTAGCGTACTTTAGCAATATCGAATCAGCGCACACCGAGAGCGGTGGATTGGATCAGTGACCTCTGTGAACCTTTGCCAAATCAACTCCATTGCGAATTGTAAACCCTGCACGTATGCCTGCCAATGTGTATTGTATTCAAGCCTTTTGTCACAATGTTTCTATACACATATAAACAAAGGTGTTTTGATTTACGACTCCAGTCATTGATTGAAGCAAAGAAAAGGTGTGATTTATGGCAATTGTTGTCATCGTGAAATGCTGTACACCGTAATCGATCACTTCAAACGGCCATCACTGGTTAAAAGCAATGCGCTATCAATGCACTGTAATTTATTCTAATGGTGAATGAAGTGCAGCACATTGCAGATCAATTGCATTGGGCAGTAATGACCTTACTGCCGACCCGACCCCGCCCCATAGTCACCCCGACAATACAGAGCAATATATATATGATGACGGTTGAATTTAGTCCTCATAACCGTTGGATACACCTTGAACATGTGCGCGGCTCATCTCTTTGCCAAATTTCATCCACCGTCCGTTAAAGCCATACTATAAACACAGCTCCACTCCATGATGGCCATACTACAGACACAGCTCCACCACATAATGGCCATACTACAGACACAGCTCCACCACATAATGGCCATACTACAGACACAGCTCTATCCCATAGCGAACTCAGGAAGGCGTTATGGATGGCTGTGTAATGTTAGAAAACTGTACTACATTACTAACCTCAGAATGTCCACAGGCGCTTGGCCATTATGGTTCTTCCGCAAAACTAACGGTAAATAAATATATATATATATATATATATATATATATATATATATATATATATATATATATATATATATATATATATATATATATATATATATATATATATATATATATATATATATATATATATATATATATCTATATATATATATATATATATATATATATATATATATATATATATATATATATATATATATATATATATATATATATATATATATATATAGAAGTGGTTGTAAGGGGTCGGTTACACATGAACTCTGCTTGACTTCACAGCGAGCACTCCCTCATTTGGCGTAATATGCCCGCTGCAGCTCTCGTCGCTTAACAACTCACAAGAGGTTTAGTCAGATGCTTGTACATGGCGAACTTTTGTCATAAACTGTCGTTTCATTTTCAGCTTAAAATAAACAATGACTAAATGGTCATACATTCTTTTCCCTGTTTCGAACAAGGTACATACTTAGACGACATTCTGTGGTTGGGACGAGCGCTTATTTGTGCTTGACTGGTGCTGGAAGAAGAATCTCATGACGTTCTGGGTCATATCTTTGTTTCACAACTTTGGATAGCTTTTCATGTAGCTATTGTAGCCATAGGAGGACAACAAGGTTGTCAAGTGTAGGTGATATCTCCTCCTCTTCCCGTAGTATCTCACCATGGTGGGAACTTTTGGATGTGGACACTGAAGTAAATTGTCGTCAACGCAGGCTTTTAGTCTTTGGTATGTCCTCTGGCCGTTTATTTGGCAGTTGTTTAATGTTAGTGAACCCTGTGAGTGGGATCCACTGGTTTGGAATCCACAAAGCAAGTGGATAGCTTGCAAAACGGAGCACTCTGATGTTGACTCTTAAACATTAGTGTTACTTGCGATGATTGGGCAGAAATGTGCAATTTGTGTTTCGTTCTGGACTGCTGTACTGAACAGAGGTGGTATCTGCGTCGTCAGTAAATCCACGTAGAGGCTTTGATGTAGATTTCTTCTGCCAGGTAGTTCCATCGGCCAGGAATAGAGCGAAGTTAGAGTGTAATGTGGGGATATACGTCAGATATTGTTCCCAGCTTTTGAATGAAGATATCGTTTTCGTTATAGATAGGCCCTATTGCTTCTATGCTCATATAGTTGGTGCTTGTGGATTATGCCCGCATTTTCGGTCGCGTTTTGCGGCTCTCCCGTGATTGTTGCTGTCTCTTATCATGAAGGTCAAGGCTTGTATGTTTCAACCGCTGCCACCACGCCAGTAGCCAAGAAACAATGCCGCAGTATAACGCCACCACACCAGTAGCCAAGAAACAACGCCGCAGTATAACGCCACCACACCAGTAGCCAAGAAACAACGCCGCAGTATAACGCCACCACGCCAGTAGCCAAGAAACACGCCGCAGTATAACGCCACCACACCAGTAGCCAAGAAACAACGCCGCAGTATAACGCCACCACACCAGTAGCCAAGAAACAACGCCGCAGTATAACGCCACCACGCCAGTAGCCAAGAAACAACGCCCCAGTATAACGCCACCACGCCAGTAGCCAAGAAACAACGCCGCAGTATAACGCCACCACGCCAGTAACCAAGAAACAACGCCCAAGTATAACGCCACCACGCCAGTAGCCAAGAAACAACGCCCAAGTATAACGCCACCACGCCAGTAGCCAAGAAACAACGCCGCAGTATAACGCCACCACGCCAGTAGCCAAGAAACAACGCCCAAGTATAACGCCACCACGCCAGTAGCCAAGAAACAACGCCGCAGTATAACGGGAACAATATAGGGATTTAATATAGGCAAACAGGAAACAAATACTCAAGTTAAGTTGTTGTTGTTGCTGTTTCAAGCTAGAGTGGTTTTGGCAGCTTTAACCATGTGCCATCACGTTATCTTGGGTGCGCGTACTTTATTTAAGAGTTTGCTTAAATGACTTGCAGGTTAACCGTAACAATGTTAAAGAAATGAGAAATTAAAATTTAGCACGCCACGTCCCATTTTGCATTCCAGTTAACGCTGCTGTTATTGGTTGGGTGTGTTGTCTAATTAACATATGTAATTATCTCGTGATGGCACAGAGAATGAGACATAGGATCGCATTATGATATTGGCTTCGTTAGCAGCAGGCTGGGCTTTGTTGGAGGTTTTACTCTCTTTGTCTAGACTAGAGCCATCTTTACGGCGCTAGAAATAGAAAGCTATTTATCGTTTGGGAAGTACATGGAATAATAGGCTGGTCATGTAGACTCTTTACAGCACGCTGAACGCTGCCAAGGCTTCCTTTCTATTATATATTGCTAACTTTACAGCACGCTGAACGCCACCTCACCTATACCTCCATTTTATCACATATTGCTTACTTTACAGCACGCTGAGCGCCATCTATACCTCCATTTTATCACATATTGCTAACTTTGCAGCACGCTGAGCGCCATCTATACCTCCATTTTACCACATATTGTTAACTTTGCAGCACGCTGAGCGCCACCTATACCTCCATTTTATCACATATTGCTAACTTTGCAGCACGCTGAGCGCCATCCATGTTTCTATCATTTATTGATAACTTTACTACGCAAAAAGAATGCATGCAATGATGACTGCTTGTAACGGCAGGTTTACTTTGAATAATGCGAATGCGAAGCGGAAACAGTGTATAATTCACATCACTAGAATGGTGACAAATGACCTCATTAACTAAATAGATTTGAGGCTTAAATAAACGCATCGCTAAGGTACAAGTATACCTATTTTGCATCAATTCATCGCTTAACTACCTTACGTATACTCGTGAATGTCCTCTGTCTTATGAATGCCAGGATTCATAGGGAACAAGTTTTTTAAGAGAACCAGATTTAAAAGGAACCCTGATTCAAAGGGAACCAAGTTTGAAAGGTCGTCAATTCCAACGCATCTTCAACTTTATCTTATATATGAGTCCAGACGCCAAGTAAACCAACCCTGCGTGGAGTCCAGATGCCATGTAAACGATCCTGTTTTCCTATTAAGATTGATATTGCTGAGTGAACTCTTATAACTCCCCTCCTGGCTACCCCTTGACATAAACAGCCATAGGCCAGACAGCGATTCGACCTAACGTTGGGTGACATCAGACCCCATGTTAGTTATTGTTGTCGACCCCCAAGATGTTTAATCTATAGGTTGTGTTTGGCGATGACAGAGCTGTTCATCCGGGCAGTGTTGATCGTGACGTATGCCGCTCTGGCGTCGTCTCGATTCATGGCTCTGCGCTTCCCTGTTACAAACGACGCGTCACTTGAACTCTCTCTGTTCCAATGTCGGTGCTCCAAGAGGGATTAAGTCAATGACAATGCAATGCTCTCCTGATTACTGTGGCAAGAAATTCATCAAACTGAAATTATGACAGCAAATATGTTAAAATATGCAGACATAAGCATAAAATAATTTGAAAAAAATGAACGAATATGTCTGTCTGTTTTGATGCCCTAAGAAGACGGTAGTTACAACAACATGGTACCACAATAACAATGATATAACGAATCCCGTGCTTAGTAACTAGCGCACCGCTTAGACACGCATTATTTGGTAAATGTACGCCAATGATTGCCTTGAGATTCAGCCTCCATCCACTTGTCGCGCTAGGTGCAAGGCAACCTTCAAGTCGAGTCATGAGGATCAGTAGAGAAAATGCAGCCAGCTTAAATATGCATCGATAGGCGCCTGTCCGATGACGTCAGATAGGTTGACTAGTGCTGCATGACGTCAGATAGGTTGACCAGTGCTGCATGACGTCAGATAGGTTGACCAGTGCTGCATGACGTCAGATAGGTTGACCAGTGCTGCATGACGTCAGATAGGTTGACCAGTGCTGCATGACGTCAGATAGGTTGACCAGTGCTGCATGGCGTCAGATAGGTTGACCAGTGCGCCATGACGTCAGATAGGGTAACCAAGATGCATGGTCAGATAAAGAATGCACAATAGCATGTAAACAATGCAGATAGGTTGAGTGGTCAATTCACCGATCGACCGTCCATGCATGTTGACCACGTCTCCATGCCCAGGGAGTTCATACCAGGCATGCAGGACGTCAGAAGGTTGATTAGTGCTGCATGACGTCAATAATATTGAATGCATTGCAAAATCAAGATGTGACTACATCTAACCATAACTGTGGGTTAAGTGAATGAAAGTGTGCTGCATGACAAGTCAGATAGGTTGACCAGTGTTGCCATGATTATCAGATAGACATTACTCTTTATATGAGTCCATGTCACCAAGTAACAGTGATGCTGCGTGGGTGTACAGGTGCCATGAGTCATGACAGATTCTGTTTTCCTCATGACCATTGCTGCAGTGAAGCGTCAGATCTGTCCCCCAAAGTGTGATTGCTATAAATCAGACATTACTGCAGGCCTGGTGTGGCATTGAGCGGTCAGATAGGTTTGACAGGCCCCCGAGTGTTAGATTGAGCGACACCATTACTGCAGGCCGCTTCTATCAGATAGCGACCCGCAGACATTACGATGCCTGATAGGTTGACCGCGTGACTTACATTGTCCGATAGGTTGACGGCTACGCGGCAGACATTACTGCATCCATGACGACAGAGCATGATTGACTAAGACGTGGTTAGCGGCAGACAGTGCTGCATGATCGTCAGATGCTTTTGGCAGACATACAGTGCTGCATGCGTCAAGATAGGTTGTTCAGTGCAACATGACGCAGATAGTATGACTGTTGCGTGCGTCCAATACGATTTGTAAAACTGACAGATAGCGTGACACCATGCTGTACGTCAGATAGGTTGACCAGTGCATAAATACGTTCAGATATGTTGACATGCTGTCTCCTGCATGCAGGCTCGTCAGATACCATGGTAGTTACAATTCATTGTTACATGCCGACTTCGTCACCTGGATGGATGATAGGTGTGCAATCCGTTAGTGACATATTACCGTGAGATGAGGTACAAAGACCATACGATTTGGTGCTATACGTGTTGATTCTTACTTATTACACCCACGACTGTCAGATACTTCTATTCCGACCCAGAGCCAGCCGATTGTTAGCTGTGGTATGGACAAGTCCTGTATTCTCATAAAGTTCCATGAGTGATAAATACTGGATCTAAAACACGGGTTGCGGAAATGCTGCATGACGTCAGATAGGTTGACCAGTGATGCATGATGTCAGATAGGTTGACCAGTGCTAGATGACATCAGATAGGTTGACCAGTGCTGCATGACGTCAGATAGGTTGACCAGTGCTGCATGACGTCAGATAGGTTGACTAGTGCTGCATGACGTCAGATAGGTTGACCAGTGCTGCATGGCGTCAGATAGGTTGACCATTCGCCTGTACAAATTCACTGGTAAAGATCAAGAGGTGATATAATGAGTGCACAATAGCATCAACAATGGCATTAGGTGTCGAGTGGTCAATTCACCATCGACCGTCCACTGCGCTCACTGGACGTCTCCTCGCCCAGGGAGTTCATAACGAGGCAAGGAAACTACAATAAGTGGACTCGCGACCTTTACATCATCATCATCGCACCTGTGTCTCCATGGCGCGTTATTGAGTTTCATTCAGCAAGTGTAATTGATAGAAATGAGTTAATGAAAGATGAAGAATTATTGCCATGTCAACATAAGTGGGATGTAATGAGCGGCAGACATTACTGCGGGCCTGATGTGATTGAGCGGCAGACATTACTGCAGGCCCGGTGTGATTGAGCAGCAGACATTACTGCAGGCCCGGTGAGATTGAGCGGCAGACATTACTGCAGGCCTGGTGTGATTAAGCGGCAGACATTACTGCAGGCCCGGTGTGATTGAGCGGCAGACATTACTGCAGGCCCAGCGTGATTGAGTGGCAGACATTACTGCAGGCCCGGCGTGGTTGAGCGGCAGACATTACTGTAGGCCTGGTGTGATTGAGCGGCAGACATTACTGCAGCCCCCGATGTGATTGAGTAGCAGACATTACTGCAGGCCCGGCGTGGTTGAGCGGCAGACATTACTGCAGGCCCGGCGTGGTTGAGCGGCAGACATTACTGCAGGCCCAGCGTGGTTGAGAAATACCCTGAGGAGATTGGCATGAGCGTCTGCCAAGGCTCGGCTGCCGCGTGGTTATTGCTCGATATAAATCAACAAAAAACGTCACTTCCTGTGGAAGCATGACCTAATACGTTCTTCCGTTCAACTGATATTTTGTGCTTTCAGCTATCATACGATCTTACATTCATTTTAGGGTACCTGGTGTGAGTTACAGGCATTCCGCGAAGCTGTCCGCCATGCCTGGTACGTGACGGACGGATTTGTCAAGATGCTTCTAGCTCACCGCTGTAACTTGCCGTAAGCTGGTACCGGGCTAAATCGATGTCAGGTTGAAGTATGACATATCTCCTATACATGACAGCGTCAGACTACTCCACTCCCTCATTCATTACAATACATATACATCGTCATTGGATGTAATTGCGGTACAAGTGTGGGTTTGTTGGTCAGCATATAACGTGATAGAGTGACTAACAAAGGGATGATATTGGCTCGGTGCTATGACAAGTGTTGTCACGGACTGGTTACATGAAAAACTGCCAAACGTAATGACAAATATCACAAAAAACCGCCAAATATAATGACAAATATCATGAAAAACTGTAGATATATATAAATATATAATTATATTTATAGATATATATATGTATATAAATATATATATATATATATATATATATATATATATATAGATATATATATATATATATATATATATATATATATATATATATATATATATATATGTATATGTGTATATATATATATAAATATATATATAGATATATATGTATATATATCTATATATCTATATCTCTATATTTTCTATTTATATGTATATACATAAACATATATATATATATATATATCTATATATAAAGATATATATATATATATAAACATATATAGATGTATCTATATGTATGTAAATATATTTATATATATTTATATAAATATCTCTCTAAATATATATGAGTATGTTTATATCTCTCTATCTCTATATCTCTCTCTATCTATATATCTCTATATATATATATCTATATATATATATATCTATCTATCTATATATATATCTATATATATATATCTATATATATATATATATATATATATATATGAACCGTTATTTCCCATGGTGCACCTGATTTATCATTGTGATGTGTAGCTTATCCGCCATGACAACGCCGGTGGTTGTTGGCAATCACTGGTGGGTTATCTCGCAGGAGGCTTCGAAGCAGCATGCAATCCAAGTAACGGAAATAAGCCATGTATATTTTGCTCTTCTAGATGGCTTGGCGGAGGAAATAATGCCTCCTTGTATGTTTCTTTACGACTCAGTGACGTAAATAGACACTCCAGGCTATCATCGACGAGTGCTTGAGGGACATGAATAAACCGACTGGTACACTTCTGTTGGAACGCACACTCAATAGTGATTAAACACAAGGTCTGGGAATAAATATATATCTATATAAATATTTCGCTGGTCCAAAACGACTTGCAGTGTAAAAGAACCCCGCATGACCGGACACCCCTCTATCAGGCTAACGGACATTTCTTAAGGCAGAAACCTCTGATAGTTATCGGCTGACAGCGCTTTGAACGCGCCATATGAAATTGAGTACAAGCGATACGATCTACCATCGCGCGTCGTCCTTAATTGGAAACAGTGCCCCAACCCGCTCCCGCGTAGCACAATTTCCACTAATAGTATTACTCTCTGACCCCATTTATTCAACTTACATAGATATCAGCCATTTGTACCTCCTCGCTTCGATTTTGCAAGACGCGGCAGAGTTCAGTTGATTGGTTGCTAACCTCGTTGTCAAATACGTCACGATTTAGGTTCGGATGCGCCGAGCGTCTTATCTACATCCGTGGCTAGCTGGTTCCTACGGTCATACAGATTGTGATATTGCTCCTGTCAGCCCGCAAGGAATACTCATACTAGCGCTACTCACAACGAAGAAAAAAGCTTTGTCCTCTTCATAACTCAGGACATATAAAAAATTATACAATATAAATATATATATATATATATATATATATATATAGATATATATATAGAGATAGATATAGATATATATATATATATATAGAGAGATATAGATATATAGAGAGAGAGAGAGAGAGAGAGAGAGAGATAGAGAGATAGATATATAGATATATATAGAGAGAGATATAGATATATATAGATATCTCTATATCTATAGAGAGAGATATATATCTCTCTCTCTATCTCTCTATCTATCTATCTCTATATATATATATATATATATCTATATATATCTCTATATATCTCTATATATATATATATATATATCTATATATATATATATATATATATATATATATATATATATATAAACCTAAGGGCCCCCAGCTTAAATTTCTGGGCCATTTGAGGACAGACAATCTCATAATTGCTGATATTTGCTTAAATTTCATTACAATGCATTAATAGCGGTACAAAAAAGCAAGTTATGCGATTTGATGTCGGGAGGGTGTGTTGACAGTCTATCAGTTTGCGCAGTAGCTGCTCCTTACTTTATGTAGGAGAAGAGAACCAGACGCATGACCAGGGTCTCGTACAACTTGTGGGGTTCCCTAGCTGTCAATTTATACTAACTCATGAAATATTTTACTGTTCCAGGCCTATTACTCACTCACTTCCTCCATTCAACTGCTTGAACCCCCCCCCCCCCCTCACCCCTCCCCCTCCCAATGAAGCAATCACTCATTACTACATGCATTGTAATGCCTTGGTTGCATCTGAATACCTATTGTCGGCAGATATATGAGCGTCATTATACCAAAGAATCATAACTGTTAGTGCCCAGGTTGTGTCTTGCGACCGGATCCTTCTGCTAGAAGCTAACTTTACGCCCAGATGTATGTTAAATTGACCCCCAGACATTAACATGCGTGAACGGCGTAGATATATAACAGGTTATACATCTGCATTTAGCGGTTCGACGCTCGGAAATTTGGCATCGTGAACCGAGTACCTGTGATTATGGATAACCGAGCGGTCTTCTTCAAACCTTAACAGGAGCCAGATAATGACGGGTACCGCATCCATTCAAGGCCTTTGAATAGGCTGAGGATTGAGGAATTATTTGAGTAACAGCGCTATCAATGACTGGGATATGGATAGTCTGTTTGGGTTACAGCGCTAACAACGACTGGGACATGGATAGTCTGATCGGGTACCAGCGCTAACAATGACTGGGACATGGATAGTCTGTTTGGGTAACAGCGCTCACAATGACTGGGACATGGATAGTCTGTTTGGGTAACAGCGCTAACAATGACTGGGACATGGAGAGTCTCTCTGGGTTACAGCGCTAACAATGACTGGAACATGGATAGTCTGTTTGGGTAACAGCGCAGACAATGACTGGGACATGGATAGTCTATTTGGGTGTACTGCAAACTAAATAATCCGGTATATCTGCATAATCCCGTAGCTAATCAACATAATCCCGCAGCTAATCAACATAATCCCGTGGATAATCAACATATCATTTCACAATTAATGCCATAGAAAGATAAATATGTTCAGTTTGAGATATGTGGTCACCCCACGCGATATTCAATGCTTCGGCGCTGATGACTCAAATAAAACGATGGGCACTAGATGTCTCGGTAAGAGGGCTGATGCATCAGGATCCTGTTTAGTCTTGTCATAGATACCAAATCCTCTCAAACTGTTGCCAGGTTCAATGAATCAACATCGAATAATTTGGGCATGTTTATTACTAACATGATGTGAGAGTAGTTACAACGGCCGTTTTACAACAGACGTTTTACAACAGCCGTTTTACAATCGCCGTTTTACAGCTGCCGTTTCACAGCCAGTTATTCCTGTACCACATTGAAGTCGTAAAGCTATGTTTTGCGTGGCTTTCACTACTTCAATCCGGCTTCCTATATATATTGCTGCGCGCGTGGGTGGCTCTAGTGCAGAAATGTGGCGTGTTGGGTGGCAATCGTAGGACTGCCAGGCCAGAGAGCTTTATTGTCAGTGCACACAGGCCAGCACATAGATGTATAGGCACGATTGTCCTAACCCCGGATGACGACACCATTGTTGCTATATGACGTGCAGTCCATTTATTTTCATATCGATTAATCCAACATAATATAACCTGACGTACTGCTTTTGTAGTTGCTGGTGAAGACAGAATGCCTCAAACGTTCCATCATAAAACTGAGCTGCATCGCGACAGGCCGTGCATCGTTCTGTGGTCAAATGGACCACTATGACGTCATAGAGCATGTTTACACGCTGGTTAGGCACATGGCGAATAACTCGCGTGCAGCAAGCTTTGAGACATTGCGGGTCGGATGGTTTCGATGCCATAGGTTTCACTTATGCGTGCGATCTCGCGCAAGATCTGCTTTGATCATTTTCCTCTCATCTGAAAACATGTTACCATTAGTCTCGACTTCCACATGTACGCGTGATGGCGGCAATTACCGGACCATTTCCCTGCTTTTACACAGCAATAAAAACTACTTGAGTGGCTTTTTGTCCAAATAGGAAACTACCAACACCTGCTGCGACATGTACTGTATCTAGCTGTGGAGCGCATCATCATACGATTGCACATATCACAATGATATAATCAATGCATATGTACAAGCTGGAATACACCACTGGCATAGTGTGGCCGAAGGAGATTAGCGGCTATCATCTATCAAACTGCAACAGCAACTAAGCAATGAAATGAATTCCTCGACATCCCACCGAATCAATTGATCAGCTTGGCCACTTTTGTATCATTCAACTACAGTGCATACAGTTCCTCATGTATATTAGGTTGTAGTGGCCTGACAAGCCTAGGCATATGATGTGTAGAAGCGTACCAGCCATCCAAGGAAAATGTGCGATTGACTGAAACTGTAATGTCTGCAATACATTCACGCCTGCAATACATTCAAATTGTTCACGCTGTGAAAAATCCGTTGATCATTACCTATGATACGCTTGGCATTACCTGTGATACGTTTGGCATTACCTGTGTGTGTATATATATATTGTATAAATATATATATATATATATATATATATATATATATATATATATATATATATATATATATATATATATATATATATATATATATATATATATATATATATATATATATATATATATATATATATATATATATATATATATATATATATATATATATATATATATATATATATATATATACATATATAAATATATGTCTGTGTGTATGTTGCAACAACGTCCAAGCTGTTCCCCCATTATTCGCATTGATTTCAGTACTATGCATCTGGCTTCTAATATTTCCTGTATATGGATAGAAGCATGGTGCGGTGGGAGCCAACTTGACGACATTTACTCCACCAAGCGTACTGGCGATCGTACAAGTTATTGGATGCGCAGCAATAATATCAAGTCATTGGTTTAATACGTCCGTGTGTTTTGCCGATTCACCCTCGTCCTCGTTCAGCACACAGATTCATTGAGACGATGAATCAAACTCCGGGAGTGGTGAATAAAAAAAAGGAAGTTATAAAGCGTGCGCTGAAAAAACCCATGCGTTTACATACAAATTTATAAAAGAAAATATGTAACCCGGGCACCTGTTGCGTGATTGTGAAAACAAATTAGGCTCAGGCTGCATATAGATGCTCTTGGCGTGTGTGTATATATACATATATATGGGTATATATATATCTATATATATGTATATATATATATATATATATATATATATATATATATATATAGATATATCTATATATATATATATATATATATATATATATATATATATATAGATATATATATATATATATCTCTATATATATCTATAGATATCTATCTCTATCTATCTATATCTATATATATCTATTATATATATAGATTTATATATCTCTCTTTCTATCTCTCTTTATCTCTCTATATCTCTATATATCTCTATATATATATCTATATATATATATATATATATACATATATAATTATATAAATATATATATGTGTGTGTTTATAGATTTTTGCGGTGGGTATTACAGTACGCATTCTTAATCTGAACAAAAACAAATGCGTGCTTGGCTGCTTATGCCCTAATTAGTTCAAAACTGACTTGCACAGGAAGAGCTCTCAGTCATCGGCTGATCAGAGGCTCATCGAACATTTCCTACTGACCCCTGTTACACCCGATGACCCCGCAACTTGCTCAGCTCGTTATGTCCCTCCATATTGGCATCTAAGGGACACGTGTAATGAGCCTCAGCGAATACTACCGTCACATTGATGGCGGGCTGTTGGCAGCAGATGTTTAATGCATGCGTTGTCATCTCTTTATTGCAATATTGCCATGATTGTTGTAGTGGCGGTGCAGTCAATATTGCCGTGATTGTTGTAATGGCGTTGCAGTCAATACCGTGATTGTCGTGATTGCCGTGATTGTTGTAATGGCGGTGCAGTCAATGTGTTCTTCTACTGTTGTATCTCGTTACAGCCATGTTGTAATTAATTGTCCTTGTTGTGGTGCAGTCGCTAGCTAGATCAAAACAGCATCTGTGGTGCCTTACAGCCTTTAAGGCTTGTAGTCTTACAGCCTAATAGTCTTACAGCCTTACAGCCTTACAGCCGAGGCAATCCTTACATATACAACATACCTCTTACAACTACGACGTCATAGTTTTGTTAGCAATACACTGTTTCTCTGAGCACATGCTTTTAGTCATTTCTCTAACCATGAATGAAGTTAGAAAATACACGAGTGACATAATCTTATACACACCTCCGCACTCAGTAGCGCCAGTAGCTGCAATGATGTGCTGTTCAATCCAATGATCACATCATATCAATATGACATAGGTAGAGTTATAATGACGTCACACAACACAGCGTATGCAGCAATTTCAGACTATATCAATACTCACATATGCACAATAATGCTGAAGTAAAGTGTCTACTGAAATTGATCCTCGGGGAGATTCAGATTAATGCTAAATGCAGCAGCCGTCCTGTTTTCTCAAGATAAATACCAAAGCATGAACGAGTCAGACGAATCACCGGATGTATAGCCATATTGTTTCCGGCTTACCAGTAGTGTATCGTAAAAGATCAAATGGGGCCCAAAACCTTTCTAAGGAACATGTTTTTTTTTCACAGTCGCAAATGTGCACTGCGTTAAAGTATCAGTTGACATCAACTGTACGTTGAAAAATATAGCCTTATTTCAGAACACTTGGAGAACTGTAATTATAACAAAGACTTTGATATTGTGATTGGAATTCCATTCTGAAAGCAATGTATATTATGGCAGAAAATAGCAAAGAATTAAAGAAACACCAATGCACCAATTAAATGCAACGTGATCTCAGCTTGAGAAAAAAAAGGTATGCAGAAAGTTTGAGGGAAATACTTTGAATCATGTATTACTAAATGGCAATCCCATAAGCGATGTTGTAATTGTATGAAGTTGTCAACATTTTTCGGAAATGCGAATAGCTAATCGGTGACAAACATATATAATAATCTCCCAAGTATTGGTGGCTGTGATTGCTCGCTTCCGATTCTTCTTGAAATTGCCATCCCTTAGAGAACATGCCTTTTATTTGCAATTTATTTGTATTCCCCCTTCAAAGCACATCAATGCTTTGGATCTCCCTGTGAACTTCTTAACATTTAACCATTGTCAGCCGATTTATTTCAAAGGGGTTATTTTCCGAAACCAGCTCTATAATATCATGTAGTTCTCTCATTTCAATAAATACATATGATGTATTCCGGTGTGTGTAGCTCAGCAAATTTCCTAGCCAAAAAGAAATGTTCTGCAATGTGTGGTTTTGTTATTGAATCAATGAGTAGAGGCATAAATGTAATCAGGTCAAAGACGACCGCAGAAGGAAGTACGTACCTCGATCGAGGTACGTACCTCGTTCCTAGTACGGCGTACTTGGTTTGAAGTATGCATACATAAACATTAATTTTCTCAACTGTTTTGCAAATTGTGACATCATTTACTGAGATTTGGTTGGGTAAAATCGTGGAAACCCCCTTGGTCGATTTGGGACCATGTTTAGGGTTGCACGTGCACGAGAAGGCCTTCATATTCGTTCGTTTTTAAACTTGAGTTCGGCGGCTATCGCCTGACTTTCCTGAAGATTAATGAGGCAAGAATCATTTTGTATCAGTTGGCAAAGTTAAAAACTTACTTTTTGCGGAGCATAGTTTGTCTAGATTATATGAAATATAGTTTCGTGAAAATTGTATGGCATATTTGTGACTTATGGATGATAACATCACACCCCATGTCAATCCATTTGCACAACCGTTATTTGCGTACTCCAATCGAAGTACGCTGTACCATGATTATTTCAAATTTCGCTTGTTGTCCACTCGGGTCTGATTGAGAGTGTTCATATACGTGTTCAGTTGTGTTTAAAAATGAATGTTCTTCGCATATAGAATAACAAAGCAGCCAGGTGTTTGATATTAAACAGAATGCCCCCATAAACACCACAACAGTAAGTTTTCATACTTTTGTTGGCCTGTTCTGTTCGAGTTTTTGAAAACTTTTGTTCTTGTTTTAATTGGATGTTAGGTTATTATTTAAGGCTTTACAGATGGAAACGAGCATCATTACATATGTAATGAACATTATCATTTTAGCATACTTAAGGTTTACCAGATATGGAATGGATTGTTCACAAAATCACGGTCACAAATCATGTTGTATTGAAATTTATTATGCTTTATTACAAATACTTCCATAGCAATGTGGACAGTGGTCATAAGAATATTCCTCATCTGTAAACTTCATGATGGTGTTTATCCTACATGCTGCTAATAATTGAGTTTCTATTGGCCAAATCATATGCCTTTAACAATATATCATGCAGATCCATATTTTGTGAAGGAGTGGAGGAACAGCAATGTTTGAGTGAATTTTATTTTAGAAATATTTCTCAAGTAGCAAATTGTGTTCAAATCACATACGTACAATATTCGGTATTACATAATAGGATACCAAATCCCCGAGTGCAGGTACTCTACAAATCAATTACCAGTATTACAATGAGGCAGATAATGATAACAAGTATAGTAACGTTATGACTGTTTGACAGCTAAAGGTATACGTATGATGTTGATACAATAAGTGAGATACATAACTATGATATATCTAGGACAGGTTACAAAACGCAGGATAAAGCTACTTTAATAGGTCATGACACAGATAGGATTAATTGATATAACTATACATGTACAGACATACATATTACAACAGCGAGTGTTGAATGACAAAACTAGAGGAAAGCATGTTCAAAAGGTGGGATTGCATTGAAAACGGAAAGGGGGGAGGGGTTTGGAACAGAGAGCAAATTGATGTGATGTTGTTGAAATCTTATTCCGAAAGACAAAGAAGCGCTGGTTACCTGACCTTATCCGCGCTGGATTTAATTGGGACAGCCTCTTCCCTTCCAAGGAGGAAAGATAAGGACAAATACAAATTCGACTCTGCACAAAATGCGCCCGTACCTATGTTTTCATCAAAATGGAATCCAGAATGAAATATTCTCTCTGTGTCTCTGTTGTTTGGAATGGAATATATTGAAAACAATTATTTAAACTTTCAAAGATCCAAAGTGGAAACACCACACAGGTAAAATACCTATTGCATACATATCTGATGGTACTGAATGCCGTGATAGGAGAAACGAGAGGAAGAGGATAATATGTACAAAGTCTTATGAACTTATTCAGCGATGTAGGGGTAATATTCTGGTTGAGTATATAGACGAAAACAATAAAAGATGGGTTTATTGTTCAGGCGAGACCTGGTACACCCCTCACAGGAATAGCTTCTTCATTCAGCGGCTTGGAAGGCGGCTGCACGGACTCATCACTAACGGCTGAAGGAATGTTCAAGTCTGGATAGATTTATTCACTTTGTCAATGCATGATTGACAGAACTTAGGAGCAGTTTATGTGTAATGGACAGATTCTTTTTTTCCAACCGAATCCAACAGTTTTTCTTTGACACCAGGTTTCCAGCTTCCAAACATCCTCATTGTGAATGAAGGGTTTCAGAAGCACACCGTTTTAAAAATGGCATGGCCAATAGCTGTTCAATTCTGGAAAAAAACCACCAAAGTAATTCAGACACTGTCTAGTGAAATACATAACATTGAATATTATAATCAATGTTTAAGTACACAACACAAACCAGCAATTCTTGTGAGATTTTTTATATCACCCTCTATTAACAGAGTAAATCATATTTGGTTGAAATAACTGACATTGTCACTTGAAGCAGTGCACGACGTTTTGTTGATATATATGTATACTACCGTCAGAGTGGGGCTATGTCACTTCATAAGTACGAGGTTTCAAATTTCTAAAACAAATTATCTTATATAAGAACACCACCAGGAAAGGCTACATTCGACCTGCGGTTCGGTAGTATGAATCATAAGTGTCATTCTTTTATCTGTATACGATCTACTATCAGACTATGGCACCAATTCAAAAGGAAGTACACCATACTTCGATTTAAGTACGAACGCATCAATATGCCATTGTTTCAGAAAAATCATTCAACAGGGGTGTTGTATTATTAGCGATAGCTCATTAATATGCCACAGAATTTTGAATAACATATAATGTATAATAAGATGATATACTAGTAAATGAGAAAACATAAACCTTACCTCTGCCATGTTGGTGAGTGTACAAAATTTTAATCATGAATGTCGAAAAACTTGCAGTCGCTGTCGAATAATGGAAGTGAAAACTTTTCTAGTGAACGCCCGATATCGCTCTTACGAGTGTGAGCCTCCACAACATACTGGTTTTTTTTTTGGAAAATCACACATATTTCTGGCAAAACATGCAGAGATCTGGGTTTTCCTTTCATCACCATTCTTGAACGTAGAGTACGTCTGTCCTTAGCTGGTCTTTGTTTTGGATTGTCCTGGCTGCCCATACTGATGCTACTGGTGGCCGAAGCTGTAAACGCAACAAAAAAAAAGAGACAAATTCACCAATTTAAAAAAGTTTGATTTAAATAAAAATAAGTGAAATGGTTTGTAATGCACGACCCCTCCAAAGTTACTCTGACTAGGACTAATACAGTTATGAACTTATGGTCACGAGGCTTAGTAATTTATGGGAATTGTGCTTCCCTTCCATCCTCTTCATAATAATATTTAACTTTAGCCACTTACCACACTACTAGTTGTCCCCGGTACGTGTTGTCCTGTTTTTCCTCTCACGATATACCACTGCCAGATATACAGTGATAGAGCCTGAGTTCAGCATGGGTCAAAAATCTCAAGCCACTCCCAGGACATGCACTTTAACTTTACTCTTGACTTTAGCCTAGGCCTATTAAGTGAAATAGAACAATGTTCAAGATACCTGTACTGGCGGCGCTACTTGCAAGTGCTTCTTTGCTCTTGGTGATACGTTTTTGCACTCGCAAAACGTGTTGTTTATCTGTAAATCTTGCAAAGCAAATGTGATGAAAGCCTGCATCCGTTGGAATGGGCATCGAAGGTGCAATATCGCCACCGAATCTTCTTATTTCTGCAGCGTGTGCGTGCACAAAAACTTGTACAATGTCGACCTGACTGATGAACCGAGGCCATGTTTTACAATTGCATGGCACTACGGTGGATTTGTTTGCAGGGGAAATGCACATATAGCAATGTTTCTGACAAAATTCTTCGTCACTCAATAAAGCTTCATCCTTAGAGTCCGCCATCTTGAGCTAAGCGAACATCGATAATAGAGCGCTTCTCATTGGTCAAAAGAGATATCGCTGTTATACGGCATCTCTGATTGGCTAGGCGTTCTTTTAGACAGGGTTGGTTTTACCGAAGGATATTTTCGCAATTTTTAAGCTGTCTTTACAATATTGTGAAATAATGCGCACATATTAAAAGGTGTGCAAAGTCAAGGAAATTAATTTTTTTTTTTCTCTCAATATATTGATAAAGGTTTGACTCCCACCCCTTTACTGGGTCATCAACCAACACGATAACTCCACAAGGCCCACAGTCTACATCTTGTTTTCGATTTATCAGTAGTGTATCGTAAAAACTGATGTTTATTTCCCAAACGTAGTAGTGACACTTTGTATATCATTCAGTTATGATCCATTGACATAGTGTTGTATCGTAAAAACTTCAAATGGCATTCCTGAAAGCAATAAATAATTAAATTTTATTTAGAACCGGCTTTATACAAGCATTCGAGCTCATCACCAGGAAAAAACTTGACGGTTGTTTATATATCAGTTCTCAAATACAGCGTAACGTCGCACACACAAGAGACACACAATTAACCATCTCATGGATCAGACTGGTGACAGGACGGTTGTTACGGCCGTAACGATCACAAACATCGGCGATCACGCCACGATTAGTCACTATATAGTAGACAAACGAACCACCAAGTGTCATGAATCATCAACGTGCGATCATTAACAACGGCAAAATCAAAGTTAATAGTCGATGCCTAAATCTTAAACCAGGTGAACTGAATATTGCCTCGCTAGCGTAACCTGACGCTAGATGATGCCCGGTTTAAATGGTTTACTTCCAGTGACTTAGTTGCCTAAAGCAACTCATTCAAAAACGCATCCGTCAGGTGTGGTGAATATCAATAGCTTCCAAATACTATACGTGTGGTGAATATAAATAACTTCCCAATTCGTCAGGTGTGGTGAATATCAATACCTTACCAATTCATCAGGTGTGGTGATTATCAATACCTTCCAACTTCGTCAGGTGTGGTGATAATCAATACCTTACCAACATTCATAACACATGACACGATCAATTATATGAAATGCTACACTTCAAAGCAATCAAAGTTCTCAGCACACAATGCTCTCCGTATTGTGCATGAAAGTTAAAGGCAAGACGAGATGGATAGCGTATCTGGATACCATATTTGGCACATGCGGAGGTTATGAAAGTTTGTTTCCCATGCCGAGGTAACGTCATGAAATAGACAAGGGTATCAATTCATTAGTGTGTGTAATATACCTAGTCATATTACTCTGCCTTCCTTGCGTATATGAATACCATACGTACACAGCGCAATCTGCCGCGATTCGGGACACAGTACACAGCACCATCTGCCGCGATTCGGGGTTCATTTACCCATAAAATTTGGCCTGAATGTCAAACAGGTTATGCTGGTTTTCTCTATCGCTTTGCATGGCAGAATCAGTCACGTCGTGTTCTATTTATGTACACTAGTCAGATGCAATCTTTTAAAAACAGCTTCAACAACAACTGTGCATGCTGACAATTGCCTGGCCTTTCTTGTGTTGCAATAAAGCAGCCGATTACGGTGTTCCATTTGCGAAATACCATGCCTATCTCCAGTATCCTCTGTATAATTCAGCCCTGGTTAACGAGGGTGTCGGTCCATGCCTTAGCAGCGTTTGCCGGTTGTCGGTTTAAGCAAGCTATATCAAAACTATCTGCCGCGGTTCTGACCTAGCTCGATCGGCAGCAGTGACGATCGACCTTGTCGATCTATTGATTGCGTGGAATGTTGTACATTAAACGATGCTGCACGTTATTGGTGTTCTATAGCTTGGTAGCAGCCGGGTCGAGGTCTGAAACCCCCTGGCGTTCAACCCTACGTCATGATAGGAGAGAGGTGTTTATTATGGGATAGCTTTTATTGTATGTGGTATTGTATTGATGAGTTTTTATTTCATCACCACCACTCCTGTCGGAGCAGCTGCTTCAGGTTTGCTTGTACATTAAAGACGCGATGTAATTGTTTCATGTGTTATACACGTCGACTGTCGAAAACTCAATACAAGGCCATGTTGGAGAATGTTTGTGTGCAGAACAGCGGACAAGAACGTCTCGTTTATCATGTATCTATTGACAACATGGCCTAACTGAGGTGTAATAGTACAACCTGTAGTTATTATAACAAGCGCGAGGCTGGTGCGTTGCCTTATCTAGTGAATGACTAAAGTGGGCGACTCACAAATAGGCAATTTGATGCATACACCCGACTAACGACATGCAAAAACGACCAATTACCGTCGCTCATGGTTCAACACAATGCTTTACACCCCACGGTAGAAAATGTTAGCTGGTTGGCTTCTACAATCAAGCGCGTTTTTAAATCAACATATTTGTAGGTGAATATGAAACGCTGTCCTGCCAAGTCTTATATGATGTTGTTAGAATATTGGTAATGTAGCTTAGCCCTTGAGTAGCACTATAGATAGCACCACCACCTCACTTCCCTTTGACACCACCACCCGACTTCCTTTTGACACCATCACCTCACTTCCTTTTGACACCATCACCCGACTTCCTTTTGACACCATCACCTCACTTCCCTTTGACACCACCACCCGACTTCCTTTTGACACCATCACCTCACTTCCCTTTGACACCACCACCCGACTTCCTTTTGACACCATCACCTCACTTCTCTTTGACACCACCACCTCACTTCCCTTTGACACCACCACCTCACTTCCCTTTGACACAACAACCTCACTTCTCTTTGACACAACCACCTCACTTCCCTTTGACACAACCACCTCACTTCTCTTTGACGCAACCACCTCACTTCCCTTTGACACCAACACCTCACTTCCCTTTGACACCACCATCCGTCTTACCTTTTGACACCACTACCTGACTTCCCTTTGACACAACCATCTCACTTCTCTTGAAGTGAATCATTAGTATATACCGGCAAAGCAAAAACAGATCGAGTCATGCTGTTACTGCACTCGATGACCCCGTAAATCATTAGTACATACCGGCAAAGCAGAAACAAATCGAGTCATGCTGTTACTGCACTCGATGACCCAGTGAATCATTAGTACATACCGGCAAAGCAGAAACATATCAAATCTGCTGTTTTTGCAATGTTTGCGTCTGCAGTTGGCGTCCTTTGTTGCCATTGCCAGCGGCAACGATCAATAACAGAACTTTGCTGATCCTCGACACAAACACTGGCAATGGTTTATGTCAGAGACCTTTGCTTGAGTTAAATCGACTGTCAGCGTGATATAAAAGACGGTGCCAACAGGACCCTCGACTGCGATCAATCATAAATCAACGTTATTCCTGTTGGATTTACCGACGTTCCGCACATTTGTACCTAATACGCCCAGGGCTAGGTACTCACCATGTATCGACTGAATTAAGCAACTAACACAATGGAAACCTGGTGCTGTATTATGAACAACAGATACAGTGTCAAATTAAACGCGAATCCTTAATGGCATAATTAACATAAGTTTAGAATCCGAATAATAGATTCGTTGGACCTGATGTAGTATAGAGCTTTGAAAACAAGTTCATCTCAAATCCCAGCTAGATATGTTAAACGTTACATCTCACCCCCCACCCCCCCCCCCCCCCCCCCCCCCCCCCCCCCCCCCTGCTGTAGCTGTTATGTATGATAACAGTCACACCTCACCTCCCTTCTGTAGTTGTTAGGTATGATAACCGTCACACCTCACCTTCCTGCTGTCATTGTTAGATATGATAACCGTCACAACTCACGACCCTGCTGTAGATGTCACCGTCACACATCACCTCCCTGCTGTAGTTCTTAGGTATGATAACTGTCACACCTCACCTCCCTGCTGTAGTTGTCAGGTATGATAACCGTCACAACTCACCTCCCTGCTGTCATTGTTAGGTATGATAACCGTCACAACTCACCTCCCTGCTGTAGTTGTCAGGTATGATAACCGTCACAACTCACCTCCCTGCTGTAGTTGTTAGGTATGATAACCGTTACACCTCACCTCCTTGCTGTCTTTGTTAGATATGATAACCGTCACACCTCACCTCCCTGCTGTAGTTGTCAGGTATGATAACCAGTAATGGCCGGTCGTAACCCTTAGCGTATTTGCTATAAATATCTGCTTAGGCTCGGCATATGCCAAGCCTGACGACGCCGTTAAGGATTTATATAAAAGCTTGATATAGTGGCTGGAGGTTGTAAAGAGTACCTTATAACACGTGTTAAGCAGTACAATTACCAGTCACCAGATGCTCATGTGACCTAACTGTACTTTAGGTGAAGTGACTGTCGTTACTGAAATCTCCCTCTCACGCCACCAACGGGCATGATGAAGTAAAACATAAAGTTACAGCCCGAATCCAGTGCGCAAATCTGCGGTTGGTAGAGAGCCGCTGTATGACTTCCAGCAGGCGAGTAAATGGTATTTTCTGTACTTGTGGCAAGAATACTTAGCATCAGGTATAGAAACCTGTGACAGACGTCATCGTAATATCATATCTCGTTTGACCGCAATCGGATCTCACAGCAATTCTGTCTTGTTTGAACGCAATCGATAACGGATCTCACTGACTTCCTCCGTTTATTGATAGAGCACCAGCCCATAAATGCTTGAAGTATCTCTTTTCACTTCGATTTTACGCAATGGAGCTGAATTGAAACGTCCAAGGCCGCGTAATTTCCTCCTTCCCTATAATGTTGTGGGGCATTATTTCCGTTTATAAGATAAGCTGCTACTTCAGACGGGACATAATTTTTCCGATCAATATACTTGAGTACCTAAATATTTTTACAGGGTCGACCCTAAAAGTACATTATTGAGATTGCTGAAGATGCAATTATGTAATTGAAAGCTGCATGGATTTAGGTCAGTGCATATTTGCTGGCCTCATTCCATTCATCAACCAAATTCCCTTTTTGAACATCTTTGATGCAGAATTACGCAAAATCACCACCGACCCTCATTCCCCCATCTAGGGTGGTAGGCTCTCGACGACCCTCCTTCCCTCATCGAAGGTGTACGGCTCTTGACGACACTCATGCCCTTATCTAGGGTCAACATTCACTACCAACCCTCCTGCCCTCATCTAGTGTTAAAAGTTCACTACCAACCAATCTGCCCTCATCTAGGGTTGACGGTTCACTATCGACCCCCCTGCCCTCATCTAGAGTTAACGGTTCACTACCGACCCTCCTGCCTTCATCAAGAGTTAACATTTTACTGCCGACCCTCCTGCCCTCAACTAGGGTAAACATTCACTATCAACCCTCCTGCCCTCATCTATGGTTACCCGTTTACTACCAACCCTCCTGCCCTCATCTAACGTTAATGGTTCACTACCGACCCTCCTGCCCTCATCTAGGGTTAACATTCACTATCCACCCTCCTGCCCACATCTAAGGTTAACAGTTTACTACCGACCCTCCCTCCCTCATCTAGGGTTTACGGTTAACTACCGACCCTTCTGGCCTCATCTAGGGTTGATGGTTCACTACCGTCCCTCCTGCTCTTATCTAGGGTTAACAGTTTACTACCGATCCTCCTGCTCTCATCTAGTGCTGATGGTACACTACCGACCCTCATGGCCTCATCTAGGGTTTAAGGTTTACTACCGTCCCTCCTGCCCTCATATAGGGTAAAATTTTACTACCGACCCTGCTTCCCTCATCTAGTGTTAACGGTTCACTAACGACCCTCTTGGCCTCATTTAGGGCTAACAATCACTAGAGACCCTACTGCCCTAATCTAGGGTTAACAGTTTACTACCGACCCTCCTTCCCTCCTCTAGGGTTAACGGTTCACTACCGACCCTCCTTGCCTCATTTAGGGTTGATGGTTCACTTCCGACCCTAATGCCCTCATCTAGTGT
Source organism: Urechis unicinctus (assembly GCA_034190875.2). Taxonomy (NCBI): domain Eukaryota; kingdom Metazoa; phylum Annelida; class Polychaeta; order Xenopneusta; family Urechidae; genus Urechis; species Urechis unicinctus. Next base: position 5,978,987 of record CM067343.1, on the reverse strand, counting down.
AAAAAGTTTACTACCAACCCTCCTGCTCTCATCTGGGGTTGACTGTTCAATACCGACCCTCCTGGCCTCATCTAGGGTTTACAGTTTACTACCGACCCTACCTTCTTCATCTAGGGATAACGGTTCACTACCGACCCTCCTGGCCTCATCTAGTGTTGACGTTTAACTACCGACCCTCCTGGCCACATCTAGGATTGACAGTTAACTACCGACCCTTCTGGCCTCATCTAGGGTTGATGGTTTAACTACCGTCCCTCCAGCTCTCATCTAGGGTTAACAGTTTACTACCGATCCTCCTGCTCTCATCTAGTGTTGATGGTACACTACCGACCCTCCTGGCCTCATCTAGGGTTTAAGGTTCACTACCGTCCCTCCTGTCCTCCTCTAGGGTAAAATTTTACTACCGACCCTGCTTCCCTCATCTAGTGTTAACGGTTCACTAACGACCCTCTTGGCCTCATCTAGGGCTAACATTAACTAGAGACCCTACTGCCTTAATCTAGGGTTAACAGTTTACTACCGACCCTCCTTCCCTCCTCTAGGGTTAACGGTTCACTACCGACACTCCTGGCCTCATCTAGGGTTGATGGTTCACTTCCGACCCTCATGCCTTCATCTAGGGTAAAAAGTTTACTACCAACCCTCCTGCCCTCATCTAGGGTTGACTGTTCACTACCGCTCCTCCTGGCCTCATCTAGGGTTGACATTCATTATCGACCCTCCTGTCCTCATCTAGGGTTAACAGTTTACTACCGACCCTACCTTCTTTATCTAGGGATAACGGTTAACTAACGACCCTCCTGGCCTAATCTAGGGTTGACGTTTAACTACCGACCCTCTTGGCCTCATCTAGGATTGACGGTTCACTACCGACCCTCCTTGCCTCATCTAGGGTTGATGGTTCACTACCGACCCTCCTGGCCTCATCTAGGGTTGACGTTTAAGTACCGACCCTCCTGGCCTCATCTAGTGTTACTGGTTCACTACCGACCCTCCTGCCCTCATCTTGGGTTAACGGTTCACTACCGACCCTCTTGGCGTCATGTAGGGTTGACATTCACTGTTGACCCTCCTGTCCTCATCTAGGGTTAACAGTTTACTACCGACCCTCCTTCCCTCATCTAGGGTTGACGGTTCACTACCGACCCTTCTGGCCTCATCTAGGGTTGATGGTTCACTACCGTCCCTCCTGCTCTCATCTAGGGTTAACAGTTTACTACCGAACCTCCTGCTCTCATCTGGTGTTGATGGTACACTACCGACCCTCCTGGCCTCATCTATGGTTTAAGGTTCACTACCGTCCCTCCTGCCCTCCTCTAGGGTAAAATGTTACTACCGACCCTGCTTCCCTCATCTAGTGTTAACGGTTCACTAACGACCCTCTTGGCCTCATCTAGGGCTAACATTCAATAGAGACCCTACTGCCTTAATCTAGGGTTAACAGTTTACTACCAACCCTCCTGCCCTCATCTAGGGTTGACTGTTCACTACCTACCCTCCTGGCCTCATCTAGGGTTGACATTCATTATCGACCCACCTGTCCTCATCTAGGGTTAACTGTTTACTACCGACCCTACGTTATTTATCTAGGGATAACGGTTAACTAACGACCCTCCTGGCCTAATCTAGGGTTGACGTTTAACTACCGACCCTCCTGGCCTCATCTAGGATTGACGGTTCACTACCGACCCTCCTTGCCTCATCTAGGGTTGATGGTTCACTACCGACCCTCCTGGCCTCATCTAGGGTTGACGTTTAAGTACCGACCCTCCTGGCCTCATCTAGTGTTAATGGTTCACTACCGACCCTCCTGCCCTCATCTTGGGTTAACGGTTCACTACCGACCTTCTTGGCGTCATGTAGGGTTGACATTCACTGTAGACCCTCCTGTCCTCATCTAGGGTTAACAGTTTACTACCGACCCTCCTTCCCTCATCTAGGGTTGACGGTTCAATACCGACCCTTCTGGCCTCATCTAGGGTTGATGGTTCACTACCGTCCCTCCTGCTCTCATCTAGGGTTAACAGTTTACTACCGAACCTCCTGCTCTCATCTGGTGTTGATGGTACACTACCGACCCTCCTGGCCTCATCTATGGTTTAAGGTTCACTACCGTCCCTCCTGCCCTCCTCTAGGGTAGACTGTTCACTACCGACCCTCCTGGCCTCATCTAGGGTTAACGGTTCACTAACGACCCTCTTGGCCTCATCTAGGGCTAACATTCACAGAGACCCCTACTGCCCTAATCTAGGGTTAACATTTGCTACCGACATTCCTTCTCTCCTCTAGGGTTAACGGTTCACTACCGACCTTTCTGGCCTCATCTAGGGTTGATGGACTTCCGACTTCATGCCTCATCTAGAAAAAGTTTACTGCCCACCCTCCTGCCCTCATCTAGGTTGACTGGTCACTACACCCCCTCCGGCCTCATCTAGGGTTAATATTCATTATCGACCCTCCTGTCCTCATCTAGGGTTTACAGTTTACTACCGACCCTACCTTCTTCATCTAGGGATAACGGTTCCATACCAACCCTCCTGGCCTCATCTAGGGTTGACGGTTAACTACCGACCCTCCTACCTTTATCTAGTGTTGACGGTTCACTACCGACCATCATGCTCTTTCCTCTAAACGCCACCAGACAGGCGCGTTTGTGATGGATGTGATGTGGGGTCTATCAAGTGCCACCAGACAGGTGCGTTGTCGATGGATGTGATGTGGGGTATATCAAAGCGCGACCAGACAGAACCTGATGTGGTGTGGGGTTTATCAATGCGCCCAGAGACAGGTGCGTTGTCGATGGATGTGATGTGGGGTCTATCAATGCGCCACCAGACAGAACCTGGGTCATCGCATCCAAGATGAGAAGAAATGTGTATAATAATACCTCAAGCAAGGAAGGCTACCTCGGCATTATGTAGCACACCATTCATTTAGCATCGTGTCACTGTCCAAATGAAATATAGGTAATGATTACAGACAACGCACGGCCAGGTGATCGGCAGACAAACAAACAATGTAATAATGGAGCTTTTTAATACACCTTCTTCGAGCAGGGAATTCGTTGAGAGGTATGTTTGCATTTAAGGCAAAACAAGAGGACCACACATTTTAAGATGACAACATCGTGATTATTGTCGACACATTAATTATGTTACTAATTTCATGGCAACAGCTGTCAGTGTTCAATCTAATATTATCTGAATGTGGCGTTTTGAATGCGAGGCATCAACACACACTTGTCAGAGACGGATCAGCTGAGCCCATCTGTTTACCGCTGCATGGAGTATCCATCAGGTGCTAAACTAATTAATTATCTAGCCTCTTGTCGACGGCAGGACCCGCTCCACGATATGACAGCATGCTTATATGGTCAAACATGAATGACCTAATTGTGAATAGTTCAAAGTGTGCGAAGCGATTTATATATAATACACGTCAGCTGTATTCAACTTCTATCAACGGCGACCTGTAGCCACCAGGGACAGGTCACGCTATGTTGGTGTCTGGTTGAAGGTCTTGGGTTAGTGAAGCTTTTGATGAACTCTGCATCTGGAGTTGGTTGAGAGCTGAAGTCTTGGCGCAAGATAATCTGAAACAAACGCCTTGGCTTTATAGAAATCACCGGTTAGCGGGTGAATGGCAACAGGTGTCAAGGTGCAACGATTAGTTACATTACCTGTCTGGAGTTATCTCAGTTTCTGATGTAACCTGACATATGATTGAATAATCGGGGAGGTGATGGTTTGCCCGGGGAACCGTCATTACGGGATAGCGGGTGGGTGGAGGATTGAATCACCGACTGACCGTGGCTAAATTAATGCCCTACACACCTTACGGTAGCCATTGACGACCTCCGCTCATTTATTTTAGCAACCTTTTAATATCTAGGCTGTTGATGACTGACTTAAATACCACATCACTGTCAACATAATTGCAATGTTAACATGGGATAGCCTTAAACAGCACGACCCGAAATGCTACACTATTCACTAGTCATAATCATATTCAACCGACGTAGTTGTCACGAGGCTAACGGTTGAATGAATCAGGGTGGGAGATATGTCAACAAAGACACGCTCTCATCATATCATGCAGCAGGAATGTGTTGGCCTTCCCACTTACTGCGTCAGGCTGCTACGCCTTTAAACTGTCACCAGCTAAGTGATGTCGAATTAGGAGTTGTTATGTTTATGGCTGGTCTCTATATTGCTATAGATGTGAGTTAATGATTGCGTGGCATTTACAGTATGCCTCAAACGAGCGGATATTATGATGTCAATGGAGTTAATGGATAGCTCTTATCAGCCAATTATTTAATCATTGTAAGGACACGCTGGCCATGTTTAATTATGGTTACAAAATGCGCTACAGTAATTTTGTAGCTGAAAACGACAAAGAATGAAAAACCTGGGATTAACGCCTCTTTCAATTACGAGTTAATGGATGGCGATGTTTCTGATGCATGGACTGTGCCCCTATAGTGACATAACCTTAATAACACAAGCCTGCTGTCCACGTCGGGTTGTGTGTTTGTCAGGCACTGTTGAATCAGACAGCAATCCGTTAATGACACCTCTCTGATACATACATGACGTGTAACTACATGACGTGAACATGACGAATAACTACATGACGTGTTACTACATGAGGTGAACATGACAAGTAACTACATGACGTGTTACTACATGACGTGAACATGACGAGTAACTACATGACGTGTTACTACATGACGTGAACATGACGAGCAACTACATGACGTGTAACTTAATGACGTGAACATGACGAGTATCAACATGATGTGTAACTTAATGACGTGAACATGACGAGTAACAACATGATGTGTAACTTGATGACGTGAACATGACAAGTAACTACATGATATGTAACTTAACGACGTGAACATGACGAGTAACTACATGATGTGTAACTTAACGACGTGAACATGACGAGTAACTACATGACGTGTAACTTAATGACGTGAACATGACGAGTAACTACATGACGTGTAACTTAATGACGTGAACTATGCATGTTGTAAGGAAAGGTATCCGCAGGAATCTTCTTATTTTATTTCAAAAATGGCAGATTTTTATAATTGGCCATGTAGACAGACTGCCATATGATATATCGAATGAATGAATGATAACCGATAACCTGTATCCCATTCCTCATTAGGTGTTCTTTTCCCGGTGAAGAAACTCTAATTTGTAAACGAACTTATGCTCGCTACAAATGATTTTAGCTTATTGGTTATACTAAATCTGACATTAGCTGTTACGCAGTCCTGCCAGTTAACTGCTTCAGTAGATGAAGTGCTGCCAGATAACGGCTACAGCAGGTGAAGACCTGCTAGATAACTGCAAGCAAATCTTGCGAGGGATGCGTGATATGGAGTCGATGTGAAGGGGGAAGAGAAGGCGACGGGATTGGTGGTAGCCATATTGGTTTCCTGTGTCTAAGCCGAGCGTATGTTACCGTTTGTTTCACGTCATGCGACGAAAGCTTTTTGCGGAATATATCATTGTTCAATTGCTAATGATAGTTTCTTTGTAGCAAAGATTGCCATTATTACTATCCTTCAGCTATTGCTTCTAATATCTCCCAGCGCCATTGGCACGATCTCTTCTTAGATCCTCTCTGACGTCACGCAACATTTCCGCACACCTGTAATAGCCTACATATTCATCACGCATGGAACGTTATGAGAAAATACCGATGATCCGGGCTCTGGACAGGAATGCTGTTCTAGACAATGTGAGTAAAAATGATGTCACTGAGACCTGGATGCTTACGTAGGAAGCAGCCGCCAAACAGGCGCCTTCCGTCTTCCGTTGCGTGTTGTCAGCGTATGTGAAGAATCGTCGGTGTAACCACAAGTACAACACACCGGAAGCTGACTCTTCTGTTTTGCTTGCACTTGTTGAATAAATACGCCTCGCCATGACAATATTCAGAGTTACAGCCATGACATAACACTACGTCGTTCCTGCAGCGTCGTCATGACATAACATCACGTTGTTCCTGCAGCCTCGTCATGACATAACATCACGTGGTTCCTGTAGCGGACTGCTCGCCAACAACACGCGTGTTTGTGGCCAGCTGCATCGAGATCTGGACAGTCTGGTTGGACCGCATGTCATGACAACAGATCCGTCTTTGACAGCACGCGTAGCATAGTGACTAGGAGAGGTCAACAATTAGGTCATGCTATAAATAGAACATTGAGATAATTTGCATTTTACATGGTGCCCTTTGTGTCGCATGATGACGAGGGTTATATTCAATATTCATCATTGAAGTCAAACAACAGATGGATCATCCAAGCCTCCTTCTGCTAGCTGTGTGTTGTCACTCACGGCAGCTATATGATCAATTGGCTGGTCACAGTACCGGGGCGGACTGCTCTATAAGTTCACTCAGTACACTTAATTCACACCACACGACACGATTTACTTCGCTGTCTTAGGCCGCTTGTAGACCCTCATTCCTCCAGATCAACACAAAGTTTTTGCGCAAGTGGCTGCGCTGATTAAAGGCATGTCACATCCATGAGGGAATCTACTTGATGGACAGCATACTAACGCATGGAGAACCTAGTTAGAGCAAAGTCATTGATTGCTTCCAGGTTTTTGGCATATACAGGTTAATTAGATTACATCCATGAATTATTTTACCTAAATCGTTATGTGTAGTTTACTTTAGCTGGCACATATCGAATGCTTGTCACGTTAATACGCGTTTCTCATCAGTATTAACGTCAGTAGACACCTGAATGCACCACAAACAGTGGCTTATAATAGTCAGACGGATCATAACGGCTTGCCAACGGTGATGGCGTTAACCAAGGTGGAACAGATATTTCTGTAAACACATTATGTCTTCATATGTGTCACCAGCTGAGTTACTAGAATGTCGTGGTACTCCGGGAACACAGCGGCACAGAATCCTCGCGGAGTGTTGCATAATGAAAGATATGGCTTAAAAATCAAATGATTTCATCTGGAACCGTTTGCTTGATCATTGCTTCCAAAAATATCCATCAGTTATGATAGATGTCAACATCAAACGTTAGTAATGACGTTATGCTGCAACAGAGACAAGATGTCAGACGTTAGTAATGACGTTATACTGTAACAGAGACAACATGTCAGACGTTAGTAATGACGTTATGCTGTAACAGAGACAAGATGTCAGACGTTAGTAATGACGTTATGCTGTAACAGAGACAATATGTCAAACGTAAGTTATGACGTTATGCTGTAACAGAGACAAGATGTCAAACGTTAGTAATGACGTTATGCTGTAACAGAGACAAGATGTCTGACGTTAGTAATGACGTTATGCTGTAACAGAGACAATATGTCAAACGTAAGTAATGACGTTATACTGTAACAGAGACAACATGTCAAATATTTGCCAACTCGATGAATTAAATTGCACACGACACTCAACATCAACTTTAATTGCTACACCTCCTCCAGGTTTTGGGCAATCCGACTCGTTGGTGCGTATAGCTAACTGGCATCTATTGATAGCAGCATGGTAATGCCGCTAGTCTCGTTGAACGATTGATGCTCGCATATATATTCGTATCAGAAACATGAAGTCTATGAGGGTTCAACTCGAAGTAGAATATAAATGAAGCTCTTGTTTATAATGCTGAGGTCATATTTCGCGAGCATTATACTGTAGTACGCTGTATATCAGATGACTGAGTTTATTTGGTCAAAACATTTGTCTACCGCAAAACAACTCTGGTTGATATAAGGCATCAACTCGTGTGTGGATGAGGACACACCACACATCACAATCAATGGGGCTTATCAGGTGGGAATCTCCAATAAAATGGGGCAATTAGTGGCAATTGGCTGGATGTGCTCAGGTGGCCATGAAATGACATTTCTATGGAAGGAGGTAACAACACAAATGCATCTAGAGACTAGTTTGGCGTTATTTATTACACCTTTCAGGTTGGTTCTGCTACTAGGCAGGATGCATTGTTAGGCAGCCCAGGCCGACCTTATTCATTCCTACCTTATCACAACATATTTCACTCTAAAGTAAGCGTTTGTAGATACCCATTACGCATACACCCTATCATTAATACCCTCATTCAATCAGCATAACCTGTATGAATTACCTCTTATTATAGTTTGCTGTCGAATCCAAATCCGATCAGGTCAATGGAATATGGGTGTTGACATGTATCGCATGGACTGTTTGTACGGTATATAACTATGAAGTGGTATATTCATACTCCATCTGCTCCAAATGCTTGACAGAGAATCCATTAATAGTAATGTGCTGACTGTTCCTATGATCCACTTTCATGAACGTAGAATAATAGAAATAGATGTGCTATATTTAGAACAGTTGTCAAGGAGACCAGACCTTTATTTCATGATGTCATCAAACCGTCCTTACCTGAGCTTGGAGATCAACTGTGTGCCTATCTGCGGCTTGGCTACAAGAGCAAGGTTCACATGCTTAAAAGAAGATATATTATATAATGTATAAACTGCTGATTATGTCTATGCCGAATAATAAAGCATCTGCCGAATGCATGTATCTCAATGCATTCTCCATGTCAGCTTATTTGCGTAAACCCAACATGATGAAAATTAGATCAATGGCGCTTATCACGTGTGGACTTCCTACAGGATTAATTAATTAGCAGCAGTTGTGTTGAAGAAAGCAGGTAACAACGACACGTAACAACAATGCAGGCTAATGAGTGGCTTCTTCATATTTGTAATTTGTGGGGGGTATCTACAATATTCTAGCATGATGAATGTATGTCCCCAACATTAGCTACTCTACTCAACGAGTATAGGAGCCCCCCTCTAAATATACACTTATCAAATATTATCTATCAATGAACTTTCCTGGTTTCATCTTCATGAAAACCTAACCCCTGCTCAAGGTCACGTTTCTGGTGTAATTAATGGTAATTGTAGTTGAAATAACGCGGGGTTCATGAGCCATGGTCAACCAACGTGGAGAATAGGCTCAATGTCAATACAAATCGTTAGTGAATGACATAAATGCTGTTCATTCAACAGGTGTGTATGTGTGTATATATGTGTGTGTGTGGGGGGGGGGGATTGGTGAGGATGTAAGGTGGGGCTTGAATATTGTGGGGGGTGTGGTAAGCCGATCCAACAATCACCAGCAATAGACATTTTGTAGAATCACTAGAAACGCAGGGCTGACCAGGGCTGCTGCCTGATGAATGACTGGGCATAGTATGTATAAAAGCTGGCCAGTGAGAGGTGGGTGTCCATTGTCGAGACTGAAATCCGTCTTGTGTACTGTACCGACTGTTGGCGCATGGAATATACTGTTTGCAATACCTGTGATATGTGTGCGATTATTTGTTTTCTGTTCAACATTGACTCCTGACAGAGGCTCGCAGCATAAACTCACCCCATGAGCTGATACAATGGTGTCGAGGTTCGTATGTACATGGAGGCTTGGAATTTGATAATCTATCATTTTACTGCGAGTAAAGTATACATTATATGTGGTATAAACACTGACCCAGAATCACTGTTAATAACCAAGAAAGAGGTGGCCAAGTATTGTTCACTGCGTTTATAGCGTCCTAGAGCTAATTTTCTACACAGAGCTCTCCTCATTCATATTCAATGCGCTCATGGGGCGGTCTATCCGTGTCTGATGGATGGCTGGCATTGTCATCAATATACAGCAGTAGTTACAGGTATGTTGATAAGCTGGGTACTTAAAAGCTTTTCGCGGAAATGATACGGTGTATTAGACACAGGCCACCTCTACAAAAGGTTGGATTATAATTAGATCCATTCTGCTCTTGTAACGCTACACTTGATGGCCGGTTCCCATCAACCAAGAGCTGGGCTGAGTTAGAGCGTCACAAGCGAGTCATGCTATGGGCTAATGTTGGCAACATGACAAAATGCGCGCGCGCGTGTGTGTGTGTGTGTGTGTATGTATATATATGTATGAATGTACATTACAACCGTTCAGTTTGGACAATAATTGGATCTCTCAACGATATCAGAAGCTACAGCACTTTTGACACCATAACTAAGTCTGTTGCCACAGGTGCTGCGGTAGAATGTTGCTAATGTTGCCTCTGTTTAGTCTTGTGATGAGTACTGAATTATGCATACCTTCAAACAATTGTTAGAAGTGACATTTGAATAAATGGTGCACACCAATTACTCGCATGTTGGAAATGCAGCTTAACGGCGAAATTATTACTTGCATTGCATAAGGTGGTATTGCTTTGAATAATGCCTGGCTTCCGAAATATTACCAGTGCAAATGGTGTAATCATGCCTGCATCTGGTGACTGTCGATCGTACCACTCAGCACAAATGATACGATGATGTTCTTTACATTCCCACTACCATTATTACAAACTATTGGTGTTTAATGTGTCCGTGTGCGTTGTTGACTACCCTCGCTCTCGTTCAGCGCAGAGTTATTTGTCAAACCCGGACGTAGTGAAGACTAACTAGCTGCTATATAATATGCACTTAAGCAGTCTGTGCATTTGCATACAAATTTATGAACTGTACTGTACCTTTACGCGCTGGTTATGTAGTTGTTATTTTAGATAGAATGTTCAAATTTTGTATCAATTGAGTTGCATAGCAACCGCACTGCGTTGGCGACTGTGGTTCATGACTCTGTGATCGATTGGACCACTAATGCATCAGGTTAACACGCCTGTAATAGGGACTACGGCTCGCAAATCTCGATTCAAACAGCTTGAAAATGTCGTCATATATGTTTTACCCCTAGGCTGTCTATATGAATACAAGGTGTGGGGCTCTTCATTATTTAGCGTTTTATGCCAGAAGTTATAAGAGACATTTAAGGGTGAATATTGCTTTACCACACTCAACATCGCCCGCAGCAGCGCCTCGTACTGCAGTGTTGTGTTGGAAAGAACAAAATGATCTGAAGTCAATTTGCCAGATCAATCGTTTAATACATTCTGGAAAACACACAGCGAAGTTTGGTGCATTGTGTATTGATATTCACACAAACACATTAATGTTAACGGAAGGGAATGTACTCGACATAAAACATTGACGAGGCATGCTGAGGATGCTATCATGCTGTTAAGATCGTGAAGCAGCTTTGACCATCGCCTCGTTTCTTTTCAGTGGTTTTAATAAGTGACGCACCACTGATCGTCACCTTGTTTTGTTTCTGTGGATATAATCAGTGAAGCAGCTTTGACCGTTGCCTGGATATTTTCAATCAGTGAAGCAGCTTTGACCGTTGCGTGGTTTCTTTTCAGTTGTAATAATCAGTGAAGCAGCTTTGACCGTCGCCTGGTTTCTTTTTAGTGTTTATAATCAGTGAAGCAGTTTTAAAATCAGTGAAGCAGTGTTTATAAACAGTGAAGCAGCTTTGACCAGATACAGTGAAGCAACCGTCGTCTCATTTCTTTCTTTTCTGTGGTATAATCAGTGAAGCAGCTTTTTCCATGATTATTGTGAATATTGTTTGGTCATGATGTGGTGTTGAAGGCTCAAGGCTTTCAGACTGAACCACGGCTGATCAGACGTTAGGTTCACATACGGGATCTGTTACACGAAACCGGCTATCATCTCTCAAACTGCAACAGACTTAGTTCAATAAAATAAATTACTCGATATTTCACAGAATCTATTGACCTGCTTGGCCACTTGTGTGGTATTCAAGCTATACCTCTTGCCAACTACAGTGCATACAGTTCCTCATGTACATAAGGTTGGAGTGGCCTGACAAGCCTAGGCATATGATGTGTAGAAGCGCACTAGCCATCCAAGGAAAATGCGTGATTGATTGAAACTGTAATGTCTGCAATACAGGGCTTGTTTGCGCCTGTCTGTTGCTGTGAAACATCCGTTGAGCAATACCTGTGATATGTTTGGAATTACCTTTGATACGTTTGGGATTACATGTGATACGTTTGGGATTACCTGTGATACGTTTGGCATTATTCTGTGATACGTTTGGGATTACCTGTGATACGTTTGGCATTACCTGCGATACGTTTGGGATGATTAGATTTCTCATAGAAGTAACAGAAACTGTTTGTGAAATCCGACAAGCTTCGGCGCCTGATGAAATCAGGAGCAGGGAAATGTGGACTGAGATCATTTGTCATTTTATAGAAAGTGCGTAATGCATTATCTGCTCTTGAAGCACAAGCCCTGGATCTCTAAGAATGATTAAAGCAGAGGTTGTCACATCTTGCTATATGCATTCAAATGCGATTGATCGATGGTGTCCGGAAGCTTAGTTTCTATGCAGAGGCATTCTCATTCAAATTCCACGCACTCGAGGATGAGTCTGCCCTTGTCTGATGTATGCCTCGTATTGGCTTCACAATGTAGCAGTAGCTACTGGTTTGTTGATAAGTCGATTACCAAGAAGCCTCAATTGCTAGCAGCAATTTCAGACTATATCAATACTCACATATGCACAATAATGCTGAAGTAAGGTGTCTACTGAAATTGATCCTCGGGGACATTCAGATGAATGCTAAATGCAGCAGCCGTCCGGTTTTCTCAAGATAAATACCAACGCATGATCGAGTCAGGAGACGAATCACTGGATGTATAACCATCTTGTTTCTGGTTTACCAGTCGAGTATCATAAAAACTGATGTTTACTAGCCAAACGTAGAAGTGAAACTTTGTATATTATTCAGTGACATAGTGTTGTATTGTATAAACTTCAAATGGCATACCTGAAAGCAATGAATAATTGAATGTTATTTAAAACCGGTTTGCACAAGCATTCGAGCTCATCACCAGGAAAACTTGACCGCTGTTTATATATCAGTTCTTAAATACAGCGTAACATCGCACACACAAGAGACACACAATTAACCATCTAATGGATCAGACTGATGGAATGACGGTTGTTACGGCCGTAACGATCACAAACATCGGCGATCACACCAAGGTTATTAACTATATAGTAGACAAACGAACCACCAAGTGTCATGAATCATCAACGTGCGATCATTAACAATGGTAAGATCAAAGTAAAAAGTCGATGCCTAAATCTTATCCAAGCTGAACTGAATATTGCCTCGCTAGCGTAACCTGACGCTAGATGATGCCCGGTTTAAATGGTTTACTTCCAATGACTTAGTTGACTAAAGCAACTCATTCAAAAACGCATCCGTCAGGTGTGGTGAATTTCAATAGCTTCCAAATACTGTACGTGTGGTGAATATAAATAAATTCAGGTGTGGTGAATATCAATACCTTACCAATTCGTCAGGTGTGGTGATTATCAATACCTTCCAACTTCGTCTGGTTTGGTGATAATCAATACCTTACCAACATTCATAACACATGACACGATCAATTACATGAAATGCTACACTTCAAAGCAATCAAAGTTCTCTGCACACAATGCTCTCCGTATTGTGCATGAAAGTTAAAGGCAAGACGAGATGGATAGCGTATCTGGATACCATATTTGGCACATGCGAAGGTTACGAAAGTGTGTTTCCCATGCCGAGGTACGTCATGAAATAGACAAGGGTATCAATTCATTAGTGTGTGTAATATACCTAGTCATATTACTCTGCCTTCCTTGCGTATATGAATGCTGAGTTTGCAATACCATGCGTTGAATAGCGTGCCTATAATTTACATATTGGTCCAGCATACTGTATCTCACTGCGATCGCAGTACACAGCGCAATCGGCCGCGATTCGGGACACAGTACACAGCACCATCTGCCGCGATTCGGGGTTCATTTACCCATAAAATTTGGCCTGAATGTCAAACAGGTTATGCTGGTTTTCTCTATCGCTTTGCTTGGCAGAATCAGTCACGTCGTGTTCTATTTATGTACACTAGTCAGATGCATTCTTTTAAAAACAGCTTCAACAACAACTGTGCATGCTGACAATTGCCTGGCCTTTCTTGTGTTGCAATAAAGCAGCCGATTACGGTGTTCCATTTGCGAAATACCATGCCTATCTCCAGTGTCCTCTGTATAATTCAGCCATGCATTACGAGGGTGTAGGTCCATGCCTTAGCAGCGTTTATCGGTTGCCGAGTAACGGTCTGTGACGTCAATAGAATTCAGCAATGGCGACGCGTCCGCTTCTGATCATACAGCTGTCTACACGCACTCACACCTGGAAGTAAAAAAGCAGTTACCTTGAAGAGCAATACAACGCAAGCTATATCAAAGCTATCTGCAGCGGTTCTGACCTAGCTCGATCGGCAGCAGTGACGATCGACCTTGTCGATCTATTGATTGCGTGGAATGTTGTACATTAAACGATGCTGCACGTTATTGGTGTTCTATAGCTTGGTAGCAGCTGGGTCGAGGTCTGAAACCCCCTGGCGTTCAACCCTACGTCATGATAGGAGAGAGGTGTTTATTATTATGGGATAGCTTTTATTGTATGTGGTATTGTATTGATGAGTTTTTATTTCATCACCACCACTCCTGTCGGAGCAGCTGCTTCAGGTTTGCTTGTACATTAAAGACGCGATGTAATTGTTTCATGTGTTATACACGTCGACTGTCGAAAACTCAATACAAGGCCATGTTGGAGAATGTTCGTGTGCAGAACAGCGGACAAGAACGTCTCGTTTATCATGTATCTATTGACAACATGGCCTAACTGAGGTGTAATAGTACAACCTGTAGTTATTATAACTAGCGCGAGGCTGGTGCGTTGCCTTATCTAGTGAATGACTAAAGTGGGCGACTCACAAATAGGCAATTTGATGCATAAACCCGACTAACCACATGCAAAAACGACCAATTACCGTCGCTCATGGTTCAACACAATGCTTTACACCCCACGGTAGAAAATGTTAGCTGGTTGGCTTCTACAATCAAGCGCGTTTTTAAATCAACATATTTGTAGGTGAATATGAAACGCTGTCCTGCCAAGTCTAATATAATGTTGTTAGAATATTGGTAATGTAGCTTAGCCCTTGAGTAGCACTATAGATAGCACCACCACCTCACTTCCCTTTGACACCACCACCCGACTTCCTTTTGACACCACCACCTCACTTCCCTTTGACACCACCACCTCACTTCCTCTTTGACACAACCACCTCACTTCCCTTTGACATCACCATCTCACTTCCTTTTGACACAACTACCTCACTTCCCTTTGACACACAGTAACCTCACTTCCCTTTGACACAACCACCTCACTTCCCTTTGACACAACCACCTCACTTCCCTTTGACACACCTCACTTCCCTTTGACACATCCATAGTATATACCGACAAAGCAAAAACAGATCGAGCCATGCTTTTACTGCATTCGATGACCCCGTGAATCATTAGTACATACCGGCAAAGCAAAAACAAATCGAGTCATGCTGTTACTGCACTCGATGACCCAGTGAATCATTAGTACCTACCGGCAAAGCAGAAACATATCATATCTGCTGTTTTTGCAATGTTTGCGTCTGCAGTTGGCGTCCTTCGTTGCCATTGCCAGCGGCAAAGATCAATAACAGAACTTTGCTGATCCTCGACACAAACACTGGCAATGGTTTATGTCAGAGACCTTTGCTTGAGTTAAATCGACTGTCAGCGTGATATAAAAGACGGTGCCAACAGGACCCTCGACTGCGATCAATCATAAATCAACGTTATTCCTGTTGGATTTACCGACGTTCCGCACATTTGTACCTAATACGCCCAGGGCTAGGTACTCACCATGTATCGACTGAATTAAGCAACTAACACAATGGAAACCATGTGCTGTATTATGAACAACAGATACAGTGTCAAATTAAACGCGAATCCTTAATGGCATAATTAACATAAGTTTAGAATACGAATAGTAGATTCGTTGGACCTGATGTAGTATAAGCTAGATATGAAAACAAGTTCATCTCAAATCCCCCCCCTAGATATGATAAACGTTACATCTCACCCCCCCCCCCCTCCCTGCGTAGCTGTTATGTATGATAACAGTCACACCTCACCTTCCCTTCTGTAGTTGTTAGATATGATAACCTCAAACCTCACCTCCCTGCTGTCACTGTTAGGTATGATAACCGTTACACCTCACCTCCTTGCTGTCTTTTTTAGATATGATAACCATCACACCTCACCTCCCTGCTGTCACTGTTAGGTATGATAACCGTCACACCTCACTTTCCTGCTGTCGTTGTTAGATATGATAACCGTCACACCTCACCTCCCTGCTGTCATTGTTAGGTATGATAACCGTCACACCTCACCTCCCTGCTGTAGTTGTCAGGTATGATAACCAGTAATGGCCGGTCGTAACCCTTAGCGTATTTGCTATAAATATCTGCTTAGGCTCGGCATATGCCAAGCCTGACGACGCCGTTAAGGATTTATATAAAAGCTTGCTATAGTGGCTGGAGGTTGTAAAGAGTACCTTATAACACGTGTTAAGCAGTACAATTACCAGTCACCAGATGCTCATGTGACCTAACTGTACGTTAGGTGAAGTGACTGTCGTTACTGAAACCTCCCTCTCACGCCACCAACGGGCATGATGAAGTAAAACATAAAGTTACAGCCCGAATCCAGTGCGCAAATCTGCGGTTGGTAGAAAGCCGCTGTATGACTTCCAGCAGGCGAGTAAATGGTATTTTCTGTACTTGTGGCAAGATGACTTAGCATCAGGTATAGAAACCTGTGACAGACGTCATCGTAATATCATATCTCGTTTGACGGCAATCGGATCTCACAGCAATTCTGTCTTGTTTGACCGCAATCGATAACGGATCTCACTGACTTCCTTCGTTTATTGAACGAGCACCAGCCCATAAATGCTTGAAGTATCTCTTTTCACTTCGATTTTACGCAATGGAGATGAATTGAAACGTCCAAGGCCGCGTAATTTCCTCCTTCCCTATAATGTTGTGGGGTATTATATTGCTCATTTCCGTTGATAAGATAAGCTGCTCCTTCAGGGGGGACGTAATTTTTCCGATCAATATGCTTTACCTAAATATTTTTACAGGGTCGACCCTAAAAGTACATTTTTGAGATTGCTGATGATGCAATTATGTAATTGAAAGCTGCATGGATTTAGGTCAGTACATATTTTCTGGCCTCATTCCATTCACCAACCAATTTCCCTTTTGAACATCTGTGATGCAGAATAATGCAAAATCACCACCGACCCTCCTGCACTCATACCGGGTGGACGATTCACTACCGACCCTCATGGCCCCATCTAGGGTGGTTCACGACCCCCTCCCTCGAGAGTTAACGGTTCACTACCGACCCCCCTGCCCTCATCTAGAGTTAAAAGTTCACTATCGACGCTCCTGTCCTCATCTAGGGTTGACGGGTCACTACCAACCATCCTGCCCTCATCTAGGGTTAACGGTTCACTACCGACCCCCTGCCCTCATCTAGAGTTAACGGTTCACTACCGACCCCCTGTCTTCATCATAGAGTTAAAGGTTTACTACCAACCCTCCTGCCCTAATCAAGGGTTGACGGGTCACTATCATCCCCCCTTGCCCCCATCTAGGTTAACTGTTCACTACCGACCCTCTTGTCCTCATCTACGGTTAATGGTTTGCTACCGACCCTCCTGTCCTCATCTAGGGCTAAAGGTTTAATGAATCAGGGTGGGAGATATGTCAACAAAGACACGCTCTCATCATATCATGCAGCAGGAATGTGTGTGTTCCCACTTACTGAATTTAAACTGTCAACAGCTAGTTGATTATGGAGTTGTTTTTGCTGGTCTCTATATTGTTATATGCCTCAAACGAGCGGATATTATGATGTCAATGGAGTTAATGGATAGCTCTATCAGCCAATTACTTCATCATTGTAAGGACACGCTGGCCATGTTTAATTATGGTTACAAAATGCGCTACAGTAATTTTGTAGCTGCAAACGACAAAGAATGAAAAACATGGAATTAACGCCTCTTTCAATTACGAGTTAATGGATGGCGATGTTTCTGATGCATGGACTGTGCCCCTATAGTGACATAACCTTAATAACACAAGTCTGCTGTCCACGTCGGGTTGTGTGTTTGTCAGACACTGTTGAATCAGACAGCAATCCGTTTATGAAACCTCCCCAAAATATACATGACGTGTTACTTCATGACGTGAACATGAGGAGTAACTGCATCACGTGTAACTTAATGACGTGAACATGACGAGTAACTACATGACTTTATAATGTGAACATGAGAAGTAACTACGTGACGCACAGACACATGTGCAATATAGTTAATTTTAAATGTTGTAAGGAAAGGTATCCGCAGGAATCTTCTTATTTTATTTCAAAAATGGCAGATTTTTATCATTGGCCATGTTGACAGACTGCCATATGATATATCGCTCAGACGATATTTGAATGGTAACCGATAACCTGTATCCCATTCCTCATTAGGAGTTCTTTTCCCGGTGAAGAAACTCTAATTTGTAACCGAACTTATGCTCGCTACAAATGATTTTAGCTTATTGGTTATACTAAATCTGACATTAGCTGTTACGCAGTCCTGCCAGTTAACTGCTTCAGTAGATGAAGTGCTGCTAGTTAACTGCTACAGTAGATGAAGTGCTGCCAGATAACTGCTACAGCAGGTGAAGACCTGCTAGATAACTGCAAGCAAATCTTGCGAGGGATGCGTAATACGGAGTCGATGTGAAGGAGGAAGATGAGGCGACGGGATGGGTGGTTGCCATATTGGTTTCCTGTGCCTAAGCCGAGCGTATGTTACCGTTTGTTTCCCGTCATGTGACGAAGGCTTTTTACGGAATATATCATTGTTCAATTGCTAGTGATGGTTTCGTTGTAGCAGAGGTTGCCATTATTATTATCCTTCAGCTATTGCTTCTAATATCTCCCAGCCCCATAGGCACACTCTCCTCTCAGATCTTCTCTGACGTCACACAACATTTCCACACTCCTGTTATAGCGTACATATTCATCAGGCATGGCACGGTATGAGGAAATACCGATCACCCGGGCTCTGGACAGGAATGCAGTCCTTGACAATGTATGTAAAAAATGATGTCACTGAGACCTGGATGCTTACGTAGGAAGCAGCCGCCAAACAGGCGCCTTCCTTCTTCCGTTGCGTGTTGTCAGCGTATGTGAAGAATCGTCAGTCTTAGCGCAAGTAGAACACACCGGAAGCTGATTCTTCTGATTTGCTTGCACTTGTTGAATAAATACGCCTCGCCATGACAACATTCAGAGTTACAGTCATGACATAACACTACGTCCTGCAGCGTCGTCTGGGCATAGCACCACGTGGTTCCTGTAGCCTCGCCATGAGATAACACAACACACATAAGTTTGTCACGAACGCGTGTTTGTGGCCAGCTGCATCGAGATCTGTACAGTCTGGTTGGACCGCATGTTATGACAACAGATCCGCCCTTAACTAGGAGAAGTCAACAACTGGGTCATGCTATAAATAGAACATTGAGATAATTTACATTTGACATGGTGCCCTTTGTGTCGCACGATGACGAAGGTTATATTCAATATTCAGAGTTACAGTTTACCTTTTCTAATAATTAGAGCTTCATGATAAACGGAATATATTGCTTGAATAATAGCAAAGTAATGATAAAAACAAAACACGTCATGCAAACCGTTCCGACATTTTCTACCGGCTCTATTACCTGTTGCTTAAAATCACCCTGTGACGACGATGAGGTTGCTCTACGTCACAACCACGTAAGGTGCGCCATGAAAACAAAAGCGCCCCAGGATAGCCACATTAGCTCCCAGGTGAAAAAACACTAAAATAGTATGCATCACTGTAGCATCAACAGTGTCATAATACATACATCTGCCATTCTTCAATAATCATTGTGGAGTGGGCTGTTATCTGTTGTTAGATGTTTGGAGACGAGCAGGGAAATAAATCGGACATTATATGAACCGTGTTATACATATCCTTATCATTCAGCTAGGCGGCGCATTGTTATTGATTTGGCAGGATTTATAGCACATTGTTATTGATTTGGAAGGATTTAAAACGCATTACGATTGTCTCATGATCCGCTGCCCAAGAAACCATTGAATGTCAAAAACAAACATCATTGAACTTATGGATAATCCAAGCCTCCTTCTGCTAGCCGTGTGTTGTCACTCACGGCAGCTATATGATCAGTTGGCTGGTCAGCGTACCGGGGCGGACTGCTTAACTTGATAAGTTTACTCAGTACACTCATTTCACACCACACCAAAACGATTTACCTCGCTGTCTTAGGCCGCTTAGACCAACAGAATGTTTTTGCGCAAGTGGCTGTGCTGATTAAAGGCATGTCACATACAATTGAGGTTATCTACTTGATGGACAGCATACTAAGGCATGGAGAACCTAGTTAAAGCAATGTCATTGATTGTTTCCAGTTTGTGGAGTATTCAGGTTAATAAGATTACATCCATGTATTATTTTACCTGCTGGTACATATGAAATGTCTGCATTTGCGACCGTCGTAATGACGTTATGCTGTAGCAGAAGCAACAGGTCAAATGTTAGGAATGACGTTATGCTGTAACAGTGACAAAATGTCAAGCGTTAGTAATGACGTTATGCTGTAGTAGAGACAACATTTCAATAACTGCCAACTAAATGAATTAAATTGCACACGATACTCAACATCTACTTTGATTGCTACACCTTCACCAGGTTTTGGGCAATCCGACTCGTTGGTGCGTATAACTAACTAGCATATATTGATAGCAGCATGGTAATGCCGCTAGTCTCGTTGAACGATTGATGCCCGCATATATATTCGTATCAGAAACATGAAGTCTATGAGGGTTCAACTCGAAGTAGAATATAAATGAAGCTCTTGTTTATAATGCTGAGGTCATATTTCGCGAGCATTATACTGTAGTACGCTGTATATCAGATGACCGTGGTTACCGGGAGTTTATTTGGTCAAAACATTTGTCTACCGCAAAACAACTCTGGTTGATATAAGGCATCAACTCGTGTGTGGATGAGGACACACCACACATCACAATCAATGGGGCTTATCAGGTGGGAATCTCCAATAAAATGGGGCAATTAGTGGCAATTGGCTGGATGTGCTCAGGTGGCCATGAAATGACATTTCCAGGGAAAGAGGTAATAATCCAAATGCATCTAGGGACTAGTTTGGCGTCATTTATTACACCTTTCAGGTGGGTATTGCTACTAGGCAGGATGCATTGTTTGGCAGCACAGGCCGACCTTATTCATTCCAACCTTATCACAACATATTTCACTCTAAAGCAAGCGTTTGTAGATACCGATTACGCATACACCCCATCATTAATACCCTCATTCAATCAGCATTACCTGCATGAATTACCTCTTATTATAGTTTGCTGTCGGATCCAAATCCGACCAGTTCAATGGAATATGGGTGTGACATGCATCGCATGGACTGTTTGTACGGAATATACTTTTGTATTACGTGGGATATTCAGACTCCATCTGCTCCAAATGCTTGACAGAAAATCCATCAATAGCAATGTGCTGACTGTACCTGTGATCCACTTTCATGAACATAGAATAATAGAAACAGATGTGCGATATTAGGAAGAGTTGTCAAGGAGACCAGCCTCGTTTTGGCTTATTTATTTCATGATTGGATGTCATCAAACCGTCCTTATCTGAGCTTGGAGATCAATTTCGTGCATCCCTGCGGCTCTGCTACAAGAAAAAGGTTCATAAGCTTAAACGAAGATATGTATTACATTGTATAAACCGCTAATTATGTCCATGTCGAACAATAAAGCATCGACCGAATACATGGATCTCAATGCATTCTCTATGTTAGATTATTTGCATAAACGCAACATGATGAAAAATAAGATCGATGGCGCTTATCACGTGTGAATTTCCAACAGGATCAATTAATTAGCAGCAGTTTTGTGGAAGAAAGCAGATGGCCATGACAATGCAGGCTAATGAGTGGCTTCTTCATCTTTGTAATTTGCGAAATGTATCTACAATGGTCTAACATGATGAATGTATGTCCCCAGCAATAGCAACTCTATTCAACGAGCCTCCTTCCAAATCTATACTTATCAAATATTATCTCTTAATGTACTTACATGATCCACCTTCATGAAAACATAAACAAGGAGCAGTATGGGCGGGGTGTGTGGTAAGCCGATCCAACAATCGTCAGCAATGGATATTTCGTAGAATCACTAGACAGGCCGGGCGGACCTGGGCTGCTGCCTGTGGAATGTTCAGCCTATAACCGCTAGGCAGATTGTTCCTCATATAGGCTGAGCTGGGTTGTTTTGTTATGGTTCGGCATAGTATGTATAAAAGTTGACCAGTGAAGAGTTGGTGTTCATTGTCTCATCTGGAAAGCTGTACTTATATGTTGATAAGCCGAGTACTTAAAAGCTTAGCGCGGAAATGATACTGGGTAGAAGACACAGGCCACCTCTACAAAAAGGTTGGATTATAATTAGATCCATACTGATGAGTTAGATAAAGCGTCACAAGCTATGGGCTCATGTTACCACGTGACAAAATGCGACTAGGATCAGATGTGTACTGTGTGTGTGTGTGTGTGTGTGTGTGTGTGTGTGTGTGTGTGTGTGTGTGTGTGTGTGTGTGTGTGTGTGTGTGTGTGTGTGTGTGTACTAACTGTGTGTGTGTGTGTGTACTAACTGTGTGTGTGTGTGTACTAACTGTGTGTGTGTATATACGTGTGTGTGTGTGTGTGTGTGTATACGTGTGTGTGTATGAATATATATGAATGCACATTAGAATCGTTCAGTTTGACATAATCTCAACGATATCCGAAACTACAGCACTTTTGACGCCATCACTAAATCTGTTGCCACAGGTGCTGCAGAAGAATGTTGCGAAAGGAGGTTCTGTTTAGTCATGCGATGAGTACTGAATTATGCATACCTTCATGGAGTTGTTAGGAGTGACCTTTGAATGAACGGTGCACACCAATTAGCCGCATGTTGGAAAAGCAGCTTAACGGCTGGCTTTTAACGATTAGTTATTCTTGCATTGCATCCAAGTCGTAAACCCGCGTGTTGCTTTGAGATGAGTGCTCCTGGCTTCCAAAATAATTACCAGTGCAAATGGTGTGTTCTGCCTGCATCTGGTGACTGTCGATCGTACCACTCAGCACCAGTTATAGGATGTTCTTTACATCCCCACTACCATTATTACAAACTATTGGTGTTTAATGTGTCCGTGTGCGTTGTTGACTTCCTTCGCCCTCGTTCAGCACAGAGGTATTTGCCAAACCCGGACGTAGTGAAGACAAACTAGCTGCTATATTACGTGCACTTAAGCAGTCTATGTATTTGCATACAAATTTATGAACTGTACTGTAACTTTACACCCTGGTTATGTAGTTGTTATTTTAGACAGAATGTTGCATTGCAACCGCACTTCACTGGCTACCGTCGTTCATGACTGTGTGGTCGATTGGACCACTACGACCAATTGGACAAATAATGCATCACGCTCACACGCCTGTAATGGGTACTAGGGCTCGCAAATCACGATTCAAACCGCTTAAAAATGACGTCATACATGTTTTAGCACTAAGCTGTCTATATGAATACAAGGTGTGAGGCTCTTCATTATTTAGCGTTTTATGCCAGAAATTATAAGAGACATTTAAGGGTGAGTATTGCTTTGCCACACTGAACATCGCCCTCAGCAGCGCCTCTTATTGCAGTGATGTGTTGGACAGAACAAAATGATCTGAAGTCAATATGATATATCAATCGTTTTATAGATGCCAGAAAACACACAGCGAAGTTTGGTGCATTGATATTCACATAAACACATTAATGTTAACGGAAGGGAATGTACTCGTCATAAAACATTGACGAGGCCTGCTGAGGGTGCTGTCATGCTGTTAAGATCGTTGACCAACTTTCTTGATAGGTCTTGAAGTGAATCATCGTGGGCGCGGTGGTAAATGCTATCATTCGACTAGTGGTCTTTTTTTAAGACAGCAATCGAAAACATAAGCTTCATTGACACAGCAAGACCGAATCTAGTGTATCTTTGCAAAAGTGGCATTTTGCTTCATATGGTGTGAATCCGTGTGAAGTATTTGACGACTGTGCAGTGACCTACTGGTGTGGAAAAAAGACTGCACATGACATTCATTGATGGAACAAATTGCAGTAAGAACAAAACTCTTTTGAAAGGTTGACGGCTGTATTAATAGCTGTTCTAAGATACAGCGTCATGCCGCTCACAACACCGACAGTCATATAAAGAGAACACCAAGCGTAACAGACTCATTAAAAGACCGTTTTCTCTGGCTATGTAGCTCGTTAATATCAGCGATTACGCCGCTGTTATCAAAGATAACGATAACGTAATGCAGCAGACTACAGAGCTTCTACGTCTTGGTAGACACCCATCTTACGTCACTTTTACGGCTGCTTCCTTATCTTGTTTGTATTCTCGGTAGAGACAACGTCCAAATGATTTCTAATGATAATAAAGAAGAAAATCGTCGCTTCAATGCTTAAACAGGGGTTGCTGCTTTGGTGCGGAAGCTCTTTCTGAAAAGAGGCTGGTCAATGTGGAGTTCATTAATCATAACGTTTGTTCGTCGTCAACATCTAGGCCAATGTCCAAGGCCATTGCCCATTGCCCATCACAGCAACATTGCGTAGTATGGTTGCGTTGTGATCGTTGCACTCTAGCGAACAAACCACTAACAAATTAGTCACAAGAAAGAATAGCGTAACGATCTGGGCTTTTAATTCCCATTCACAAGCAAATATATTCATAGCCACGTGTGTTAGAATCGGGCCACATGGTGAATATCAACATCTTTCTCACGTTCATAACATGAAACACTATCTACCAATACGAACGTTGTGTCGACAATGTTACGTCACTGCACGTAAGCTCTATTGATGACCGGGTTGTGGCGAATCAGTTGCAGCGAATCGATGCTGCAACTTTTACAGTCTGCATTTGGCTTTAAGGGGAATGCCGCGGCCGCAGAAGGCGATTTACAGATCAGGTAATTTGGTTCTCAAAAAAATATTCGAGGCCAGATATGTGCACAGGTGACACATCTGCTGTGATATGCGTGGCCGCATTCATATCCTGTTTACAGATAACATCAACAAACATGGCATTCCTGACATGTTGTAGGATCTGAGGCAGGATTCCATTTAGATAAGATGTGGCGATATTGAGCTTCATACAACCGTAGTAATCGCTGATGCACTCATCCCCTGCTGCTGTAGCCACTGAACTCTCTGCGGGGGGGGGGCTATTTATGAATACTACTACACTGGGGCTTACAACATTTTACTGCATGAACGCAGCTACGAACATTGTCTCAAGGTCAAGGTTGTATATTCACCAGGGTCTACTTACAGTTCACGCGGCATTATTGGCTCCCATTGACGTCACAGACCATTCCGGCACACGTCATTATCACTGCTGGGGCATCGACCGAGCACCACATCAGCGAGGCCGAATAATGCAGAGGATAGATTACAGATAATAAATCTAGTTACCGGTTGATGTTGTGAACATAGGCCGATGTGAAATGCATGCTGACGATCGCGGTACACAAATTAAACTCATCTTTAATAAAGTAAATATAGCTGATAAGACTTATGGAATGAATTATGCGTTGCTGGATTCATATTGCATACTTATATTGCCATTGTATACTATCATATAGTATTATAAGACACGTAAGTTAATTGTTATCAATAGTAAATTTGTTTTGGGTGGCCTTGCATATTGGCCCTGAAAAATAGACTTGTGTACAACCCGAACACAATGAATGCGCTCGTTTGTGTAACCATGGGGCGATACCTGATGGGAAGTGGGAAATAATTCACTCAGGGCTTTACTTTACCACATATTTTGTTTGAGCGCTACATGTTCATTGTATTATCAAGATGGTTATTTGCGTCAATTGTAGACATCTACACACTAACTCGCTTGCTTGGTATCAGGGGAAGTATCATGACGTCACAGCCTATCACCTTAAAAGTGCATCATGGCTTCACAAAGCGTCATATGCATAACAAGACAAACAAAAATATTAACAGTGAAATTCAAACCTTTGTTTTCGTTTGTTATACACTGCATTAAAACATACAGTCCAGTTAACCCAATAAATATTCTTCTGGACGAAGCCACTTCTCTCATTGGTAAGCAGTCATTGTTTGGTTGCACCAATCTGCCATACGTCGAGTAATTAGTCTGAGATGGATCGCACAAACTGCCCATCAAAAGTTTTTTTCAATACACAGAACTACATTTTTAGCCATAAATTTGGTTACATTCAATTTGTACAATTAGCATTCAACTCGTGATGTGTAAATGTATCCACCTCCCGCCCCAAAGTTTAGAGCTGTTCAACCATCTTGTTGGTCCTGTGTCAATCACAAGGCTGTTGTACCGGACACCCATTTGACGCAAACGAAAGAAAATGTAAGAAACATTACAGAAAACAGCGGGTTAGTATGAATCTTTTATAATAGCAATTATTGCTAAACATATTCACCCATTCGGAATCATAAGATTGCCCAGATTTAAAGGATGGAGGTTACAAACGTGATGTATGTGGACACAAATACCCAAGAATACAACGGAAGTAGGCTCTGTTTGCCTTCCTCTACGAATAACAGAACTCACCATTAAATAGAGTCACTGAGGTGGAGAAGTTGTTCACAGTATATGATAGCTCGTCAAAAATGGATAATCCGTTCATAGATATATAACACGCTGTCTTTCTGTGAATAAGGCTCAGAGTGCAACAACATTGCCAATTACATTAATCGCATTCACATCAATATGATAAATAATAATGCACATATCTGACTACACATATCTCCGCTAAACGTCTGGAGGTTGATTGTGCTTGTTAAAGATCATAAACACAATTTTTTTTAAAAGCGAAATTCGAAAGAATAAACTTCAATAATGGTATTCATATCAATAGCGGTTACTTTGGAGCACCCTATTCCTTTAAAAAATGATTTTAAAGTGTTTGTTTTCGTCTTCCACTCGTTGAACATCCCGCTCGGCAACGTTCGGAATTATTTGGCCCGTGACGTCACGTTCGCTGCTCTGTGCTCGCTGATCACGAATGTCAACAAGCTTCGCCATTGTTGTCGCGGCTCGTTGATGGTTTATGAACAAGTCTTCACGGTTTGTTACACTCACAGTTTGGATTATGCCTTATTGTTGTGTCGGTTAAGTGTAGAAACGCCGAGAGGTCAGGTAAGAGTTTCTTTCGGTTCCCGAAAGACCGAAAAATGCACAAGAATTGGATTGCAAAGGCGAAGAGGAAGGATTGGAAGCCGACCAAAACAACTCCTGTCATTTGCTCGGACCACTTTGAGAGGGACGCCTATGAAACGGACCCAGAGCTGCTCAGAAGTCTGGGCTTTTCTAAACAAACTAGGCTCCGCCAAGGTGCCTTGCCAACGATTTTTAATTACATGGGTGTGAACCAGGATCGAGTAAAACGTCGAGGTGCCTTTGAGAAAAGACGACGTCAACAGGTAAGATAGCTAGGACCATTCAATTTTTATTCCCAGTCATGGTTGTGCCTTTGTGTTTGATTGACAGCAAAATTTATTTCTTATATGAATAACTGGTGTTTCAATGTGATCTCAAATGCTTGCCTGTTTATTGTTTAGGGATTTGGATACACTACACACTGTGTTTAATTGGTCCATTTACACGAGGAGTACTACTGATGTCATAGGACAAATTAGACAGTCTGTATATAGAAGTATATTGATATAGGTGATTTTGATCCCTATTTTGGGAAATATCATTGGTGTACAACTGGTCGACACTGAAACACATGATGCCTCTGTTTATAGGTGCTGCATGAAATGTTAACTGGAGCTGAGATGCTTGATGCCTCCAGTGAAAGTGAAAACGAGATGACAGGTGTGCCCGAGATAGAGGCCAGCTCAACTGAACCGGTAGAGGGCTCCCACAAATCGTTTGGAGTTCAAACATGTTTGCTTGTAGGTATATTGAGTCACCTGGATGTCTATATTCGACATGGAAAGTGACGAGGATGATATGGATGAACATGCAGTGCACCAGGAAATGTAAGTGATAGTTTACTTTGAAAATACTCCTGTAAACAGTGGAATTGTATTGCATACTTATAAAAATCAGTGCTCTCTCATAAGCATAATAAAGCACCTACAACTTTGGTTTTATAGAGGCATTGAGCTGGAGGATGGCCCTGGTCGTGAACAGCAAACACCTTCTGAAAGACATTGGCAGATTATCTCCGTCTGAGCAGACTTCCAGCTTAGAATCTTTCCACAAGGTGGTGATCTTCTTCGCACCCAAGAGTGTACACTTTCCCTTTGCCACTATGGAAGCAAGGTAATTTAATTGAGCTTTGCTGTGACTGTAGTGTGGTATATATTGCAAATACCTGATCTAAAACATGGGTTTATGTTGGTGCTTATAAAGTTATGAGATTCTGGTGTATTGTGAGCTCACATAGGGCATACCAGACCACCAGGCTATATCTGCTACTGTTGGTGCTTTACTTCCAGATTACTCCTTGCAGTTTTGCATTTTAATGAAAACTCCAATAGAGCTCGGGCAGTCACTCAACAAGGCCAGGCACAATGGTGAGTGTCCTTTCCAAAGTCCAGACAGGGGGATCCAGTGGCGAAGCCTGTCAAAGTTACCATCACTTTTGGTTGGTATATATCACAGGATTTGTTGTTCAATATATGTAAATATGAGTTAAACAATAATGTAATGCTGGCATTTATTAAGATAAATTTATTATGAGTCTCCGCAGTGCCCATAGGGTAATTATACTGGCACAAAAGACCAAACATTCCATTTAATGATTCAAAGACTATTTATTACTAATCTTTTATTAACTGGTTATGTTTCAGATTATGTTGACAACCTCATTACTGAAGTGTTTTTGCTTCGTGAGAAATATCCCAGTTACAGACTGGCGAAAGTTCTTTCGGCGGAAAGGAGTGATCCACCCCTATTGCTGCTCAATTTGAAAAGCCAGCAAAGGACATTCTTGTGGGAGCACACCGATGCCGCTTCAATCATGCAAAGAAAATCTACTCAGCTACTTTCTAGGTATCCTCTGTAAAGGCCCTCTGGATCTAGGAATGTAGATCTTATTTTGTTTAAGACACATGATGGCAATACTTTTTTGTTATGTCTACCTAATCTGTGCCACACCCAGTAGATGAAACAGCGATAGGCCAAATATCTGAATAACCTGGAGCAAAAAAGAATTGATTATTTCTTAGGGAAATATGAAAATAATGTTTTTTTAACTCTTTTTTTTTTTGGTCAACTATGTACTCCAGATATAAATGTATTGCTGGTTTTGTTGTTTGTTGTAATGTAGCACTGAACGTGATTACCAAATGTATTGCACACCATGGACACTTGGAATACACATTGTCTATGTCCAGAAGTGGCTGTGTGTCTTATATTTGCTTCAATAAAGGCATAACTAACTCAATTGTGTTAACTTCATCCCCTATATGTCCATCTATCTGTATGTACTCGAATTTGGATGCAAGCAGGACATTACGGTCGAAACAGTTTGACTTGAACCCTGGATGTTCGGTCATTCATGGCCACTCTTCTGTTGTTGCCAGAGTCTTCGGGTAATTTTGACAACAAACACATTCCCGCAATGTGGTCATCTGATCGCAGTTGTTACAGCTACACCTGAAAGGTTGCCCAAATCAAGCTTTAGCCATTTTTAATTCCATGTTAGATCATTCACATAACAAAAGCTGACCCAGCAGTCCATGTTTGTCCATGATTCACAAATTCTTCTGACTTTGACGGGGTCTGACTTTATTTGTGAGCAAAAGAGTAGACTTAGTCTTTTAAATAAACACTGATGAGAGATATATTAACAGGACGTCTAAATTCTGAAAGGGGCCAGTTCACAGGCACCCAAGTCAATTATGTGATCATACATGTCACTATCGCTCGGGGAAAGCGCTGGGTGAATTTATTGACTTGGGTGTGTGGGCCAGATAGACCCCATTACACGGAATTGTTATTTCTACCTATACTAATCCATTTCGATATTTAGACTAATAGAGACGAAAAATTTCTACCCACCACACTTCCACTGGCCTGAAAGTCAAAGCGTCTTTACTGCATTCATTTTCCGAGTCGGAATCCGTTTCTGAGCTCTCAACATCATTATCTGACTCGGTTGCTATTCGCAATCGTGTGGGCTCAAATAAATACCAATGGACATCATAAGTCCTCATTTCACATAATGAGGCTTCATTATCTTCATCTGATGACGACATGTTAATAGATACCAATCAGTAGAAAGGAAAGTTGCAGGGAAAAAATCGCGGATCGTATAATTTTTCTCAGCTTCCGAAATACCACCTTCGAATTTGTTTTGGGACGAGCCGCAAACGTGACGTCACGCGACCTGCCTCCTAGCGACCAACTGGTGCAAAATGGACTCAGGGAATTCAATCGGAATTAAACCCGAGCACCACATTCTCAGCGGATTTATGTCCACAATACTTGAGAGAATGTAAAATTATCTACCGTGGTCAGATTAAAAGATATTTTCCTACGTTTTGAAACATAAAAATCGGATATGTCAAAAACGTTAGTTTTGATCTTTAAGTAGTGAATCGACATCTTGTCTAACAATACCAAGCGGATTTGAATATAATTGGCCATAACAAGATGTTCATAAAACACTCATTGCAGGAGGTTTATCAGCCAGTTGCCCTAACGTGCCATGTGGAAAAGGTTTCTTGGACACATACATGTATATTAATACAAAGAGTAAGGTCAATTGGGCTTTTTACTTTAACAGCAATGGACGTCCTGCTATCCGGTAGTTGATATGTCAGGGATGGGGATGAGACAGGGGTCGCATCAAATGACATCACTCTATCGTGGTCCCATATATATATATATATATATATATACACACACACACACACACACACATATATATATATATATATATATATATATATATATATATATATATATATATATATATATATATATATATATATATATATATATATATATATATATATATATATATATATATATATATTTTCCAATTTGCTATTTATGAATATAAAATAGAAGAACGAACTAGGGTCGATGCACTGAATATGTCACCCCATAATCTGATTGAATTGTATCCCTCAACTTAAATCACATTGGCAGTCGTTTGGTACAAATCGTTCACTTGTTAGAGTCTATCAAGGGCACA
This sequence comes from Urechis unicinctus, assembly GCA_034190875.2. Lineage (NCBI taxonomy): Eukaryota > Metazoa > Annelida > Polychaeta > Xenopneusta > Urechidae > Urechis > Urechis unicinctus. Next base: position 5,947,749 of record CM067343.1, on the reverse strand, counting down.
CGTATTGGAAATATTCATTCAAATGACCAGAAAAGCAACCATACCTTCCACATGTTGAAACGTTGATAGGTAATTGAACCTGCATCGCACCAGCGAACATGATGACCGCCGCGAGGAGTTGTCCACTTATAGTGTAGGATATGACAGTCGCAGAAGGCGCCCGCCATTGTGAGCATCAGTTTACGACGCAATATGTGCATGCTTTATATAAGGTTCTCCTCTTATACATAACCAACAATGTGCACCACAGACATGACCGGAATACCAATGAACGTGCCATGGTGAATGCCATGTTCTGATTAACGCCATGAGCGACACGATATAACGCTGTGTTGTTAACGCCATGAGCGACACGATATGACGCTGTGTTGTTAACGCTATGAGCGACACGATATGACGCTGTGTTGTTAACGCCATGAGCGACACGATATGACGCTGTAATGTAAACGCCATGAGCGACACGATATGACGCTGTGTTGTTAACGCTATGAACGACACGATATGACGCTGTGTTGTTAACGCCATGAGCGACACGATATGACGCTGTGTTGTTAACGCCATGAGCGACACGATATGACGCTGTGTTGTTAGATAGTGTATGTTTCTTATTATCCTATAAGTTGGATGTTTGAAAGTGACATATGTGTCTGTTCGGTTGTGTACAATGTCTATATGGAGATGAATATTGGTGTATGCGAGTTATTTATACATAGCATCTCCTGTTGAATGTCTGTTGTTGTCTGGGCGTTAGCATGCGCCGTGAGCAGCATTTTATAGCTTCCTCTGACGCATGTTCCAACATGGCGCCCGGAAACGTCCTTTGGTGTCTCCCGTCCCTCCCTGCATCACTGGGCGTGTTGTAGATACCTCAGCAGTGCATCCATGCTGCCCTGGAATGACCGGTTGTGTCGTCGGGTCCCAACTCTGCCACGATAACAGCCTCTAAATATATAGTTAGCAACTCGTCAGAACAATTTCTCAGGATAGTGTCAACGAAAATCTGACTCAAACAAGCGATCATTTAGACAACGCGATAACCTAACTTACCACTTGACTAGTTACTAGTTTGCTTCCACCAACAAAGAAGAGAAGAATGACACCCTCACAAAAACTGTAAAGCAAATGAATTCCATCATTTAGCTTATAAACGGCAATACATCCAAAACATTGCACCATGTCCTAAGTTACTTGTGGTTTCTATTGCTTGGTTACAACGATCATCTTCGCAACAACGTGCTTTACACACACGGACCATGACCACGGTCTTGGTCGTTGCTGAATAAATTGTATGGTTCTCAATTAATATTACCAAACATATTGTTGTGAAAGATACGGCGGTTCATTGGACTATTCTATAATGTCTTGGTTATCCTTGAGGTACTATATAAAACCGTTAAGTGCAACGAAGATGCTGATATTTGAGATCGTTATGGCCCTTAAATAAGGTGTTCTTCTTTCAGCCAGTTAGGTGTTTATGTGAGCATATAGGCGGTGAAATAACGTGGGTCAGCGGGATTGCGCTTCATGCCATTTTCATGAAGAACTTTATTCCTTAAGAGTGTCAATAAAAAGCGGAAACAATTCATAAACAATGCTGAAATGAAAGCAATAAATTGCTATTGTTCTGCATTTGGTAGAGCCATAAGGTCAAAAACTAGGTTAAAGGTGGGGTTAGGGAGAGGGGTATGAGTTTGTGGGAATAATTCACACGCCTTTTGTATTCGTTTTCACTGGTTTATCTGGTGTGACTTGAAACGATGCTCTCGCTGACGTCATAGGCATTGTAGCAAAACCTCGTAAACACTTCCGAGGCATCGACCGCGCATCCCATACGACGAAGCTGAATAATGCAGAGAACACCCTGCCAGGCAACAAAAGTCGTTTCCGTGTGCCATTCAACATGTAGAGGTGCTCCCGGCTGTAGCATTTAAGACGTATTGGATATAACGACGAGAGCATGCGAAATGTGCGTTTGGAGTGGTGAACTGTGACATCCGTCACATTTCCCTACACTGCTTGACATGGACAAGCTATAGATAAATAGCAGACTCCGGGATTGGTTAAAGGATGAGCTAGATAGCAGAATCCGGGATTGGTCAAAGAGTAAGGTATATAGAAGACTCCGGGATTGGTCAAAGAGTAAGTTAGATAGCAGAATCCGGGATTGGTCAAAGAGTAAGGTAGATAGCAGACTCCGGGATTGGCTACTGAGTAAGGTAGATAGCAGACTCAGGGACTGGTCAAAGAGTAAGGTAGATAGCGGACTCAGGGACTGGTCAAAGAGTAAGGTAGATAGCGGACTCAGGGACTGGTTAAAGAGTAAGGTAGATAGCGGACTCAGGGATTGGACACAGAGTAAGGTAGATAGCAGACTCAGGGACTGGTCAAAGAGTAAGGTAGATAGCAGACTCCGGGATTGGTTACTGAGTAAGGTAGATAGCAGACTCCGGGATTGGTTACTGAGTAAGGTAGATAGCAGACTCCGGGATCGGACACAGAATAAGATAGATGACAGACTGCGGGATTGGGCAATGAGTAAGGTATATAGCAGACTCCGGGATTGGTCAATGAGTAAGGTGGATAGCAGACTCCAAAAGTGGTCAATGAGTAAGGTGGATAGCAGACTCCGGAAGTGGTCAATGAGTAAGGTGGATAGCAGACTCCGGACGTGGTCAATGAGTAAGGTGGATAGCAGACTCCGGGAATGGTCAATGAGTAAGGTGGATAGCAGACTCCGGGGTTGGACACAGAGTAAGGTAGATAGCAGACTCCGGGATTGGTTACTGAGTAAGGTAGATAGCAGACTCAGGGACTGGTCAAAGAGTAAGGTATATAGAAGACTCAGGGACTGGTCAAAGAGTAAGGTAGATAGCAGACTCAGGGACTGGTCAAAGAGTAAGGTAGATAGCGGCCTCAGGGACTGGTCAAAGAGTAAGGCAGATAGCAGACTCCGGGAATGGTTACTGAGTAAGGTAGATAGCAGACTCCGGGATCGGACACAGAATAAGATAGATGACAGACTGCGGGATTGGGCAATGAGTAAGGTAGATAGCAGACTCCGGGATTGGTCAATGAGTTAGGTGGATAGCAGACTCTGGAAGTGGTCAATGAGTAAGTTAGATAGCAGACTCCGGGATTGGTCAATGAGTAAGGTGGATAGCAGACTCCGGAAGTGGTCAATGAGTAAGGTGGATAGCAGACTCCGGAAGTGGTCAATGTGTAAGGTACATAGCAGACTCAGGGATTGGTCAATGAGTAAGGTGGATAGCAGACTCCGGAAGTGGTCATTGAGTAAGGTGGATAGCAGACTCCGGAAGTGGTCAATGAGTAAGGTAGATAGCAGACTCCGGGATTGGTCAATGAGTAAGGTAGATAGCAGACCCCGGAAGTGGTCAATGATAAGGTAGATAGCAAACCCCGGAAGTGGACTAAGAGTACAATAATGTAAAGCACATCATTGCTTAGCAGCACGAATGCCATTATTTCTGACTAATAAATTAATTTGACGTATAATGACATTAGGTTACTTCCAGCGTGAATCACAGCTATGATTAGGGTGTAGAATACAGCTAGAGAGACGTCTGACATCAGTGCCAGCCGTGAGGGACGTATATTCAGCTGTAGCGGTATCTCAGTAGTGAAGATGTGTTCCGATACAAAGTACTTAGTTTCTATCGGTGACTTGTACACGCATGTACATAGCTTTATGAATAAGTATTATCATTTCATTAATAAGGCTCACAGCGATTGTTTCGTCCTGATTTAAATATCGTTTTCCGTGCCTCAAGTTATCTCTTAAACCAAAACAATTATTCTACAATTTCATAATTTACCTAATCAATGTAAGAATGTTATTTGCAAAGTTAGTCATCCAGTACCGACGAGTAGTTGGTGACCACAGCAAAACGATCTCAGATCTCGTTAGCGCCCTATTAGGCTCTCAAGAACAATAACTACATAATGTTTCAGCGGTTGGACCATACAGTTCTGTGCAAACACTACTTTAAACCTTTGTTAGTGAAAAGATCATCGAGCTACATTTTGGAAGAGTTCAATAAACTGATTTTTAATGGGGCATCAATTGTGAAATGGGCTTCAATGATGTTACCACGACATCGGAGTCAGCTAGAGCATTTCAAAACGGCTCTTCATCGTCACCAGTACCTGGACCCAGATCCGCAGCAAGATCTCGACGTGAGGATGATGGGTTTGAGATTGTTGAAAACTCGACCGAAATGCTCGTCCGTTTACAGGAAGCTTCGTTGCGCACCTGAGCCAAGTCGACACATCCTTGTTTATCGGGTTAAAAAAAAAACACAAACACCAATCATATAGAATCTCATGTTGACGATTTTGACATTTAGATCTGTTGAAAAAAAACTTCCATATCGGAAACAAATTCCATAATTTAGGTAATAATCACAGACGCAATACTGAACGATAAATGATAGCTCTGTGGTGTGTGTGTAAGAAAATTTCCTGACAACAGAAAGAAATCTTTGAACAGCAGTGATAATTATCGATCAATAGCTCTTAGTATTATCATAGGGAAGCTGTTAGAGAATGTGTTTATTGAATATCAAAGTGATGCATTGAAATAGAGTAGTTAAAGGTTGGGATTTAAAACGTCCCACTTCACAACACACGAGCACGTTTGTAGTATAGGAGATCTTAGAGAATTATGCCAGTCAAGATTCGCTATGTCATGTCATGTTATTGGATGCTTCAAATGCGTTTGATCGACAAAAGCGTGGTATATGTGCTATGGCTGCCAAATTCCTACTAAGAATGTTTATTCATCAAACGTCAAGAGTTAAGTAGAGCAGCAGTTTCTCTGAAAATTTTAAGTGTACCAATGGAGTGGGAAAAGGTGCTGTTTTATCACACAATGTATTCTGTGTCAATCTCAACGAGCTATTGTCAAGATTCACTGAAAGGGAAATCGGTGGCAATGTAGGTCATCGTTATGCAGGAACACTGAGCTACACTGATGATATTTCCTTCATTGCTTCTTCATCGACTGAGACCAATGTTTATGATTAAGACACACAAAGAGTTTGCAGCATATTACAGTGTTATATTCAACGCATCAAAAAGCAATTTGTTGCTTTTTAATTGTCAAATGCGCGATGTTGATTTACGATTGATTGGTGTTAAAGTAAATGTAAGTGAACATGCTGTCTACTTATTATATAATAAAGTACACAGGTACTTGTTGCTTGTGCAAGGCATTGTGGGTGCTCATTTCTAGGTAAGCAGGCCACGCCCTAGCCCTTTGAACGACTCCTCACCCTCTATCTTATAGCCAATGCAATGATTTCCCTCAATCCTAATCTAGCCAAAGCACTATCTACTTACTTGCCTTCTTCGTTCGCATATGACCAATACCATTCCAACCCCGTCACAAGCGATCAACATGACATTCCGCTTAAGACTTCATTTGGCAATGATACTCTTGGTTCGTAACACATGGAATCTACATCCCTCTTTATTCCTATTCCTCTTTGCATACTTTTCAATAAAACACTTCAGAAATGCACTTTCTCGGAGTAACCCAAGAATGCAAATGAAAGGCAAACAATCGCCAATTATCGACAAATATATATTGTACCAGTACCTTTCAAGGTCTGTTGTACATATAACTGCCCTTACGCTTTGGTCCAGGTTAATAATCTACTCTATGATAGTCAATACTACTCATGAGCCTGACACACAAATCGAATTATCTCGGTAATTACTGAACGCATTAAATGAAAATAAAAAAGATTTTGGTGCCATTTCCCCGGAGGAATTTTACACTATTGATCCAAACATTCTCGTGGCATAGCTGTATTACTGTGGCATTAGAGGATTACACCTTCAATGTTTCCTTAGTTACCCTGATAAAAGGTGGCACTATGCTCTTTGGAAGGTTTTTCGTCGACAATGCACAATCAATTATCTTCTTTCCCGAGGATCCGTCCTTGACCTTTTTCTCTACTTACACCTTTGCATGACTTGTCTATTTATCTCGTAGCTTCCACGCAATATACTTTGTCGTTTACACTGCTACACTGTGCACGGACACAAATCAAATTATTTTCGTGAACGCCAATCTAAAACAAAAAAAGTTTTCACTCAGAGGAAAACCGCAAGAGCCATACAATACACAGACACATATCCAATGTTTGTTGTTAAATATCAACTCCCAGATTTAATTACTTGACATTTGTCGAAGTACTACTACAAATAGAATATTAATTATTATTCTCCATATTCCCTTATTACGCTTATTAAGATCACAATTATTACTACACTCCTAAAACACACTTCACCACTGGCTTTCCCTCGTGTTAAACAAGGCCTATGGGCATATAAACAATTTCCAACCGTTTTTAAAACATTTTCTGGGTTTTACAAAAAGCAGCTACTCACAGCACAACCTTGTTATAGGGTTGGGGTTCCAAGTTATCTTTATGAATATTTCTTAATATATCGCTCACCACAGTTCATGCTGTATGATTTGTTTCTGTGTTTGCATTGTCTGGCAGCTCGCTGAGTTACAGTCTTTCAGACTTAGGCCACGCCCCTAAATCCATGTATTGCTTTAAAGGCAACATTTAATCTCCACGCCCCAGGTCCGCATTATTGATACATCCTCTCTGATGTCACGCAGTATTTCCGCATCCCCTCTTATAGACTATGTATTGATCACGCATGGGACGTTTGGAGCAAATACTGACCGCCATCGAAAATGATGCGCTGGCCCTGGGGTTGAATGTAGTGCAGACAATATGTGTAATAAAACTAATGCCACTGAGACCTGGATGCTTACGTAGGAGCAGCTGCCAGACTGACGCCTTCCGTGGCGTGCTGCCAGCGTATGTGATGCTGTGTCAGTCTAAGCGCCAGGAGCATACAACGGAAGAGATGCGTGCTTTTACACCCTATATTTTATGCCACAATTCAATAATGCATGCCACCATTACATACTACCACTGAGCTGCCGCCGTGGACTGCTTACTATCATTGCAACAGACTTGTGAGATGTCTTGCAGGTCTGGCGGGATGCATTTCATAACAAGAGGTCAGCGTTTGAGAGTTTGTGTAGCGAAGCAGCCAGGAAGAATCAATGATGAACTCAAAAATGCTATAAATAGAACACTGAGATTATTGGTATCTACATGATGGCTGTTATATGACGCAGTGATAAAGTGCCTTATTCCACACGTTGAAATATGCGTCTTGCAGACATTTAAGTTAGAACCGACGGATTTCCAATAATCAGTACTACAGGATAAACGAAACAGTCATTCACACATTGCTAGGTCAATTTCTACTGAAATTGTAAAGTAAACATGTAATGTTAACCGCTCTAGCCCTTTGTGTCTGTGGCTCTGTCTGCTCGGTGCATTTTGTTCATAGAATTTTGCCTCCCCACTACGAGGCTGCTTTACGTAACAACCACGCCAAGTACGGGCTATATTAAAGGTGAGTCGTGAGAGTTGCTGTGACATATGATACCCAATTTAACATTAGAGAGCTACCATTAGAATATCATATTAGACTTTATGATGCGCAGTACTATAGCATAGTTCTGCCATTCCACCACGCTACCGACATACCATGGATCTGAGTGATACAGCATATGGAGGCCCGGCCACCGTCAATAATAACTGTGAGGTCGGCTGTTACCTGTTGTTTGGTGTTTGAAAACAAGCAGGGATATTGGTCATAGATTATACGAGCATTATTTTGCCAGTTCAGTTGTGCATATTCTCAGCATTCAGCTGGGCTGTGTGGTGTGTTTGATTTTGCAGGATGTTTTAAAACTCTGACAGCCTGTTCACTTGTAAGTAAATAAGGTTCTAGTTCTAAACATACACAATGTTCTAAATATAGACCAGTGACGTATAACAGCTCCTCCGTGATCAACCTTTCCCTTCTATTAGTGCTGTCACTTACGAACACGGCAGGTTCAGTGGGCGAGTCACATTAAAGCAATAGACTGTCTCAGTTTATTAGCGCTCTCACGCACACTCATTACGCACCACAGCCAACTCATCTCCGTCTCAGACAGCTTGTTGAACGTCATTCTCCCTGACCAAGTGGATGCTATTGCGTACGTGGCTGCTGTTATGGAATGCATATCACATACTGATGAGAGAATCTACTCGTAGGACAGCATATTAACGTTTTGATGACCTAGTCAGAGATTGCAATAGAGGTGTCACACAGTAGTGGATGGATTCAATAAACGTAGCTGGCACTACAGCTGGAATCGTTAATTGAGCATCTTAAGGGTTATGCCATTACACATAGATTACAGACTCCAAACCCATTAGTAATATTTGTCATAAACGTTGCATAAGCTCTTTGATCAAAGCATGCGGTGAATAACGTTAGCGTTGGTAATTTGCTCTCACAAGCTAAATGCACCAGTTGTCAGCTTCTCCTGCCATTAATGACATCTAATCTTTAAAACTGATTTCCATTGAACATGTATCCACACGTGCTACGGTGAGGCAGTGGGTATTTCTATTGGAATCATGCTATGGCTAACTCAAATCAATATTTCAAAGATTCTGTCTCTGCAAACATGAGATCATTGCTTTGGTTCTATTAATGTGTTAAGTTATGGACAACCTAATAATAAAAATACCATTCTCATGCAGGTGTCTAACATCACCCCCCCCCCCACACACACACACACACCCACCTACCATCGTTTATTATTGTTTCTCTTTACATAAGAAAACACTTGGCATGCTTGCGTTGTGCATATAAGTGTTCAGGCAATAGAAAGTAGCCTCTGCTCCTGAACCTCACCTTTAGATGGTTATTAAGTCATACCTGGAAGTATCAGATTCATAACAAGGAAGCTTAGGTGCAGCACACAACATTAAACGGTTAATTGGACAACCTTGCTTGCAGGTTTAATCTATCGCGAATGAAGATAAGAATACCAGCAAGTGAGTAGACACTGTTGGACACGAAATGTCTGCCGGCAGCATATTGCTGAACGCAGCAACCGGCTGGCATCCGGCTCGAGGCACGCAATATCGCAATATGTTATCAGGCAATGCACCTGTTGATTGCCAACAATACGCGTTGATTACACATTGCTGTATGGCGCGCGTCATACTGAACTGACGGCCATTGCTTCCCGCGTCAGATGGCTTCATGGGAATCGCCGATTAGCTAGCACATATTCATGAAAAATAACTGGTGGTCCAAGTTTTGTGAGGGGTCACCCAGGGGCACGGCGACATTCTCACCGGTCAGATGGTCCTAGTACATGTTTTTGTGTCTTGGGTTGTCATGATGTAATAATTACCAGATCTCACCAATCAGCTCACCATGCATCTTTGTCTGTAGCTACAAGTCACGTGGTTACGTCACGTGGTTACACGTCGCGTGGTTAAACATCACTTGGTTACACGTGACATGGTTACACATCGCGTCGTTACACGTCCTTTGGTTACACGTCGCGTCGTTACACGTCACATGATTACACATTGCGTCGTTACACGTCCTTTGGTTACACGTCACGTGGTTGCAAGTCACGTGATTACACGACATGGGATAGCATGTGTTACTATTACACATCAGGTAAATCGAACCACGAGGTTTTGCATCATGTAGTTACATGTGACGCGCTTAGACGTCACGCATTTACACGCTGCTCTACCTCCCACCCCTACAGCTCCGCCCGATGACGGTTACCAAACATAATCGGAATTGATTGACTCAACCCACATTGCTCCGACTTGGCAACTCTCCCAGTATGGTTCGTCCCAACCCCTGCATCAGCCTACCTGTGTGTTTTCTCCCCGGCCAATGCTTCAGCCTTCAGCCTGATGCTCTAAACCCCGCACCGCCCACCTCCCAAAACGGCCTTCGTTCTGTATGCATCAACTTCTCGACCACTAAAAGAACCTAATCATCTCCTCACGGAGTAGTATTCTACCATCGTGTTTGTTCCAACTGAAAATGGTAGAGCCTTTGGCGCTGCTGCCCACTGTTAACTGCCCAAGAAGTAATGTACTGAATTGTCATTTATTAAGCCATGGTAGCACTAACTCGTGTAAGCTCTGATCTTATTCGCCATTCAATGATCTATAATTGACACATATTCACGTCGCTTAATACTATGGCTGGGTATGTAGTGAGTGTCAGAATTCATTATTCATTATTCTAATTATTGACAAAACGTTTCAAACTAAACACACAACGGCTCAGGATTAATGAGAAACGTACCCATTGAACAGTTAACGATATTCATGAGAAATACACTTTGTAATCACATGTTATGCAGCAATACATCAGATGTCATCGACTCCTAATTGAAATTAAGTATCAAATGAATGGTGATTTTAAAGGTTCACAGGTGCCTGCCATTAAATAAAGTACAATTTTGCGTGACTCGATTTTGTTGCCTTCAGATGACATTTTATTCGACACATTTGCTACATTTTGAATAGCGTGTTTTGAACTAAACAAACTCAATATTTTTGATTCCGAGCGCTAAGCCAACTGCATTCGTTCACATGGTCTCCATGAGAAATCTAGCAGCCTGATATCGCCAAAAGGTTCCAACGCATTTGTATTTCCAAATAGTAACAAATGAAATGTAGGTCGATCATGGAATTTTAGTGATATGAAACCTGAGACAAATGATAGGTTACCAATGTTCGACCATTGAAACTGGACGGCTAATGAGTTACCTGCACATCACCATCATAATTAATACATTCTTGAGAAAAAGCGGGTATATAAACACTGCTAGCATGACACTTTCACGACGGTATTGAATGTAAAATGATAATACTGTAATAATTGCTCAAACACAATCATACCTGGCTAAAGATTCATTAGATCTTAACTAGTACATTTGATGAAATAGTGCAAAAGTGATGATGTTATCATCGTATTATATTTGCCCCTTCACCATAAATACCATATGTAGCAATCACCATAGATACCATCGGTAGCAATTACCACATTATAAAGCCTACATTAACCATATTACAAGGCATCAAGTAAACTCGCCTCAATAATAAAAATATTAAAAACATTTTGTTTTCTTATGACAATGTCGTTGATAACAGACAATTTCAGTCCGACGCAGACATCGTTTCCCGAGAAGCCTTGGTCGTTATTCCGGTATTTGTTTCCAAAACTTTTCACATATCACTTTCAAACGCTGATTGTTCGTTTCTCATGATGAACAGAATAGTGCAATAACGTCATGGTTTAGAGACTCTAACACGTGTTAAATGCCTTTTTTTAGTGTAAACTGAACGAATCGATGCGGATCGAATGGTGTTGAAATTTTTGGCCTCCGACAAATAATAAAAGAGATATTTAACGTTATTTGGAGTGAAGCGGTATTTCGTGCGCGAACCTAGGTCAACCGGAAATGACGCATATGGATGAACCCAAGTTCAGCCGCACAAATCAGCTTCCATAAAAACCACGTTGTCAACCGTGAATTTATAACTTATATAGTCTGGATGAGTCATGCGGAAGCGCTGTGTGGCCGTGAATTGTTCGAACATTTCTTCATGAAGCGTTCGATAATTCAGTTTACCTCAGGAGAAGAAATTGCGTAAGCAATGGATGGATATCTCAAGTGTGGCGTACAAGGACAGTTTGGCCGGGTTCGCCGACCTGCTCGTTTTTGTGCAGCGTCTAGCGAGTATTTTGGACTTGAATGTTTTGACCAGACACTCACAGCGAGACTGAGAGATGCACTAGGATATGGGTACAAATGTTCCCGGAATATTCTCACAACTGCTGTGCCTACCATATTCACGAGAGGTAACACTAAATCGCCAACAGCCGGGAGTTCTAAGCAGTGGAGAAAAGCGAGCATCCAAAGGTGAAATGACGTAGTATTGTAATGTGTCATAATGACACCCCCACTCAAACCAACCTTAGCAGTGAAAATAAGTGTCTATTTAAATGTTTTGAAATCCATTCCTTTTGAAAGCATCAACAGAATATATTCAACTCAGCTAATCCTCTAATCACTGCTAATAAAAAATGTAAAATGGTATCCAAAATCCATCAACGAGTAAAGCTGCTTTGATAAGCACATTTAACTTGGATGTTTACTTTTTCACATAATATTTTTCCTATAAACAACAACTTTGTGCTGATTTTCACGTTCTGGAAACATTGTTGTTTGACTCGCCTCTCCAGGAAAGAGAGAATGACTGTAGTCCTGCTCTGGTGATCCTGAAATATCGTCCATTTGGATAATTTTCCTATAATATTTAATATGATCAGGCAGTTACTGAAGCATTGTAAACCCTCTGTATCGCAGTGAAGTGTCAAGCCCCCCCCCCCCCCACCCCCCAGTAATAGACAGCTGGTGTTGGACAAGAGGCTCTCAATACCGTACCACAATCATTCAAAATTCTCATTCTTCGTTCGGTGGTCTGTTCCAGTCCTGTGTTCATGGGCCTTCGACTGAACGAGGGAGACCCAAAAGGTGGATCAAGCCAGGTGATGCAACATATCATTTCAGAATTTAGACTAAGAAGACCAAATCGTATATTTAAATTGCTCTTTATGTCCTTAGATATGAGTTGTGTATAGAATTGGAAAAATATATCACCAACAAAACATTGGGTGGAGACATCATGATGCTATTAAGCAATACCCATACCTCCTATAAAGAGGCTTTCCACAGTTTTCTGATCCAGTTTGCTCCAAAAACCTATGCTTTGAGTTATCCTGGTCTGCTTTGCCGATAAATCTTCCATCAATCAATTTTTAGTTTTATGGGACAAGTTTTACCTTAACAAAAATTAAAGTGGAATAAACCAGCTACTTAATTTCACGAAGTATCTTTCTTCGTGCCATTTATTCAAGTCATGATTGAAGTTAAGTTACTGTTGAATTCCACTTATCACCAGTCATCTGATGAAGCAAACACGAAAAGACATACTTATCCTGTTTCAAACTGATAGAAAGGCTCATAACTGATTTAAGATCAATCATTTTAACTATGCATTTCAAAGGAAATGCTTGAAAGCAGTAGAAATCCCACCAGTCTGAATTCCGCCTTAGATCTCCAGAAAAGCACCAAGCTCACGCTCACACTTCTCTAATTGTTAGTTTCATCCGCATATCCCACATGTGCTCCGGATAACTGATGTCACACAGGATGGTCTGGGACCCGATTTCTAGTTCCAAAATAACGGTATTACCATTGGATGAACTGCCTGTATCCAGTGTAATGTTTCCAGCTTTTGTATACATAATGTTAAACTCATATAAACAATTTTCCATGTGTTCTAATTATTGATAATTCAATCTGAATGAAAATGTCATCCATTTGAGTGAAATCATAAATTTACAACTTGGTGCTTGTTGTCTGTAAGTAACTTTGTTTCTCTTGTATAGGCCATGATGCTGCTTGTAGTCATACCACGCGGTCTACAACACATCCTCATTAAAACATACAGCATTAAAATTTGGATGCTGGATCACACATTGAATTTCCGGTAAATTTCTATTTTTACCATCACTTTCTTCTGCTCCACACAGCAGATGCTCCCTGACGGTTGGCCTGTCCGGGCAGCCTCCACATTGGCACCTTAAACCAGGGTTTTAAAACCTGTGAAATACATGCCAGACTCTGTTTCAGACCAAGATCTACCGGAGTACATAAGTTAATTGGATTTAACTAGGCAATGCGCTCGCCCCTGATATTTTGATGACCTCTACTGCGCGGATTTGAGAGATCGAAAGTATTAAACAGCACGACGCAGTCAGAGGCGAAATTTATTTGCTTCGGATTAAAAGTGCTAGGTCAAAGGTGCTTCATTTAGTAAGATCGATGAGAATTGCCCAAAATCTAAATGCAAGATAGTTGCGTGCAGTGATTACAATAGCAATGGGACCAATAAATGTTTTGAAGACGGTCAATATTCCGATTATCGCTCTTCGGAACACGAGAACCAGTCATTTCACTCTCAGATTCGCTTGCGCTGTTTTAGGACAGATATGGTTCGAATCTATGGCACAATACCAACTACATTCTCTAGCATTTGGGACTTTGAGACTCTTCAAAAATCCATCACCAAATCGTCCAACTCAAATACATCGCTCTCAGAGACTTCAATATGTTCGGGTGCCTTGTTCGAAAAATGAACCACAAAAATCGAATTAATGGAACTTCATCTTTCATTCAGTTTCATAAAAAAAACATGGAAAATTGATGTCATAGGCACTAGTCGTTCTAGAAGATATTAGCTATGCTTCTGAGTCATGAAACCGAATGTGATTCTACGGTGGTTGAATTCTTTGATCAGCACCCGAACAGAATTCTTTTTATTACCCCAAATCGTGAGCACTTTATTCACAGTCAGTCGATCACGTGCTGTGTGGCTTCCGCTATTGCTGATTGCTCATCGGTTTAAGTAATGGTGCATGACGTCAGAGATGTTGACCGAATTATAGAAGCAGTGTAGACCCTCTTCGCCACAGACTTTCTCAAAACCACACTTCAGTTGTTCTATGTATAGCTAAACCACACTGCAGTTGTGTTACTTATAGCTTAACCACACTGCAGTTGTGTTACTTATAGCTTAACCACACTTCAGTTGTCCTACGTATAGCTAAACTATACTTCAGTTGTCCTACTTAAAGCCACCGCCATAGACATCCGCAATCACCATTGGCAACGTCGACGTATTGACAACTACGGCAGGATGGAATTACACTTAAATATTTTAGGTCTACCACAACTCATCGGTGAAAAGCATGCGTAAAGTGTGAATGTTTCGCATGCACCATAGCCCCCAGGGTGTAGTACATCAGAGTGTGTTCATCATACCGATGAAGTGAGCGATAGATTATTTTCATAATATATTCATCTGTTATATAAAAGTGTTATGAATAGACCTCAAGCAATTGCAGCTTATAACATATTCAGGTCTTCCAAAATAAACAATAGACCACCAGGTAGCGGCATCATAGAACAATAGACCACCAGGTAGCGGCATCATTAAACACTAGTATAGCAGCTGGCATCATTACAATAGACCCGAGGTAGCGGCATCATTGGACCCGAGGTAGCGGCATCATTGAACAATAGACCCGAGGTAGCGGTATCATTGAACAATAGACCACCAGTTAGCGGCATCATAGACCACCCAATAGACTAGGTAGCGGCATCATTAAACAAGACCACCAGGTAGGGCCACCAGACCACCAGGTAGCGGCACAATAGACCACCAGGAGTGGCATTAAACAATAGACCCACCAGGTAGCGGCATCATTAAACAACAATAGACCACCAGGTAGTGGGCAGACCACCAGTAGTGGCATCATAGACCACCAGGTAGTGGCATCATAAACAATAGACCACCAGGTAGCGGCATCATTAAACAATAGACCACCAGGTAGCGGCATCAGCGGTAGTGGCATCATTAAACAATAGACCACAAGGTAGTGGCCTCGTTAAACAATAGACCACCAGATTGCGGCATCGTTAACACTAGAATAGACCACCAGTCAATAGAACACCAGGTAGCGGCATCATTGAACAATAGACCCCAGGTAGTGGCATCGTTAAACATAGACCACCAGGTAATCGTTAAACAATAGACCACCAGGTAGCGGCATCATTAAACACTAGACCACTGGGGAGCGGCATCGTAGACCACCGAGTAGGGCATCATTAAGCAATAGACCATCGGGTAATCACAAACAATAGACCACCAGGTAGCGGCATCATTAAACAATAGACCACCGGGTGGTAGCGGTAGCGGCATCATTAAACAATCGACCACCGGGTAGCGGAATCGTTAAACAATACACCACCAGGTAGCGGCATCATTAAACAATAGACCACCGAGTAGCGGCATAGTTAATCAATAGACCACCAGGTAGCGGCATCATTAAACAGAAGACCACCGGGTAGGGGCATCATTAAACAATAGAACACCTGGTAGCGGCATCATTGAACAATAGACCCCAGGTAGTGTCATCGTTAAACAATAGACCACCAGGTAGCGGCATCATTAAACAATAGACCACCGAGAAGCGGCATCGTTAATCAATAGACCACAAAGTAGCGGCGTCATTATCTGGGTAGTACCATATACTTTCTGCAGAAGTTGGCATGAATTACAGTCATACAAGTTTTACATACAAAAACTTCATTTAAGGAAAGGTTGATCTGCCGTTTGATATAATTGACATCCAGCAACAACCACAGGATCTGTATAAAGCAAACCACTACCCCAGCTTTCCAAGCCCGCACATTCATGGTTACGCAGGTCTCTCTTACAGTTAGCATCAAGCATTGAGTATTAAATAAGACAATTCACAACACTACAAGTAGGCAACGCTCTGATTATGACAAGCCTCGCAATATGACCTTAAGCTTCCATTAAACCGTATTTCATCACTCATGGAACTTGAAAATCGTCGATGCCACAGCAATAGATTCGCTGGCTCTGGGCCTTAAATTCATTCCCATTGAGATGACGACAAGCGCATTACCATGCTTGTTTTTGCCGGGTATGTTCCGCAGCACCCTAGTGACTAGACTTTCAGCTTGGTATTCATCACAATGAGGACAATTTATTGATAGCGACATCATAATGTGGTAATTGAGTGTACAAATGCAGTTGTTCAACCAGATTAACATCCATTAAACAGCGTAGGCGCGGTGTAGTAGCAACAAAACTTGCATTGGAGAAAGAGTAAGGTGTGGTGTAGTAAGAACGCACCATCCATCAGCGAGTGTCTCGTCATGGTTATATAGATAAATATATGTCGCTGAACACAGCAAATAATGAAAGTGTCATACTGCACTAAGGAGCACCAGGTAAGTCTAATAAGGCGAGTATAATCAAAATTGACACCACTTATGGCCACTATATTTAGTGTAATAAGTCGAGTACAATCACAATCTGCATCCCATTTCGGCCACTATATTGCCATATTTTCAGGCAAACCATCGCTAATCTGGTGAGCATTGTAATTGACGAATAAACGAGGGTTTTATCGGATTGGCGTCCATCATTATACTCCAGGATGGTCTATATGCTAACTGCGATAAAAAAAACCCGCACTGAATTCGGGAGCACGTTTTGTAGTTAGACGTCACAAAGTTACGTGTTACATTGTAATATAAATAATACCAATCCAACATAAATAGTACGTACTCAATAACATACACATATACCAGCATCACCTTGCAGACACTAAAGAGCACACTACAAGGGTTATACTAAAGCACAGCCGACCCCCACTCGGCTCAAACCGGTTGCATTGCTTGTAGACCTTACCCTTGTCGGCAAAAATCGGTTTTAGCACTTATGGACCTCACCCTATTCATACCAACCTTAACATTGTCACAGCAGATTAATACCGTCCCTGCACTAATCCTTGATGGACGCATCATCGTGGTGGGGACATACAACAGCGGACCGGGAATAACCAGGCGTGATTCATAATTCATGACGCCAAGCATTTCATCGTTCAAATAGTTGACCAATGATTGCTTTCAGAAGGGAATTATTGAGTGCATAGCTTATCATGCTTGATCCTGCTATATGTACTGAGATATGTACTTTCATTGCATCTGGCACACAGTGCAATCTCTGGCAAATTGGTAATCATTTTCTCATATAGAACTGCCCAGCATTTCAAATAGGATTTTCGGTCAATCTCTTTGTTGATAGAATCTGTCAAATGTCATGCATTTGTTGGAATCCCTTCCTATATCTGGATTGTGTTCATGGATATACAGCACCCTGTAAGCAGCAGACATACGATCACGCGTTACCGGCTAACCACTAACACGTGGCGGCATCTGGCGTGAGAACCATCAAGTAATTGTCATCTAGACGCCTTGGATGTCACATGCCGGTCGATGTATGGTTAGGGAAGTAAGACTATTTGGCGTAAGTCTAGCGGCTCTAGCTCCCAAAATGGCTGTTACGACCATGATTCGGATGTTTTATATTATTTACTACAGGACGGTTGCTGTTTTGTCGATGGCTTTTGCTCTGCACTCATGCAGTCGATCATAAATGAAGGCAACATTGCTAAATTTCAACAAACTGATTATTCATATTAAAACAAAATCTATGGCAAAGCACTTTAGAATGACAGGAACTGCATCTCTGGTACTGTTCGGTAATTGCAAAACCACTGGGATGCATCAAATATCGATGAATTGTTTTTGTGGCGATGATGTTGCAAAGAGCATTAAATAACTGGGGCAAAGCAGTACTATTACCAGTCACTAGGTGCTGATATGATCTAAATGTACGCTAGGGGAGTGATGTTGCCATCCGCCGCTCTAATTGTAACCACTCACGCCAACAACAGGCAGGGTTATGCAGGAACCAGATGTGAAGTTCTGAGATCACAAAGGAAACGACAACAAATTGGTGTAGTGTGATGACAACTGACTGTTCAGCTGCTGACGTCAAACTACCTTTGTAACACGCCAGTAATCAGTAGGCCCCTCAACATCGAATGGGATTCAGTACTTATGACGCAACTTAACTGTAGCCGCATTCGCCAACATTCTTCCCAAGAAGTTTTATTGGTGGCTCTGCATTGTAAAATCAGGAATCGCGGGTTGCTCTCAAACTGCCGAGTTGAATGCTTCACCATGCATTCATTCATTCTTTTAGGTAATTTGTTTTGGCTTAGTGCATCTTACAGCGAGCCCAACATGGAAGAGTTTGATTAAGTTTTGGCTGACGAAATTGTAAATAATTGTAGCAGTGATACTTGGAAGAAATAAATTCCATTGTGACCTTATAAAGCAGAAAGGCAAATATTTGAGGTTATTTATGGACGGATGGTAATTTGATTGCATGACACAAGTAAGTTAGGTTATGAAGCGAGTCCGTGTTGTCGCCACACGATGTGAGTGCTATCTTTACCTCTGCTCATTCACCGCCCGAAGGATACCCATCTTGTCACAGGTACCGGTTATTTGCTAACTTGACTTCCCTTGTTTCTCCCAGCTAGCCATTGTAACGCGAGTTTGTACTTTGCGTTCTTACTTCCCAGCATATTACAAACGTAGTTAACATCTTTGCCTTTTCCTGCGAGATTGTGATGCCTCCCGCTCCAAAATACCAAGATCCCATACCGCTTAGTCGAAATCAGGTATTGCTTATAAGCCATTGTATTTCCTGGCAACACCTTCAGTGATGCAGCCTCTCAATTGCCGTTATGGTTTTACCGATGGAATTCCGTAATTACAGACCCGTTTCCGTTATCCCATGCTTCTCAAAAATATTGGAGCAATAATGTTCAGCAGGTTGATGGATTCTGTAACCAAACAAGATTTATTGTATCACCATCAGTATGGGTTTCGGGAGAAGCGTATTACTAACATGGCACTAACCCTACTTAATAGATAACATGGTAACAGCCCATGAGAAAGATAATTCAGTGTAAGGAATTTTTATAAGGCATTTGATATCATGATATTTCAATTCAGAAGCTCAATGCGCATGATATAAGAGGCATAGCCCTAAAGTGGATACACCGTTATTTGAGTGATAGGTACCAATAGGCATCACCAATTGAATGTGGAAATGATACGAGGATATAAACATCAGCAGATGTCACATCCTCATTGTTAACAACCACTGATATTTTTGTAATCTGTATGTTGTACATGTTGCAGACAATAAAACCAATCTACATTTAACTAGAGGACTTCTTGTCTATATCCCTGGTGGGAATTGTGATAAATATCTGCCTTTAATACAATAATCCAGACCGTCATCTAACAATGCTGACCTGTCTACAATTCATTTTAAGACTATCATTTCTCCATAAATTATCTTACACCTGTTTGTGATATTAGCAATGGCTTGTAGCGCTCCTCGTAGCAGACGCCTGTTTGATATTCTATGCCATCGAAGTTAGAACGCAGAATAGACTACAAATCTGGCACGACATGTGTTCTGAAAAAAGCGTTATATGCTACCTGGTGATAAGGCACAGCCCGACGAAAATCAGATAAGGTGGCATTTAAAGTAACACAGTTAATATTTACAGGCGTGATCAACACCATATAATAACAGTCATCCAGAAAGATGAATAAATATTGTGTGTGTGTGTGTGTGTGTGTATGTGTGCGTGTGTGCGCATGCGTGTGTGTACGTGCGTGTTTGCGCATGCGTGTGTGCGTGCGTGCGTGTGTGCATGTGTGTGCGTGTGTGCATGTGTGCGTGTTTTTGCGTGTGTGTGCGTGTGTGTGTTCGTGTTTGTGCGTGTGTGCGTGTTTGTGCTTGTGTGTAGATAGTTACTCTCTTATGTCACAAAACATTTCCACAAGTCGTGTTACAGACTGCGTGTCATTAACGCAGCGAAGGTTACTAGGCGCGTTTATTCCACACCACCACAAAGCTATTCACTTATCTGATTTAGTCGGTATTTAGACAGTCAACGTCAATGTTTTTGCGTACCAGGAATCATCAGTGGCTGGACTTATTAAACGATATATAGCGTACAATTGAACTGATCTAATTGTTGGACAGCATAGTGACGCTTTAACGATCGTGTTAGAGTCAACGTAATCAGAGTTACTGTTTGTTATATATGACATGGGGACGCGGAATGAAAATTCTTTAGACAGATCTGTGATACATTATGTCGTTAATCAACAAGACATATTAATCAAACAAGCTAAGTATAATGGACAACGTCAAACCAACCTCATTCTACCTGATAAGATCGCCATGATCAACGTATGCAGGAGGCCCAAGGTGTGCACTTTGAAAATCTAATTGTTGTAAGCTTCATGTATGGCATATAATCCAACCAGCTGTTCCCCTGTTAACTTATAAAGACACGTGAATAAAACATCAATGGACAGAATACATTTTATGTCTCATAATGAAAACATTTCGCCCTATTTGGTTCTGTTGTTAGCTCCATTGAACGTACCTTTATAACTTTATAGGCGGTGACTAAGTAATAGACATTTGTGCAATTATTGCTACTTTTGGTGCTTGCTACAGTGAGGCAATGTTGTGAGCAAAACGAATGAAATGATGCTACTGCTCTGTGTCATTAAGTGCAAACAAAGTTATTGCCAAGATGGAGAAGTTGGCCATTTGGCAATTATTGAATATTTGATGGTTCTATTTTATGAATGCTTCTTTTTAAAACCACCCATGTAGGATTAGATGTTTTGCGTTATTTTTCCCTTTTTCGCATTCCAATGCCGTCTTATGTGTGCCAGTGTTTAAAGGACATCTGTGGTTATTAACAACATCATGGTTAAGGTACCATTCTCTTTGAGGTGACGCCCCCACCCCCAAACTCACCCACAACGTCGTGTATCAATTTCTCCTCATCACTCAAGCATGCACAGAAAATATTTACAACATGCATCTAACCACCGACCCGGACAAAATAGCCGTTGTGTCAGACACATTACAATAAACGTAAGCTTTTGAGCAGCCAATAACATTATATCTTTAGTTGTACAACATTGATGCCAATTTGCTTCTTTTGAGGAGGAAGAAAGAAATACAAGTAAGGTAGATTTGAACAAATTAATGATCGCGTGTCATTTCTATAGCGCAGCATATCGTATGGCAGTCGTTCTTCATACCCAAACTTTATAAGAAAAACCTTCCATTTCATTATTATTTTATATTCAATATTCGTGCTCTAATTGCTCAACATTGGAAACAGTGAGATGTTGAAACCATAGTTTGGTTTATCGTTGAGTCAGAGTTGTCATGGAAAAAGAGTACAAAAGTGGTGGTGGTGGCCGAGAGGCGGGGGTGGGGGCGATTTGTGTTTTATATTAAATGTGTTTGTTGACGTTAACCTGTATGCAGCAGGATCGATACAAACAATATCAATATGGATTTTAAAGCCTTTTTTGAATACTTAGTATTAGGAGTTGATTGGTGAGGCAATGCTGTACAAGGTGAGTTTTACTGTACTGAAAGCCTGGGTGGATAGCTTTTTGAGAGTTGCCGATTGTCAAGCACTTATTCAAGATAAGTGACTGGCGTTTCTGATGCTGCTTGGTTATCAAGGGGCCTTGTAATGATCTCACATGTAAAACTGGTCTCGTAATTGCACGTGGTCCTCGTACACGTCATTCAAACTCACATCACACCGTAACGTGTCCAGCGAGAACACTCAGTTACACGCTCGATTACAAAACCTCTTGTTCAATATAATTTTGCAGCTAAGCTAGACCACAGTGCATGTCAGTGACGCGGGTTTGTTGATTTGCTGTGCATTATACGCTGTAACATTTGCTATATTATTATTGGGCGTGAATCTGATTCGTCCTCCCAGCCGAGGGGTCAGATGTACTCACATATTCGCCTCAATATTTACGTTTTGTCATATCGAACCTCTTGCAAATCTAACTTTATAATACATTGCACCCGACACACGTTATGCAGCAATACATCAGATGTCATCGACTAATTGAAGTTAAGGATCAAATGAACGGAGACTTTAAAGGTTCACAGGAGCATGCCTTTAAATAAACTACAATATTGCGTGACACGATCCTGTTGACTTCAGATCAAATTTTAATCGATTAACAGACGCATTTGCTGCATTAAGAACTGCGTGTTTTCTCTACTTAAGCTCAGCACTCTGTATAAAGAGCATTAGCCACCAAATCCCATGCCTTTACAACTCTGTTCCTCATCGACAACGCCAAGTTTCAAAGTATCTGTGCTTCCAAACAGTAGTAAAGTAAAAATGTAAATAGCTGATGGCTTTTGATCATATAAAAACCTGACCCAAAACAACATGTGATCACAGTGGGGCTATATTGACTGACTGCCGTTCTGCATGCCGGGTAGGAGATACTTGTCCCCATGGTGCTGATTTCGACTGTTGAGAATGTGCTCGCTACAACTGGTTCGGGATTCGAGTTAAGTGGAAATATTAGAAGAGATCTTCTACTGCTTATGGGCGCAAACTACCGCTCAATTAGTTTTACTCCTGTAAGAGCACATCCTTTGATTTGCTCGACGTTATTTATGAAGCTGGATTTGTCTGGATATTTGACGTGAACGTTTTATGCGTTCTGGTCTCATCCGAACGAGGTGGATGTTTAGTGTTATTATAGAACTGTTCACATAGCGCCGCTGCAAAGAGACCACAGTATCTTACTTGTGTAGTATTAGGTTCAGTACATATATTGTGCTGATGACAAAGCCTTTGTCTAGGGATGTTTTTGGCGTTCTGGGAGGTACCATGTTGGCTCTTATCCTCTCATACCAAATTAGCCTTTCCTCTTTCATTCCGATGCTGCAGTTACAAAGCATGCCTGTCGTCGGTCTGATGATATCTGCGTGTTATATTTAATTTCGTATGCTAAGTCCGTTAATTCGCATTAAGATCACCATTTAATGTGCGTAGGAATGTTATTTCGCGACATGTAACATGAGATGAAATAACAAAGATCCGCACTAGTGCAATGGTTCATCACTTCAGAAGGAACTCTGCTAAGATAAGTTAATAGAGTGAAGGAGGATAAGCAACCTGAAACGTGCGCTGAAGACAGCTACCACCATTGTCTTACGGTCCAGGTTGTCTATTCACCAGCGCTGGTTGATGTGAGATGCAGAACGAGGGCGTTAGTGGCTCTCGCTGACGTCACAGTTCATTCCAGCACACCTTATAAACACTGCTAAGTTATCGACTTCACACCGTGTAAACCAAGGCTGAATAATGCAAAAATGATAGCTTTCATGACTTGTGCTAAGAATGCTACCTATGCTAGCCGCCAGTGACCCGTACCACCCGATATAGACAAATATATTTACAGGGGCTGCTGTTTAAGTATTCCATGAACTGTATAGATGACTCGTAGACCACCTCAGAAGATCGTCAGCAGAAGCAAAGTATGATTGTCATCGAGGAACGCACAAACGGAAACGTCAATTTATACGGTTCTGCTGTCTGGGATGTTGGAGTCCCGTTTTAAGGATATATGCCAGCGCAAGGTTTTCATGATGTTAAATGGTCACGAATGCGCATGGAATGCTCACATTGGATCGCATACAGAGAGGCGTACATTAATTCATCGCTGCTAGATCTGATGCCGACCAACGCAAGGGCTTAGAATAAATGTTCAGCTCGCATTCAATGCCAGGATGTTAGGGCATAGACATGGTACATCCGGTAGAAGCTTCTGTTAGCAGCTTGATGTAGAGTAGATGTCAAAAACTGCAAGGGCGCATCTCACGAGCCGGGATATCTGCTTGAACCTGCCAAGGACAGAGTTGCGAAATCTTTTTGTCATCCCTGTCACTTTATATATAGCCAGTTACTGCCACAACGCACCATATTCAAGTTTATTTATGAATGTCATTTCAAACACTCAGGATCCTAACCTCCGGTTTAGAATTATATTTATTGGGCCGCTTACGGTAATGAACAGTATATTCATTAAACTATCGCTTGTTTCTCCTCATACATGAAGAAAACACTGAACCCTGAGCATGACGTAAATCTATGCCAAATGGCTCATTAATCACAACATTGTTTGGGTGTTCCATGAGAGTGTCACGTCATGGTTATGAAGATAAATTTATGTCACTGAATACAGCAAAGAATGAGGGTGTCATACTGCTCTAAGAAACACCAGGTGAGTCTAATAAGGCGAGTACAATCACAATCGACACTTCCTTTTTGCCACTATATTGCAATATTAGTAATCATCGTTTATCTGGTGAGTATTGTTATCGACGAATAAACGAGGTTTTTATCGTATTGGTGCCAATCTTTATACTGCAGAATGGTTCTTTCAAAGTCTGGGGTTGTCAAGGTAAGATCAGCAAGTCTGTTTCTCTGCTTACTTGTCCTGATCATTCGCTGATTATGTGGTTGTGTCAATATGCTAACTGCGATAAAAAACGCACTGAATTCGATAGCGCGTCTTGTAGTTAGTACCAATAGCATATATATCCTACATTCATACCAATCCAACATAAATAGTAGGTACTCAATAACATACACGAATACAAGCATCACCTTGAAGGCGCTAAAGAGCGCATTGCAAGGGTAACACTAAAGCAGGTTTTACCATCGGCCCTGCCGACCCTCACTCGTCCACAACCGGTTGTATTATTCGTAGACCTAACCCTTCTCGGCCAAAACCGGTTTTATTCATACCATCCTTATGTCAAAACAGATTAATACCACCCCCGCGTCTTATTACTCAGTTCCACCACTTTTATCGCTCACTATTCCTTAATGGGCGCATCATCGTTGTGGGGTAATACACCAGCGGACAGTGAACATCCAGGCGAGATTCATAATTCATGATGGCAAGCATATCATCGTTCAAATAGTTGACCAACGATTGCTTCTCGAAGGGAATTGTTGAGTGCATAACTTATCATGATTGATCCAGCTATAGGTGTATAAACTGCAAAGAGTAATTATTCAAACTCAGAGATATGTACTTTTATTGCTTCTGGCACACAATACAATCTTCGGTAAATCTGTTATCATTTACTCAAATAGAATCGCCCAGCATTTCATATCGGATTATCTGTCGATCGTTATCTCTTTGTTGACAGAATCTGTCAAATGTCATGCATTTGTTGGAATTACTTTCTTTATCTGGTTTGTGCATTTACCGGCTAACCACTAACGCGTGGCGGCATCTGGCGTGAGAACGATAAAGTACTTGTCATCTAGACGCCTTGGATGTCACGCGCGGGTTGATGTATGATTAGGGCAGTAAGACCATTTGGCACAAGTCTAGCGGCTTTAGCTCACAAAATGGCTGTAACGACTATGATTCGGATGTTTTATATTATTTCCTATAGGACGGTCGCTGTTTTGTCGATGGTTTTTGATATGCACTCATGAAAAAAGGCAACATTGCTAAATTTCAACAAACTGAATATTCATATTGAAAACAGTCTATAGCAAAGCACTTTAATATCATGATAGATTGACAGGAACTGCATCTCTGGTACTGTTCTGTAATTGCAAAACCACTAGGATGCATCATACATCGATGAATTTGTTTTTGTGGCAATGATGTTGCAAAGAGCATCAAATAACTGGGGCAAAGCAGTACGATTACCAGTCACTAGGTGCTGATATGATCTTAAAATGCCTATGACACCAAATTTCCATGATAATTTTTATGAAACCGAATGAAAGACAAAGTTGCATTTACTCTGTTTTTGTGGTTCTATTTCCGAACAAGTCACCCAAACCTAACCTAAATTGAAATATAAAGTCTTTTTTTTGGCACCTGCCGCCATTTTCCAAATTTTCGGCCCAGCACCCCGTGACGTCACTTGAGGAACTCCTCACTGACAGGTCTGCAGTTTTCACCGTAAACAATGGCGAATGTTTCAGAGAGCAATGTATTTGAGTTGGACGATTTCAGGATGGAGTTTTGGGTTGAAGAGCCTCAAATGTTTGAGCAATCAAATACGGAGGATGTAGCTGGTATTGTGCCGTACAGATTCGAACCATATCTGTCCGAAAACAGCGCCAGCGAATCTGACAGTGACAGGACTGATTCACGTGTTCCGAGAAGCGATAATCCGAACATGA
Source organism: Urechis unicinctus (assembly GCA_034190875.2). Lineage (NCBI taxonomy): Eukaryota > Metazoa > Annelida > Polychaeta > Xenopneusta > Urechidae > Urechis > Urechis unicinctus. Next base: position 5,921,193 of record CM067343.1, on the reverse strand, counting down.
ACCGTCTTAAAACATTGATTGGTGAGTCCCATTGGAATTGTAATCACTGCACGAAACTATTTTTTTCTTTTGATTTTATATTATAAATGAAGAATACCTTTATCATTTGATATCGTTTTCATTTTTCTTGGTGTTATTCAATGTGGTTTGTAGTCGCCAACGAACATAGCGAAAAATCTTAGACTTAGCCTTAGACAGAGATGGCATGTATTTGATAGGTTTTTGAAACCCTGGTTTCAGGTGCCAATATCGAGGTTGCTTAACCATGCCAACTGTCAGGGAAAGTGTCTGCTGAGTGGAGCAGGAGAAAGTGATGGTTAAAATAGAAAATTTACCAGAAATTAAATGTGTGACGCAGCATCCAAATTTTAATGCTGTATGTCTCAATGAAGATGTATTGGAGACAGCGTACCACGCGTACAATCAGGATCATGGTCCATACTAGGGAAACAAGTAAGTATTGACAGCCAACAAACACCAAATTATAAATATATGTTGGAAAAAAAATCCTCAAACTACTGGGTAATTTTTACTCAAATGAATGACGTTTTCAATTCAGACTGAATTATCAATACAGTTTATACCAGGGTAACACTATTTTTGAGACTCAATCATCAAATCAACGTATGGGTTAAAATATCATTTCTATTCAGCACTGTAAAGATGTTTAAGGGTTTGTGTATGGTTGTGTGTTACAGCTGATAGCGTTACACTGGATACAGGTAGTTTATCCGGTGGTGCTACCATTATCTTGGCAAGAAAAATCGCATCCCTATACCATCCTGTGTGACTTCAGCCATACGAAAAAGAGGAGTCAAACAATAATGTGGGATATGAAACTAGCACTTAGAGAAGCGTGAGCGGAACTGATCAACTGCTTGGTGTTTTTCTGGGATCTCGAAGGTGGAGTTGAGATTGGGTGGGATCTCCAGTGCTTCCATCTCCTCATCATTTATGTCACTGGCCTTGCTTATGCTGCCTGTCGTTGCCAAAAGATCTTCTACATAGCCTGTTTTGTATATATGTGTTAGTTGTTCATTTGAGATTACAGATTATAATTTTCACATAAAAGTGAAATTTAGATACAATCCCTACCATAAGTTGGATCATTCAGCACTTTGCTCACTGTGTGACCTCCTCCCTTGTGTTTGGGGTAGTGGAGGCTGTACATGTCCTCACCCTGCGCTGTTATTTTTTGTTGTCGTCATTTTCATTGAAATGCACCGTTGCAATGATCGATCAGAAATCATCTATGGACCTTTTTATCAGTTTGAAATATGATAAGTTTGTGCTTTTCATGTTTGATTTATTTGATGTTTTGTTATAAGTTGGATTCAGCAGTAAATTAACTTTATTCATGACTAGAATGAATGACGTGAGGAAAGATACTTCATGACATTAAACAGTTTGTTTATTCATCTTTGTTTTTGTTTATGGAATCACTTGGCAAAAACAATCCTACATTTGAAAGAAGGGTAAAATCTAAATAGTTACCAACTTTTAGGCTAAGCAGACTGGGATAGTTGAAAGATTTACTGGCAAAGCAGACCAAGGTAACTGAAAGCATAGGTTTATGGAGCAAACTGGATCAGAAGGCTGTGGAAAGCCTCTATGTAGGAGGTCTGGGCATTGCTTGATAGTCTCTTGATGTCCTTGCACAACCTCTTGTTGGTGATAATTTTTTCCGATTCCATGGCACACCTCGTATTTAAGGATATAAAGAGTAATTTAACCCTAAGATATTTTTTTTTGTGTTTCAAGGAAATTTAAGTAACTTGTGGTCTTGTTAGTCTGAACTCTAAAATGATATGTTGTATCACCTGGCTTGATCCACCTTTTGCGTCTCTCACGACCAGTCAAAGGCCCATGAAGACAGGACTGGAACAGACCACCGAAACCCAGAATGAATATTTTGAATGTGGTCAAGAATTGAGAGCCACTAGTCCAACACCAGCTGTCCATTTCCAGAGGGGCTTGACACTACACTCCAGTACAGGTGTTTCACAATGCTTAGTATCCACGCTTGAATATCCGCCAGATCTTTACCTCTGGCCACTGCCTTCAATTTCTTTTTGATGCCTGAAATATGCAGAAGCTCGGGTGAAGCAATAGCATTGCACAGTTCCTTATCATTTTACGAAAATATAATTTGAAATATTTACCCTTAGCAACATGCCAAATGTCAAATTCATGAGTGATGCCTGGGTGCTCCTTTTGGATAAACTTGGCAATTTGCGGGTGGCGGTCCGTTATGAGCGTCTCAACATCTAAGTAGTTTCCATCCAGTTTCTGCAACCCTATGGCAAGCCCGGCCTTTTCCATGTGGTAGCTCCCACCACATTGATTACTCTACAGCAAAAATGTGATAACAGCCTAAGTACCTTGGTAAGATTGATAGCCTTAAGTTGAGCCACCTACACATTTTATACCATTTGTAACATAAAAGATATAGATAGAATCAACATATGAAAGAAGGTTCCCTGTACAAGTTCTACATCTATTACAGCCATTGCTTCCATCTCCATCAAAGTGTATGTCCCATACTTGGCACTGTGCCCTGGACTGTCTGCTCGCCCGTCACCCCCTAGAACATGTCCCCGGTTTTCTGTTTGAAGAGCTGCAAACAGCCATTGTTGACGCTCCTGCCACACATGCTGGACTGATTGGATTAAAATATGTTTTTGGTGGCGGAAGAATGTTCGCAGAGAATAGTAAGCTATACCCATGTGCTTGAGAACCCTCATGGTCTTGGAAATGAGAGCACCGCTGTAGAGGATTCCCGCTGAGAGCAGCAAGTTTCCTGCTTGAATTTTACCGACATAGGGCTGGCTATTCCAGACAACAGATTTAGTACAGCTGGTGCATCTCATGGTGACAGCTACTAATGTGCCAACCTCCCGCTTGGATGCAGCTAACCCAGTGGCACCGCAAAATCTGCATACACAAAGAGCAAGTAGAGTCTGCAGTGACGACCAAAAAACTATATACTTTCTTTCCTCAATAATGTCCAAAGAATCTGTTTCATCATTTTCAATCAAATGCCTCTCGTCATTGATGTCTACATCATCTTCTATGTCTGAGGGGATGTAGTCAGGATCTGTGTCCTGGTCCATTCTCTCCCCTTGTACATAGCACTCATTCTCTATCTAATCCCACCATGGGAAGGGTGTTTCATGGGTCTGAGATGATGTTGTGACTGTGGTGCTCACATGAGTCTGTCAATCAAATATCAGAAAAAGGCCATAGAGCATCATAAATTTTCAAGCATAATTTATATGTGATAGAACCCAAGAGAAATTCCACTGAAGTCACCTGCTTCTTTGGATTTTGGTTTAAATAGGATGCCTACTGTCCTACAAGCGCGAGGTATACTTGCAGAGGTGCTTGCATCCTTTACATCCTGAAAAATAATAATCTTAACTGATAACAATCATGTTCCAATTCACAAAAATTATATGTATATATCAAGCATTCAAATGGAGGATATTTAAGGATCACCAGAGCAGGACTACAGTCATTTTCTTTTTCCTGGAGAGGTGAGTCCAACAACAATGTCTCCACAGCCTGATAATCAGAACAAAGTCCTTGTTTATAGAACAAAATTATGGAAAAAGTAAACATCTAAGAGATTTTGGCAATATGTCAGCTCACCTTTTGGTGCTCCCTTTTCTCCACTGCCGTAGACTTTCTGACTGGTGGCGAATCCGTGCAACCTCTCATGAATATGGCAGGAATAGCAGCTGGAAGAATATTCAAGGAACATTTGTACCCAAATCCGAGAGCTTCTCTCACTGCAAGTGCCTGGTCAAAACATAGCGGTCCAAAATGCTCGCTACACAAACGCGAGTGGGTTGTCGGACCCGGTCAATCTGCCCTTGCACGCCACACTTGTGATATCCATTGTTTGCGGAACTTCTCCTCCCGAGGAAAACTGAATAATCGAACGCTTTCCGAAGAAATGTTCGAACAATTCGCGGCCACGCAGCCTTGTGGCATGACTGATCCAGACTAAACAAGATATAAATTCACGGTTAACATGTGGGTTTTATGGTAGGCAAAGAAACTCCGCCTCTGACAGCAACAGCGCATCTATGGAAGCTGACTTGGGCTGCAGAAACTGGGTTCTCGTATCTGCGTCATTTCCGGTTGACCCTGGCTCACGCACGAAATGCCGCTTCGCTCCAAAGAACGTTTAATATCTCTTTTATTATACATCGGAGGCCAAAAACTCCAACGCCATTCGATCCGCTTCGATTTGTTCAGTTTATACTCAGAAATCATATTTTAGGTGTCATAGGCACTTTAATGTACGCTAGGTGGAGTGAGGTTGCCATCCACCGCTCTAAGTGTCACCGCTCACGCAAACGACACGCAAACCAGACGTGAAGTTCTGAGATCACAAAGAAAAGAATTTGATTAAGTTTTGGCTGACGAAATTGTTTATAATTGTAGCAGTGATACTCGGATGAAATAAAATTCATTGTGACCTTATAAAGCAGAAATGGCAAATATTTGAGGTTATTTAAGGACTGATGATAATTTGATTGCGTGACACAAGTAAGTTAGGCTATGAAATGTGTCCGTGTTGTCGCCACACGATGTGAGGGCTATCTTTACCGCTGCTCATCCACCGCCCAAAGGATACCAATCTTGTCGCCGGTACCAGTTATTTGCTAACTTGACTTCCCTTGTTTCTCCCAGCTAGCCATTGTAACGCGAGTTTGTACTTTACTTTCTTCCTTCCCAGCATATTACAAACGTAGTTATCATCTTTTCCTTTTCCTGCAAGATTGTGATGCCTCCCGTTCCAAAATACCAAGTTCCCATACCGCTTAGTCGAATTCAGGTATTGCATTATAAGCCATTGTATTTCCTGACAACACCTTCAGTGATGCAGCCTCTCAATTGCCTTTATGGCTTTCCTGATGGTATTCTGTAATTACAGACCCGTTTCCGTTATCCCATGCTTCTCAAAAATATTGGAGCAACTAATGTTCAGCAGGTTGGTGGATTTTGTAACCAAACGAGATTTATTGTATCACCATCAGTATGGGTTTCGGGAGAAGCTTAGCACTAACAAAGCACTAACCCTACTTAATAGATAACATGGTAACAGCACATGAGAAATAATTTAGTGTTAGGAAGTTTAATTGATTTTAGTAAGGCATTTGATACAGTAAATCATGATATCAGAAACTCAATGCATATGATATAAGAGGCATAGTCCTAAAGTGGATACACCGTTATTTGAGTGATAGGTACCAATAGGCATCACCAATGGAATGTGGAAATGATACAAGGATTTATACATCAGCAGATGTCACATTCTCATTGTTAACAACCACTGATATTATTGTAATCTGTATGAATATGTTGTACATGTTGTAGACAATAAAACAATCTACGTTTAACTAGAGGACTTCTTTTCTATATCCATGATGGGAATTGTGATAAATATCTGCCTTTATTACTATAATCCAGACCGTCAGCTATCAAAGCTAACCTGCCTACGATTTATTTTAAGACTATCATTACTCCATAAACTATCTTCCACCTGGTGATGAGGCACAGCCCGACAATAAATAGATAAGGTGGCATTTGAAGTTTCACAATCAATATTTACAGGCGTGATCAATACCATATAATAACAGTTATCTAGAAAGGTGAATAAATGTCATGTGCGTGTGTGCGTGTGTGCGTGTGTGTGTAAAGATAGATAGTTACACTCTTAAGTCACACAGCATTTCCACAACCCTTATTATAGGCTTACAAGGCGAGTATATTCCGCACCACGGCAAAACAATTCGCTTATCTGATATAGTCCACTTTTAGACAGTCTACGTGAATGTATTTGCGTACCGGAAATTTTCAGCGGCTTGACTGATTAAACGATATATCAATACAATTGAGCGAATCTACTTGTTGGACAGCCAAGTGACGCTCTAACGATCCTATTTGAGTTAACGTAATCACAGTTACTGTTTGTTATATATGAGATGGGGACGCGGAAGGAACTTTTGTTAGACAGATCAGTGGTAGATTATGGCGTTAATCAACAAGATATATTGACTAAACAAGTGAAGTGTCATGGACAACGTCAAACCTACCTCATTCTGCCTAATAAGAGCGCTATGATCAACGTATGCAGGAGGCTCAAGATGTGCACGTTGAAACTCTGATCGCACAAGTTAAAGACTTAAGCATCCACAGAAAATATTTACAATGTGCATTTAACCACCGACCCGGACAAAATGGTAGATGAATATGGTACATGAAGAGAAAATTGCTAACATTTTCACAATATTAGTTGTAGCCATTGTGTCAGACACATTACAATAAACGTAAGCTTTTGAGCAGCAAATAACATAAAATGTTTAGTTGTACAACCTTAATGCCAACTTGCTTCTTTTGAGGAGGAAGAGAGGAATACAATTTAGGTAAATTTCAACAAATGTACGATCGCTGGTCAAAGTCATTTCTATTGCAGCAGCATATCGTACGGCAGTCATTCTTCTTACCCAAGCATTATAGAAAAAAACCCTTCTATTTCATTATTTTATTATATTCAATATTCGTGCTCTAATTGCTCAACATTTAAAGCAGTGAGATGTTGAAACTCTATTTTGGTTTATCGCTGAGTCAGAGTTGTCATGGCAACAGAGTAAAAAAGGTGGTGGTGATAGTCGGCGGTGAGTTGGGGGGCGGGGGACGCTTGGTGCTTTTATCAAATGTGTTTGTTAGCGTTAACCTGCATGCAACAAGATCGATACACACTTTATCGCTATTGATTTAAAAGCATTTTTCGAATAATAAGCATTAGGAGTTGATTGATGATGCATTGCTGTAGTAGGTTAGTTTTTCTGTATTAGAGCCCTGCGTCCGATGGCTTGTTGGGAGTTGCCGGTTGTCGAGCACATATTCATGATAAGTAAATGGTGTTTCTGTTGCTGCTATTGATTATCAACATGTAAAACTCCTCTCGTAATTGCACGTGTTCCTCGTACACGTCATCCAAACTCACATCACACAGTAACGTGTCCAGCGAGAACACTCAGTTACACGCTCCTTTACAATACCTCTTGTTCAATATAATTTTGTTACTAAGCTACACCACAATTCATGTTAATGACGCGGGTTTGTTGATTTGCCGTGTATTATACGCTGTAACATTTGTAATATTGGACGTGAGTCTGATTCGTCCACCCAGCCGAGGGGTCAGATGTACTCACATATTCGCCTCAATGTTTACGTTTTGTCATATCGAACCTCTTGCAAATCTAACTTTATATTACATTGCACCCGACACACGTTATGCAGCAATACATCAGATGTCATCGACTAATTGAAGTTAAGGATCAAATGAACGGAGACTTTAAATGTTCACAGGTACATGCCCTTAAATAACTACAATATTGATCTCATCTGAACGAGGTGGATGTTTAGTGTTATTATAGAACTGTTCGAATATCGCCGCTGCAAAGAGACCACAGTATCTTACTTGTGTAGTATTAGGTCCGTACATATATTGTGTTGGTGACAAAGCCTTTGTCTAGAGATGTTTTTGGCGTTCAGGAAGGTCCCATGTTGGCTCTTATCACCTCATACCAAATTCACCTTTCCCCTTTCATACCGGATGTTGCAGTTACGCTCTTAAAAAGCATGCCTGGTGTCAGTCTGATGATACCGGCGTGGTATGATTAATTTCGTATGCTAAGTCCGTTCCTTCGCCTTAAGATCACCATTTAATGTGCATAGGAATGTTATTTCGCGACATGTAAAAAAGATCCGCACTAGTACAATGGTTCATCACTTCAGAAGGAACTCTGCTGAGATAAGTTAATAGAGTGAGGGGGGATAAGCAGCCAGTCCATACCAGTCTATATTGGACACCTGACACCACCTAAAACGAGCGCTGAAAAATGCAAACTAGGTATATACCCGCGCCACATATATCGTCATTGCATTGTCGTCTCACTCTCTACGCACCTGAGCCCATCCAACAATATGCTGATAGCTACCACACCTGTACCTCTGTTCTTTTTATATATGTAGCTCTGTTGATTTTGTAGCAGCTTCTTGTGATTGCTCTGATTTCCCTGGATTGTTAAGGCTGTATTCACAGTCACTGGATGATGTGCTACGGAGGTAACTTTTGTTGTATTGTTTGAATCACTATCGGCAGGCGCCATGGTTAACAATGAAGACTCAATGAATCTGACGAAACGTAGCGACCTGTCAGACAGTTTCCACAATGTTAAATACCCATAAGAGAGTTTCATTGCTGACTACTGATAAGCGCTGTTGAGTATTGGCGAGGGAGATTATTGATGTTGTCATGGGTTAAGATTACGGAAATATAACCCAGAAATACCTATTCTGTCTATGTATCAGTCGTCAAAAGGCGCGCTTTTGCATCAAAATTAGACTTTAAAGATGACTCCGGCGCGTCGACACAATGAGCTCATGAATAATTAATCGCCTCCGCGTGACGTCAGCTCCGGCATTGTTTATGTTGCGAGGCACGATCTGCGCTACGATTAGCGCAAAATTGCTGCTGGTAATTTCGCTATTTCATCACTTCAGGAGAGCGACGAAGAGATATGGGATGGCACAGATCATTTGCAGACCATCGTTGCCTCGGCAGAGCTAATTTTGAACCCGAAATGAGCGATTCAGACGTCTCCAATGAAGAGAAAAAAGACACCGGCGATGTCACTGCAGCGTCTGGGTCTCACGCGGGACATCCTGTCAAGGACATGGACGGCTACAGAACAATGCTTGGTAAGCTATGTCTGATCGTACTTGTGTACCAGTTCATCGTATATATGTCGGCATGTAATGAGGTAAATCAATAAATTTCACCAACAAAATATGTAACCTCTTTTCCAAACGGTATACAACAGAGCATTGCAGCAAATAATTCTTCCATACAGACATGAAATACCACAAAGTTTTTGTCTGATCAAGTTGATGCAAGGGTTGATGTTTACAAAGTTGTACCATGCAAGTGTTAAACCAGTTATGTTTGGTGAAATAAGCTTCACCTGCGCAAGAAAATGATCACGGTTCCAGCTACCGATCCGTCCAATCTAACTTATAAAAACAGAAAGCATGATTACAAGTTGGGCATGCACGTAAGGCAGCGTAGTGTAATGGTGAGAAACACGTCCACCTATAGACGACAAGGACGCCATGTAATGGGGAGAAACATTTTTGCCTCTGGACGACAAGGACGTCAAGTAATGGGGAGAAACATGTCTGCCTCTGGACGACGAGAACGCCATGTAATGGGGAGAAACATGGCCGCCTCTGGACGACAAGGACGCCATGTAATGGGGAGAAACATTTCTGCCTCTGGACGACAAGGACGTCAAGTAATGTGGAGAAACATGTCTGCCTCTGGACGACGAGAACGCCATGTAATGGGGAGAAACATGGCCGCCTCTGGACGACAAGGACGCCATGTAATGGGGAGAAACATGTCCGCCTCTGCACGACGAGGACGTCATGTAATGGGGAGAAACATGTCTGCCTCAGGACGACAAGGACGCCATGTAATGGGGAGAAACATGTCTGCCTCTGGACGACGAGGACGCCATGTAATGGGGAGAAACAT